>CM070583.1:48946213-49546213 GCA_036346355.1 Rhipidocladum racemiflorum
AGGGCTTGTCGATGGGGCGCGTAGACATTGGGGTTCTGGGCCACCTTTAGTTCTTCTGGCTTTCTTTGGATTTCTTCTTTGCGGAAAAGTGCGGGGCACAGGCTGCCGGCACCGTCTTGACTCGAAGCGCATCTTCCGCTTGCGGAGACTCAAAAGTCGACCAGGCATCCTCTTGAATCAGCGCCTTGTTGATCATGTGCTGGAACGACGGGTAGTCGCTTGAAACCAGCTGTACCTTCAAGTTGGGGTCAAGGCCCTCCATGAATCGCCAAATCTTGGCCTCGTCAGTCGCGACATCTGCGGTCGCGTACCGGGACAGCTGTGTGAAGCGGTTAAGGTACTCCGATACTGACAAGTTTCCTTGCTGAAGCTTGTGAAACTCCCGGCGTTTCATTTCCATAATCCCCCTCGGGATATGGGTAGCCCTGAAGGCTTCCACAAACTCATTCCATGGAATATTCTGCGGGTCAGCATGGGCGGCACAGTAGTTCTCCCACCAGTTAGCTGCAGTTCCTTTGAGCTGGTGAGATGCGTACTGCACACTCTCTATGTCATCACACTGAGCCAAGTGCAATTTACGCTCAACTTCCTTGAGCCAGTCATCCGCATCCAGCGGATCTGCGGATCCAGCAAAAGTCGGGGGTCGAGTCCTCATGAACTCCCCAAACTTAGATTGGGGCGGTTGAGCTTGAGCAGGTGCTGCCGCGGCTTGAGGTTGGTTCAGGACGTTCTGAGCTAACGCCTGAAGAATCTGAAGCTGCATCGCCATCATTTGTTCCATGTTTGGCGGTGGTGGTGGTGAAGCGGCGGATCATCTTTGGCGGCAGGGTGTTGCACTTGCTCTTGTCCTTGCGGCTGCGGTGGCTCCACATACTCTGCTTCCTCTTGAAAGTGCACCGGTCCACGGGCTCATCCACGGCCTCTACCACGGCCTGCGGGCCTTCCACGACCACGACCACGACCAACGTTCTCCATCTGCACAAGGCGGTCAAGCACAAGGAAAGAGGAGAAGCATAGGTAAGCAACGGGAACTAAACCACATCCTCAACACAAGGGCACAACCAAAAGAGCACACAACCGAAGGAAAAACCAATCGAACTTCAATTAAAATCAAATAGTTTTGGAGGTGGCATTGTATCACAAATGCCTAAAGGCACGATACAATCCGACAATCACTTATTCAACGCTCTAACGCGACAAAATTAAGATCCTCGGTGAAACTATCTAAGAACTCGTCGCTGCCAAAGACGCGCGGGCGGAGTCCTCCTCCTCCTCCTCGCTCTGCTGCGGGAAGGTGAAGGCCTGCCGAAGATCCTGCTCCTTCGAGGCAGCCAAAGCAATCGAGAGAAAACCCTGGCGGCGAAGGGAGGCGAACGGACTTGCGCGCAGATGGTCCGAAGCCTCGAACCTTGATGACGCTTGGCGGCGGCGTCCTCTGGGATGTCGCGGGCGGCGGTTCCTCGGCAGGGCTGGTGGCGGCGGCGCCACGGGCTGTGCCACTGCCACCGGCAGCGGTGGAGGCGATGGGATGCTCCTCCTCTCCTCCTCGAGCAGAGATCGTCTCTCTCGCAGCCGTCAAGTCCCGACGCAGACCCAGCAGCTCATCAGACATCCGGACATAGGCCTCATCCTGCGCCTGGACGAGTGACCCCAAGTGCACCACGGTCGGGTCCCTCTCCTGGGCCAAACTCCTAAACTGGCTGTACACCCGCCCAACCTGGAAACGGGGAAATAGCCGGTACGGAGAGTTCTCCAGCATATCGCGGTAGCTCTGCCCCAACATGAGGATTGCCTTTACGGCGCGTCTGAAGCGCGTCGCGAGTGGTCTCTCGGCCGTGAAGTAAAGCGGCCGGTCCTCGACGCTGGCGGCTCCTCGCGAAGACTAGCAAGCGGACTCGCCACATGTCCTGGACAAGACCAGGCATTGGTAGTAGCGATACTCGGCGATGGGGAAAGCCCAGCTCCTGGAGCATCAGTGACAGCTCCTCGCAAAAGCCTCCAGCCTCGCCGGCAAAGGTGGTGTAAACCGACATCTACAAATTTTGAAAGAAGACAGAATTAGTAACCAAAATTTAAATAAAAGAGAGGATGAGCACAAGATACTAAGATAGAAGAGATAGAAGCAAAGGAACTTAAACTTTTGCAAGTACATTTTTATAAAATATAAGTCCTTAAGGCTTTGCCATGCTAACTAGGTCACGCCCTCTGATCGTCCAGGCTCGATACCACCATTTGTGAGACCCGGATCAGCTATCCAGAATCTCTGTGTATTTCCGTACTAGTCCCGGATCATTAGCTAGTACACACGATCTGATGATACATCATTGCCGAATATAACGAAACTTGTAATGTAAATATTCAAGTATGGGCCACATGGCCACTTATTACAATACTCGGTCCAACGACCGGACACACAAAACAGCGGAAGCAAAAGAAAGCAACGAGCGAACGCCACAACGCCACAGGCGACGACTAGGAACGCAACTAGTCCTCCTGGCAATCCTCCTCGAAGAACTCCTCCTCCTCTTCGGCATCATGATAAATCTCTGATGATTACAATGTTGGTGTAGCACGTGAGTACAAAAGTACTTAGCAAGTCGGAAAATTATGATCATGAGGGGCTTTCCAAAGGAAGCTTAATAGGGTTTATTTGCATAAAGCCACATTTGATTAAATCATACTTAAGTAATAAATTTCACAAAGCATATTTTACAACTCTTTTTAATAATTGAATTATTTATTATTGTAGTGAGGTTCTATCCACCATCACTAACATAAGGCTCTATCCGCCAACTGTTCAAAGATCAAGGTTAATCATGTGACTCCATCCGTCAAATGCAAAACAGGTTCTATCCACCTGGGTTGGCTCTTTCCGCCAAACAACATTCGAGAGTTCTAACCACTCCCGAACCCCAAAACAAAACACTTTTCGGTTTTAAAAACAAAATCAAAGTCTACCAATATGAAAGCATTCTTCGCTTCGCCTTTGGCCAGTAGGCACGGCTATTCGAATAGTTTATACTCTGCAGAGGTGTACAACTTTACCCACAAGACAAGATATACCCTTGTTGCCATGCAATTAACACACTTCCTTAGGTGTGCTTGCCGGGGGATATCTTGACAAGGCCGTTACAATGTATCTACCTAACTAGACCCACCCGCCGAGGTTTCACCATTGTTAGGGTTCCCTCCACCGATCTGAAGCCCCTCTTGCAGTGTGAGCAAAACAACAACCACAATAATGCCTCCGTCGGCTCTACACAACAACCGAGTGGTGAGTCTAAACTAGGCTTCTACAAATTAGTGAGCCAGGTCGTACCATTATAGACATGTGGTAGTACGGTTATGCTTAAAGTGGCAATCATAAGCGTCGGTCCTTATATGACTTGGGGCGGTACTTTGCACAAAAGGATCAAGACTTGATCCGCTTCCACCTGACATTCCAGGCCGCCCAAGTCAAAATCATTTTACTTTTCTTTTATTTTAGAAAACAGGACCAAAATTATAATAATAACTTTCAAATCACATTTAACAACATTCTTTTTGAATAATCCCACCCATGGGTTGTTTTTGTCGGAAAAGGTCCTAAGCAATTCTACCGTACTACATAGCAACGGATACCATATAAACATAGGCATGGTATAAACAATGTTCTAGGGTTACAATGGATATGATTATCAATGTCAAGGAGGAATTAACAATTTCGGTATAACTAACACTTATATTTGACATATTTCATTAAACATAGCCATGCAACTTTAACAACAATTTTAAATCATTTCACAAACATAGGAGCAAAATGCGTCAAGGAGACTTGCCTTGATTCTTGTGGCGGTGTTGAACTCGGAAGGCTCGGCCAGCGAAATCGTGATCGCGGCGGGATCGTCGACTACACGCAAAACGAGGCAATAAATAAATAACAGAAAATAAATAAAATCCAAAAATTATAAAATTAGTACTGGCAGGAAGGTATCGATTTATGATGAATTTAGGAATTTGAATGGGGTCAAACGGAGTTCGGATGAGGAAGTTATGAGCTTCCGAAGTTCGAATTTTGAATAAATCGAAAACCGGGAATATTCCCGGAATATTCCGTTTTGACCGAGTCAACGTTTGACTGCGCTTTGACCGGACTTTGACTGGTTTGACTTGGCTTTGGAGTGTATGATAGTGGGACCCACGCGTCATAGAGAGAGAGGAAAAGAGGAAGCTTCCTCTGGAAGCTTGCCATGCCATCCATGGAGGAGAGAGAGATAGAAAGAGGAAGGAGAGAGAGGGAAGGGGAGGGCTCGCCGTGGTGAGAGCGGCGGCGCGGGCGGCGGCGGCAGACGCTGTCAGACGCAGGCCGCACGGCGGCGGCGGCGGCCAGCGGCGTGGCGGCGCGGGCCCACGCACGGGCAAGGCCCCATGCATGCCCAACACAGTGCACTCCAAAAAACAAAACAGAGAAGGCCCCTTTTCCTCCAAAATCCGATTTTAGCCCAATCTTGCATGGATTTGATCCAAACAAAAAGCTAGAACCTCTAGAGGACCTCCTTAGCAACATCTAGGAGGAAGGAATTGAACCGATTCTCACCGAAATCGAAGAAATCGGCAGCGAACAGTGCGGCCGAGGACGAGCAAAATCCGAAATTAAATGCGTCACGATCGAGAAACCTAAAATTGATTGATGAATTAGCAACTAGACTTCCATGCTAACACAAAGAAACGAACGGGAGGAAGAATGATCCACCGGAGTGGAACATATGAGCAAGAACACGAAGAACGCGAAGAACAACCCAAGTTCGTCGGTTTTCTTGATCTTGCGGCCAATTGGATTTGAAAGGCTAACGGAGAGCTATACCACCGGAAAGAGGGTTCTTATACGGAGAGATGAGGGGCGGAATCACGCGAAACGGATTAGAAACGGCCGCGCAATCACCATAAGGGTAGATTTCAGTTTCCTCGCAACCGTTCAAAATCCAGCGAGATCTCGGGTGCAACAACCCCATGGATAGAAAGAGGTGGCCGTTGTGATCCCAACGGATCCGGCGGTTCGCGATTTGGAGTTGTATTGGAGGAGCTAGAAGGATTTAAAGAGAGCTCCCACCATTTTTGCTTGCTTGAAGCTCCTTTGTTCATGCATGGCAAGAGGTTGAAGATGACACTATTCACTTGCCACGTGGCAGCATCCTATTGGTCCTCCTTTACGCAAATGATTCGCCCTAGAGAAAAATAAGGAAAAATGGCCTAAAAATTCCGGAAAAATTCCTAGAGCCATTTTAGATTATTTGGAACTCAATGGAAGTGGTTTGGTTGAATTTGGATGATTTTTGTGGAATTGGATATTCGGGCGCGGATCGCAGGCATTAAACAAAAGCCGCGCGAGATAAAATAGGAACGGATGTCCAAAAATCCGGGGAATGATTCCTAAAATCATTTCGGAATATTTGGAACATTTTAGAAGTGGTTTGGAGATTTTTGGAGCATTTTTGGACTCGGGTGAATTTTAGAATGCATGGATGGAAAATCCGATTTTTCGACCGGGAGGGAATTAATTCCCGATTTCGAAGGGGAATGGATGCCAGGTTAATATAAACACCAAAGAAACTCCAATTTTTGAATTTACTTCATTTAAATTAGGTTTTTCTCCAGAAAGCCAAAAAGAGGATGTTACAAGTTTGCATCAAATTAGCACCAAATCTACATTGAGCTAGTTCCGGACCATACAGTTCGATGCGCGTATTTTTATTTAAACCATCGACCAATTATCTGTTTCTGAATTTAATTCAAATCCAGTTCAAAAATACATGTTCTTGCATATTTGGAATGTCCATGTTCTCAGGAACATGTTAGAATTTTTTTCCATGAATTAAGGAATTACGATTTATTGTACATGTATCAGGGTTTCGAATATAACGCGTACAACCCAGTATGGGGTATCATACGGAAGTACAATGGTACACCCTAAGTATTTTTACAAAATCGTGTCCTTTACCGCCAAATGACAATAACAAAATTGGTTTCGCAATTTGTAAGCATAAATTAATCACGTAATAGCAATTTGATTGTTTCTTACAGTGAGCACCTACTGAATTAGAAATTAGTGCAAATTAACTGTAATTCAAAGTTTTGTCCACAATCTGAAAGAATATCACACAAGGCTTGTAACAAAATTTATCCCACTCAGTTTGCATGAAATTAGCACAAAATCTACATTGAGCTAGTTCCGGACCCTACAGTTCGATGTGCGTATTTTTATTTAAACCATTGACCAATTATCTGCTTGTGAATTTAATTCAAATCCAGTTCAAAAATACATGTTCTTGCATATTTGGAATGTCCATGTCCTCAGGAACATATTATAATTTTTTCCATGAATTAAGTAATTACGATTTACTGTACATGTATCAGGGTTTCGAATATAACGCGTATAACCCAATATGGGGTATCATACGAAAGTACAATGGTACACCCTAAGTATTTTTACAAAATCGTGTCCTTTACCGCCGAATGACAATAACAAAATTGGTTTCGCAATTTTTAAGCATAAATTAATCACGTAATAGCAATTTGATTGTTTCTTATAGTGAGCACATACTTAATTAGAAATTAGTGCAAATTAACTGTAAATTCAAAATTTTGTCCACAATCTGAAAGAATATCACACAAGGCTTGTAACAAAATTCATCCCACTTAGTTTGCATCAAATTAGCACTAACCCTACATTGAGCTAGTTCCGGACCCTACAGTTCAATGCTACTGTTTCTAGAGTGCCCAGTTGTTCTCACAACAGCACAATAATGTTACAGCTATATTGAAATAATTGTTCTAGTGTCGGGACCCCGAATTTGCAAATCCGGGCCCTCTGTATTCAATTCTAGTCGAGGAGCAGCTAGTGCACCGCAGTCTTAACATCGGTAAATATCACAATCATACCAATCGATATTATCAAAGTACTTTATTTAAATAACCAAAGTTACTTGACCTCATGGTCAAGTTACAAATGTATGCCTCGTAGGCGAAACTTATTGAGAGAGAAACAATAGCGGCGGAAAATCAAATAAACTTAGTGGCGCCATCCAGTATACCACGAGCAATGGCGGGCTCGCATCCCTAAGTAGTCGGGTCCTCTTGGAGTTCCTCACTCCAAAGGTAGGCGTAATCTCCTCTTCAACTGGTATTGTGTTGAGGCAGGGTGAGTACTTGGTACTTTCGACAAGTCATCTGCAGAATGCAAGCTAATATACTTTTTGCATGGCTTAGTACAATTGAATAGCTCAAGGTATATTTGCATTAATCATCATTTGACAAGTAATATAAGTAGATTCAGCGGTAAAAACAAGTAAAGCATAAATAACTTTTCAAAAGTTTAAATAACATTTTTCCCCATCCTAAACCATATTTCCATCATCTTCTTTGTTAAACCAACCCAACTTCTCAAATCCAAGTTATTTTGGAAAATCTAACCCATATTTGTAATTCGAGCATTGTCGATCACAGTGGACTCGTATTCAAATAGATTCTACACTCTGCCGAGAGGTTATGCACTTTACCCACAAGATACAATCCACTCACCCACGTCGGTAGTGAATCGCCATACAGAGTATGCGAATGGCGATCATAACAAAGCCTTTGAAGCCTCAAACAACACAGGTGGTCCTCTCAGGTTAGGTGCTCTACACCATCCCTTCCCTTAGCCAAAGGCGAAGTATGGGACCAACACACCGTTAGATGGGTACGGCGCCACCACGATCGCTCCCCAGTACAATCACACAAGCAGTGTAAGCCCGACACCACTGAGGCTCCTGAAGTGAGTCATAGCGACTTAGTCAGCTAGAGGCCGTCCCATTCGACCATGTGGTTGCAAGTATGACCCGATTCAAAGGCTTGCAAGGTTAAGTCCTTAGAGTGACGAGGGCAAGACTACCAGAAAAACCAAATCAACACTCCCAATGCCACAGGCCCGCTGATTACTCTTGCCACATGCCCGGTCGAAAAGCGTTTATCAAACCCCATTGATTACCATGCACCACGTGCCATCAACATCACATGATACTTTTCCAAAAGCAGGTTCAATATATCATTAAGTCAATATTAGCATTTGATTATCCAAAATCATGTCATGAGCACGTAGCGAGGTCTAAGCGTTATACTACAACGATCTAAACCCATGTTGTCAATTTTATAATGTACAACTATTAAACTAAATCTAGGGTTACAAATGTTAATGTCACATACTTAAGTAATCAATGTGTCATATAGCAAATTTGTATTTATCTAACCACCAGTTTTAAACAAAGTATTTTTCTAATTGAACTAGCATGCAATAGTTTAAATCAAAATAGATTTGAAATAGGATCAACATGGTCAAAAGCACAACTTGCCTTCAAAAGTACTTGCTCTTGGTCTTGAGTTGGATCACGAGTCAACACTTCTCCTCGAATCCTTAGGCACTTCAACGTCTACTGCGTAAAGCGTGCAAATAGCAAATACACAAATAAACACTATGCAAAAGATCCCAAAACTCAAATAAAATCCATAAACAGAGAGAACATAATTTTTGGATTTTTAGAAAGCTGGAATCGTCAAATTTGGAGTTAAAGCATAAAGTTATGATTATTTAAAAGTTTAAATAATCAATTAAATAATATTACAGAGAAAAACTTTAGTCCAAAAATTAAATAAAATTCATATTTAGGTAGATCTTAATTTTATACAAATTTAGAAATTTGAATCGCTCAAATCGGAGTTGAAGCAAAAGTTATAAGCGTTTGAAGTTTGAATCTAAATTTGAAATCATTATTCGAATTAATAAATCATTTTCTTTTCGGAAATTAATTACGTCGGCATGGACACGTGGCGACTCTGATTGGCCTGGCGGCGTCGGTAATCCATGGGCTCGGTCCATGCTCGGCCTTCGAGTCCACGGTGGACTCGGTCCCACGGCTCACGTGGCCCGACATGTGGGCCCGCTCGGGTAGCGTCATCGGCCCGACGTCGGCCGGGGCTCAGCCCGCGACGAGGTGGGACCCAGCGGCGTCATGGGTGGCGTCGGTAACCCAGGCTGGAGTTAGCCAGCGACATGCGGAGCCCTCGACCGCAGCGGGCCCCGCGTGTCGGCGTCTACCTTGCCCAGCGTGGGCGGACGGCCGCGTCGGTCCAACTTCGGAAACACCGTGGCGATCGTCCGTTGGTTTGAAAATCAAGCGGCGGATTAGATCCAGGGTTAACCGCGTTGAAACTACTCGATGCTCGTGGGCGTTCGATCTGGTCGGGCCGGTCGGATCTAATCCTATAATCGCCTTTGCTCGGCCGCGTGGCGATTGTGAAGCAGTTGGATCTTGATCCAGCGGTCGGAATCTGTCGGGTTTCTAGGGTTTGGGAAACGCGTGAACTCACCGTTCTTGTCCGTCACTGGATCAGCGGTGCCACGAAGCTTCGAGGGGCGGTGATGGCACGCGGCTTGGCCGGAAGGCGAGGGCAGCGACCTTGCCGTCGGCGTTCTGGCCTCCGTAGTGAGGAGGTACTCCCGAGCGCGTCACCGTCTTGAGAATCAGGATCTGGGCTTGATGGCCGGAGGGCGGCCAGGACGGCAATATCGGCGTTTAATCGCGGCGGAGCAGACTTCCAACTCGGCGAGCAATAGCAGTGAGGCGGTGAGATCCTAGCGGCGCGAAACTAAGTTCCGAGGCGTGGGATGGCGATCCTCGGTATGCCCGGGCATTAAATAGCCTCGGCGTCCGTCACGGCAGGAGACCTAGCTCTCCAGCGGACACGGCGGAGTCGGCTTCGGACTCGAGGCGGAGCGATGAAATCGTGGCCCGTCCGACGTGCTTTAACCAGCGGCCCGCGATCGTATCGGTAGCGGCGGTCCCGGTCGGGACACGGCTCAGTGCAGGTCGAGACCGGATCTCGGTAGTTGGATCTTGATCAACGGTTGGGATTGATTAGGGTTAGGAGTGGGTTCGGTCGAGTCAAGCGGCTTGGAGTCGGACTGAGTCCGACTTCGATCGGATGAACGATACTTGACCGAGTTGGATTTTCGGAATTAATATTTAAAATAATTCGATAATTCATTTAATTCATTAAAAATAGCAAAAGACTTCGAGAAAAATTCGGAAAAATTACGGAAAATATTTTGGATCATTTTGGACTCAAATAAAATATTTCCAACAAAAATTTATTTGCAAATTTAAATTCTTTAATTATTTCAAAATGGAATAAATTCAAATAAATTCCAAATAAATCAAAATAAATTCGAGAAAATTCCAAAAATTCACCAAAGTGCCAAATCACACATGAATTTAAGAAAAGCAAAATTTTGAGTGTTACAAACCTCCCCTAAATAGAATCTAGTCCACGAGATTAGGGCTTACTAAAGGAATAGGTTTGGAAATTCTTTCTTCAAATCCTCTTAGCTCCCAAGTTGCTTCACTTTCTTCATGGTTGCTCCACTTGAACTCTGAATCGGGTTGACTTGTTCCTAGTTTCCCAGATCCATTATGTCTAGAATCCTCACGGGGTGCTCCTTATAAGTCAAGTCCTCATGCAACTCAATTGACTCTAGCGGTGTAATACATTCCTCGGGAACTCGGAGACACTTCTTTAAGCGGGACACATGGAATCGTCATGCACTCCAGCTTGTGCCAGCAACTCGGTGTTGGCAACTTCACCTCTGCGACTCAAAATCTTAAATGGTCCAACATAACAGGTGCGAGTTTCCCTTTGGCATGGAACCTCTTAACTCTCGGAGGCGTAACTCGAGGTATACAAAGTCTTACGGTTCAAAACTCAAATCTCGGCGGACGATTGTCAGCCATAACTCTTTTGTCGTGATTGGGCTATCCTCAACCTTTCCCTAATCATAGCGATGCTCTTGACCTCTTGAAGAATATCAGGCCCAAAGACACGGCGCTCGCGGTCTCATTCCAATTCAATGGCGTCAAAGCCGAAGTCGACCATCTGATTGCCTCAAAGGTGACATCTGTAAACTAGCCTTTGATAACTATTGTTGTATGCTTGAACTCGGCATCTGGCAAGCTCTTATCCCAAGAGGTAGCATAAGCTAATGCACAAGCTCTTAGCATATCCTCCAAAATCTGGTTGACTCTTTCGATGCATCCCATCCGTACATGGATGATAAGGCACATCTTGAAGTTCAAAGCGGGTCCCCATGGCTTCATGCAACTTATTCCAGAACCTTGAGGTAAATTGGGTACCTCTGTCCCAGATACAATCCTCCTTGGCACTCGTGCAAACAAACAATCGATCATGTACAACTACGCTAATTTATCTCCGTAAGTGGTCTTTCACGAGGATAAAATGGGCTACTTTAGTCAAGCGATCCACTATAACCCATATGGAGTCATAACCTCCTTGAGTCTTTGGCAAAACCGGTAATGAAATCCATTCCGATTTCCTCCACTTCCACTCGAGGTATTTTTAGCCAGTAGCAATCCTGTTGGTTTACGATGCATTACCTTGACTCTCGGCATCGTCGCACAATGCAACATGGTGGCCACTTCACGCGTTCATACTCGGCCACGAGAATCTCTCCTTGAGATCACGTACATCTTAGCGCTTCGGGATGAATCAGTACTTAAGTCATAGGCTTCTTCCAAAATCGATTGCTTTAACTCCTTTTGTTAGGCACACAAATGCGATCCTTCATCCACATGCGCGTGCCTTGTTCATCAATTTGAAGTCCTGCCTGCCTTCTCCTTGATGGACTTAATCCTGCGGATCCTGTCATCATCCATACATCGCTTCTCGGATCGATCCTCTAGAAGGTAGGCTTTACTTCCAATGCGGCCAAGAATCCGCTAGGTACAACCTCAATCTTCATCTTTGAAAATCCTCACATAACTCATCGACTTGTGGCTAGCAGCGTACTCACGGTATGGCTTTTAGGCTCGAGCATCGGCTACTACGTTGGCTTTCAGGATGGTAATGGATTCCAACATTATAGTCCTTGATCAACTCTAACCATCTCCCTCTGCCTCATATTCGAGATCCGTGGGTGAATATGTACTTAAAACTCTTATGATCAGTATATACTTCACATCATTTCCAATCGAGATAGTGGCGCCATATCTTCAAGGCATGCACTCGGCGGCTAACTCTAGGTCATGTGTCGGGATAATTTTCCTCATGCGGCCTCAAGCGCCTTGATGCATAAGCGGCGACCTTTCCATTCTGCATCGGCCACACATCAAGTCCTTGGCGCGTCGTCCTGATAAATATCGAAGCTTTGAGCAACATCAGGGTAGAACTAACACGGTCTTGATGTCAATCGCTTCTTGACTCTGAAATCCTTCCTCACGTTAGCGTCCATGCAAACTTCTTTTCCTTCTTGGCAATTGCGTAAGAGGTTTTAGCAATTGTCGAAAAAGCCTTGATGAAGCAGCGGTAATATCCTGCCATTCAAGGAAACTCAGAATGCTGGGTCAGTCACGGTCTTGGTGCTCCCAATGTAACACACGGCTTCTACTTTGCTTGGATCTCACGGCGACTCCTCTGCGGTCATTACATGTCAAGAAACTCCACCTTGTCCTTCCAAAAATCACACTTGCTGAACTTGGCGAAGGAGTTCTTTGTTCCTCGGCTTTTCCAAAACTTCGCCTTAAGTGTTCGGCATGTTCATCCTTTGTCTTGGAGTAGATTAGGATATCGTCTATGAACACGACGACAAACTTGTCCAAATATTCCACGAACACCTTATTCATCATATTCATGAAATAATTTGGCGCATTAAATCGAGACCAAGGACATAGCGTAAACTCGTAATGTCCATATCTTGGCGAGAATGCGATCTTCGGAATATCTTGATCGGATCTTCAAGCTGATGGTATCCGATCTCAGATCAATCTTGGAGAAAACTCCGGCTCCTCTTGCTGATCAAACAAATCATCAATCCGGGGGAGGGGATATTTATTCTTCACGGTGACTTCATTGAGTGCACGGTAGTCAATGCACATCACAAACTCCCGTCCTTCTTCTTGACAAACAAAGCGGTGCTCCCCACGACGAACTTCGTCGATAAATCCTTTCTCCATTAACTCCTCTGTTGTTTCTTCATTTCTACCAACTCCTCGGTGGACATCAGGTAAGTCTCTTTGCTACTCGGTCTTTGTGCAGTACAAGCTCTATCACAAACTCTATGTCCACTGTGCGGCATACCGGGTAGATCTTCGGGGAAAAACATCAGGGTACTCATTCCTCTTGGGACATCCTCTATGCTGATTGCCTTGAATGCTAACCATCAAGCTGTCCATCTCTAAGCTGCGGTGGCTTGAAATTCCACTTTCTTCCCACCACGGGCTCTCAAGCGAGATAGTCCTTAGTCCACAATCAATACTGACCTTGTGCTTGGATAACCAATCCATTCCCAATATAACATCTAAGGTGCAGGTCTCCAAAATTATAAGGTTTGCTAGGAACTCTATTCCTCTATTAGTATTCTCACCCGGAACATCCTACTTCCGTTCGGAGTTCGGAACCGAGGGGGTTTGAACTAAAAGCATGAACTTAAGTCTTGCAATTCTCAAGTCATTTCTAGTAGCAAAGCCTTGCGAACAAGCGAATCTGAAGCTCGAGTCAAACAAAGCTGTGCAGTCGAGTTAACAAGTAACTTACCCGATCTGACGTCCGTAGCATTACTGCGGTGCATCTGCGGTGACATAGTTGACTCGGCCTCACCACGATGCAGGGTGTGGCTCCTGGTCTTTGGCGTCTAGCTGAGGTGGTTCCTAGGTTGAAGCGGCCGGGTCGCTCCTGTCTTCTTTGGACAAGCTGTTGGCAAAGTGTCCTGGCTCGTTGCGATTGTAGCGGCGTCTCACTTTGTTCCTTCTTTGTTGCACAGGGTAGCGTTTCTAGCGAGTGAGATGCAGTAGTTTTGATTGGCAGAGTCTTGGTCTTTGGGGATGGTGTCCTTGTTGCGTGTGTGGTTGGAATGAAGAATTGATTTGGTGCAACTCTCGGTATTGTGCGTTCCCTGACGTGATCCTTCTTTGTTGCATCCTGCGCTTCTGTTCTCATCAGGTTCCTTGCGCTTGTCCTCAAGAATAAGCGCCTTATTCACCAACTCTTGGAAATCTGGAAAGGTGTGGGTGATCAACCCTACTTGCAATCTGAGTTAAGTCCCTTCATAAAGCGAGGCTATCTGGATTTATCTGTCTACATCCTCAGTGCGTAGCGTGCTAGTGATGTGAACTTGTTAGGGTAGTCGGCCAGCTGATTACCTTGCTTGATGCTCTGAACTCCTCCTTCTTAAGGTCCATGATTCCTTCGAGGCACGTGATTTTGTCGGAATGCGGTGAACTCTTCCCAAGTGATATCTTGAGGGTTCTCTGCGTGTACGCGAAGTTCTCCACCATTCGTAATTTTATTTCCTTCCAAGCTGTAGAAGCGTAAAGTACCTTCTCATTCCTATGCATTGAGCTATGTGTAGCTTCCTCTCAATTGATCTTAACCAATCATCGGCTTCCAATGGATTGGCATTCCCGAAGAAAGTGGGTGGGTGAGTCCTCATGAACTCGACGGCGGCCTTGTATTACAGCGTGGTCACGATTAACTTGATTAGCGTTGGCACGGCGGTGACGTGCTGCATTTGTTGCATCATAGCATGCATCAAGCTGGAGTGCAGCGACAGAAATGCTCCAAAATTCTGCACATCCGATGGCGGTCTTTGGTGCTCCATCATTGGGGTTTTACGTTTGGGCGAGATCCACTCCCATTGCTTCCAAAGTTCCCACGGGTGTTCACCATCCGATTTGCTCTAGGTTTAGAGATGAGAAACAAGAATAGACAAGTAATATGGAACTTATCTGCAGGCGAAGGGGTAACTTTAAGTCCAACTTTATTATTAATAACTTGGTATGGTGCTTACAATGCCTAAGGGCCTTGCAACACATCTTGCACACTCGACAAACAAAGCAAATCCAATCCAGAACTAACTGCGAGTCCTAACGCCTAAAGGGTAACTCTTTATTCTATGACTCGACTCGTGAAGAGTCTCACTATAGAACCTATGCTCACTCATCGAGAAAACCTCCACGGCTGAATGCAGGTCTTTGTGGCATAGGCGTAGCTTGATCGCCATGTCCGGCCCATGTCCTACTGTGGTAATCCGAAGCGATGTCCTCATCGAGATCGACTCCTCTGGATGCAGCTCGTGGCTCAAATCTTGGCTCACAGTGCAGTCGGTACAAAGTCATTTCCAACTCGTCAATCCTTCGTAGAAGGTGTACCTATACTCTGAGCTTCCGCCATACTTCTCTCTTGCGTGATTTCCTTGCCCGGACATACGTAGCTCCTTGCTTGTATTATCTAGTACATCTTCTGGCGGCGACGGCGAATGTGCCAAGCTGTGTAACCCAGTGGCATTCTCATCTGAATCGATCTTCGGGTCGAAAGGTTATCGCTGCCGGATGATAGCGGAACAGTGCTTTCCAACTCTGGCGTGAATCTTGTGTAATGTGCGCATTGCTGTCGTGAAACTTCTTGGATACCCATCCATTGTAGATCTTCTAGCCGGTCGCGATGTATCGAAGCGATTGCACAGGCCCCTCTTCACGGCCGGTACCTCAATCCTCACGTCACAAGCCTTGATCAATCCTGCTTGCCTGATCACTTCCACTTGGTATTGGATGCCAGGTTAATATAAACACCAAAGAAACTCCAATTTTTGAATTTACTTCATTTAAATTAGGTTTTTCTCCAGAAAGCCAAAAAGAGGATGTTACAAGTTTGCATCAAATTAGCACCAAATCTACATTGAGCTAGTTAGGACCATCTGATTCGATGCGTATTTTTATTTAAACCATCGACCAATTATCTGTTTAATTTAATTCAAATCAGTTCAAAAATACATGTTCTTGCATATTTGGAATGTCCATGTTCTCGGGGAACATGTTAGAATTTTCCATGAATTAAGGAATTACGATTTATTGTACATGTATCGAGGGTTTTGAATATAGCAGCGTACAACCCGGTATAGGTATCATACGGAAGTACAATGGTACACCTAAAGTATTTTACAAAATCGTGTCCTTTACCGCCAAATGACAATAACAAAATTGGTTTACGCAATTTGTAGCATAAATTAATCACGTAATAGCAATTTGATTGTTTCTTCACGGTGAGCACCTCTTGAATTAGAAATTAGTGCAAATTAAGCGTAATTCAAAGTTTTGTCCACAATCTGAAAGAATATCACACAAGGCTTGTAACAAAATTTATCCCACTCGGTTTGCATGAAATTAGCACAAAATCTACATTGAGCTAGTTCGGACCCTCTGATTCGATGTGCGTATTTTATTTAAACCATTGACCAATTATACGCTTGTGAATTTAATTCAAATCCAGTTCAAATACATGTTCTTGCATATTTGGAATGTCCATGTCCTCAGGAACATATTATAATTTTTTCCATGAATTAAGTAATTACGATTTACTGTACATGTATCAGGGTTTCGAATATAACGCGTATAACCCAATATGGGGTATCATACGAAAGTACAATGGTACACCCTAAGTATTTTTACAAAATCGTGTCCTTTACCGCCGAATGACAATAACAAAATTGGTTTCGCAATTTTTAAGCATAAATTAATCACGTAATAGCAATTTGATTGTTTCTTATAGTGAGCACATACTTAATTAGAAATTAGTGCAAATTAACTGTAAATTCAAAATTTTGTCCACAATCTGAAAGAATATCACACAAGGCTTGTAACAAAATTCATCCCACTTAGTTTGCATCAAATTAGCACTAACCCTACATTGAGCTAGTTCCGGACCCTACAGTTCAATGCTACTGTTTCTAGAGTGCCCAGTTGTTCTCACAACAGCACAATAATGTTCTGACTATATTGAAATAATTGTTCTAGTGTCGGACCCCGAATTTGCAAATCCGCCCTCTCAGGTATTCGACTAGTCCAGAACGCCGCTTAGTGCACACAATCTTAACATCGTAAATATCACAATCATACCAATCGATATTATCAAAGTACTTTATTTAAATAACCAATCGTTACTTGACCTCATGGTCAAGTTACAAATGTATGCCTCGTAGGGCTAAACTTATTCAGAGAGAAACAATAGCAAATGGAAAATCAAATAAACTGTGGGCGCCATCCAAAGATACCACAGTAACCGGGGCTCGCATCCCTAAGTAGCCTCGGGTCCTCTTGGAGTTCCTCCTCCAAAGCCGCGCACTTCCTCTTCAACTGCATTGTGTTGAGGCAAGGGTGAGTACTTGGTACTCGAAGTCATGCACGTAATGCACAAGCTAATATACTATATGCATGGCTTAGTACAAAGGAATAGCTCAAGGTATATTTGCGTGTAAAACATTTGACAAGTAATATAAGTAGATTCGGAAGCAAAGAAAACAAGTAAAGCATAAATAACTTTTCAAAAGTTTAAATAACATTTTTCCCATCCTAAACCATATTTCCATCATCTTCTTTGTTAAACCAACCCAACTTCTCAAATCCAAGTTATTTTCTAAAATCTAACCCTTGGATCTGTAATTCCCGAGCATTGTCCAAAGACTGGACTCGGCTATTCAAATAGATTCTACACTCTGCAGAGGTTATGCACTTTACCCACAAGATACAATCCACTCACCACGTCACCGTGAATCGCCATACAAGAGTATGCGAATGAGCGATCATAACAAAGCCTTTCTAAGCCTCAAACAACACAGTGGTCCTCTCCTGTTCAGGCTCTACACCATCCCTTCCCTTAGCTAAGGCGGATATGGGACCAACACACCGCTAGATGGGTACCGCCACGCCCACGACACGCCTCCCGTTGCAATCACACAAACGGTAATCGACACCCTGAGGCTCCACAAGTGAGTCCTTAGCGACTTAGTCAACTAGGGCCGTCCCATTCCAGCCATGTGGTTGCAAGTATGACCCAGTTCAAAGGCTTGCAAGGTTAAGTCCTTAGAGTGACCAGGGCAAGACTACCCGAAAAACCCAATCAACACTCCCAATGCCACATCGCCCACCTGATTACTCTTGCCACATGCCCTGGTCCGAAAACTGTTTATCAAACCCCAGCTTGATTACCATGCACCACGTGCCATCAACATCACATGATACTTTTCCAAAACAGTTCAATATATCATTAAGTCAATATTAGCATTTGATTATCCAAAATCATGTCATGAGCACGTGTGTCTAAGCAAAGATACTACAACGATCTAAACCCATGTTGGCAATTTAATAATGTCCAACTAGTAAAACCACAACTAGGGTGACAAAGGGTCATGGCACATACTTAAGTAATCAAGGTGTCATATAGCAAATTGGTATTTATCTAACCCCAAGTTTAAACAAAGTATTTTTCTAATTGAACTAGCATGCAATAGTTTAAATCAAAATAGATTTCAAATAGGATCAACATGGTCAAAGCAATAACTTGCCTTCAAAAAAGTACTTGCTCTTGGTCTTGAGTTGATCCCCGAGTCAACACTTCTCCCTCGAATCCTTCCTAAGACTTCAACGCCTACTCGTAAAAGCGTGCAAATAGCAAATACACAAATAAACACTATGCAAAAGATCCCAAAACTCCAAATAAAATCCATAAACAGAGAGAACATAATTTTCTCGATTTTTAGAAACTGGAATCACAAATTTGGAGTTAAAACGTTAAAAGTTATGATTATTTAAAGTTTAAATAATCAATTAAATAATATTACAGAGAAAACTTTAGTCCAAAAATTAAATAAAATTCATATTTAGGTAGATCTTAATTTTATACAAATTTAGAAATTTGAATCGCTTCAAATCGGAGTTGAAACGCAAAAGTTATAAGCGCTGAAGTTTGAATCTAAATTTGAAATCATTATTCGAATTAATAAATCATTTTCTTTTCGAAATTAATTATTACGCCAAAGATGGACACGTGGCGGCTCGATTGGCCTCGGCGTCGGCCGGTCCATGGGCTCGGTCCATGCTCGGACCGTCCACGGTGGACTCGGTCACGGCCACGCGGATCGGCATCATGTGGGCCACTCGTGACGTCATCGCCGACGTCGTCGGGCTCGCTTACTGGCGCCGACAGTGGGGACCATCGTGACGCTGGTAGGGTGACGCCGCTTACGGGTTAGCCATCGACATGCGCCCCTCGACACGCTGCCTCGCTGTCGGGCCACGCACGCTGCGTGGGCGACCGCGCTTTGCCGGTCAACTTCCCGACACGCGTGGCGCAATCTCGCCTGGCTGGTTTGAAAATCAACGGCGCGATTAGATCCAGTGGTTAACACGCTGAAACTACTCGATGCTCAGTGGGCCGCTCGATCTAGATCGGACGGCCCGCATCTAATCTCTATAATCGCACTTTGCTACAAAGACGTGGCGATTGTGAACCGCTGATCTTGATCCAACGGTCCCATCTAATCGGGTTTCTAGGTTTGGGAAACACGTGAACTCACCGCTGCCGTCCGATCCGGATCCAACGGCACGGCTCGAGGGACTGATGGCACGCGGCTGGCGCCGGGCTTGATCGAGACGGGACGCACCTTGCCGGCGTTCTGCGCGCTCCGGCTGGCGAGGGGTACTCGAGCACGCGCCTCGCCTTGGGGAATCCGGATGCAGGCTTGATGACGGCGAGGGACGACGACGGCAAAGAATATCGGCGTTTAATCGCGGCGAATGCATTTCCAACTCCGGCCAGCAATAACGGCGAGACGGTGGGGATCCTAGCGGCGCGAAAGCTTAGGTTTTAACCGTGCGGATGGCGATCTCTGGTATGCCCGGCATTAAATAACCCCTCTGGTCGTGCAGAAACGGAGACCTAGTTTGCCACGGCCGGACATCACGGGCCGGAGTCCACTTCGACTCGGCGAGATCGATGAAATCGTGGGTCGCCCATCGTGCAGACAACCAACGGCCACGTCGCGGCTGGCGCGACCGGTCCTGGCCCCGACACTCGCCGGTCTGGTTTGACGGATCGGCCTGATCTTGATCCAACGGCTGGGATTGATTAGGGTTAGGGATGGGTTCGGTCGAGTCAATGGCTTGGTCGACCGAAGACTCTGATGAATGAAAGACTTGACCCGAAAGTTGGATTTTCCAAATGAATTAATATTTAAAATAATTCAAGAATTCATTTAATTCATTAAAAATAGCAAAAGACTTTAAAATTTCGAGAAAAATTCCGAAAATATTTTGGATCATTTTGGACTCAAATAAAATATTTCCAACAAAAATTTATTTGCAAATTTAAATTCTTTAATTATTTCAAAATGGAATAAATTCAAATAAATTCCAAATAAATCCAAATAAATTCCAGAAAATTCCAAAAATTCACCAAAGTGCCAAATCACACATGAATTTAAGAAAAGCAAAATTTTGGGGTGTTACATCTAGTCTCATGAATATTATCGTAATATTAAATTAACATTACTTAACTTATCCATATATCGCAATAGTATTTAACCAATTTTAATACTACCATATAGTTTCATGTTTCCATATTTTAATAACATGGAACCATTATCTACTCTACTTCCATAGCATGCAATTTTACCCGTATATTATTATATGCACTAACATCACACCAATTACACAACATTTTTTTCAACTTGTATCGTTCATTCGTGTACTACCATGATACGACTATAGTGTCATCTTCTACTTATTATACATTTACCATGATAATTTCTACTAATCATGTACAACTACAATGTACTCATATTTACACTAACCTTTCTGAAGCACAACTGATGATTGCAATAGCCTGTGTAACGATCAAATTAACCTTCCGGAACCTACGCCTTAAAATTAAATATCCAGGTAGGTGCGCAATATTTTTTTTCCGAAGAATACCTGCAAAATGCTGATCCCTCATCAACTCATCGAAAATATAAACATACATATTTGTACAAAATATAAATATCACGAAAATTCCTGCAGAATTACACTTCTAAATTTCCTCTTCCACCTCTTTTTTCCTCCCTATCGGTGCTGCTGCTTTCGGCGCTAACGGGACATTTCTATGTCGCAAACGCTGCGAGATGAAGACCCTCCCATGCCAGGCCCCCCTCTTTTCTTCCATGCGACGGATGACAATGGTAGCATGCAAGGAATCCATGCCCTCCTTTTTTTGCATGTGAGGTTCGTTCAGTGAAGAATCAATTCCATGCTTTTTTTGCATGCAAGGAATCCAGGCCCTTCCATGCTTTTTTGCATGCTTTCTTCCATGTGAGTCATGCATCCATCACATCGATTGGCACTAAAAAAGGAAAAAAAAATAATCCAGCGCTTACCCCCGGCAAATTAAAAAAACAAAAAAAATAAAAAAATAGCCAGCATTCCCCCACCGTGGGATATTTAAAAATTGATTTTTTTTTTTAATATCCAGCGGTTTGCAAGCGCGAAAAAAAAATTCTAAAAATACGCCCGACCGCGGAGATTGGAATTTAAAAATTAAGAAAATTTACCGCGGCGAGAACCCAACCCGCGGTTTTGCACTTTTACATTTTTGTTCGGGAAATAACTAGATCTGAAAATTAATTTTTTGGGGGGTTAGAACAGTAAAAAATTGTCTCCCGCCGACTCCTCCCCTCTTCCCTTTCACCATAATGCACGAATTGGATCTAGCAGCGGTACAGGGAAGCGGCCACACTGACCATGGCGAGCTCGCTGACTGCGGATTCGGTGACGTCGAATTCAAGAAGGGTAAATCCGGTGGTGCTGACATCGGTGATAGCTGATCCGGTGCCGGCGGGCTTGGGGACTTGGGGATGATGGATCAGGCGGTGGCTGCTCGGGAACAACGAATCCGGCGCCGACAGGCTTGAATCCGGCGCCGACAGGCTTGGGGAAGACGAATCTAGCGCCGGTGGGCTTGGGAAGACAGATCTGGCCCTATAGGGCTGAGGGAAGGTATATCCGACTGCAGCGGGCTTGGGGACGGCGGAACCGACAGGTAACAACAATCGTCATGTCGAACGAATTTATTGCAATGCAGCAATCCGCACTTGCTGCTGGAGGAGGCGACATAGGTGGAGGCCGCGGTGCGTGGGTACTTCAACAGCATTGCCCCACGGCGCGTTGCCAAGCTGCCACGTAGCGACCCGTCGAACGCTGGCTCGAGTGGCCCAAGGATTTAAGGATGTCGTCGCTGCTGCCGTCGGAGGCGACTTGCCGGACCCCCGCAGGCTCTGTGACATCGAGGCCAAGCCCCAGGTTGACGCTTTCTTCGTTGTTCTCTCCTGTTGTTGGAAATTGGAATTCGACTTCTTGGTGTTCGATTGTTGAATACTTGCATCCATGTGAGCAAGGTGCTTCACTGTGTGTAGAAGTTGGTGTTGAAAGGAGGGGATGTGAACGGGGAGTGCGTGGAGACGTAGTAATACGATGGGCTAAGCTGAATCGACAAGCAGCATTACACGGTAAGCTCGAGATCTTTGTATGATTGTTTCTATCAAGTTCATATCTATAGTTGTGGCATATGCTGCTTTTTCTAGGTATTTCATGGTTGCTAGGTTTATCAAGTCCGATGTGGTTCATGGTTTAGTGCAAGCTAATAAATTGTGCTTCAGGGCACTTCTTGATGGGATCAACTCATCAATGATTCCTTGTTGTTAGCTTGAATTTTTCATCTTAATTTGCGTCTAATTGTATATTCCTTTCGAATTCTTCTGTGAAATTCATTAATCATTATTCTATTAGAAAAGAAAGTTTATTCGCACAAGAACCTTCAGAAAACCTTGAACGCTATAGTATTTCCTCTAGAAAACCATCTAATTCTGTTAGAATCGGCTGGCAAAAAATAATTACAGTGACCAAAGCACTAGCATAAACTATTTATTCCGTTAGTTTTAATTTCCAATTCCATTTCAACACGATGTCAGCCGGAAGCGCTAGCAGTTCCGTTGATAACCCACTCCTTTTGAAGAAGGAATATCACACAGAAACTAAAAAATTTGCAGGGTGTAGAATCAAGTACATTTTCTTATGAAAATGTTTAGGTACATTTAGATATGTTTTTGTGATAGCACACATCACAACACATTGGAATTTTGATGGCATTAGCTTTTCTGTTGTATGTTGGCTAACTTCACTATTAATTGCAAGAGTGGGTATTCTTTAGGGAGAGGAAGTATGCAGCATGCTGCGTTAACCCAGTCTAATGTCACCTCAATATGGAGAAGGACCAGATACGCCAACATCCCTTGTTAATGCAAATGCATCAATTTCTCTTTTGCAAGCATCTGAATCATTCTAGACGTATCCAACTTCTTTACTGAATTTTTAGTAATACCTCCTCTAATGTTACTCAAAGAGTTTGTTTGAAGATTCAATGACTCGACGGAATTACTTTGTTGTTATTGATTCTTATAGCTACTACAAGTGCTAATTCACACAAGGTGCTAAATCTCAAGAAATGCAGTTTGATCTATACATCACACGGTGTGGAAACATGGACTTGCACTTTCTGTAATTTGATATCATCTACCATGTATCATGTCTGGAATTTCCATCTGGTTTTGTAATTCTGACCAGAGATGAATAATAATGGGTGCATAATTGACACTAGCACAGTTTGTTTGGACCTTCACTATCATGAATTAAGAAAGCCCTTGGATATAGGAGACACTATAACAACCAAACGTAGATGGAACTTGCTCATCATGATATGTCATCATGTTGCTTCTCTGTTTCAACTTCATCATGAACTTCCATTCTTTAATCAGATTTATTCAGTTATTCCGAACAAACTATGTTGCCTTATTGTGTAGTGATTTACGTAGGGCGGATACAAGGCTCACCTTCTCGTCTTTATGTTGAATTTATTTGGCAAGAAGGTTTGAAGTTTGTATCTCTAAGCAAATCAAGTTTGACCTGGGAACTCAATTCCAATGGTTCGGTATAGCATCTTGCTACTACGTAGCATTATTATTTTGTGAAGAATACTAGAAAAATGGTACTGATTATTGAGGGAGGTTATGATACTTCATGCTTGCAGTTTATCATAGCTTGCATAGATAGCATAAACTTTTCCCCAGAAGTTGTTACTTTAGTTAGTAGAAAATGTGCATTTTAGTTGTTAATTTCAATTTTTTAGAAATGTATTTTTTTAATTAAATTTCAATAGATACCACCAAATTCTACATTATGGATTAAATTGCTGCACAAGAACTAACGACATGTTCTGTCAAGCATTGAAAGTTTTCAGTGCATAGAGGTATTGATCGCTTATTCTTGATTGCCAATATAGCATTTCTTTACTAACGTAAGTCATCTAATAATTTTTTTCCTTGTGTAGCCTCGAAATTCACATTCTTTCTCATAACAAGCAAAACATTATTTTATCGTCCTGAAATATGGTGTGATGTGTTTGCCTAAACTATTACAGTACTTCCCGTCAAATTCGAGATGGTGAAGAGATGACTGAGATATCACCAAAAAGATTTGATTTGTTCAAAGTTGTCACTACTGTACTATGCATGAATGTTGCATACCTGAGTCAAGTGAGTGTACCCATTTTGTTTGGTGTAGAGCAACATCATTTTTTGCATGAATGCATCGGTGGAAGACCTCCAAGTCATTTTAATTTCTGTTTGGAAACCATTGTGAATGGGTCAAGGAACTTCACTCTGACCTATCGCATGGTTAGTTGGTGCCCTTCTATTTGGTTATGTCAATGGTTTGATACGAGTGAGGTATTGTCTGAAATTTCTAGTGCTTGGTTATGTCAATGGTATGATATGAGTGAAGCAGAACATTGCTAGCTTTGTTTGGTTTTTTAGGATTGGTGCTTTCTATGAGTCGGCAAACTTAATCCTGGTTCATCCGTGGTTTTAGAACACGTAAAATGAGTTTTTTTAATCTAATGTATACATGTAGTTGGTGAAAGATAATTATAGCCAACATAACAACCTGATTGATTCTAATATTTAATGGAGTTACTTTCTAGGCACGTCCATTGAAAAAGCTTCATGAATTGGAACTATGAAACAGAATAAGGATGAAATGTCTGCTCGACATCCATTTGCATGCTTCACAGGCTGAGTAAACATAACATGAAAATTATTTGGTGCAACATATAAGTTTTCGTTGCAGCGCATGGGCACATGACTATTTATTAGTATATTTTCGGTAGATAACCATTAGGAAACTAAAGAAGATTTCATCTACTCACCTTAAAGAACAAATCATCGACGACCACCAGCAAAATGCTACATCATGAATTGTACAATCAATCAACAAGATGTAGTATCGTACAGACGCGCACCCTTGCACACTCGTCCCACTGCAATATATTACCTCGCGTTTTACTTTGGTATCAGCAAATCCATTAGCTGGCAGATAGAAACTGTAATCCAGCAAATTCCTTTGGACCATCATGAGATTATTTGGAGAAACTGGATTGGAACATTTACACGACTTCATCAAACACCACATATTTTACATGCTTTTTTATTCCTAAGAAAAGCCAACAAATGGCTAGCTAGCTCTCACTCCATACTGAAGTCTATGAGCTTCATCATTTCTGTTTAGAAAAGCTAAATCCCACAAATCTAAAACCGTCTTATTTCTTTTTCAGACCTTATTAAGATTAAAAAGGCTAAACTTCAAGAAAGGAAGACAATAGAATTCAATCAAGTTAAATGCATCAAAGATGAAACAAATAGACTTCTAGTCAAAGACAACAAGATTAAAAATAGGTGAAAAGGCTACTTTGACAAGTTGTACAGCGGAGACAACGGGGTAGTAATGATTGAACTGGATGATGCTTTTATTGACATCAATAGATGGTTCGTTGAAGAATTCAAGAGTCTGAAGTAAGAGAGTTCTTAGAAAGGATGAAGTAGGTAAGGCGTTGAACCTGATAATATTCCTATCGAGGTGTGGAAATGCCTTAGAGGTGTGGTGATTATTTGGTTAACTAAATTGCTTAATAGCATTTTTAAGTCGAGCAAGATGTCTAACAAGGGGTGGAGAAGCACGTTAGTGCTAATTTTTAAGAATAAAGGATACATTCAAAATTGTAATAATTACATAGGAATTAAGCTCATAAGCCACAAAATGAAGCTTTGGGAGCAAGTGACTGAGTATCGTGTTTAGAAAGAATGGCTAGTTTGACAAAAACCAATTTAGTTTTGTTCCTGGGAGGTCGACCACAGAGACTATCTTCTTTGACACAACAATTGATGGAGATGTGCAGGGAGTAAAAGAATAATCTATACGTGGTGTTTATCGACTTGGAGAAAGTTTATGACAGTGTGCTAAGAAAGGTCATGTAGCGAGCGCTTGAAAAGGTCTTAACAAAGTATGTTACCCTAATCAAGGATATGTACGATGATGCTGTGACTAATGTCAGAGCATGTGATAGCTATGCCACTAACTTTTCTATTAAGATATGACTACATATTGAGCCCCTACATTTTTTTCTAGTGATGGATGAAGTAACGTGGGACATACAAAGAGAGATTCATTGGTGTGTGTTTTTTGCTGCTGATATGGTCCTAATTAACGAGAGTATGATAGGTGTTGATAGGAAACTAGATATGTGGAGGAAGACTTTAGAATAAAAGGGCTTTAGACTTAGTAGGACTAAAACTAAGTAAATGAGGTGTATTTTTAACGGTGCTATTGCAGATGATGGAGATGTTAGTTTGAACAGAAAAGTAGTTACCTGAAAGGAAACATTTTGATATGTAGGATCGATGCTATAGAGTGACGGCTTGATTGATGATAATGTGAGCCATATGGTACGAGCGAGTTGAGTGAAAAATTGCCAAGCATTTATTGTCCTATGTGATAGAAAAGTTGCTTAAAAGTTAAAAGGTAAGTTCTATAGAATAATAATTAGACTTACGATACTGTATGGAGCGGAATGTTGGGCAACAAAAAGATAATATATACAGAAAATGGGCATAGCAAAGATGTGGATGCTGCGGTGGATTTGTGGTCATACAAAGCGAGATCGAATACACAATGATGATACACGCGAAAGGGTTAGGGTAGCACCAATTGAAGAAAAACTTGTTTAACATCGTTTGAGATGGTTTGAACATCTCTAACGGAGGCCTCCTGAGGCATCGGTGTGTAGTGGAATTTTAAGCTGTCTCGAAAACATAAGAGGTAGAGGTCAACCGAAATTGATGTGGGAAGAAGCCATTAAAAGAGACTTGCGGGATATAAACGTATCCAAATAGTTGGTGTTGGATAACAGTGCATGGAAGTTAGCAATTCACGTACCAGAATCATGGTCTAAGATCGAAGTTTATGGATCTTTTGATGTTGATTGAGTTTCATTCCTAGTTTAGCCTAACTTGTTTGAAATAAAATGCTTGCTTGTTATTACTGTTTTTAGACCTGATAATTAAAGACTATCACCATGCGGTCCATGCTCATGCATCCTCACTAGCGAACTTGTTACAGTAGGACAGTATCTACGGGTTAACTCTCTCGGGCTGCTCTTGCTGGAGGTAATGGTGACCTGCGATGACGGCAACGTCAAGACCTGAAACCCCCACTCTTCGGTTCTAAAGGACTGGACACCAACGTCCTTGTCACCAGCAATGAACTTCGTAGGCACTGAAATTTTCGCACCTTGCCAGGGAGCAGTAACCTTCCATTTCCTGCATTTGCCATATATTAGTGCAGAGCTAAATCAAATAGAAATTACAAGGCACGCACATAAGAGAAGGTAGGCAATTTACATGTCCATCATGCGGTAGTAGTTGAGCGACCCGGTGAACCCAGATTTCTGAAACTTCTTAGCAAACTGGCCCGGTTCTTCCTCAGTAATCCAAGGAAGTGGTGACGAGGGTGTCTCGAGGAAGTCTATGATCTCTACTCTAGGCAAGGTTCAAAATTTCGCTGAAAATTCGAGTTTTTGGCCATGGACGAAATAATAAATCCCGGTTAAATTCAAAATTGCTATAGTGTCACATGTAATCTCGCCGAGATTTCGGCTATCAGAGCCGAAATTTCGTTCTTTTTGCCGAGATTTGTAGATATTTTGACCGGATAGCAAAGATGAAAAACCGGATTTGGCCGGATTTTTTTTGTACAGCATTGCAATTATTTCAGTGAGGAATACATGCAAAAAAAGAAGAAGAAAAAATAAATAAAATGTTGCTGTGCTTGTGCAGGTCCTGAACACTCATCAGATATATATCCTGCAATCTTACTTCACATCTCAACCAAGAAAAAACCCAAGGTTGCCAAAACCTAAACTCGCTGTAGAAATCGATCCGAAACCACAATCTCAAACCTTACATAAATGCAAATTTGTTTGATCTCTTCGACCAACTCCCTGGTTAGCTCTATTAACTAAAGGCATTCATTTTCTAACCAATGATTATGTTTAGCAGCTTTGCACGTGGTGTACTGACCAGGGAATAAAGGCATTCATTTGCTTTTGAGTCACAGGCTGAACATTCAACATACCAAGACTCTATCTGTCGTACGTATCTCACTGCATATTGCCTTCCCCACCACCTCCGACCAGGTTCCGGCCAAATCCGGTCGTGCCCGGCAATAGAAAGGGCAGATCTCAGAGTCAGGAAGCGAGATCTAGTCGTCTGTCCGCGAAATCTCGGTTTGTTTTTGAGAAATCTCGGTCAGTTATCTACTTCTCTATCCACAGCAAACTATGAAGCTCATTATTTTATAATGCAAGAACAACTAGTTCACATGGTAAGCTCTCTGTCCACAGCGAAATCTTAGATTCAAGAACAAATTTTCTCCCATGGTAAGCAGTTCTCAATAAAGTAATGTCCAGCATTCCCCTTCCATGATTATGAACACTGGAAGTCTGTATGGCTACCGCGGAACGTGATCTGGGAGGATTACAAGCAAGGGCACGAGAGGAAGTACGACAAGATCATTGTGATAATGCAGAGGTAGAGGTTGCACCATACACGTACTACTACTCGTAGGTACGTCAATGCATAGTTGTTCACAAGATCATTTCACTCTTTCCACACTTCTTCATGCAATAAATATTCATACTCCTTATTTAATTATGCCTCTTGCAGGTCTTCGGTGGGTTGCGGCGTCATCTATGCTTCAAGCCTTCAATAGGTATTTGTCTCGTGTATGTATTTATGAAACAAATTGTGATGGATGGAACGCATGATGTTTATGATGGATGGAACGCATGATGTTTGTGAATGTAATTTAAATGTTTATCATTTGTGATCATATTATGTAATGCTTTTATTATGTTGCCTGGTTAAAGTGATCAAATCCAAATATCAGACGAAATGCTGCCGAAATTTGGTTGTGTACGGTATTTTATGTACAAAAACTTAGTAAATTTCATTCAAATAGATAGGAATGTCACATAAATTCTTTCATGATTATTTTCAAATTTTTTTCCATTTTTTTTCTAGCCCTGGGATACCATTGTACAGTACTTTTCACTCTATAAATTTGTACAAATTACTCAAGCTTGATCATTATCTACAAATTTCATGGAAAATACTAATGATATGTCAAAAGCATACATAAAAAATTTCAAAAAAAAATTAACGACTTTTGCACACTTTTTACATCATTTTACTTTGACCGAGATCTTGGCTATTTGTTGCGAAATTTCGATTTTTCAACCGAAATCTCGGTAATTTTTGTAAAAAAAAAACGGATTCAAAATTTACCTTTTGAATTTTCTTCGGATTTCGTCCGAAATAATGAGACCTCGGTGAAAAATCGGATTTCGGTCAGTGACGAGATTTTACCTAATCCGAAGTTTTGAACCTTAACTCTAGAAGGAGCAGTGAGGTTATCTATTTTAATAGAGTAGAACTTCTTCAGGACAGCCGCAACATCATTGCGAACAAATGCCCTTTCAGCTCTTCGAGGTTCCTGCAGACGTGTTTTTCGAGTAAGTATGCTCTGTTTCATCATCTACGGACTATGGCGATGGCGCTAAATTTAGATCAAACCGTACCTATATATACCCATTTTGGTGGCTCCCTGAACCTGAAATTATAGGGTAGGAGCAAAGAAGAACAGCTTGGTGTTAGGATTAAATTATTGGTCTTTGGTCCTAAGTTTCTACAAAAGATAAGGACGATGATCATGCTTCAGAATGCCACATTAAAATTTCTCCAGCGAGTCTGAGCACAGTGCTTATGAAGAATCAAGCAAACCTTAAAATATTTATTTCTAGTCTTTACCAGATGTACTCAGGAATCAGGATATATATACCATAACAAATTTAAGCAAAAAAATAATCTATTCACAGCATCCGCTGGGAGATTGTTAAAATGTTTTGCAGAGAAAATTGCAGTTTGTACGCATCACATCACAGCCCTCCAACTGTAACGCCTAATTCTAACCGGAGTGGTGCAAGACAGTGCATTTCACTACAAAGAATGCTTTTGTGGCCCTCAGGAATAAAATTGCACAGATCTTAGAGGACTTCTGATTAGTGGTTACTAGCAGGATGGAGACTAGCCCCTTGAATCTTCATTTGCTTTGGTTCAGGAATTTCCAATTCACACTTGTGCACTGCGTCCATGTATGAGTCCGACGGCAAGAAGAAGAATGGATGCTAAAATTAAATCAGAAGACACAGCCAAGGATCACCACTGGAACTGCATAACATAGAACCTGTCATCCTATGATGCACAAACACGGATACATCAACACAACGTCAACACGGAATTCACTATTTTTTTTCAAAAATACAAACACAGCAACACAACTATATATTTCAAAAATACCAACTCAGCAACACCCGGTCACGCCGGAAGAGGCAGAGGTGCAATGCCACCTGGGTACCCCAGTCGTGCCCCACCACCAACACCTGAACCGTGCACCACGCCTCACTCACGGTGGCCAGAAGAACTAAGAATTGGATGGCATGGGCAAGAAAAGTCCGAACCTTGGGGAGGTAGAGTGGAGGAGGAGGGCAGTGATGTTGCCGACGATGTGGAAGATGGTCTAGGCGATGGGGTCGGCAGGGGCTTGGGAGTTGCCGTAGCCGCGGAGGTCGGGGCGAGGGCGGCCATCTGGTGGCACCATGAGCACCATAGATCCGGGAAGCCGTGGACGAGGAGCACCGTCGGTCCTGCTGCAGGGCCCTGCTCGGCGACGTGGAGGGAGACGCCGTTGACGTCAGCGTTCCAGTGCGCCTCACCTCGCCAGCGCCACCGCCAGCCCCAGCGCCGCTGGCCTCCACGGTTGACCCTCTAGTCGTGTGCTTATCTCCTTCTCTACGTCAGTGTGTGTCTGCTGTGCTTAGGGGTGAAAACGGGACAGGAAATATCCGCCCGATCCGATACCGAATCCGTTTAAAATCCGTACCGATGTTATCTGTATCCGTATCCGGAAAATCCGGTGTAATATGGGTTAGGATATGGGAAGAGCAATATCCGATCCGTATCCGAAAAATCTCATGTAATATGGGTTAGGATATGGGAAGAGCAATATCCGACCCGATATCCGGTAAATATTCGACCCGAATATCCGGATAAAATTAGTTATTCTTCCATTAATTTGGTTCATTATTGGATAGATAGAGTAGTTGTTTGATATTGGCACTAGAAAACACTACTTTATTATTAAGAGTGAACTTCAACAAATCTATCAACAAACAAATAGAGTGATGACATAATGCTTTTACCTAAATTGATTTGTTGATAAACTTCTTTTCTATTCAAATTACTGGAATTAGTTGAGTCGCTAAATTGAAGCATAACAAACAAATCCGAGTAGTCCTCATTATGAGAGAAGTCTGTCTTCAGTTTGTCAGAATGTGACAATTCAACACTATTTAATATCTCCAGGAATTTATTCCGTAAGGTTAAGTTTGATGGAAGAGCTCCCATTGTTCTCTGTTTTCTTTATGTCTCGATCTCTATCCTTGTATCCGACCCATTTGCACCTCTAACTATACTACTATCCTACGTTGAAATAATTATGACTTGAAGCTAATGTTGTAAGGTTAATGCTTCATTATTTCTTTTACATACACAATTATGTATTATACTACTATCCGATTATGATATCCGATCCCGACCCGAATCCGTCAGGTATCCGCTCCGTATCCGAATCCTGAATAATCCGAATTCGTATCCGTATCCGGGACATCCGTATCCAACTCCGAATCCGAAAAAAAATATGGGTTAGGATACGGGACAAGCAATATCCGCCCGTATCCGACCCGGTTTCACCCCTAGCTGTGCTAAACCTTTAAATTATTTGGCATGGGATGCAGATAAGGGAGTGTCTTCACATAATGTTTGAATTTTGATAAATCTTTAAATCAATTTTTACGAAAAAAACATGAAATAATAAAGACCAATAAGGGGTGTTTTCTTCCCTGTAATTTCTTTTACGAAAGTTGTGCATTCTAAACTCAAGTGTTTTTTTTTTTTTGAGATCGCATTATTTAAAGGAAGATGGAATTTTCCTGTTTGAAGTAAGATAGATAAAAACAGGGCTAGGTAGCTAGCCATCTTTTCTAATAAGACACGGGAATACTACCAAACATACAACCTGGAGACTCTAAACAAACGATCTGGATGGATGAGTTTCTTGTCCACTCAATGGATAATTTAAGATTTCCGAAACTGTAGAATTACTCTATTTTCCGTAGGTAAGCATACAGCCAAAGAAAATATACTATCTATTACGTGGGAAAGTTTTCCCGGAAGCTCAGCTACGCCACGTCATGGCTTTGTGCGGAGAGGCCCTCGCGTTTTCCTTGATTGTGGATGAGCCCCTGGTAACGCCTAACGACAACCGTTGTTCTTGCTGGTGTGTCTTGATCCGGTCGTCCATGTGTCCTCCAACACAGGCCTTGCATCGCCAACAAATCGACGCTCGCGGAGCCCTCGAGACGGTGCTCCCCTTCTCCCTTCCGCTCTCCGCCTGCCTGCGTCACTATGCCAGGAGGTGCTCTCCTCCACCGCGCCAGAGCCCTCACGCCGCCTCCGCGTAGCTCTAGCCAGCGAAGCTCTCGGCCCATCGCCAACCTCCTGTGCGTGTCGCCGTCCATCCCGTACCGTCCTTGCATATGTGCGCCGCCGTCCATCCCGCACCCTCACCTACACCCTCGCGCTGCTCTTCCGCCGTCGCCCGCGTAGTTCCGCCTCCACCTCCTGCCCGATCCCCTCCAGACCCTAGCGGCTCTGTCGTCCGCGCAACTCCTCCTCGCGCCCTCGGCACCATCACCCTCATCTGGAACCTCGCGCCGCTCTTCCATCGTCGCCCGCGCAGCTCTCGCTCCACCTCTTACCCCATCCCCTCCAAACCCTGGCGGCTCCGTCGCCCGCGCAGCTCCGGCTACGCCTCCTGCTTCGATCCCCTTGGAACCCTGGCGGCTACGTTCCCCTCCTCCCCAGCGTCACCCAGGCTCGGTCGATGGCACTCCACCTCCGAAACGCGTCAAGACGCCCACGGAGCCCTCGAGGGCCCGCTCCCCTTTTCCTCACCACCGCCCTGCAATCTTCGGGAAGGGGACAGTTCGTTGAGGTGGGAGTCTTCAATCGGCTGTACCCTATGGACCATCTAGAGGTGGGCATTGGGCCGGGCTTTTTTGGGCCGGCCCGAAGCACGATGGTATGGCACGGTGCAAAGCACGGCACGGCACGGCACGGTTCCGGGCCGGGCCGGGCCGCAATCAGAGACGGGCGTCTGCCCGGAACCAGGCACGACGGGCAGACGCGGCACGGCACGCTTGATTTGGGCGGGCGTGCGGCTGCACCGCAAAACAGAACGAAATCACGGATTAAGGCTTAAAAGTTGGCGAGATATTATTGATTCAGGGCATCTTCAAGCATTGCATTTATGTTTGAGATTTTGTTGATGTGATTAGTCTCTTATGTAATTAAAATAGGTAGTTTAGTAGTAGTGATTTGTTTTATTTCTTTGTTCGTCACAATAGTAAAAATGGGTCGGGCTTGGGCCGGCACAGCACGAAGCGCAAATGGGCCGGGCTTGGGCTCGCCAAAGGTGAGTCGGGCGCGGCCAGACGGCACGATGGGCCGTCGTGGCACGGCACGGTTTCAGCCCGAAGCACGATGGGCCCGGGCCGGGCCGGCACGGCACGACGCCCACCTCTAGGACCATCTGCGGTCAGAGACCTGCGTCGGCGAGGTCTGCCTCCCCCAGCTCGAAGGCGTGAGTCTCTCTCTCTCTCTCTCTCCTCCGGCCTCTCCTACCGAATTTGTCTGATCTAGCCTCATGAATGGCGACGCGGCCTCTCTGTTACCAGCCCGAAACCACAGGTTCATCGGCGAGGAGACGGCCGCGGCGTGACCGCTGCGCTCACCGATGACCCCACCTATATAGATATTGCACGCTACGGCCGTCTCCTCGCCGATGAACACCTGTGTATTTGGTGCCCAACTGCAGGACTGCAGGTCCTGTACGCGCAATGAGTCGTAGTTATAGAACTGCAGGTCATTTGGTTAGTATGCTTACCTTCTCTTCCCTCCCTGAACACCTGTGTATTTGGTGCCCAACAAACTGTCAAATCTGACTTTTTGATCCCATGAATTCTCATCAGGCAATTGAAAAGGTCAAAGAACTGGCAGTTAGCATCGAAGGGAAAAGCTTTCAAGAAAAGAAATCATTGTTAGCCAAGTGTGCTGCAACGACGCTCTCATCGAAGTTGATAGGTGGCGAGAAAGAATTCTTTGCTTCTATGGTTATGGATGCTGTTCTTGCCACTGGCAATGATGATAGACTTAACCTTATTGGAATAAAAAAAGGTAATTCTCGACAGATTTGTATCATCAGCTTCATGTTCAAGCTCCATGCTACATGATTTTCTGCTGTTCTGATTCGAAACCGGCTCTTATTTCTTAGATTTTAGCATCTACATTTCACACTGAATAAGGATGCTCTAAATTTTGAACTGCTATTAGGTTCCTGGAGGTACCATGAGAGATTATTTCCTTGTTAATGGTGTTGCCTTCAAGAAGACATTTTCATATGCTGGATTTGAGCAACAGCCAAAGAACTTCTTGAATCCAAAGATTCTTTTGCTGAACATTGAGCTAGAATTGAAATACGAGAAAGAAAATGCAGAGATCAGGTATGTTAACCCAATTTGAGTGTTGTTACAATGTTATCTTGATATGTATTCACGTTTGTATGCACCCTCCATTCTTTCCCTTTTTCTCACTGTAATCTTATATCTCTAGATTGTCGAACCCTCTGCAATAGCAGTCAATTGTTGATGCTAAATGGAATATTATTTATGACAAGTTGGATAAATGTGTAAAAAGTGGGGCAAAAATAGTCCTTTCTTGGTTGGCAATTGGTGATCTTGCAACACAGGTAGGCATTCTCATTCTTCCGTATTTGGTTTTGTGTGTTACTGTAGCCTGGGCTCAATGAATCTTCTTTTATGCAGTATTTTGCAGATCGGGACATTTTCTGTGCTGGCCGGGTAACAGAAGAGGATTTACAACGTGTTGCAGCAGCAACAGGTGGAATTATTCAAACAACAGTAAACAACGTCATTGACGAGGTAATCATGCTTATATTCTTGTTTTTTAGCTGTAGATGGATACTGGATTGAATCCTGAGTACACGGGTTAACATTAGTTGCTTAGCAATATATGTAAGCTGACTTAATTTATGGTGGTTCTTTTTGTTGAAAAGGTTCTTGGTTCCTGTGAAGTTTTTGAGGAAAGACAGGTGGGCAATGAACGGTTTGACATATTTAGCGGTTATCCTTCTGGTCAAACAGCAATCATAGTCCTTCGTAGTGGTGCAGATCAGGTCCTCTACTGCTATATATGATTTCTTAAGTTTGCAAATTAATCATAACCATGCTAATTCTATTGTTAATGCTACAACAATTCATTGAGGAAGCTGAAAGAAGCCTCCATGTTGCCATCATGATTGTTAGGAGAGCTCTTAAAAACTCAACAATTTTGCCTGGCGGTGATGCTACTGATGCATGCATTTTCTACTTAAGCTATATGATGCAATCTTCCACATATATTGTTATAATAATCTGTTTCTTTTTTGTATTAGATGGAAATAAGCAAGTATCTCAGACAGCATGCAAGGACCATAGCTGGGAAGTCCCGATTTTTCGTAAATTCATTTGCTAAAGCCCTTGAGGTATATCTTCCTAATTCATTCTTCTCCGTTACAATTCATATTAAACTCATTCTCCTTTACTTTTTTGTAATCATATTTGATTATATATGTGCTCCTTTAGTACGTTGGTGCTTTTTCTTGAGGCTATTTTGGTGCTTGTATTGTTGTATAGAATGAGAAGTACAGAGTGGAGCTTTAGGAGCATTGTATTACTTCCTGTAAATATTATCTTAGCTCATTCTTCTCTGTTCCATTCATATTAGATTTGTTCTCTTTACTTCTTTTATAATCATTGATTATATATGTGCTCCTTTCTTCAATTGATATTTTTCTTAAGGTTGTCTTGGTGCTTGTATACAATCAGAAGCACAGGGTGGAGCTTTGTACACATAATGTGATTGTTGGGAAATGCAATTATGAATAATAAATACATCTATGCTCTTCCAAAAACCAAATCGCACAAATCTTAAAGTAGTATGGTTAGAACCGGAGTAGTGTGTGATTGCAAATCAGACCCTTAATTCGATATTTTTTTTCCTTTACGGAGAGTGTTGGACTACTTCCCTGAAAGTTTAAGTGCCATACCTTACGTGACCCACCCACATGTATCATTAGAATGAATAGAAATCAATAGTTTCCGCCATCCTTTTGGTCATGAAATAAATATGGGTGCTTTTCACTTTTTGATGAGCTATCGTTGGACTGAAGTTTTGCTAAAATAAAGAATATATGCCTTGTGTGGTTATCCTGATCAAGCACTATGATTTGTGGATAAAATTTGCTCTGTATTCATGTTCATGACCCACCTGATTTTATCTGATGTTTGTTTTGTTCTTATAAATCATAGTTTGTAAGCATACACAGTGCAATTTACTCAGTTGAAACTATTCCGCCTGCAGGTTATTTCGAGACAACTTTGTGATAATGCTGGATTTGATGCAACTGATGTGTTCAATAAACTAACACAGAAGCATGCATCTGGTTGGTTGGCTTTGCTCCAATATCTATGCTTAGCTCCAGGTTTACAACTCAATCAAGATATCGTCATGAACTACAATTTATTTTCCAATTATTTATTCACTTTTTACAGGTGGTGTTAATTACGATGTTCCCTCTAAATTTCAGAATAACGAATGCTCCCGCTGATTCCTACTATCTTAGCCTTCGCTTGTCAGCTCATATCTGCAATACTTTTACTATCTATTCAGTTTTAATTATTTTTATCATTGCTCACAATTATAGGTTTTGACGGCGCGGCGTAGCGCGCTACACTGTCTAGTTTCATCTACTCGTGATAATAGAACATTCACCAATCATCGCCACAGCCACAGCCAGTCAACAACTTCACTTACACGGACCTTCAAAAAGAACTTCAATTATACAGGCGATATCAACAGAAGCGCCCTTGCACATTTCACTCTGATTTCAGCAAATTCGTAAGATGACAGATAGGAAGAGAAATCTACGAAATCGATCAGCAGACAGATAAACGGTGTGAGATACACTAGCACCACTGTGATTTCAGTAAATTCATAAGCAGACAGATAGCAAGACAAATTTAGCAAATCATAGTTAAATTGGCATTTCTTTTTTGGCTCAGATCGGCAAATCCACACGGTACACTCATGCTTATTCTGTATATATCACAACAGCATTGTTAGCTTTAGTCAAGCAAATCTGGTTTCGTGGGAAAAAAAAGGTGAAATATGGCCAGTCCGAACACACAGATTTGACATGAATTTTGCAATCTGTACGACAAAATTCACATATTCCAAACGCGCCTAACAGAGTTGTGTTTGGAACACCAAACATGATCAAGAAGAATCTTGCATATTATTTAGCTAGAGGAAGGGCTACAACATTGTCCAGTATAACTGATGATATCCACGACTTATGCAATGGAAAAACTACTAATGCAAATGTAACAACACTCGATCTACCTTAGTTTGCTAATCTCTAATAAGTTATTCCCAACTAGCTAATATCCTATGTAAAACCTAAACTGAAAATTAAGGAGTAACTAAAATAGCTAGCTAGTTGGCTAGTTACTATCGGTGGGGAGCCAGTATCGATTGGTGAACCATGCCTTGTCAGCGACGACCTTGACGCCGTCGTGGTTTCGGTGCCACTCGTAGTAGGCGTGCGTACGGTTCTTGATGTCGAGCGTGGCGTGGCCGAAACTAGCCTCCCGGAATGCTGAGTAGTTCGCCTGCGGCGACCGGAACTGGTTGGCGAGGCCCTCGATGTTGCCGCCATCGCCGATGTTCACGTAGACCGGCGCCGACCTGTTGAACACTGGCGTGGCCTTGCCGTTGTCGATGTCGTAGGCGACGTTGGAGACGCGGTTGGTGCGCTCGTACGAGTGAACGTGGCCGGCGAGGACGAGGTCGACCTTGGCGTCGACGAGCCAGCGCTCGAACTGGACACGCATGGTCTCGCCCTCCATGTAGTGGTAGCCATTGGTGCTGTACCAGGGCGAGTGCACGCAGACGATGAGCCACGGCGTCACCGTCCGGTCGACGCGCTTGAGCTCGTTCTGCAGCCACATCCACTGCGGCGTGTACTTTCCGTACGCCGAGTAGGATGACAGCATGATGACGTGCGCCGACGCCATCTTCACAGAGAACCAGAACGGTTGCGTGCTGCCGGACGCCCTGAACGGCGTCGGGTACCGGTTCCTGAACGGCTTGAAAGGCCGAGTCTCGCCCTTCAATTCATTCGTACGTCATTAATTCATGCATGAAATTCCAAGTTAAAGATAATGGATTAAGATATTGAGATCGAGAAGCTGGCGTGCGTACGATTTCCGGCGCGTAGTCCAGCTCGTGGTTGCCGGTGGTCCAGATCCATGGCTGGTAGGCGACACTCCTCTCAGTGAAGCGGCCCCAGCTGTCCCAGCGGTTGTTGTCGTGATCGGGGTGGTCGTCGGCGTACGACAAATCGCCGATGAAGAGCACCGCGTCGGCGTTGGACGCCTCGTAGTGCGTCAGCGTGTGGTTCGAGTGGTACGTCTGCCCAAGGTCACCTGCATGCATTGAGATTATATTGAGAAATTTTGCGGTGATAGTATACAGTGAATAGTAAAATTCAGATCTATAACCATACTCTACTAATAGGAGAAGTATAAATATATATTAGTTAATCTCGTTCATTAGATCGAAAAGAATGAATGATCTATATTAAATTTAGTGCATCGTAAAATAGCTCTTAAGATTTCATCATCATCACAAATATTGATTGTATTAAGAAGGAAAGAAAGAAAAATGGATCTACTATTAATTGTATCAAAATGGATCTATCACTAGGTACAAACCGATCATGCCGAACTTGATGGGCACGTCGGGGCCGGGCTTGGGCGGCGTCTTGAAGGAGAAAGCCCTGACGGTGTAGCCGAAGCCGACGGCGTAGTGGTAGGTGGTGTTGTACTCGAGGTCCATGAGGGTCGCGTGGTGGATGTAGCCCGACTGGTAGGAGCAGCCGAAGGAGTAGCGCCGGACGGATCCCTCGGCGGAGAGGCTGAGGTTGTCGGCGCGGAGACCGTAGCGGACGACGTTGCTGCCGGCATGCTTGGGCGTCACCCACGACACCGTCATCGCGCGCCCCGTCTGGTCGCCCTGCGTGATGTGCACCTGCTCCGGCGCGTTGACGCCCGCCGGCGGCCGGAACACGTCGGCGTCGAACGGCATGTCGGGCAGCATCTGCAGGCTCCTCCGATACGGGCTCGTCACTCCGGCGCAGGCGGGCGGCACGCACGCTGCGAGGGTCAAGAGTACGGTGAGTACAAGCTCCATATTGTTGTTATAATTTGATAATGGATGGATACAAGTCGCATAGAAGCTTCATATATATAGCAGCGAATAGGTAGATCGGATAGACTAAGATCTCAACAAACAAGTTCTGTTCGGTTATAAGCACCCGACTGTGACGACGGCGCCGATTCGGTTATCAGCACCCGACTGTGACGCGGCGCGCACCTGGTCAGGCCGGAAGAGGTAGGGGTACGTGTCACGCCACTGAGCGCCCAGTAGTGCCCCCGCCACCAAGACCCACTACAGGAAAATCTGTTTTTGTTGGTCACACATATTTTCATTGGCCGAAATCAAAACGACGTAATTACAAATATTATTTCGTTAGCCCGGCGAAAACCGATGACAATACATATAGCTTCGTCAGCTTCGGCCAAGCCGATGTTAACACATCCGCGCCTTATTTTCGTCGGTTTGGCCGGCGATAATAGATGGCCCAATGACCCACGCAAATTTTGAATTTTTGGGGTACTATTCTCGTCGGCTTGGCCGGCACAAATACTCCCAAAAAATAATAAAAAACGGATTGAGTTGAGCCTGGCATATAGTTTCGTTGGCCTGGCCGACGCAAATAATTCCAGGCCGTTATTTTCGTCGGCCCAGCCAACGGAAATATATCAAGTACCGGTCTGTGTTATTTTTGTCGGTCCAGCCGATGAAAATAATGCCATGTCACTTATCGGAGTATTTTCGTTGGCCCGACCGATAGAAATAATGCCACATCACTTATCGGGGTATTTTCATCGGCCTGGCCGACGTTAATACGTTGTTTCATGTACATGTGAACAGATCGGGCCCTAGCTATTCATTTTCTTGTAACGCGCCATCTAGATCTCCTCGCGCCGCCCCTGCTGCGCCCCGGCACCGTTGCCCCCGATTGCGCCGCCCCGGCCGCGCCCATCCTCACGCCAGACCCTAGGTTGATCCAATTTGATCCGTCTCAATATCATTGTAACTTTCCAATTTGCACAGGAAGCTAAATGGTTCTTTCATGCGGCCTTTTGTTATCCATAGATTGGACAAATGAGATCCGGACTTCTGTCATTAATGCATCACCTATATACTGAAATTCGCAGTTTCTTGCATCCTTAGTTGGTCATCTACCCAAGTAATCACTGTCGCTTATTACAGACGGTTCTCAAACGTCATTACAAACGGTTTTCTGAACCGTCAGTAAGAATGGGTCAGTGATGACTCGTAATCATCACAGACGGTTTTCCAACCGTCTGTAAAAAAGTTATCACAGACGGTTCTAAATTGGAACCGTGCGTGGCATCATCTGAGACGGTTCTAAATTGGAACCGTCTGTAATGTGCACCTCATCACAGACGGTTCCAAATTAAAACCGTCTGTGATGACTTTTTTCACAGACGGTTCCAATTTAGAACCGTATGTGATGTTGATTTTTCATTTTATTAATAATTTTGATCATTTTATTAGTAATTTTGATTTGTTCTCATGTATTCTCATGTACTTCGTAACTGCCCAAGAACACGTAACTTCTGAGCTATATCACTACTGATTTTAACACAATACGGGCACTTCCCAAGCGGTCACCCATCCTAGCACTGCTCTTACCTAAGCACGCTTAACTTCAGAGTTCTTATATGATCTGATACTATAATGTTAGTATGATAGCATCTGAAATATAACGTGTCCCCCTCTTTTTAACCTCACAGAACACTCGAACACCGATTTTAGTATCCTCATACTCCGAATACAGCTTGGAGATCACGGAAACACACACAAAAAAGATTGAAACGGGTACAAAACTTCGGAGGCCGTTTTGAGGGCCTAAACGACGTTTTTTTGGAATTCTGATTTTCTCGCACGCACGTACTCGCCCAAAAGTTCAAGATCCGACCATCTGATTTTCCGGATACAACTTTTCGTTATCTTTTCAACGAGCCAAAGAACGCCCCGATCGGAGTTACGAGTCAAAAGTTATAACTATTTTACCAAACGTACTCGGATTTTCTACTTGCAGACCGAATCAGACTTTATGCCTACAGGAGAAATTGAAGAGCTCATCGTCTTTGATTCCGTAAAGCACAAGAACACCAAAATCGGAGTTACGAATTAGAAGTTATAGTGTTTTTACCATTTCACCAAATCGGAGCTCATTGTGCTCATTAGAGACGGTTTTGCCAAAAGCCGTGCAGGATCGCCTCATCACGAGGCGGTTTTGGTCGTCATGCGATATGGCTCTTATTACAGGCGGTTTTGCAAAACCGTCATCATGTGCCCCGCCTCATCACAGACGGTTTTTTGTTAAAACCGTCTGTGATGTGGCTCTCATCACAGACGGTTTTAGCCAAAAACCGTTTATGCTGTTATCACTGACGGTTACACTATAGAACTGTCTGTGATGTGGCTCTCATCATAGACAGTTTTAGCCAAAAACCGTCTATGCTGTTATCACTGACGGTTACACTATAGAACCGTCTGTGATGTGGCTCTCATCATAGACGGTTTTAGCCAAAAACCGTCTATGCTGTTATCACTGATGGTTACACTATAGAACCGTCTGTGATGTGGCTCTCATCATAGACGATTTTAGCCAAAAACCGTCTATGCTGTTATCATTGACGGTTACACTATATAACCGTTTGTGATGTTCCATATCACAGACGGTTTATCAAAACCGTCTGTGATAAGGAGTCTAATATAAGCTTTTGTGTAGTAGTGATTTGCTTTATTTTGCTGTACGTGTCATCCCCTAAAGAGTGAAACTAGTAATGTACGTCTTTATTTTCTGTCATATATAAACCGGTCAATTATGTTCTGACAAACACATAGTTATTCGTTGTTAGATAATTAGTTGATGAAAGATCTTCTCACATCTGAAAACATTTCTTTTGTGATTGTAATGTTAGAAGATGCCATGGAGTTATCCGTTGTTAGATAATTGTAATGTTAGAAGATGCCATGAAAACATCTCTTTTGTAAATATATGGAGATGATATTTGCAGCATGTTCAATTAAAGGGAGATGTGTCGGGACCTGAATTTACAAATTCGGACCCTCTGTGTATTCAGCACTAGTCCAGGATCACGCTAGTGCACACAGCCTCAACATCGGTATATATCACAATCATACTCAACGAAATAGTAGAGTACTTTATTTAAAAGGGAAATATAACTGGTTGCTCGACCTTATGGTCAAGTTACAAAAGTACGCCTCGCAGGGCGAAAACTTATAAAGGAAATAAACTGCAACGGAATAAAAGCATCAACGTGGCGCCATCCAGTATACCACAGGCAACTGACTGAGCTCGCTCCCTAGTTAGCCGGATCTTCCTGGAGCTCCTCCTCCAAAGCAGGTATAGCTTCTTCTTCAACTGATGATGTAGTTGCAAGGGGTCAGTACTTGGTACTCAACAAGTCATGCACAGAATGCAAACTAGTATTCTACGTGCATGGCTTAGTACAAAGGAATGTTTCATGGTTCACTTGCAGCAAAACAGCATTTAACAAGTAGCATAAGTAGATTCGAAAGCGGTAAAAGCAAATATAATATCAATAACTTTCCCAGGAGTTAAGTAAACACTTTCCGTTTCCTAATCCACATTTCCATCAACGTCATCAATAAACCCAACCAAACATTTCAAGTCCAAGTTGTTTTTATGAAAATCTAACCTTTGACTGTAATCCCCGAGTAGTGTCCAGTGCCGCGGACTCGGCTATTCGAATAGATTTTACACTCTGCAGAGGTTATGCACTTTACCCACAAGATAGAGTCAAACACTGCAAGGGCGAGTGACCGTAACAAAGCCTTTCGGAAACCGCTAACTATACAAGTGAACATCTCCAGTTTTTGCCATACACCATCCCTTCCCTTAGCAAAGGCGAAGTATGGGACCGACATACCGTTGGACGGGTACCATGCCGCAGCCCTGGTACGCTCCCCCTTCAAGCTACACAAAAGGTGTAATTGACACCTCGAGGTATCACATGCCAGTTATTAGCAACTTACTCAACTAGGTCCGTCCCATTACAGACATGTGGTTGCACGTTTGACTCAGATCAAAGGCTTGCAAGTTTAAGTCCTTAGGGTGACCAGGCCAAGACTACCCGAAGAACCAAATCGACTTTCCCGGTGCCACACCTGGCCCACCCGATCATTCTTGCCACATGCCCCGGTCTAAATCTATTTATCAAACCCAGTTGTTTACCATGCACCACGTGCCATCATCGACATCACAACACATGATACTTCTCAAAAATAGGTTCCATATCTCATTAAGTCAATATTAACATTTGTTTATACAAAATCATGTCAAGTGTGCGTAGCAGGTCTAAGCAATAAACTACAACGATCTAATTACCCATGTTGGCAATTCAATAGTGTCAAACTAAATATCCACACTAGGGTGATAAGGGTTCATGGCACATAATTAATTAATCAAGGTGTCATACTACAATTTGGCATTTATCTAATTCTCATAAATAATTTAAATAATTTCTAATTAAATTAGCATGCATTAATTTGAATCAAACTAATTTTCAAAAATAGGAGCAATAGGATCAAAGCATAACTTGCCTTCAAAAAGTACTTGTTCTAGGTCTTGAGCTAGCTCCTGGGTCAAAACTTCACCTTCGAAACCATCGGGCACTTCAACGTCTACTCATATCGTGTAAAAGTAGCAATAACATAAATAAATAGTAGATAAAAAGTATCCAAAAACTCCAATAAAATCCATAAACAGGAAGGACACAATTTTACAGATTTTTAGAAATTCTAATCGCCTCAAACGGAGTTAAAACGTAAAAGTTATAACTGTTTAAAGTTTGAAAAATCAATTAAATAAATATAAACAGAGGAAAACCTCATGTACAAAAATTAAATAAAATTCTCCATTAATGTAAAAGTTATATCTCAATTTTATAAAAATTTAGAAATTTGAATCACCCAAATCGGAGTTAAAATGCAAAAGTTATAAGCGTTTGAAGTTTAAAAAATCAAATAAAAGAATAGACCGAATTAATTCATTTATTTTTCTATTAAAAAAATGAATTATGACGTCAGCTGACGTTAGCATGGATTTGAATTTTCACCAAATTATTTTTCTATTGGAAAATCAAATTATGATGTCATGCTTGCGTCATCCGGTTTATGGACCCGGTCCACGGCTCGGGCTTAGTCCACCGTGGACCCGGTCCATGGGTGCACATGTCGCTGACACGTGGGACCCACTCCGATGATGTTATCGTCGACATCATCACGCTCGATCGAACGGCTCTGACACGCGGGCCCCACCGTGTCATTTTGGGCGAAATGCGCCATGTCAAGAGTGTCCGGACAGATTGTCCGGAGTGTCCGGATTATCCGGACTGTCCGGATGAAAAGCACAGACTGTCCGGGTTGGCTGATCTGTGACTCGCAGATTCGCCGGATGTGCTGTTTTTCGGTGGAGGTTTGCATTTGCATTTCTTTTCATTGCATGGCATGCATCTTATTTATGCATTGTACTTGTGTAGAGAACAAAACTGCGGTGACTGACGTGACCGTGGTTGAGGGAATTACCGAAGAGCAAGTCACCGTCGATACTCAAGCAGAAGCACAAGGCAAGCACCTAAGCATATTCAACCCTAATTGTAATTCTATTTTTGTGAATGAACTGCTTATTGGATGTTTAAGTATGCATTATGAGTTGACTTGGGGAATTGAAAGTAGAACCTAATTGCTGCACTTATCTTCCTTGGAACTTGTTAAACATCTCCTTTGGAGCTAGTTTATGGGTAATTATATGTGTCCATGCTTAGTTTGGCTTAGGTGTCGGGTATGGGCCAAGTGGTGGATGGTTCCGCCGCTTGTGAGCTTTTACTTCACAATCAGTGGGTTGCAATGGTTATGGTTATGGGGAGAAATGGAAAAAAAATGAAATGAGACCGGGCGGGAAAGTTGGGGCACTTGGGTGTGGAGACTCAAGTGTGGTAGTCTCGCCTGTGTCAGTTGAGGACCGATCCGTTGTTTGCCATGTTGATAGAGCACATCTTGTCAGTCGCATGCCGGAATGGGACGGTAAAGCTATTCTTTCATCGCATGCTAATTCGATGGGGTGTGCCCTCATGCGGTTGGGCGTGGTTGAGGGCGAGGCTTAGGCTGACTCTCGAGGGCCAAGCCGGGCTTGGGCCGCTCGAGGGGGTGCTAGGTGGTCGGACCGCATGAAGATGGCCCAACGAGTTAGTATGGATAGGAGGAGGGTTGACATGAGGTTCTTTATGGCACATGTCGTGCGATTGATGATCCCCTGCAGGGTGAATAAGAGATTCGAATTGCCGCGCTCTCGGATATGAGCACGCTCGCGTCATCCGACACTTCAACGTAGTAATAACTTGAACTTAACGACGGTTGTTTATGGTGGTGGTACTTGTTTATGTTGACACTTGTTTTACTTTAACTGCAAGGTTTCAGAATTCACTCTAGTAATAGGGGCTGTCCATAAATGCTTATGAAATTGGTAAATTGAGTAGTGGAATGTAACTAAACAAAAATTTAAGCTTTTCCGCACTTTTTACCGTAAGCTTAATTCCTTGCTACATCCAAATGCATATTCTTTCGAGTCGGTCATATATGGACCACGGGTAAGTCTTGCGAGTACCTTCTGTACTCATGCTTTTGCTTTGTGGTTTTCAGGTGAGGATCCAGACGGATGTGAGTTCTGTCCGTACTGCCTCTCAGGACCGGGCGGGGCACCGAGTAGAGGCCGTGTACGCCGTCGCACACGCCCGGGAGTGTTCAGAGGCAGAACACTTCCGGAGATGTTTTACTTTTGGGTCTAGTTGATAGTTGTATGTTCTTTTGTTGTATAGTTAGTTTAAAATGATGTTTTAATTACTTGGATACTGGGTTCCTTTTGTAGTTGACTCTTGTTGTATGTTGGTGCCCACCTCGTACTTGTGTTCTGGTTTCTGCCTTTGTTGGCCTTCGTGCCCTGTTGTTGTTGGTTGTGGTCGTGGGGTTTTGTCTTTGTGCCGGGGTTTGTTTGGTTGTTTGATTGGTCTTGCTTCCGCGCGTGTCTGGTTGTGGGGTTTTCGAGTTCGTTGTCCCCTTTATGCAAATTGATATGATACAACGGTGTAAGCCGGTATGCGGAGATCCTGGGCGTGTTTCGGGTCGCATACCGGGGGAATACTGGTTATTCGAAGGGTCTCATCATCGTCTCGGTTGGGCTTGGGTGCTAACACTGTGAGCGACCTCGGCGGTCCGTTGTTAGCCTCCAAATCCGATGGGGTCGGCCGAATCTTCAAATGACCCGAGGACGGTCTGGGCGGCTCCTCACAGGAATCGGTTCGGATACCCTAGCGGAACGCCATGGATGGCTAATCCTATCATGGTTCATACCCCAGGCATGTAGAAAGGTCATCGTAAACTAACATTGCATGAAACTTTACTTTGAAACACATGCTTTATTCCAACATGTTGTAGTACTTTCATGTTACTGTCCGGAGGGCCGTACTACGATGTACATATGGGTGAATGACTTCAACACGGAATATGCAGGTCCGACGCATCCAGACCTCCTGGTTGGGTTGCAACAGAACACCCACACGCCTATACACCCTACGAAGCTAACTTCTTCATGCCATACTCCTACAACATCCATACCACTTGGACCCCAGACCAGCATGCACCAGACCAGTGGACCCCTTCAGGGCCCAGACGTTGACTTGCTGCTGCACGTCGACTAGCAAGGCCGACCAGACCTCGTGCACAGGGGGGTCACCAGGGACAAGACGGGGAGGCCGCCGATCTATAATAGTACTACTATAATTTTATCTAGTTGAACGTTGTATTTCTACGTTGTAATCTTATGTTGTTGCTCATATATCATCTGCATTTCATGTTCTATGTTCAATATGATTTCTCGTTACATGCTGACCTATTTACTCCACCCTGTATATGTCACATGTATGAATGCTTCATGACAAATCTTGGGGTGACAAGCCGTGCATCGTTGACAGAGGACGATAGGTCGAACAGCTTTGAATGAGGGTGAAAAGGTTGTGCAGCTTTGATTGAGGGTGACCAGTCATGCAGCTTTCATAGAGGGTGGTAGGTCGAGCATCATTCATAATGTGCGACAAGTCGTGCAGCTTTCACAGAGGGTGATAGGTCGAGCAGCTTTCATTGATGGTGACTACTCGTGTGGCTTTCATAAAGAGTGATATGATGACCTGCTTTGATAGAGGGTGATAGGTTGTGCAGTTTCATAATGGGTGACAGGTCATACAGATTTCATAGAGGGTGACAGGTCGTGCAGCTTTGATAGAGAATGACAAGTCGTGCATATTTCATAGATAGTGACAGGACGACTAGGCTTGATAAAGGGTGACAAGTCGTGCAGCTTTCATAAAGGTTAATAGGTTGATGTCATGCAACTTTCATAAAGGGTGACAGGCCATACAGCTTTGCCAAAGGGGTGAAAGGCCATGCAGCTTTCATAAAGGATGCCAAGCCATCAAGCTTTCCAAAAGCGACAAGTGCTGTAGTTGTGTGGAGAAACCCCTCACCACCAATATAAAACCGCCGAGGGATGGACATCCACTACCACCAGACCAGCAATAAACATCAGTCTAATCTGCACAAATTAGGGCATGATGTCGTTCTACCATCGGCTCTACAACAAGCGGAACTTATCCTCCCCCCCCCAAAATACCCAGATGCCGGTAGCATTGACGCCCCAGTTATGTCGAAGTTGCCCCGGACGAAATGTGACTGCAACCTTCCAGTGAAGATGATGCAATCTACGCGCTCATTACTATTGTGCCTACTGCTACGAGGTAAATCTACTGGTGTCTATACAATACATGGTAACATTACCATTTCATGCATCCTTCTTTTTTTTAGCACAAGGATCAGTGTTGCTTCTTCCAATGGATCGACGGTCCAGAACGACGTGACTATAGGTTTGTCAACAATTGCCACGACGCCTACCCCACTTCGCTAGAGAACTTCACCTGGTGGGAGAGGCTGTCGGGATCTCCATTCTAGAGAAACCCGAGTTCAGGACCAGTGGGCAAGGGACCAACCAATCGGTGAGTTTCATGCGACATGCTCATGTTGCACTCACAAAGTAATAATTCTAAACCAGTTCATCACATACAGAATTTAAAAAAGAAACTTGTGAAATGGCTCAAGAAAAAGGATGAACATCCTCAGGGGCCACCCAAAGTTTACGAACATGGCCTGTAGGCAGCAGTTGATACCTACCACGACGATCCAGCTGACCAAAGATTCTACTGGTGCCCCTTGGCCGAGGATGAATCGTGCGGCTACTTCAACTGGGTGGACCCGGTGACGTACCACCCTTCTCGTATGGGTTAACTAGGGGAGCAACCCTCTCCGTGGTGCTATTACCGCTAGAAAAGCCAGACCACGAGTACGCCTATGGTGCTATTCGATGACCACAGCGGGCATACTGCATTGACTGCAGGACAAGCCCAACACACACCTCTTGCACCATATAGTGGAGTGCAAGCCGAAACAGAGCAGGCGTCTCGGCAAGTCTCCGCCAATGGCCAACGCACCAGAAGTGCAAGAGAGTACCTCCTCTCGAAGAGGAAGGGACAAGGGGAAGCAGCCGGCCGAGGGGAACCCGGGTGTATTAACATAGGGGATGCTGAGAATCGGGATGATATGCCCATATGGGAGGGCAGAAATCCACATAAAGACCAAAAAGATCAGTCTTATACCCCAAGACGTATGGCATAGGCCACCCAATCGACCACAGCTAGGAGAACTGCGCATCCTCATGGAGTTCTTTCATAAGAGGGATTGAGCGATTTCCGACAACACATCACATAACTTACACAGGAACGGTAATGTGCAAAAAAATGTGGTACATCATTCCCACTCTACCTATATAGGCGGAACGACCACTTGTTCCACCATGACAAAACAATGCCATGTTACGCGATCTCAATACTGTGCTGGTCAATGCCTTTCTTAGTTTGTTCATCTAGCAATTTCTTTACTACGGTAATGCCCTTGTATATAATCTATTGCTTATTTCATCATCTGAACGTTTGTTGTATGTACCCTAATACGTGTTCAACAAATAATTTAAGTTGTTCCATTGCATATATTCATTTTCAAATATTTCATCATCTGAACCAATGAGATATTTCATGTGACCACCTGTTTCCATTGCATATATTATTTTCAAAAATTTCAGAATGAAACAATATATCCTATAAATTTACATTTTATCCCCACTGTATAAACAATCAAACAATATCATTTCACTCTATCACATTATTTTTAGATTAAATATTTCCTCATGTTTTTCCTTCATACAAAATTAACAATGATTTAAATATATTTCTATTATTATTATCATATTTTTTCATTTCAACAAACTATTTTTCCTATTTTTTCCTACCCCCTTTCTTTTTCTCGCTCTTTTGGACAGCCGCCACAGCCGAGCATTTATTTCCCACCGAGGCACGAAAACTGGCACTGCCCATGCCACCTCACCCACCCAGTCGCTACCACATGGTGGGACTGGGATCAGTCACGCCAGCGTAGCACGATTGGCCAACCAGTCGCTACCACGTGGCGTGACAGACGATTATTTTTGCAAAAAAATTTTGAGGTATATTTTTGTAATACATGTGCAAACAATGATTATTTTTAAAAAATAAAATCCATCAGAGGACTTTAACTAGTTTTCTACCCACTCATCTCGTGTGAAGACTCCCTATATTAGAAAGAAAGGCAAGAGCAAATCGAAGCAGATTATGAAGGTCCTTGACTATTCGAAAATATAAAATCGTCGAAAACAATGGATGAAAATATAAAATCATCGAGGAATATGTGGAACTGTGAAAGATCGAGATGACGATTAGAGGAGGAAGTCCTGGGATGTGATGTATGACTCCATTCTCAACTTCCAAAACATATAGTTGAGACCCGAGAAAATCAGAGGTTTGGTGGAGTGTTTATCCATTGCTATGGCTGTTGAGACAGGTCAAGATCTATGGAAGAGCAAAACTGGCTCTCATATCGATTGAAATATACAGATGGTGATCACAGGGGGGTAAATGATCCCAAATAAAATTTTCGTCCTTAATGGACAATCCGACTAAAAGTAAACACTTTCAAAACAATTCAGCACAGAGAGCTAAACTAGAGAATTCTGTTCTGGCCGGTACTACCGCAACACATGGAGCGGTAGTGCCAGAGTCCAGTATTACTGCAGCATAGGGAGCGGTAGTGCCAGAGATCAGTACTACCGCTTGATCTAGCGGTAGTGCCGATTTCAAGAATAGAGCAGAAACAGTTTGAGTTTCAAATAAAAAATGATGAATCTTTAGATCGGCTAGGTCACAACTTATGGAACTTAGTAAACACCATCTTATAGAGGTCAAGAACTTATTCCAACCTTCAATCCATAGGATTAACATCAAAGTTCTGACCTTTTCCCAATGAAAGAAAGAGTGCAGCAAAACCGAACAAAGAATCAAAATTTGTGTTCTTGACTTCCTCATCGGGTTGTGATGATCAATATGAACTTGGATATCCTTTCACTTGTCACAGCAAGCTAGAACACAAGAAGAATACCATTCAAACATGATCTACCAAAAATTCTTCATTCTAAGCCAAAAAGATCGGTTTCTCGCAAAGTTTGATCTCAGATTTTCCCAGAGGATTCTGATATGATCTCAGAAACACTCATCTATCAATCACTCATCTTCGACAAGAAGAAGCAAAAGCAAGTAGGAGGAGGGGGAGGCAAATCCAACTTGTAGAATTGTAAATTGTGGGAATTAAAGGTGAAAAGTAAATGTTGAATTTAAATTGTAGAATTTAATATATAATGTAAATGCAAAATTTAAATTCAGAAAAACGAAATAATTTTTTAAGTATTTGAGAGGAAGGTTTAGAAAGCCTCACAACAAGTGAGCAAAGCTCAAAGGAGCGCCAAAACTTCAAGAAGGGAGGGCTATCCCTACCCCTCTATATATAGTTTCTATGAGTCATTCTCAACCCTTGAATGAGTTGCTTTAATCCTAAGCAACTGACCAAAGGTTAGGATAGACTCCCACACTCATACCATTTGGGCTAACCCGAAACCCATTAACAATTGGGTTTTATCCATTAAGCTAACTTAACCGCTACTCCATCCTCTAAACCTCGATCTAACAGTTCTTCTTGATCCAAGCAACTTCAAGTTAGCATCCAAGACATTCCCTTGCCTCCTTGGCTTGCAGCAACTCCATCTCCACTCATCCTCCAACGATCCCTGACCATCTGAACCTCCGACGCACCTCGCCTAGTCTCAGTCATCCTCCGCCTCACCATGACCTAGAACCGTCATCCTACAACCATCAAAAATAAGGAAAAACCATCACATAGTAATGCCCAAAATGATGTACAATAATCCTCAAATTGCTCAAAATAAATCATGTCTCATTCATAAGGTCAACACTACCGCCAGCTGTAGGCTGGTAGTACCGCAAGTCCGGTACTACCACCCCTTGGCCGTCGGTAGTGCTGGTCATGTCCAGGCCGGTAGTAGCCCTGAGACACCTCACTCTGAAAATAACTACCGCCATGTCTAGGCCGGTAGTGCTGACAAGACAACAGTACCACGCCTCCATGTTGGTAGTGCCACTTAGACCAAAACCTAGAGTAAAGAAGCCCGATACAACCGCAGGGCCAACACTACCACTCATACCAGGACGGTAGTGCCGCCTAGCTGGCACTACCACCATTATAAGGCCGGTAGTGGCCGGTAGTGCCGCACAAGCTCACAACAACTCAAATTACTTCATTTTGAAAATCAATCCAAATCAAACTCAAATCTAAGCACACATTACTTAGATGAAGTCAAATATTTATCACAAACATGGATAGACCTCCACATGGTCTTTCAAATAGGTATTGGTGACTCAAAAAGATAAAGATTTCATACTTTTACCCTATACTTTGCTATACTTGCTATACTTTGATTTGTATTGTGCACGCAACTTAGTTTTGTTAATTGTGTAGGTTTCACTAGGTTCTAATTGTAATTCATCCAACCATGAATCGAGTTATTTACCTTGATTCCTTACAGAGCAGCAGCCATGACTTGAATCCTATCATGAAATTACTCACCAGATAATCATGTCTTCTCCATAGATAACATGGTCATATAGGTTGTTCAAGGTGTATGTTGCTCCTGGAATGGCTGAGGCTACCCTTTTGCAACTACGTAGGTCATTCAAAGTGTACAAATCTCTTGGATGGCCTTATGCTAAGGACGGGGCGAAGCTGCAGCACAATTTTAAGTTTTCGGTATCCACTATACACATTAATCCTATATTAAACTCCATAATAATGGCTCTATAACTAACTAATTCTATATTTGTAGTGCCACCAGCAGAGAAAGGGAAATAACCAATATGGATTTTTACGTTTGCCATAACACGCAACTCCTCATCGATACAAAAAAGACCAATAGGCTATAACCGCGTTGGAAGAGACCGATATGAGCAAAATTCAAGGACAACTTTGTTTCTTCCTGCTCAGTCAAGTCATAAATAAAAAAGGCAAGTTCCAATCTGCCTAACTCTAGGAGTTGTGTTTTTTTTTCTAAATTACCACTTGGGTTAATTTATGAAACTTGTGTTGTGGATTTGTGAATTGTATTTGTGAATTCAATTAATTGGTTAATAAAATTGAGTTCCATTGGTTAACATATCTGAGTTCATTTCTGAAATGGATGTCCGGTGTAGTAATCTGTATGTAATCTGAGTTGATTATTGAAATGGATGTAATTCTTGTGAGATCTATAATCTGTTTTTTTAGAGGGCGTGACTAGCATTTCCGGAGGCTAGCCAATAAACAGAAAGAGAGTGGTATGTAGGAAAACTTATTACAGATGGTTCTAATTAAAACCGTATGTAATGTTATGATATCACATACGGTTTCAGTTTGAAACCGTCTGTGATAACCTAACATAAGACGATTTCAGTTTGAAACCATTTGTGATATTACTATATCACAGAAGATTTTAATTAAAAATCGTTTGTGATGTCATATATCACAGACGGTTTGGAAACCAACTGTGTTATCTCATAACATCACTGACATATGGTTACAGATGGTTCAAAAAATGCCTGTGATGACGGTTCTGAACCATCTATGATGATATTTTCTGTAGTTGTGTCCCGAACCCCGATCTGACGATCCCTCTCCCCCTCTGCCTCCATCGCTGCTACTGCTGCGACCCCCGTCGCCGCCGCTCCCTTTGCTGCTGGTGCTCTGCTCCCCCTTTGCTGCTGCTCTCGGTGCTCTACTCCCACTTAGTTACTGTTGCTACTGCCGCTCGCTATTTTGTTTGGTCGCTTAACTGTCACTTAGGTTTCAAACGTCCTAGAGACGACTCGCCTCGTGTAGGGCATCGTGATAACCATGAATACCGTATACTTCAACATGAAGGGCACTACCAAAAAAAATCTCATAGTTACTTGAAGTGTTCCATTTACGAAGACTAGTATATTGCCCGTGCTAACGCTACGGCGATATTTGTTACCCGTGCGTTGCAACGGAATATCAAAAGAATGTGCACATAAAAAGAATCATAGCATGCCCTAAATTTGACTTATTATTTTGACTACAAGTTACAACATGCAGAAAAAATCAAATTAATAATGTACAATTCAAAGCCATTCTCTTCCTATTGATTGTCTTGTGATTGCTTCAAGAAATCTATTACATGCGTCAAAATACTTGCTTTCCATTGTTGGATCTCCATCGTCAGTCTCTGGAAGAGGTTCGTCCTCTATCTGTAGGACAATCAGCTACTCTGATGAGTACAAATACCGTAACACATCTATTAAATAGTAGCACACATATTGTGATTGCCGAATTATTCGATTGATGAAACAAACCAAAAAAATAGTAGAGTTTATATGCGTACCCTTTGAAATGAATGCTTTTGTTTTGTTGTAGCTGGGTGCCTGTCCTTTTGTGGGGTATTTAGCTCCTCAGCATTACACATACAAGGACCAATATCAATAACATCATCAATGATGGGTGCCTTACTGATGAAGAATAGCTGAGTAAGTAATAAAAATAGGGAACATGTAAGTTCATTTTGCAACTTGTTTGACAAATGATGAATGCAAAAAGAAGCTGGAGGTTTATGATTGCAAGGAACTAAGGCGCTATGAGAATACATGTGCGAAACATTTGACATTTCCCCTACTGCTATTTTACAAAGTTTTAATTTATTAGATTTGCATTACGCACGGTCATCAAAATTTATATAACTATGTGAGAGATTCTATCGATGTAAAATAAAATAAAAGCGACAAGAAGTGCTTCTTGGTCACAAAGTGGAAATTTTTGCGTTTGGTGCAAACCCAACTTTTGCCAGATACAATAGGTTGATGACAATGCTTGCAAAACTGCTGCAGACAAAGCATAATAAAGTCTTCAAATAAAATGAATCAACAAACTAAAAAATAATGATACATAGATAACACAAAAAAACAAGCCATAAATCTCTTCAATATACATTGTTCTAACCATTAAAATTTTAATAGTATCTTTACAACCTACTGGATATAGTACATATTTAAGCATAGCAACACGTAGCATGTACATTCTTAGCTTGTAGTTTAAACAAGGTTCAATTAGGCAAAAAAAAAAAAAAGGCAGTGCCTAGGTGCTCAACGGCGGCCCTTCGCTTCATTTGGTTTGGCGAATTTCATTGAAGTCAAAATAGTTATACCGAAAACTAACCACGAGCGTCATGATTTAAGCACATCCAAAATAAAGATCTGACCTCAAATAAAGTTAAACGAGCGCTCTCTCCCATTACAGCGAGATCAATAATCAAAAATGAGTTTACACGATGAACCTTGGAGAACATAAATTACCATGACTGACGCAAGTAGAATTCCGAACAAGAATGAACACAACATCAAAAAACGTACAAACCACTTCCACGACTCTAGATGTATAATTTACAAACGGTATTGTTTCCTACTTATTCTGGTACAACAGTTGTATTCTCACTCTGCGAAAAATAATCACAAGAAATATTAACAATAAAGCTTTGCTTGCTAGCATGCAGCTGCTAACGGGGCGGACATATTGGGCAGCTGGCTGGAGAATTAGTTCCGATTGTTGAGTGTGATTAGGAACTGGTAGCATCTATACTCCAGCAATTTACACTCAGGCAAAAAATCGATGCATCACTTCCTGATCATTCATCATCATGAGCCTTGTGTTTGACGGTGAATTTGGAGCATCCAGTCCATATAACTGCTTGTTCCAGCCATCTGATCCTCGACAAAGTTAGTGTCGGTGTTTCGTGCACCGGCAATACGAATTTATGGTCGGATGGGGTCGCGCGCTCCCTCTCCCCGAATGGTCGACTCAAGGAGCCAGAAGATGTATACTGGTTCGGGCAGAATGTCCCTACTCGATTAGTGCGGTGTGGATGTATTGATCTTTGGGAGATGGACAAGGGTGTACAAGCGAGGCAGACGGTGTTGTCCGATCCCCTTGACGTGTTAAGCTAGGGAGTTGAAGCTACCTAGAAGACTGTTTTCTCTCTTCACCCCCTCCCTCTCGGGCCTGCCTCTCCTTATATAGGCGGAGGAGGCGAGTTACACGGAGTTGTGAAAACTCACGAGGAAGGGGCCTGCGTCTTGATGTCCGGTTCCTATCTTGTCCGGCCACCCTGCTCGTCCGCGAGGGTTGGTGGTTCAGTGGCGTCTGATCTGCGTAGTCTTTATGCAGGTGGCGTGTTGCGTGAGTGCTCTTGTCATCGGCCTCGGTGGCTTTAATGGCGCTTGACTTTGCTTTGGCCTCGAGGGTGGGCGTACTCCTCTGCGGTGTGCCAGGCGGCGGGCGAAACGCTTGACTTCTTCGGTGGCTTCCGACCTTGGGAAGGCGCCGCTACCCGACTGGATGTCGAGGCAGCTGCCGCACAAGGCAGCGACCTTTGGCGTGGGCCTGGCTGTCGTCTTGGTGGAGCTTGAGCTTCAATATTAAGGCGGCCGCGTCACGCACCGCCTCGAGCCAAGTCCGAGGCCGTCGAGAGTCGGCCCGCCTGGTCGGGGCTCGTTCCTGCTGACCCAAGTACCTTCGGTGGTCTTCAGGGCCTCCGCCGTGATAGGTCGCCCGTTCGTGCTTAGGCCGATGGTGATGTACCCATGGTATGGGTACTCGTCAGTGTAGAGCCCCGAGCCGGCCGGGTCGGAGAGCCGCTCGGGGGAGTTTAACTAGCGGCGCCAGATGGCCGTCGGCGGAGGTCGGTGATGCTAGGTCGTCGTGGCTGCACGGGGCCGTGCCCGGCTAGAAAGAGCCGGTCTTGGCTGCCGTGGTGTGCTAACCGAGCCCCAGCGGGTCGGAGCTTGGTCGGGGGTTTACCTGTCGAAAAGTGGTCACGGACCCTGAGGTCGCGCCTTTAATCGGGGCCTGTCGCTCAGATCCGTAAACAATGTTGCGGGGTAGTCTTGTGCCCACGGCCCGCCATGCGGCTTGGCGCTGAGGCCTCGAGTGAATTCTTGAGGGCGTCGGCCGAACGCATCCAGGCTTCTGAGGGCGTCCGGCCCCTGGCACGGCACAGGACGAGGACAAGCTCCCCGCCGTAGTAGCGATGAAATCGAGGGCGCTAAGCGGATCCGGCCCCTCGACATCGGGCGAAAGCGTAGTGGGAGCTGCAGCCATCGAGGAGAAGAATGGGAACCGAAGATGAGGATGTCGGTGAAGGCCTTTGAGCCTACCTGGCGCCAGCTTCGGTGTTTAGTGCAATCGACATACTGAGTATGGTCGGATGGGGTCGCGCGCTCCCTCTCAGAATGGTCGACTCAAGGAGCCGAGAAGATGTATCTTGGTTGGGCGAATGTCCTACTCCGATTAAATGCGGTGTGGATGTATTGATCTTTGGGAGATGGACAAGGGTGTACAAGCGAGGCGGACTCGGTGTCCGATCCCCTTAAGCGTGTTCGCTAGGGAGTTGAAGCTACCTAGAAGACTGTTTTCTCTTCACCCCCCCTCCCCTCTCGGGCCCCTCTCCTTATATAGACGGAGGCGAGTTACACGGGAGTTGTGAAAACTACTGAGGAAGGGGCACTGCACGTCTTGATGTCTGGTTCCTATCTTGTCCGGCCAAACCCTGCTCGTCCGAGGCAGGTTGGTGGTTCAGCGTCTGATCTGCGTAGTCTTTATGCCTGGGTGGCGTGTTGCGTTAAGTACTCTTGTCGGCCCTCGGTGGCTTTAATGGCGCTTGACTTTGCTTTGGCCTCGGGAGTGGCGTACTCTCTGCCCGGTGTGCGAGCGGCGGGGCGGGGGCTTGACTTCTTCGGTGGCTTTTCCGACAGCCTTGGGAAGGAGCACGCCTACCCGATCGATGTCGAGGGGCCCAGCTGCGCACAAAGGCGGCCGCGACAGCGTGGGCCTGCTGGCTCGTCAGGAGTGGAGCTTGACTTCAATATTAGGCGGCCGTCATGCGCCGCCGGAAACCGAGTCCGCGAGGCCGTCAGGGTCGGCCCCGCCTGATCGGGGCTCGTTCCCTGCGGCCCAAGTACCTTTCGGTGGTGCTGGGCCTCCGCCGTGATAGGTCAGCCCGTTCGTGCTTCCGGGCTGATGGGGGTACCCATGGTATGGGTACTCGTCAGTTAGATAGAAGCAAAAAGCCTTCTCTTGGCTGTTCACCCTGCCGTACCACATGGGGTAGCTGGTGGCAAGAAGGATTCTTCTCCCTTTAGGGTTCTTAGCATTTTCATGAAATTTCTTGAGTACTCGTTGTCACATTCTCTCAACTGAATCTTCAAGATAACCCATGTTAGCACAACTGAATCTCTCAAACGAATATGGTATCAACCCCATTAACCGTATGCCTTTAATTAAGTAAATTCAGGATTCAGTCCTAAAGAGCACATATCAGAGATTTTTTTTAGGAAGAGAAGAACATGAAAACGCACATGATATTGTAATTCTTTTAGGAAAACCCCCAAAAAAAAGAACTATGAACCCATAGCCAGAATTATTATTTACCAAGAATATAAAAGGTGTACCTTTGATAGATCAGGAAAGTTTGCCAAACTTACACCAAGAATGTTGTTCACCAGCTCAGGTGGGAGCATCCTACCAAACCATAATAGGAAGGTGAACCCATAATCAAGGAGGTACAAACCTGCAGTGTCTAAGCCCTGAAGCAGTGTCTAAGCCCTGAAAGGTTAATGACAATCGCTTCAAGGATCCATCAATCCTATCTGGTACCTGAAAAACTCAAAAATTCATTTTGATTAGCAAACCACGCCTAAACTAAACAGAAACAACATTGACTTGACATATACCAAAAAATCAGCTTGCTGAGCTTCACTTAACTATGCCTGAAAGCTCTACAAAGTTTCAAGGTATCATAGAAGCTTCATACACAACAAAATAATTAAGGCCTTTCCAAAGTAGCTGAATGGACTAATCAGTTCTTATACTGATTCTTCCCATCACAAATAGAACATACTAAAGTTGATTTTGTTAATTTCATATTTGATTTACGCAATTTTGAGGTAACAACTATATAAGTGAATACTGGTTAAAAGGAACTAAACCAGCTAAGTGGGAAGGAAATACAACATACCATTGTCAATACTTCATCAACCCTGTAAAGAGAAGGACAGATAAAATTGAGCAGCCTTTTTACAGGTAGTATCATCATGCTGAAACCAGCAGCACAATGTTCATCAAGAGAGACATTTGCATAACTGCCATGGAAAGCGAGAGATTTGCAATGGAAAGGATGTATAATGGCAAGAATCTTAAAGATTCTGGATCTCCCTTCTATCCAGGTTCCTATATTCCTTCAAACTTCTCATAAGCTTCAACCGTAATTGTTGTCGAACACTGTCCAGCTTATCAGACAGTGAATTTTCAACAGCCGTAGGATAGTGAAATTTGGTAAACTCTGAAGTTTCTTTGTTGACAGTTTATTTGATTGTTCAGAGATGCTGATTAGCCGTGAAACATCAAATACATGAGTCTTCCTTTCATTGCAATATAATCAGGCCATGAGTATAAATTTCTGTAAGTATAACGGAATATAACAAACATTGAATTAGAATTAAGTAGCATTACACGTATTCAGAAATTAGTAATAAATCCTTGATTTATTTATTTTTAATGAATCATCGGACTAAACTATTGTGTTTTGACTTTCATGGAGTTGCAGAAAAAAGTCAGATAGATTCTCAATCAATGGAACAGTTCAATCAACCAAAGTATGTAGTTCAGTTTTCAAAGGCGGATGACAGAAGCAATGAATTCGTAATCTAGCGACATATGCATAACTCGATATCCTCTTCTAGGATTTGCACATGAAAACCTGCGGTTTCAAATGGGCAGGCAGCCAAGCACAAACGACTAATGCATCTACTCTGCAGTGCACGAACCTTATAGTACTACATGTATGCATCAGATCCCTACAAGAGGCACAAATTCCTTTTCAGATCAAGAATTATAAACTATACATAAATATAAACTATAGAGGGACTAATGCAGAATAATTATGTAGAGGGGCTCACCAGGCATGACTAAGGCCAAGCAGCCGTGGCTTGAAGGATGACATTTTCCCACCATGAAGACACCATTAGGAGCGATGACTGGAGTCAAGGGACCCTTCAAGGATTCCACTGGGAAACACCAAATCAGACAGCGTAATTAGTAGAAATTAGGGAAAACCACACCAAGAAGACAAATCAACAATAAATAGAAGAAAATGAGGTATACCTTCACATAAGTGCAGAATAATTGTCTAGTCTAGTGCAGAATAATTGTGCTAGAACAAAACGAGGTATACCATCAACTAAGCGAAACAAAATATGAACATATGTCATATGAAGCTAGACAAAAAAATCCAGGTGGTCACGTCGCAGCCTTTGGCAAGGACATGAACATGCCGTACCTTTCGCTTCTTGCTGATCTGCGCCATCACCGCCATTGGAGAACGGAGGGGCTGGGGAAGATGGTGCGGCGGCGCCGAGAGCGGCGGCGGCGGCGGAGGGTAAAACCCTAGATTTGGATTGGATGTTTTGGGGAGCGAATGCGAATATATACAAGGGAGTGGGATCGGTAGTAGGGGCGTAGGGCAGAGGTGGAGGTGGTGGGAGGAGAGCGGCGGCGGCGCGGGGAGCGGCATGGCGGTGATGGTGGCGCGAGCCTGTCGGGATAAGGCCGCAGGGAGGCGCCGACTGCTCCAGGAGGAGGCGCACGGAAGTAGGGGGAGGAGGCACACGGGAGTAGGGCGAGGAGGCGCCAGGTGCAGAGCGATGGGATTGGGGGCTCGCGTTAATTGCGATAGGCGTGATTGGGGGCACGGGCGGGAGGAAGTTTGATAGGATGAACTGGGTGATTTCGTCCATCAGATTTGATGAAGTGATATGATAGAACATCTGAGCGCTTGATTACGAGGAAATAGGATTTCTGTGTGCACGTATTAGGGTGAACAAAGCAAAGTACCCTCTGTGGGGGCAGAATAGTGTGTGCATGTAGAAAAGAATTAACTGGTGAATTATAAAGGGGTAAAGATACGACTTACTACTGTCACGAAGGATATGACTAACTACTGTCACAATGCATTCGCAGCTACTTTGACAATGGAAACTAATAGTGTTATCCAAGAAACATAAGAACCAACATACTAGTCACAAAACAGTTGAATTGAATTGGAGAAGCATGCTATCATCCTAGATATATCTCCATTTCTATGCAAGAGAATTTCATGCGATTGTTCGTTTGGAAGTTTCTTGAAAAGCTTTGGAAATTTCTTGAAAAGCTGACCATAGGTTCTTCTCTCTTTTGGAACTATAGGGCTCTTATGGTTATTACTTAAGTTCTTTTACGGTGGATTAAATTGAATATGAACCGTTCATTCTTTTCGATCCAATAAATCAGATTAACTAGAGTCTACTTATACTTCATCTGGTAGTAGAGTAGTAGAAACATCCTTAACAAATCAATGGTTAGATGCGATTTTTACTATACATTTTATACTACCAGGATAATGCACTGTAAAATTTCTCTATTACTTAAGCTATTGAAGAGATGAAATAGAATCAAGTTCTACCTTGTTTTTGCCGAGGTTGAATCAATGATCGGAAGAAGAATTAGGCCCAAAAATAGTATAAATTCTAGTAAAACAAAACTTCCTTGGAAGAGAAGAAAATAAGACACTTTCCTTAGTGAATATACTTCAGATGTTGTTGAGAAACTTTACGAGATGTAGTACGAAGATATTTTGTGTTAGTGGTTTGGACCTCACCATGTAACAAGCATCCAACGGTAAGGTGGGCTACAAATAAATGACATTTCCTCATTTATGAAAAGTCCAATAAAGTGTCATGTATCCTTAGGTAGTGTCATGGGAGAATAGCCACTTATAGTTAACAACTCTTCCTTGCATGTAAGAGTTATAATAACTAGGCAGGGTTGCGCGCGTTGCCGCGCCGCGCGAAATTTGATTTCTGGAAAAAGGTAGAAAGATCTAAGTTTTTTTTTGTTCGTTTGGTTTTTTTTTGGGAGGGGGGGGGGATACGCTAGTTAGGAACTATCGACGAATTTGCGTAACAAAGGGTCTTTTTTTTTAAAAAAAAATGAATATTACATGTTCCGAAAAATAGTAGATTTTGAGTTGGCAAAAAAATTGTAGACGTCGAGTTGAACACCATATACGTCTTGGAAAATATTAGATATCGAGTTGCAAGAAAAATTTAGATACCGAGTTTATCACCTTATGTGTTTATCGAGTACTAATATATGTTTTGAAAAATATTAGAGATCGTTCCGGAAAATATAACACCATATGTGTTTACCAGGTAATAATACATGTTTTAGAAAATATAAGATCGAGTAATAATACACGTTTCGAAAAATATTAGAAATCAAGTTGGAAAAAAAAGCTAGAAATCAGAGATCGAGTTTGGAAAAAAAAATCTAGAGATAGATTTGTACACATATTTCTGTTGACGAAAATATTTTTTTCGAGAAAAACGGATTTGTACACATATTTCTGTTGACGAAAATATTTTTTTCGAGAAAAACGGAGAAAGGACCTGGACGTAAGTTATGAAGACCTATTTGTTATATTTTTGGACCTGTTCGCTATTCTGAAAAATTAGAAAAGGGCTTGGTTCAGATTTGTATCTAGCGATGGGCTTTTCCGTAAAACACCAAACCAGGGACCTAAACGCAATCTCAAAAAATTATTCTTACACTCACAAAAAATCGCAAAGGACCTATTTGTAATTTTCCAGGGACCTATACGTAATATGGAGGGAATAGAGGACTTTTTTGCAAAAGCGCATGGGGGGTGAGCATGAGTTTTTGTGGTTTCAGTGCTTTCAAGGACTACACTAGTGCTGCATCTTTCCTCAGAATTCGGAAACCCTACGTTCAACTCTAGAATGTTTCGGAGTTCACAAGAACAAAATTTACTCCACCTGCTGGATGCTACGTACTTGCGAGCTGAATTCAGAGTTTAGCGCAAGATGGATGCTACGTACTCCCTCCGGTCACAAATAGTAGTCGGTTTGGGATGCGTGCAGTCAAACTTTTAAAAGTTTAACTATTTATATCTTTTTGAATATTTAGATTGGATGGATAAAAATCATATGTGTAGATTCGTCTCGAAACGTACTTTCATAATATTATAATTTTATTGAATTTTTCAAATATATTACAATAGAAATTAGTTGTCAAAGTTGAGTTTTGGGGACCGTGCCGATGTCCAAAACGACTACTATTTGTGACCTGATGGAGTACTTGCTAGCGACGCCTTCGATGTTGCCACCGTCGCCGATGTTGACGTAGATGGGCGCATCCATGTTATGAGCAGGCGCGACCTGCCATTGACAATATTGTACTCGACGTTCGAGAACCGGCGCTGCACACATACAAGGAGAACGTACGAAGAGATCAAGCAAGGCTTGAGGAGAAACAATATACGAGTGTTATTCGCCCATCGAGAGAGATTTTTCTGACAGATCAGTAGGAATTAATCGACGTACACTGCGCTCGTAGGAGTGGACATGGCCTGCAAGAACGAGGTCGACCTTGGCGTCGACGAGCCACTTCTCACTACAAGATAACATGGATTTCTCGGCGTTTATTTTACACGGCGTTTAATCTAAACGCCCCTAATAAGGCTAAAGCCGGCGTTTTTTATCATTCGAGGCATTTAATTCCCCGGCATTTATAAATGCCGGGTTAGAGTCTACCACGGCGCTTATAAATGCCAGGGAATTCCACTCTATACCGGCGTTTATAAATGCCGGGTTAGAATCTTCCACGGCGTTTATAAACGCCGGGGAATTCCACTCTATACCGGCGTTTATAACGCCGGTTACTGATCTTCCACGGCGCTTATAAGCGCCGGGAATTCACTCTATACCGGCGTTTATAAACGGCCGTTACTGATCTTCACGGCGCTTATAAACGCCGGAGAATTCCACTCTATACCGGCGTTAATAAACGCCGGGTTCTGATCTTCCACGATGCTTATAAACGCCGGGAATTCCACTCTATACCGGCGTTTATAAACGCCAATTCTGATCTTCACGGTGCTTATAAACGCCGGTATAGAGTGGAATTCCCGGCGTTTATAAGCGCCGTAGACTCTACCACGGCGTTTATAAGCGTGAATACCACACCGGGAATTTGAAAGAATTGAAATTAAATAATATTATATTTGAAATAATTGAAACTAATATTCCATTTGCAATAATTTCTGTCCAAATATTTCATTTTCGATGATATTTTGTCTAAAATTTCAAATTTTGTCCGAAAATTCAATTTTGTTGATATTTTGTTTGAAAATTCAAATTTTTTCGAACATCCGATTTTGTGACACTTATCAATTTCAGATGCTACTTTTAGATTATCTTTCCAATTAGCCTAAGAACGCCCCAATTGGAAGTGCGAGTCAAAAGTTATGTCTATTTTAAGAAATATGCTCAGATTTCGTATTTGCAAACTAAATTGGTGCCCAAAAGAATATAATTGGAGATCTTATCGTATGATGATTTTGCTTAATTACCTCAATAATTTGCTAATTTGAAATAATTGAAAATCGGTGTTCGGTGTTTAACGGGGTTAAGGGAGGAGGGGCGCATTATATATCGAGATGTGATCATACCACCACTAAAGTACTAGATCTTATAAAAACTCGAAGTTAAACGTGCTTGGACAAGAGTAGTAATAAGATGGGTGACCTCCTGGGAAGTCATTGTGCACCTCGATTTTAAATGCCACGAATAGAGGATCCCAGCTTATAAACGCCATAAATAGAGAGAACCCGGCACTTATAAAGTGCCATGTTAGAAGAAACCCGGCACTTATAAACGCCGGGTTATAGAAACTTCCACGGCACTTATAAACGCCGGGTTATAGGCTTCCACGGCACTTATAAACGCCGGGTTATAGAGGCTTCCACGGCACTTATAAACGCCGGGTTAGAGTCTTCCACGGCACTTATAAACGTCGTGGATAATTAAGCGCCGCCAATTACTTTTCCTGACACCATTTTTCTTGACGCCATGTAAACGCCATCTAAAATCTTTTTAAGGCATTTATAAGGTTTTAAAGGCATTTATAGGCGCCATTAGAAGCCCGACGTGTTGTAGTGTCTCGAACTGGACGCGCATGGTCTCGCCCTCCATGTAGTGGTAGTTGTTGCTGTTGTACCAGGGCGAGTGCATGAGCACGATGAGCCACGGCGTCCGCTTCCTGTCCACCCGCGTCGCCAGCTCCTCCTGCAAACCCGTCCATCTGCGGCGTGTACTTGCCGTAGGAGGAGTAGGAGGCCGCACGATGATGTGCGCCGACGCCATCTTCACCGAGTACCGTAAAGGCTCCGTGCTGCCCGCCGCCTTGAGCGGCGTCGGGTACGTGCGTGAAGCGGCTTGAACGGCACCGTCTCGCCTGCACGCGTACCGATCGATTCGATTAAGCGCAATATCGGCCAGTGTCGGCTGACCATGCATGGTGAGCCCCCGAGCTCGCGAGATGGGTTCACCTATGATCTCCGGATAGAAGTCCGGCTCGTGGTTGCCGCGACCAGAATCCACGGTTGGTAGGCGACGCCTGCGCTCGGCGACGGCCAGGCCCACGTGTCCCAGCGGTTGTTGTCGTATAGCGGGTAGTGGTCGGCGTAGGAGAGGTCGCCCATGAAGAGCACGCAGCGTCGGCGCCCGTTAGCCTAAATAGTGCGACAAACGGCGTCGTTCGAGTCGAACGTCTGGCCCAGGTCGCCTGCAAGCACGTGCGTAACATTGTTCAGTACTATGCCGAGCTTAATTAATTATCAGTGCAAATTATCACTTCGCCGGAGGAGCCCCGCAGCGCCGTCGGGCGTGTCGCCGTCCTCGTCTCCGATGACCCAGCACCGCCGCAAGCCATCGTCGACGTTCGAGCTCCACCAGCCGTCCGATCCAGATCCGAGGGCCCAGATCGCGCCACGTCACCCCTCGGTGAGTTCCACGTTGAAATCCCCAGATCTATTTCCAACCGTTGGATTTAGATCCAACGGCGTAGATTGTGCCACGTAGCCTTATTCGCACAGTACTAGATCCATTCTCAGCCGTTAGATCTAGATCAAACGGTCAGGGTTAGCCGCGTTGTTTTCCTTAGATTGGATCTTGACCGTCCGATCAAGATCGAACGGTCCAGATCAGCCGAGTAGTTTCCATACGCGTTAAGCCAGATCCAATCTGGGCCGTTGATTTTCAAATCAACGGCCAAGATCAAGCCACGTGGCCGGAGAATTTGGCCGTCGCGATCGGCGCGCAGCGTCGCGTCGCGGCCGCTGCGGCCAGCGTGTCGGCGGCGTCCCATCCGTCGCGGTGGCGTCACCCATGGCGTCACGGTGGGGCCCGCTTGTCGGTAGCCAAGCCACGCCGGCGTCGGCGATGACATCACCGATGGGTCCCGCTGTCGGTGAGACATTGGGCCGTGGGCCAGAGCCGCGGTGGACCGAGCCAAACCATGCACTGGGTCCATGGACCCGAGGCGACGTGGCGGCTTCTGGTTGGTCCACGTGTCACTGCTGACGCAATAATTCAATTTCCGAAAAAGAAAATGATTTAATAATTCGGTTTATGATTTTTAAATCTGATTCAAACTTTGAAAATTCATAACTTTTGCATTTCAACTCCAAATCGAGTGGTTCAAATTTGTAAAAATTCATAAAAATGAGATCTTCACAATGGTGAATTTTATTTAATTTTTGGACCAAAGTTTTTCTCTGTAATATTATTTAATTGATTATTTAAACTTCGAAATGCGATAACTTTTGCGTTTTAACTCCGATTTCGACGATTCCATTTCCTAAAAATTTATAAAATTATGTTCTCTATGTTCATGGACTTTATTTGAATGTTTGGACACTTTTGTCTACTGTTTATTTATTATTTACTATTTGCACGCTTTACGAGTAGACGTTGAAGTGCTCGAAGGCTTCGAAGGAGAAGTATTGACCCTGGAGCCAGCTCAGGACCAAGAACAAGTACTCTTTGAAGGCAAGTTGTGCTTTGACCATGTTGATCCCATTTGCAAATTAATTTGGTTTAAATTATTGCATGCTAGCTTAATTAGAAAATACTTTATTTAATTATAGGAAATTAGATAAATGCCGAATTGCTGTATGACACCTTGGATAATTAAATATGTGCCATGACCCCCTTGTCACCCTAGTTGTGGATTACTAGTTGGACATTATTAAATTGCCAACATGGGAATTTAGATCGTTGTAGTAGATTGCTTAGACCTGCTACGCGCTTATGACATGATTTCGGACAATCAAATGTTATTATTGACTTAATGATATATTGAACCTGTTTTGGGAAGGTATCATGTGTTGTGATGTTGATGGCACGTGGTGCATGGTAATCAACTGTGGTTTGATAAATAGTTTTCGATCGGGTGGGCCAGTTGTGGTACCGGGAACGATGTTTTGGTTCTTCGGGTAGTCTTGCCCTGGTCACCCTAAGGATTTAACCTTGCAAGCCTTTGAACTGAGTCAAACGTGCAACCACATGTCTGTAATGGGACGGACCTATTTGATTAAGTTGCTAATAACGTACCTGTGGGACCTCAGGATGTCAACTACACCCTTTGTGTAGTTGTACGGGGGAGCGTACCGGGGCTGCGGCCAGGTACCCATCTAACGGTGGATTGGCCTAAACTTCGCCTTCGCTAAGGGAAGGGTTAGTGTGCAATCACCGGGGAGGACCACTTGTACTGTTAGAAGTTTCCGAAAGACTCTGTTACGGACACTCGCCTTTGTGGTGTTTGGCTGTATCTTGTGGGTAAAGTGCATAACCTCTACAGAGTGTAAAATCTATTCGAATAGCCGTGTCCGCGGTATTGGACATCGCTCGGGAATTACAGTCAAGGGTTAGACTTTCTTGAAAATAACTTGGACTTGAAAGGTTGGGTTTGGTTTAATAATGATGTTGATGGAAATGTGGATTAGAATCGGGAAAGATGTTTATTTAACTCCTGGAAAAGTTATTAATGATATACTTGTTTCTACTGCTTTCGAATCCACTTATGATACTTGTTAAATGCTCTTTACTGCAAATATACCTTGAGCCACTCCTTTGTATTAAGCCATGCATGTAGTATATTAGTGCATTACATTGCATGACTTCTTTGAGTACCAAGTACTCACCCTTGCCGCAATACAACACCAGTTGAAGAGGAGACTACACCAGCTTTGGAGGAGGAGCTCCAAGAGGAACTGTCTAACTAGGGAGCGAGCCCAGTCAGTTGCCTGTGGTATACTGGATGGCGCCACGATGTTATATTACTTTTTCCGCTGCTATTATTTCTCTTTTAATAAGTTTCACCCTGCGAGGCGCATATTTGTAACTTGACCCTAAGGTCGAGCAACTCGTTTGGTTAACTATTAAGGGTACTTTATTATTTCATTGAGTATGATTGTGATATTTACCAATGTTGAGTCTGTGTGCACTAGCGCGTTCCTGGACTAGTGCTGGATACACAGAGGGTCCGGATTTGCAAATTCGGGTCCCGACAGAGGTGGTATCAGAGCCATACTGACTGTAGGCTCACCCATAGTTAGAATGGTCGTAGTGAGGATAAAACCTACTTTCTAAAAGATAAAAATTGTCAAGATAATGAATGAATTCTCGACTTACCACTTTCTTCCTTGTTCATACCCTTGCTGAGTTCTTTTGTCTTCCACATTGATTTTAAAATGCTGCGTTCTTACGCGAGCGTCATTTGACAGATGATGATGAAGAACAACTACGCCGAGCGTGAGGGGGGCTATGCCGCCGAGTTGTGGCGTATGCTTCAGTTTCTTGGAGGTTTTGAGAAACCGCTCTACCGAGGGACTACACTCGTGCAGGCAGGAATGGTCGTAGGATGGGACGTCTGGATCACGGTGTATGCCCGAGAGAAGACAAAGTTCAGCCGCCCATTCCACTTCACCGCCAGGAGGTCTACCTTTGAGATTGGAATCCAGGAGGTGTCGCGTCGAGCAATGCAGCAGATCGCTCGCACTTACTCCAGGGAGCTGGAAGGCACAGTGTTCCGTCACCACCCCCGCCGAGACAGCAGAGTTCAACGGAAGCCGATAGAGGATGAGGATGCTACCGTCACTCATTTAGCCAGATTCGTCGCCGCCTAGGAAGAGCTGATCGACGACACAGTTCAGGAGTTGAAGAAGGCTCGCGAGCTGGTTGAGGAGGAGAAGAAGCACTTGGAGAATGCCCGTGAGTACGTCGCTTATGCTGCGGAAAGGATCGCAGAGCTGGAGACAGCACTGTATGGCCAGGGTCCCGATCCAGTGTTGGAGTTCGAAGCCCCAGAGCCAGATGAGGAATCAGAAGAGGCGCCACTTGCTCCCACGCCACAGCCACAGCACCAGCCAGATCCAGAGCCAGAGGAAGACGCCGCGTCGTCAACCACAATTTGCGAGCGGTGGCATGGCGATTAAGCCAGCGCCTATGCCGCCCGCACCGCGCGAGGAGGCAGTGGAGGTTCTCTCGATGAGTGAGCGTAGGCATTGAGGTTGAGACTCCTTCATCGAGTCGCGTTATAGAATAAAGATTCACCTTAGAGTCGATTTGGATTTTCATTATTTGCTGAGTGTGCAGTATGTGTTGCAAGGCCCTTAGGCATTGTAAGCGACCATACCAAGTTATTATTATTAATAATAAAGTTGGATTTTTGAGTTACACTTTTCCCCCGCATAAGTTTCCCTACTACTTGTCTATTCTTGTTCCCTCTCATCCCTAAAACTTGGAGCAATCGACAGATGGTGAACACCCGCGGAAACCTTGGAGGCAACGGCAGTGGTTCTCGCCCAGCTGGGAACCTCAATGATGGAGCACCTGCACCCCAGCCAGCACCGCCAGTTGACATGCAGAATTTTGGAGCTTTTCTTGCCGCCCAGACCCAGTTGATGCATGCAATGATGCAGCAGATGCAACAGATCACCGCTCACGCTGCTGCTAATCAGAATAATCAAGTTAATTAGGGACAACGCCAGAATTCAAGACTATCAGAGTTCATGAGGACTCATCCACCCACTTTCTCCGGGAATGGCAATCCGTTGGAGGCCGATGATTGGTTAAGGTCAATTGAGAGGAAGCTACACATTGCTCAATGCATGGGAAATGAGAAGGTACTCTACGCTTCTCATCAGCTGGAAGGGACCGCCGCTGAATGGTGGGAGAATTTTTGCGCCACGCGGGAGAACCCTCAAGACATCACTTGGGAGGAGTTCACAGCTGCATTTCGTCAGTATCACGTGCCGGAAGGAATCATGGACCTCGAGAAGGAGGAGTTCAGAGCACTGAAGCAAGGTAACCAGCCGGTGGCCGAATACCTGAATAAGTTCACATAGCTTGCACGCTACGCACCTGAGGATGTAGCAACAGATAAGGCCAGACAGTCTCGCTTTATGAAGGGACTTAACTCAGGACTGCAGGTGTGACTGATCACCCACACCTTTCCAGATTTCCAGGAGCTTGTGAACAAGGCGCTCATTCTTGAAGATAAGCGCAAGGAACTGGACGAGAACCGGAAGCGAAGGATGCAACAAGAGGATCGCGTCGGGGGAGCACAGCAACGCTTGAGGGTTGCGCCAAATCAGTTTTTCAGATTCCAGCGCGAGAATGCAATGAGGACGCTGTCACCGGCACCTGCAGTCAATCGAATTATCGGACCTAGCTCCGGCCCGAAATGCCGCCAGGCAATCAGAGGGGCAGTGAGGCGTTGCTACAAGCGCAGCGAGCAGGCACTTCTCCAACAATTGCCCTAAGAAGGCGGCAGGAGTGACCCAGTCGCTTCAATGAGGATCCACACCACGGCCAGGCGCCCGGCACCGAGAGCAAACCGCGGGACAAAGCCATGCCGGAGCAGCACCAGGCCGTGGTGAGAGGCCGAGTCAACCATGTCACCTTGAGGCACTTGAGAATGCCACGAACGTCGTCTTGGGTAAGTTACTTGTCAACCGAGTACACCTGTGATTTTGTTTGACTCTGGAGCTTCGCATTCGTTTGTTTCTCAAGGTTTTGCTGCTAAAAATGATTTGGAGATTGCAAGACTTAAATGCATGCTTTTAGTTCAAACCCCTGGTTCCGAACTCCGAACTAAAGTAGGATGTTCAGGGGTGAGAATATTAATAGATGGGATAGAGTTCCTAGCGAACCTTATTATGTTGGAAACACAGACCTTAGATGTTATTTTGGGAATGGACTGGCTATCCAAGCACAAGGCCGTGCTAGATTGTGGGAGGAGGATTATCTCAGTTGAAAGCCCGTGTGGAAGGAAAGTGGAATTTCAAGCTACTGCTGTTAGAGATGGACAATTGATGGTTAACAGCGCGAAGGCGATCAGCATAGAGGAGGTCACAGTAGTGAATGAGTACCCAGATGTTTTTCCTGAAGATCTACCTGGAATGCCGCCAGATAGAGACATAGAGTTTGTAATAGAACTTGTACCTGGTACAGCGCCAATAGCAAAGAGACCCTATCGGATGTCCACTGAAGAATTGGTAGAGATGAAGAAACAGCTTGAAGAGTTAATGGAGAAAGGATTTATCAGACCAAGTTAAAGTGCGCCGTGGGAGGGCGCCCGATTACGTTCGTCAAGAAGAAGGACGGGAGTTTCGGGATGTGCATTGACTACCATGCACTCAATGAAGTCACTGTGAAGAATAAGTACCCGCTACCCAGGATCGATGATCTGTTTGATCAGCTGAGAGGAGCCGGAGTTTTCTCCAAGATTGATCTGAGATCGGGATACCACCAGTTGAAGATCCGATCAGAGGATATTCCGAAGACCGCATTCTCGTCAATGTGTGGACACGACGAGTTTACAGTTATGTCCTTCGGTCTGACGAATGCGCCGGCATATTTCATGAATATGATGAACAAGGTGTTCATGGAATATTTGAACAAGTTTGTTGTTGTGTTTATAGATGATATCTTAATCTACTCCAAGACAAAGGATGAACATGCCGAGCACTTGAGGCGAGTGTTGGAAAAGCTGAGGGAGCAGCTACTCTTCGCCAAGTTCAGCAAGTGTGACTTTTGGAAGGACAAGGTGGAGTTCCTCGGACATGTAATGACCGCAGAAGGAGTCGCCGTAGATCCAAGCAAGGTAGAAGCTGTGTTACATTGGGAGCAGCCGAAGACCGTGACCCAGATTCGTAGTTTCCTTGGTATGGCAGGTTACTACCGCCGTTTCATTGAAAGCTTTTCGACAATTGCGAAACCTCTCACGCAATTGCTGAAAAAGGAGAAGAAGTTTGCATGGACGCCGGAGTGTGAGAAAAGTTTTCAAGAACTGAAGAAGCGATTGACATCAGCACCGGTGTTGGTCCTACCGAACGTCAATCAAAGCTTTGATATTTATTGTGACGCATCGCGCCAAGGGCTTGGATGTGTCTTTGTCTGAGAATGGAAAGGTAAATTAAACATGCATCTAGGCAGTTGAGGCCGCATGAGGAAAATTATCCGACGCATGACCTAGAGTTAGCTGCCGTAGTGCATGCTTTGAAGTTTTGGCGTCACTATTTGATTGGAAATAGATGTGAAGTATACACGGACCATAAGAGTCTTAAGTACATCTTCACCCAATCAGACCTGAACATGAGACAGAGGAGATGGTTAGAGTTGATCAAGGATTATAATGTCGGGATCCACTATCATCCAGGGAAGGCTAACGTGGTGGCCGATGCCCTGAGTCGGAAAAGCCATACTGTGAACATGTTGATAGCCATGAGTCAGGATGAGCTATGTGAGGAATTTCAGAGAATGCAGATTGAAGTAGTACCAGAAGGATTCTTGGCCGCATTAGAAGTGAAGCCTACCCTAGAGGATCAGATTCGAGAAGGACAGAAGGAAGATGACAAGATCCGCAGGATCAAGTCCAAGATGGATGAAGGTAAGGCAAAAGACTTGGGATCGACGAGCAAGGCACGTTATGGATGCGAGGATAGAATCAGTGTGCCAAGCAGGAAGGAATCTGAGCGGTGATTACGGAAGAAGCCCATGACTCCAAGTATTCAATTCATCCGGGAAGTGCGAAGATGTATCAGGATTTAAAAGAAAGATTCTGGTGGCCGAGCATGAAGCATGAAGTTGCTGAACATGTTCTTGTTGTCGACATATGCCGAAGAGTCAAGGCAATGCATCAGAGACTAGCAGGATTGCTACAGCCGTTGAAAATACCTGAGTGGAAATGGGAGGAAATCGGAATGGACTTCATTACCGGTTTGCCGAAAACCCAGGGTGGATATGATTCCATATGGGTCATAGTGGACCGTTTGACCAAGGTCGCTCACTTTATTCCCGTAAAGACAACCTACTCGGGAGATAAGTTAGCCGAGTTGTACATGACCAGGATCGTCTGTCTGCACGGAGTGCCGAAGAAGATTGTATCGAACAGGTACTCGGTTACCTCGAGATTCGGAATAAGCTGCATGAAGCCATGGGAACCCGTTTGAACTTCAAGATCTGACTTATCATCCGCATGACAGATGGGCAAACCGAAAGAGTTAATCAGATTTTGGAGGATATGTTAAGAGCGTGTGCATTGGCTTATGCTACCTCTTGGGATAAAAGTTTATCGTATCACGGAGTTCGGGCCATACAACAACAACTACCAAGCCGGTTTGCGAGATGTCGCCATTTGAAGCACTATACTGATTCGACCACCATCGGTTCAGTTGAACTGGAATGAGACAATTGAACGCCGTGTCTTTGGACCAGATATTCTTCAAGAAGCCGAAGAACAGTTACCATGATCCGAGAAAAGTGAAGATAGCACAATCAAGGCAAGAGCTACGCCGAATGCAATCGCCGCGAGACACGAAGTTTTGAGCGGAAGATTTCGTGTATCTCGAGTTACACCGCTCGGAGGAGTTAAGAGATTCCATGCCAAAAAAGGAAAACTCGCGCAGCGATATGTTGGACCATTCAAGGTTCTCGATCCACGAGAGGAAGTTGCGTGCAGTGGAGCTACCGCAATCACTAGCCGGAGTACATGACGTGTTTCACGTGTCCCAGTTGAAAAAGTGTCTCCGAGTACCCTAGGAACAGACACCGCTTGAGTCAATCGAGTTACAAGAGGATCTGACTTACAAGGAGCACCCCGTGAAGATTTTGGACACAATGGATCGAGAAACGAGAAACAAGTCAACCCGTTTCTGCAGGGCTCAATGGAGCAACCACGCAGAGAGTGAAGCAACCTGGGAGCGTGTCGGGACCCCGAATTTGCAAATCCGGACCCTCTGTGTATTCAGCACTAGTCCAGGAACGCGCTAGTGCACACAGTCTTAACATTGGTAAATATCACAATCATACCACTCGATACCAATAAAGTACTTTATTTAAATAACCAAACTGGTTACTCGACCTTATGGTCAAGTTACAAATGTATGCCTCGTAAGGCGAAACTTATTCAGAGAAAAATAATAGCAGCGGAAAATCAAATAACTTCGTGGCGCCATCCAGTATACCACAGGCAACTGACTGGGCTCGCTTCCCTAAGTAGACGGATCCTCTTGGAGTTCCTCCTCCAAAGCTGGTGTAGTCTCCTCTTCAACTGGTGTTGTATTGAGGCAAGGGTGAGTACTTGGTACTCAGCAAGTCATGCACAGAATGCAAGCTAATATACTATATGCATGGCTTGGTACAAGGGAATAGCTCAAGGTATATTTGCAGTAAACAGCATTTGAAAAGTAATGTAAATAGATTCGAAAGCAGTAGAAATAAGTAAAGCGTAAATAACTTTTCAAGAAGTTTAATAAACATTTTTCCCCATCCTAAACCACATTTCCATCATCTTCATTGCCAAACCAAACCAGCCTTTCAAATCCAAGTTATTTTCAGAAAATCTAACCCTTGACTGTAATTCCCGAGCATTGTCCAGTACCGTGGACACGGCTATTCGAATAGATTCTAAACTCTGCAGAGGTTATGCACTTTACCCACAAGATACAGTCAAACACCACAAAGGCGAGTTCCCGTAACAAAGCCTTTCGGAAGCCTCAAACAACACAGGTGGTCCTCTCCGGTTCGTGCTCTACACCATCCCTTCCCTTAGCCAAGGCGAAGTATGGGACCAACACACCGTTAGATGGGTATCGGCCCACGACCACGATCGCTCCCCGCACAATCACACAAACGGTGTAATTGACACCCTGAGGCTCCACAAGTGAGTCCTTAGCGACTTAGTCAACTAGGGCCGTCCCATTCCAGCCATGTGGTTGCAAGTATGACCCAGTTCAAAGGCTTGCAAGGTTAAGTCCTTAGAGTGACCAGGGCAAGACTACCCGAAGAACCAAATCAACATCCCCAATGCCACAACTGGCCCACCTGATTACTCTTGCCACATGCCCCGGTCGAAAACTGTTTATCAAACCCCAGTTGATTACCAAGCACCACGTGCCATCAACATCACATGATACTTTTCCAAAACGGGTTCAATATATCATTAAGTCAATATTAACATTTGATTGTCCAAAATCATGTCATGAGCACGTAGCAGGTATAAGCAGTGTACTACAACGGTCTAAACCCATGTTGGCAATCTAATAATGCCCAACTAGTAATCCACAACTAGGGTGACAAAAGGTCATGGCACATACTTAAGTAATCAAGGTGTCATACAGCAAATTGGTATTTATCTAACCCCCATGTTTAAACAAAGTATCTTTCTATTTGAACTAGCATGCAATAGTTTAAATCAAAATAGATTTCGAAATAGGATCAACATGGTCAAAGCACAACTTGCCTTCCAAGAGTACTTGTTCTTGGTCTTGAGTTGGATCCTGAGTCAACACTTCTCCTTCGAATCCTTCCGGCACTTCAACGTCTACTCGTAAAGCGTGCAAATAGCAAATACACAAATAAACACTAGGCAAAAACATCCCAAAACTCCAAATAAAATCCATAAACAGAGAGAACATAATTTTTTGGATTTTTAGAAACTGGAATCGTTCAAATCGGAGTTAAAATGCAAAAGTTATGATTTATTAAAGTTTAAATAATCAATTAAATAATATTACAGAGAAAAACTTTAGTCCAAAAATTAAATAAAATTCATATTTAGGTAGATCTCAATTTTATACAAATTTAGAAATTTGAATCACTCAAATCGGAGTTGAAACGCAAAAGTTATAAGCGTTTGAAGTTTGAATCTAAATTTGAAATCATTATTTCGAATTAATAAATCATTTTCTTTTTCGGAAATTAATTATTGCGTCAGCATGGACACGTGGCAGCCTCTGATTGGTTGGCTGACGTCTGCCGGTCCATGGACTTGGTCCACGCTCGGCTCGGGTCCACCGTGGACTCGGTCCACGGCTCACGTGGATCGACATGTGGGTCCTCGGTGACGTCACTGGCGGCGTCGGCGGGGCTCACCCTCGATGGGACCCGCTATGGCGTCATTCTTGGCGTCGGCGCCGGGACGGCCCGGCCGACATCTTGAGCCCTCGACACGCGGGCGCGCGTGTCGGCGTCTGCCACACGCGACGCTGGGCGGCGGCCACCGCGACGGCCGCCGATCTTCCCGACACGTGGCGCAATCTCGGCCGTTGATTTGAAATTCAACGGTCCCGATCGGATCTGATGACGCACGTTTGGGGTGAACGTGGTCAATCTAAACCGTTGGATCTAGATCCAACGGCTAGGATTGGATCTGGAAATCGCACGTGGTTCTTACCGTGGAACGACGTGGCGCAATCCGGGACGTCGGATCTTGATCGGACGGTCCACGGAGCTCGCGAGGACGGCGATGGCGTGCGACGGCTTGCTGCGGCCGGAACCGGGGAAGACGACGTCCCGAACGGCGTTAAAGCCAGATCCGGCGAGATGAAGTATGAGCCCAGGTTCGCCTCGTCGCGGGGTTCCGACCGCCACTGGCGAGCGGCGAACCTACCGGTTTGCGGCAAGGTTGAAGAACTCGCGCGCGCTCTTTGGCTCCGGTGAGAAATTGCGGCGGCTCTAGGGTTTCCTCAGTGGCGTGGACTAGGGCAACGAGCTCAGCATGGAAAGGCGAACCTCGGGGGCAGCTCCATGCATTAAATAGCCCTGGAGTCCGTGTCCGAGACGGCGGCGACGGCGAACGGAGTCCGCGGCGAATCCGGCTGGAGACGAAGACGTGGAGCCGTACACGTGGCACGACCAACGGCCACGATCGCGCGGGCGTAACCGGGTTCGACTCGGTCTCGACTAGGGGCGACGTGGCGCAATCACAACCGTTGGATCTTAATCCAACGGTCGCGTGGCTAGGGTTCGGGCGAGCGGGTTCGGCTCGACCACGTGGCTCGGGTCGGACTCGAACTCGAGTCTGACTCGGGCTCGGTCGGATGAACAGTAACCGACTCGGTTTGGATTTCCAGCGATTTAATATTTAAAATAATTCCCAGTAATTCATTTAATTCATTAAAAATAGCAAATGACCCAGAAAAATTCCAGAAAAATTTTGGAAAATACTTTGGATCATTTTGGACTCAAATAAAATATTTCCAACAAAATTTTATTTGCAAAATTAAATCCTTTAATTATTTCAAAATGGAATAAATTCAAATAAATTCCAAATAAATCCAAATAAATTCCAGAAAATTCCAAAAATTCACCAAAGTGCCAAATCACACATGAATTTAAGAAAAGCAAAATTTTTGGGGTGTTACAAACCTCCCCCCCTTAATAGAATCTCGTCCCCGAGATTCAGGCTCACTAAGTAATAGGTTTGGAAACTCTTTCTTCAAATCCTCTTCGCTCCCAAGTCGCTTCGCTTTCTTCATGGTTGCTCCTTTGAACTCTCTGTAAACGGGTTGACTTGTTTCTAGTTTCTCGATCCATTGTGTCTAGAATCCTCACGGGATGCTCCTTATAAGTCAAGTCCTCTTGCAACTCAATTAACTCTAGCGGTGTCTGTTCCTCAGGAACTCGGAGGCACTTCTTCAACTGGGACACATGGAATACGTCGTGCACTCCTGCTAACGACTGTGGCAACTCCAGCTGATAAGCAACTTCGCCTCTGCGACTCGAAATCTTAAATGGTCCAACATAACGGGGTGCGAGTTTCCCTTTGGCATGGAACCTCTTAACTCCCCTGAGAGGCGTAACTCTGAGGTATACAAAGTCTTCTGGTTCAAAACTCAAATCTCGGCGACGATTGTCAGCATAACTCTTCTGGCCGAGATTGGGCTATCTTCAACCTTTCTCTAATCATGGCGATCTGCTCTTCACCTCTTGAAGAATATCAGGCCCAAAGACACGGCGCTCACGGTCTCATTCCAATTCAATGGCGTCCGACAGTGGTCGACCATACAAAGGCCTCAAAAGGTGACATCGTAAACTAGCCTGATAACTATTGTTGTAATCGAACTCGGCATACGGCAAACTCTTATCCCAAGAGGTAGCATAAGCCAATGCACAAGCTCTTAACATATCCTCCGAATCTGGTTGACACTTTGGCCCGCCCCATCCGTCATGGATGATAAGGTATCTTGAAGTTCAAACGGGTTCCCATGGTTTCATGCAACTTATTCCGTAACCTTGAGGTAAATTGGGTACCTCTGTCTGATACAATCCTCTTTGGCACTCCGTGCAAACAGACAATCCCGATCATGTATAATTACGCTAATTTATCTCCGAGTAAGTGGTCTTCACGGATAAAATGGGCTACTTTAGTCAAGCGATCCACTATAACCCATATGGAGTCATAACCTCCTTGAGTCTTGACAAACCGTAATGAAATCCATTCCGATTTCCTCCCACTTCCACTCGAGGTATTTTCAGCGGTTGTAGCAATCCTGCTGGTCTCGATGCATTGCCTTGACTCTCGGCATACGCCGCACAATGCAACATGCTCGGCAACTTCACGTTTCATACTCGGCCACCTGAATCTCTCCTTCAGATCCTGATACATCTTGGCGCTTCAGTGATGAATTGAATACTTGGAGTCATGGGCTTCTTCGTAATCGCTGCTTTAACTCCTTCTTGTTAGGCACACAAATCCGATCCTTCATCCATAACGTGCCTTGCTCATCCAACCTGAAGTCCTCTGCCTTGCCTTCCTCCTTGATGGACTTAATCCTGCGGATCTTGTCATCATCCTTCTGTCCTTCTCGGATCTGGTCCTCTAAAGTAGGCTTTACTTCCAATGCGGCCAAGAATCTGCTAGGTACTACCTCAATCTTCATTTTCCGAAAATCCTCACATAACTCATCCTGGCTTGTGGCTAGCAACGTACTCACGGTATGGCTTTTCCGACTCAGAGCATCGGCTACTACGTTGGCCTTCCCGGGATGGTAATGGATTCCAACATTATAGTCCTTGATCAACTCCAACCATCTCCTCTGCCTCATATTCAGATCCGACTGGGTGAATATGTACTTAAGGCTCTTATGATCCGTATATACTTCACATCTGTTTCCAATCAGATAGTGACGCCATATCTTCAAAGCATGCACTACGGCAGCTAACTCTAAGTCATGTGTCGGATAATTTTCCTCATGCGGCCTCAATCGCCTTGATGCATAAGCGGCGACCTTTCCATTCTCAGACAAGACACATCCAAGTCCTTGGCGCGATGCGTCACAATAAATATCGGCTTTGAGCAACATCCGTAGAACTAACACGGTCGATGTCAATCGCTTCTTCAGCTCTGAAATCCTTTCTCACATTCCGCGCCCATGCAAACTTCTTTTCCTTCTTCGGCAATTGCGTAAGAGGTTTCGCAATTGTCGAAGCCTTCGATGAAACGGCGGTAGTATCCCTGCCATTCCAAGGAAACTCGAATCTGGGTCACCGCCTTTGGTCGCTCCCAATGTAACACAGCTTCTACTTTGCTTGGATCTACTGGCGACTCCTTCATGCGGTCATTACGTGTCCAAGAAACTCCACCTTGTCCTTCCAAAAATCACACTTGCTGAACTTGGCGAAAAGTTGCTGTTCCTCACTTTTCCAAAACTCGCCTTAAGTGTTCGGCATGTTCATCCTCTGCCTTGGAGTAGATTAGGATATCGTCTATGAACACGACGACAAACTTGTCCAAATATTCCATGAACACCTTATTCATCATATTCATGAAATAAAGCCGGCGCATTCGTCGGACTCAAAGGACATAATCAGTAAACTCGTAATGTCCATATCTTGACGAGAATGCGCCTTGAATATCTTCTGGTCGGATCTTCAAGCGATGGTATCCCGATCTCATATCAATCTTGGAGAAAACTCTGGCTCCTCTCAGCTGATCAAACAAATCATCAATCCTGGGTAGCGGATACTTATTCTTCACGGTGACTTCATTGAGTGCACGGTAGTCAATGCACATCCTGAAACTCCCGCCCTTCTTCTTGACAAACAAAACTGGTGCTCCCACGGCGACGAACTCGGCCTGATAAATCCTTTCTCCATTAACTCTTCTAGCTGTTTCTTCATTTCTACCAACTCCTCGGTAGACATCCGATAGGGTCTCTTTGCTATCGGTCTTGTGCAGTACAAGTTCTATCACAAACTCTATGTCCTGTCAAGGCATACCTGTAGATCTTCGGGAAAAACATCTCGGTACTCATTCACTCTTGGGACATCCTCTATACCGATTGCCTTGGTACTGTTAACCATCAATCGTCCATCTCTAACTGCAGTGGCTTGAAATTCTACTTTCTTCCCACACGGGCTCTCAATCGAGATAGTCCTTCGTCCACAATCCAATACGGCCTTGTGCTTGGATAACCAATCCATTCCCAATATGACGCCTAGGTGCAGGTCTCCAAAATTATAAGGTTTGCTTGGAATTCTATTCCACCTATTAGTATTCTCACCCTGGAACATCCTACTTTCGTTCGAGTTCTAACCAGGGTTTGAACTAAAAGCATGCACTTAAGTCTTGCAATCCTTAAATCGCTTCTAGTAGCAAAGCCTTGCGAAACAAACGAATCGCGAAGCTCCGTAGTCAAACAAAATCAAGCAGGTGTAATCGAGTTAACAAGTAACTTACCCAAGATAACGTCCGTAGCATTTCGCAGTGCATCTGCGGTGACATGGTTGACTCGGCCTCTCACCACGGTGCAGGTGTGGCTCACTGATCTTTGGCGTCCTAGCTGGGGTGGTTCCTAGATTGAAGCGGCGGGGTCGCTCCTGCGTCTTCTTTGGACAAAGCTGTTGGCAAAAGTGTCCTGGCTCGTTGATTGTAGCGGCGTCGCCTGCATTCCTTCTTGTTGCTGGAGTAAGCGTTTCTAAGCGAAGTGGGGTTTGGTAGTTACGATTGGCGGGTCTTGGTGCTTTGAGGATGGTGTCCTTGTTGCATTCTCGTGGTTGGAATCACGAAGAATTGATTTGGTGCAACTCTCAAGCGTGCGTTCCCTGGCGTGATCCTTGCTGCCGCATCCTGCGCTTCCTGTTCTCCTCCGGGCCTTTGCGCTTGTCCTCAAGAATAAGCGCCTTATTCACCAATTCTTGGAAATCTGGAAAGGTGTGGGTGATCAACCCTACTTGCAATCCCGAGTTAAGTCCCTTCATAAAACGAGACTGTCTGGATTTATCCGTCGCTACGTCCTCAGGTGCGTAGCGTGCTAGCTGTGTGAACTTGTTCAGGTAGTCGGCCACTGGCTGATTACCTTGCTTCAGTGCTCTGAACTCCTCCTTCTTAAGGTCCATGATTCCTTCAGGCACGTGATACTGTCGGAATGCAATGAACTCTTCCCAAGTGATATCTTGAGGGTTCTCTGCGTGGCACGTAAATTCTCCCACCATTCGTACTGTTCCTTCCAACTGATGAGAAGCGTAGAGTACCTTCTCATTTCCTATGCATTGAGCTATGTGTAGCTTCCTCTCGATTGATCTTACCCAATCATCGGCCTCCAATGGATTGGCATTCCCAGAGAAAGTGGGTGGGTGAGTCCTCATGAACTCTGACAGTCTTGTATTCTGGCGTGGCCCCTGATTAACTTGATTGGCTGTGGCCAGTGACGTGCTGCATTTGTTGCATCATAGCATGCATCAACCGAGTGCAGGCAGCAAGAAAGGCTCCAAAATTCTGCATATCAACCGGCGGTGCCGGTGCTCCCTCATTGGGGTTTTCATTTGGCGAGATCCACTCCCATTGCTTCCAAAGTTTCCATGGTGTTCACCATCTCACGATTTGCTCTAGGTTTAGAGATGAGAGGGAAACAAGAATAGACAAGTAATATGGAACTTATGCGGGGCGAAAGGTGTAACCTTAAGGTCCAACTTTATTACTAATAACTTGGTATGGTCGCTTACAATGCCTAAGGGCCTTGCAACACATAACGCACATTCAGCAAACAAAGCAAATCCAAATCGAACTAACTCGAGTCTAACGCCTAAAGGGTGACTCTTTATTCTATGACGCGACTCGGCGAAGGAGTCTCACTACAGAACCTATGCTCACTCATCGAGAAAACCTCCACGGCCTGGTACGGTGTCGTGGCATAGGCGCCGAAACGATCGCCATGTCCAGCTGATCGTCCTCTCGTGGTAGTCGAGGAAGCAAGTGTCCTCATCGAGATCCGACTCCTCCGGATCTGGCTCGTAGCTCGAGTAATCGCTCTGGTCCGTCCGCATAAAGTCATCTCCAACTCGTCAATCCTTCGCAGAAGGTGTGCCACATACTCTTGAGCTTCCCGCCATCTGTTCTTCTCTGTCGTGATCTCCTTGCGGGCCTTCTGTAGCTCCTTGCTTGTATTATCTAGTACATCCTCCTGGGCGACAACAAATCGTGCCAACTGTGTAACCGTGGCATCCTCATCCTGAATCTCCTTTGGGTCAAGCAGGTTATTGCTGCGCGGGTGATAACGGAACACCGTGCTCTCCAATTCTCTGGCGTAGATACGGGTAATGTGCCGCATTGCGCGTCGTGATACTTCTTGGATACCCATCTGCATTGTAGATCTCCGGCAAGGTAAAGGTATCGGGCGATTGCCTGGCCCCTTTTTCCTAGCAGGTACCTCAATCCTCACGTCACAAGCCTTGATCAATCCCGCTTGTCTGATCACTTCCACTTGGTATTGCGGCTTCTCAAAATCTCCGAGAGTCTGTAGCATATGCCAAAGTTCCGCGGCGTGACCAACTCCCGAGATCAACGTGGTTGAACTCCTCCTCCATCTGTCACAAGAGTGCTTTTCGTAAGAACTCGGAATTTTTAAATTGTGACAAGGTAAGGGAAAATTTCAGCAAGAGACAAGAAAAGAGAGAAGGGGATAAGTCGAGATGTCATTTCTTATCTTGACAAACTTTTAGCTTTTAGAAAATAGGTTTTATCCTCACTACGACCATTCTAGCTTAGGGTTGAGCCTACATACCAAGTATGGCTCGATACCACCTCTGTCGGGACCCCGAATTTGCAAATCCGACCCTCCGTATTCGGCACTAGTCCAGAACGCGCTAGTGCACACAGTCTTAACATTGGTAAATATCACAATCATACCACTCGATACCAATAAAGTACTTTATTTAAATAACCAAACTGGTTACTCGACCTTATGGTCAAGTTACAAATGTATGCCTCGTAAGGCGAAACTTATTCAGAGAAAAATAATAGCAGCGGAAAATCAAATAACTCGTGGCGCCATCCAAAGATACCACAGCAACCGATTGGGCTCGCTTCCTAAGTAGACGGATCCTCTTGGAGTTCATCCTCCAAAGCCGTGTAGTCTCCTCTTCAACTGTGTTGTATTGAGGCAAGGGTGAGTACTTGGTACTCGAGAAGTCATGCACGAATGCAAGCTAATATACTATATGCATGGCTTGGTACAAGGGAATAGCTCAAGGTATATTTGCAGAAACAAGATTTGAAAAGTAATGTAAATAGATTCAAAGCGAGAAATAAGTAAAGCGTAAATAACTTTTCAAGAAGTTTAATAAACATTTTTCCCCATCCTAAACCACATTTCCATCATCTTCATTGCCAAACCAAACCAAATTTTCAAATCCAAGTTATTTTCGTAAAATCTAACCCTTGACTGTAATTCCCGAGCATTGTCCAAGATCGTGGACACGGCTATTCGAATAGATTCTAAACTCTGCAGAGGTTATGCACTTTACCCACAAGATACAATCAAACACCACAAAGGCGAAGTTCCCGTGAATAAAGCCTTCTGAAGCCTCAAACAACACAGTGGTCCTCTCCTGGTTCGTGCTCTACACCATCCCTTCCCTTAGCCAAGGCGAAGTATGGGACCAACACACTGCTAGATGGGTATCGGCCACACCACGATACGCCTCCCCGCACAATCACACAAACGGTGTAATTGACACCTGAGGCTCCACAAGTGAGTCCTTAGCGACTTAGTCAACTAGGGCCGTCCCATTCCAGCCATGTGGTTGCAAGTATGACCCAGTTCAAAGGCTTGCAAGGTTAAGTCCTTAGAGTGACCAGGGCAAGACTACCCGAAGAACCAAATCAACATCCCAAATGCCACAACTGGCCCACCTGATTACTCTTGCCACATGCCCCTGGCCGAAAACTGTTTATCAAACCCCAGTTGATTACCAAGCACCACGTGCCATCAACATCACATGATACTTTTCCAAAACGGGTTCAATATATCATTAAGTCAATATTAACATTTGATTGTCCAAAATCATGTCATGAGCACGTAGCAGGTATAAGCAAAGGTACTACAACGGTCTAAACCCATGTTGGCAATCTAATAATGCCCAACTAGTAATCCACAACTAGGGTGACAAAGGTCATGGCACATACTTAAGTAATCAAGGTGTCATACAAGAAATTGGTATTTATCTAACCCCATGTTTAAACAAAGTATCTTTCTATTTGAACTAGCATGCAATAGTTTAAATCAAAATAGATTTCGAAATAGGATCAACATGGTCAAAGCACAACTTGCCTTCCAAGAGTACTTGTTCTTGGTCTTGAGTTGGATCCTGAGTCAACACTTCTCCTTCGAATCCTTCCCAAGACTTCAACGTCTACTCGTAAAGCGTGCAAATAGCAAATACACAAATAAACACTAGGCAAAAACATCCCAAAACTCCAAATAAAATCCATAAACAGAGAGAACATAATTTTCTGGATTTTTAGAAACTGGAATCGTTCAAATCGGAGTTAAAATGCAAAAGTTATGATTTATTAAAGTTTAAATAATCAATTAAATAATATTACAGAGAAAAACTTTAGTCCAAAAATTAAATAAAATTCATATTTAGGTAGATCTCAATTTTATACAAATTTAGAAATTTGAATCACTCAAATCGGAGTTGAAACGCAAAAGTTATAAGCGTTTGAAGTTTGAATCTAAATTTAAAATCATTATTTCGAATTAATAAATCATTTTCTTTTTCGGAAATTAATTATTGCGTCAGCATGGACACGTGGCAGCCTCTGATTGGTTGGCTGACGTCAGCCGGTCCATGGACTTGGTCCACGCCGGCTCGGGTCCACCATGGACTCGCCCACGGCTCACGTGGATCGACATGTGGGTCCCCCGGGTGACGCCACTTTGACGTCGGTGGCTCACCCTCGGCCAGTGGGACCCGCTATGACGCTATTGCCGACATCAGCGCTACGCCTGGGGCGGCCGCCGACATGCGGCCTTCGACACGCGGGCCGCGTGTCGGCGTCACACGCACGCGTGGGCCAGCGGCCCGGCGCGGCGGTCGATCTTCCCGACACGTGGCGCAATCTCGGCCGTTGATTTGAAATTCAACGGTCCCGATCGGATCGATGGCCGCGTTTGGGGTGAACGTGGTCAATCTAAACCGTTGGATCTAGATCCAACGGCTAGGATTGAATCTGGAAATCGACGTGGTTCTTACCGTGGAACGACGTGGCGCAATCCGACGTCGGATCTTGATCGGGACGGTCCACGGAGCTCGCGAGGGCAGCGATGGCGTCGCGGCGGCTTCTGCGGCCGAATCGGAAGACGGCGTCGAGCAGCGTTAAAGCGCGATCCGGCGAGATGAAGTATGAGCCCAGGTTCGCCTCGTCGCGGGGTTCGAATCGCCCGCAGGCGTGAGCACTACGGTGGTTTGGCGAAGGTTGAAGAACTTCGCGGCGCTCTTTGGCTCGGTGAGAAATTGCGGCGGCTCTAGGGTTTCCCTGTAGGCGTGGACTAGGGCAACGAGCTCAGCATGGCGAACCTCGGGGGCAGCTCCATGCATTAAAGAGCCCGGGAGTCCGTGTCCGAGACGGCGGCGACGGCGAACGGAGTCCGCGGCGAATCCGGGCCGAGATTTAAGACGTGGAGCCGCACACGCAGCACGACCAACGGCCACGATCGCGGCGTAATCGGGTTCGACTTCGGTCTCGACTAGAAGCGACGTGGCGCACAATCAACTGGATCTTAATCCAACGGTCGGCGTGGCTAGGAGTTCGGCGGCGGGTTCGGCTCGACCACGTGGCTCGGTCGACTCGAACTCGAGTCCGACTCGGGCTCGATCGGATGAACAAGAATCGACTTCGGTTTGGATTTCCATGATTTAATATTTAAAATAATTCCCAAGAATTCATTTAATTCATTAAAAATAGCAAATGACCGGAAAAATTCGAGAAAAATTCTGGAAAATACTTTGGATCATTTTGGACTCAAATAAAATATTTCCAACAAAATTTTATTTGCAAAATTAAATCCTTTAATTATTTCAAAATGGAATAAATTCAAATAAATTCCAAATAAATCCAAATAAATTCCAGAAAATTCCAAAAATTCACCAAAGTGCCAAATCACACATGAATTTAAGAAAAGCAAAATTTTTGGGGTGTTACAGAGCGCGAAGAGGACTTGAAGAACGAGTTTCCGAACCAATTCTTTAGTAAGCCCTGAATCTCGGGGATGAGATTCTGTTAAGGGGGGGGAGGTTTGTAACACCCCAAAAATTTGCTTTTCTTAAATTCATGTGTGATTTGGCACTTTGGTGAATTTTTGTAATTTTCCGGAATTTATTTGGAATTTATTTAAATTTATTCCCTTTTGAAATAATTAAAGAATTTAACTTTACAAATAAAATTTTGTTGTAAATATTTTATTTGAGTCCAAAATGTTCCAAAATATTTTCCAGAATTTTTCTGGAATTTTTCTGAGTGTTTTACTCTTTTTAATGAATTAAATGAATTTCTGAGAATTAATTGGATTATTTAATCGCTGGAAAATCTAGTGGGTTTGTACTGTTCATCCGACCGGACCCGAGTCCGAGTCAGACTCAAGTCCGACCGAAAGCTACCGATTCGGCCGAACCCGCTGGCCGAACTAATCGCGTGATCGTTGGATCTTGATCCAACTGGCCACGATTGAGCCACGCTACCCGAGCCCGAGCCCGACCGAGCCACCAGATCGCCGAAAGCGCACTCCGCGCCCAAACCCCGCACCGTTGGATCTTGATCCAACGGCTGATGTTGAGCCACGTCAGCCAATCCGAATCCCTTTCGGATTCCGCCGCCGCAACGGAGTGGGCCTCGGTTTCCGCGCGTTTCATGGACGTCGAGAGCCCTATTTAATGCGCCGCCACCGCTGCCGTGTTGCCGACTTCCGTGCGCACCTGTAGCCCTAGCCCGCTGAGCTCAAGCCGCCATGTAGCCGCCGCAATCGCTCGCCGGAGTTGGCCGTGCTCCGCCGCCGTTGAGCCCAGATCCGGAACCGCAAGGAAGAGACGCGTCGGTGGGGACCTCTCACTTCGCCGGAGGAGCCCCGCAGCGCCGTCGGGCGTGTCGCCGTCCTCGTCTCCGGTGACCCAGCGCCGCCGCAAGCCATCGCCAACGATCGAGCTCCACCAGCCGTCCGATCCAGATCAGAGGGCCCAGATCGCGCCACGTTACCCCTCGGTGAGTTCCACGTTGAAATCCCCAGATCTATTTCCAACCGTTGGATTTAGATCCAACGGCGTAGATTGTGCCACGTAGCCTTATTCGCACAGTACTAGATCCATTCTCAGCCGTTAGATCTAGATCAAACGGTCAGGGTTAGCCGCGTTGTTTTTCTTAGATTGGATCTTGACCGTCCGATCAAGATCGAACGGTCCAGATCAGCCGAGTAGTTTCCATACGTGTTAAGCCAGATCCAATCTGGGCCGTTGATTTTCAAATCAACGGCCAAGATCAAGCCACGTGGCCGGGAGGCTGACCGTCGTGGTCGGCCAAGACGTCGCGGCGTTGACGCTGTCGGGCCAGCGTGTCGGTCACCGCGTCCCAGCCGTGCGGTGACGTCACCCATGACGTCACCGGTGGGGCCCGCTTGTCAGCGCTGTGGCCAAGCCACGCTGACGTCAGCGATGACGTCACCCGATGGGTCCCACCTGTCAGTGAGACATTTGAGCCGTGGACCGAGCCCACGGTGGACCGAGCCAAACCATGCGCCAGATCCATGGACCCGAGGCGACGTGGCGGCTTCTGGTTGGTCCACGTGTCACTGCTGACGCAATAATTCAATTTCCGAAAAAGAAAATGATTTAATAATTCGGTTTATGATTTTTAAATCTGATTCAAACTTTGAAAATTCATAACTTTTGCATTTCAACTCCAAATCGAGTGGTTCAAATTTGTAAAAATTCATAAAAATGAGATCTTCACAATGGTGAATTTTATTTAATTTTTGGACCAAAGTTTTTCTCTGTAATATTATTTAATTGATTATTTAAACTTCGAAATGCGATAACTTTTGCGTTTTAACTCCGATTTCGACGATTCCAGTTCCTAAAAATTTATAAAATTATGTTCTCTCTGTTCATGGACTTTATTTGAATGTTTTGACACTTTTGTCTACTGTTTATTTATTATTTACTATTTGCACGCTTTACGAGTAGACGTTGAAGTGCCCGAAGGCTTCGAAGGAGAAGTATTGACCCAGGAGCCAGCTCAGGACCAAGAACAAGTACTCTTTGAAGGCAAGTTGTGCTTTGACCATGTTGATCCCATTTGCAAATTAATTTGGTTTAAATTATTGCATGCTAGCTTAATTAGAAAATACTTTATTTAATTATGGGAAATTAGATAAATGCCGAATTGCTGTATGACACCTTGGATAATTAAATATGTGCCATGACCCCCTTGTCACCCTAGTTGTGGATTACTAGTTGGACATTATTAAATTGCCAACATGGGAATTTAGATCGTTGTAGTAGATTGCTTAGACCTGCTACGCGCTTATGACAGGATTTCGGACAATCAAATGTTATTATTGACTTAATGATATATTGAACCTGTTTTGGGAAGGTATCATGTGTTGTGATGTTGATGGCACGTGGTGCATGGTAATCAATTGGGGTTTGATAAATAGTTTTCGATCGGGTGGGCCAGTTGTGGTACCGGGAACGATGTTTTGGTTCTTCGGGTAGTCTTGCCCTGGTCACCCTAAGGACTTAACCTTGCAAGCCTTTGAACTGAATCAAACGTGCAACCACATGTCTGTAATGGGACGGACCTAGTTGATTAAGTTGCTAATAACGTACCTGTGGGACCTCCGGATGTCAACTACACCCTTTGTGTAGTTATGCGAGAGAAGCGTCTGGGTCGCGACCAGGTACCCATCTAACGGTGGATTGGCCTAAACTTCGCCTTCGCTAAGGGAAGGGTTAGTGTGCAATCACCGGGGAGGACCACTTGTACTGTTAGAAGTTTCCGAAAGACTCTGTTACGGACACTCGCCTTTGTGGTGTTTGGCTGTATCTTGTGGGTAAAGTGCATAACCTCTGCAGAGTGTAAAATCTATTCGAATAGCCGTGTCCGCGGTATTGGACATCGCTCGGGAATTACAGTCAAGGGTTAGACTTTCTTGAAAATAACTTGGACTTGAAAGGTTGGGTTTGGTTTAATAATGATGTTGATGGAAATGTGGATTAGAATCGGGAAAGATGTTTATTTAACTCCTGGAAAAGTTATTAATGATATACTTGTTTCTACTGCTTTCGAATCCACTTATGATACTTGTTAAATGCTCTTTACTGCAAATATACCTTGAGCCACTCCTTTGTATTAAGCCATGCATGTAGTATATTAGCTGCATTCTGTGCATGACTTGCTGAGTACCAAGTACTCACCCTTGCCGCAATACAACACCAGTTGAAGAGGAGACTACACCAGTTTTGGAGGAGGAGCTCCAAGAGGAACCGTCTAACTAGGGAGCGAGCCCAGTCAGTTGCCTGTGGTATACTGGATGGCGCCACGATGTTATATTACTTTTTCCGCTGCTATTATTTCTCTTTTAATAAGTTTCGCCCTGCGAGGCGCATATTTGTAACTTGACCCTAAGGTCGAGCAACTCGTTTGGTTAACTACTAAGAGTACTTTATTATTTCATTGAGTATGATTGTGATATTTACCAATGTTGAGTCTGTGTGCACTAGCACGTTCCTGGACTAGTGCTGGATACACAGAGGGTCCGGATTTGCAAATTCGGGTCCCGACATGAACCCTCCACCAAAAAGCTTTTTCTTTATGTAGTTTAGTTAACCACACCTCTTGTTTCTACAACCCTTCATGCCATAGGTTTTATCGCATCCAACTCTATGTACTCATTGGTACTACGTATTTAGTCTCACCATGTCCTCATTCTTCCAACAGTTCACACATTCACCTTTGCATCTACTAGATTTTGCAACCATATTTGCGGTTCCGCAGATAACTGTAATTGAAATATGATTACCTACTGTTGACAATACGGTTTCTTTCTCCTGATCAGGATTTTTTTCAAACCTCCCATTGGTTGCCCTTATTTTAGTTTTACCCATCATTTGGTATCCTCCATTGCTCCAGATAATTTTCGTAATTACCTACCATTTGTAAATATCTTGGATGAAAGTTTGAGATATCTCACAACCTTCGATTTCAAGTGACCTTGTAGATATTATATTCTTCTTTAAGCTGAGAGCATACCGAACTTCCGTCAATGTGCGATGTACTTCATTATACATATCCAATTTAACTGTTATCACCTCAGTTATTGCATACACCTTGCAACCCACCAAATGAACAATTTTATACGCTAGGTGTAGAGATCATTCATCAGACATCTCCTTTGCCAAACATATATGGAAGCAACAACATGAATCTAACATCTATTTATGAGTAGAACATATTTCTTCGGTGAATTATCTTTGATCACCGAATAATTACCTCATCTAAAAGACATAGACAGATTGTACTGACGGCCTTCCACTCCATTACATTGCAGTCTTCAGTGGACATCTTTTTCGGTTTATGCCCTTTAAGAGCATCGATTAACTCTTACTGGACAAAGACATCCTTCATCACACGTTACTACATGCTAAAATTTCATTTGTCATCAAATTTCTCCACTTGATCCCACATCGTCGATATCGATCTTGATTTTGTGCGACCAGACGCTTTATCGATATTCTTCCCAATCTGATTAAGCCAATCTTGGTTCTAATACCACTTGTTACACTCTGAAACCCCTTTTTATGCGCAGCAGTCCTGGATCCGATTAGAGCTTGTAAGGTATGGAATAAGCGTACACGATTTCAATAACGAAGAAGATAAATCTCTATAGAGAACCAAAACAACAATACTAAAACAACCATGATGAGAGATAAAAGATTTGATAAAACCGATTGCAAATTTTTCAAGTACAACCTCAAAAGAGTACAAGGGATTGCTCTCTCACAATCTATTAAAACTTTTAGGACCATTGGATCATTATCCTATACAAAGATCTAGTGCTAAATAATAGCTTAACCTCTAATCATCATGAGCACTTTTTCTTTGGATGAGTTGATTTGTGTATCTTTGATTGGTTGGGTTCTTTATGAACATCGTGTAAGTTTATATAGCCCCTTTTTTCTCCTTCGAAGTAAATAGAAATCCTGCTAGAAAGAAATAGATATCCTAATCCCATTATAAATTATCTATAATTTCGTATAGCGCACCCTTCTAAATGTTAAAAGGTGAGACATGAATTGCTACGTTCAACAACTAGTTTCTTAGCAGGAATCATCTAAAAGCGGCCACTGGCCACTTGGCCAGCATGCAGCTTGTGAAGCTCAAGACAGAAGGACGGAGTCATAAATAAACAGACGGCAACGTTTGACCGGAGGAATGCAAACACTACTAACGTTTCTGTCCTGACCAGGCATAAGGCTTTCACATGATGTACGCATCTCCAAAGAAAAGAAGAGGAAGAAATGAAAAGGAGAAAAGTGACCTCACATCTTGGCTTCAATAATTGCACTGATTCATTCATTTTGATCTAGTCCGACCAGCCGTTTTGGCTACGCCGTATAGCACAGCATATTCCTATCCCATTCGCCAGAGCATGGTTTTCGTAGATCGATAGTGATTTTCATCGAAGATCGCTAGAAATCGTACGGTCTTGAAATTCAAAATTTTGAAATTTTTTTTGAAAAATCTTCCGATTTTCACCAATTATTGCGATATTTTGAACGGCCAATTGGATGTTTACCATAGCCGATTTTTTGAGCGATTTTCTTTTGATTTTCGTCGATTATCGCGATATTTACACTGAATATTTTTTTTGAATTTTTTTGAATTTAACCGGTTTACTGACCGATTTTAGATGCCATACCCACCAATATATTTGAAAATCACAATTTCCACAAGATAATCATTGATATTGTGAACCCCGCGTCCCCGCCCCACAGACCAAATGTAGCTTAGTCTCATGAATGAGAGCTGAACGTGCAGGCAACCATTATTCAGTTATATGCAGAAAGATCTTAAGAGTAACTTGACAATGTCGATCAACATGGCGACATGCAGGATTCACAATTCGTTTTTAGATTATATCTTTGAAGATACCAAAATTCAAAATTTTGACGAAATCTCAGTATTTCGAACGAATCTAGACACCCGATCCCCACACCTCTTGTATATGAGTAAACATAATACCACTGCGCTATGTGAGGTTTGACATCAGTGGCGGAATTGGGCCCATGGCAGGCCGAGCTTCAGCCCTGGGCTTAGAAATTAGTACAGTGTATAGCCCAGGTATATCTAGCCCAGCCTGGGTCATAAAAATCATCTTTAGCCCATACTATTTTGGCCCAAACAAACAATACAGTGACCTAGTCCAAAGAAAACCCTAGAACCCACTCCCAGCCGCCAGGCGCCACCGCCACCAGCCCACCACTCCGCCTCCAGCCCACCACTCCGCCTCCGCGTCTCCGCCACCGCCAGGCGCCAGAGCCAGACAGAGCTCCGGCGCGCGGCTTCGCCTCCGGCCTTCGCGCGTCGCAGCTTGCTTTGGCGGTTCGGCCTCTGCCTCCGACGCGTAGCTCCGCCTCCGGCCTCGGCGGCGTCGGCGCGCATCTCCGCCTCCAGCCTCGGCGCCTCCTCTCCGACCTCCATTGCGCCCCGCCGACCCGCCCCGCCTGCGCCCGCCTTGCGCCGCCCGCCGCCCTCGAGCTCGATCCTCTCTGTCTCTGGCTCTCTCGGTACAGTACAAATGCGTATTGTATATTTGTATTTGTGAAATGTGTTGCAAGTTTGATCTATATTTGCAATTTTGCATTAGGAATTACTTGTTATGAATTGTGCATCAGGAATTGTACCTTAGGAATTGTACATTTGCAAGGTTAGGTTTGAAACAGAAGTTAGGAATTATGAATTGTGCATTAGTAATTGTTACTAATTTATGTAGTAACAATTTGTAATTTGTTTGATGCGCATGAGTTTGAAATACATAATGAAGAGGACAAACCTGTTATCATCTTATTTTCCAACACAAACACATGAGCAACAATCTACTGCAGAAACAATTGAAACTGTTGCTAGTAACACAATGCAAAATACCCCTCGTGTCGTACTTAATGCGGATGACATAGTTGCCGATCCTGGGCTTAGGAAACAAATTGAGGATTTAGATGTAGATGTTAGAGATGCTGCTAGAAGGGAGTATTTGCAATTGGGTCCATGTCAACCAGTTAATCATAATTTTCCACGGAGAGTGTTTGGAAATCAGAATAGGAGCTTTCATGAATCATGGTACAAAAAATATGATTGGTTGGAATATAGCATTGCTAAAGATGCTGCCTTTTGTTTTTACTGTTACCTCTTTAAGCAACCAAGAGCTGAAAATTATGGTATCGATGCACTCACGAAGATAGGGTTTGTTAATTGGAAGAATGCAACTAAAACTTTTGATGATCATGTTGGCAAAGTCAATAGTTCGCACAATAAAGCAAGAAAACATTGTGAGGCTTTCAAAAATCAAAGACAAGGTGTGGATTATGTGATGGCTCGTGTAGCCAAGGAGGAGGAGGAAGAATATAGAGCTCGCCTAAGTATTATGTTAGGTATCACAAAATTTCTTCTATTGCAAGCCCTTGCTTTTCGTGGACATGATGAGTCCCCTAGCTCAAACAATAGGGGGAACTTCTTAGAGATGATTAAATGGTATAAAGAGAAGGATAGAAACATTGCCAAATTGCTAGATAATGCTCCGGGCAACCATTTATTGACTTCACGACTAATACAAAAATAGTTGTGCAAATCTTGTGCTGAAGAGACTGTCAATGCCATTATTGAAGATATTGGGGATAGATATTTTGCCGTACTTGTTGATGAGTCTCGAGATGCATCTATCAAGGAGGAAATGGCAGTTATTTTGAGGTTAGTACTTACAACTTATAATTTTTTATGTTTCAACAAGTGTGAAGAATATTAACTTTCATCTCTTGCGCTATGTAGGTATGTTAATAATAAAGGGCAGGTGATAGAGAGATTTCTTGGTGTTCAATATGTTTCTGACACAACATCTTATTCGCTAAAGCTAGCTTTAGATGGTATGCTTCATAAATATGACCTATCTATCTCTAGATTACGTGGACAAGGATACGATGGTGCATCAAACATGAGAGGAGAATTTCATGGCTTGCAAAGACGTATATTGGATGAAAATCCATATGCTTTTTATATCCATTGCTTTGCCCATCAGTTGCAATTAGTGGTTGTTTCTATTGCCAAATGTTGTTTTCCTGTCTTAGATTTGTTCAACTACATCACATTGATTGTCAATACAGTAAATGCTTCTTGTAAGAGAAGAGATCAATTGGCTCAAGAATACCATGATAATATTGTCAACAAATTGGATAGTGGTGAAATTTCCACAGGAAGAGGAAAAAATCAACAAACTAATCTTGCAAGACCCGGTGATACCCGTTGGGGCTCACATCATAAAACATTGTGTCGTGTACTACTCATGTGGGACTCGGTCCTAGAAGTTTTAGAGAATGTGAGTGATGATGCCACTAATGCAACACAAAAAACCACAGCTTCAGGTTTGTTAGAAAAAATGGAGAGTTTTGAATTTATATTTATACTTCATCTTATGATCAGAATATTGGGCAAGACTAATGATCTATCACAGTGTTTGCAAAAGAAAGACCAAAATAGTGTTCATGCTATTGGTTTGATTGATACCACATTGAAGAAAGTTGAGTACATAAGAAATCATGGTTGGGACGAGTTATTTGAAGAGGTGAAGACCTTTTGTCTTCAACATTAAGTCATTATGCCAAGTATGTCAGATACAATAACAGTTAGGGATCGTTCACGAGGTCGCAGTGGTCAATTGGTAACTTACTACCATCATTTCCACCATGAAATATTTAATGTGGTGCATGACCAAATAATTGTTGAGTTCAATAACCGTTTTGCTGAAAGATCTACTCAATTATTGAGGTGCATTGCTTGTCTTGATCCAAGAAATTCTTTTGCCAATTTTGATGAAGACAAACTAATTGAACTTGCTAAGATGTATGCTACCGACTTCTCCCAATATGATTGTCTGGTGCTTAGGGACCAACTTGGAACATTTATTGATGATGTAAGAGGTGATGTGGATTTCTCAAGCTGTAATGACCTTGGAAATCTTGCTGTGAAGATGGTTGAGACTGATAGATACACAGTTTTTCCATTGGTATATCGTCTTATTGAATTGGCCTTGATATTGCCAGTGTCAACAACAACAGTAGAAATAGCTTTCTCAGCTATGAAAATTATTAAGACTGATTTGCGGAATAAGATAAGTGATGAATGGATGAATCATAGCATGGTATGCTATATTGAGCGTGACATATTTGCAAGTATTAAAGATGAAAAGATTTTACAACGTTTTCAAGGGATGAGATCACGTAAGAGACAATTATCTGTTGCTAGCGGTAAGTTCAATTCTTGCAAATTTAAAGTCATGTCTTTTGCATTTGTATACATCGGCGTTTTCATTTACTTTGTATGTGTCTTCATAGGTTCTGGTTCTTGTCCTAACATTGATGAAGAGATGACAAGCTAGGTTGGGACAAATCTTTGTTATTGAGGTACTAATTTTTTTTTTTTTTTTTGCTGTATTGTTTTGCCATATTTTTCTTTTGTTTAAGTGTTATGTCAACAATGCATTTGTATTGAACTATTGTCGTACCGTAGTGTGGGAAAAAAATTGCTATTAGTTATATGCTTAAAAGTTTAGCCCGAGGCTTGCAAGTTTTCTGGTTCCGCCACTGTTTGACATCAATTTGTGTGTTCATTTTTCTAGATTTAATGCCTTAGCCTTTTTTGCACAAAAAAAAAAATGGTGCTTTGGCTGGGATGCAATCCTTGCACCTCTTGTACAGTGAGCAAAGATTCCACTACTGCTGCGCTATGTGAGATTTGATGTCATTTTGTTTGTGTATGGAACCATACCATCCCCTGCTACATAAAAATTCCAGTTGTTGTGACTCAAGTCTAGGTCTCCGGCGTGAGGGCCGACACTACCAACTAATTGAGTCGCGTGCAGGCCAGTTCAGATCCGTTCTAAAATTTACCAAATCCGGTCCATTACATAGCTAATTTGGTCCATAAGGGCGAAATATTGGTGAAAATAGACGAAGCTTCGCCGATATTTATTATGTTACCGTAGTATTTTGAATTATTCAAAAAAAATTAATCCACCGAGATTTGGAATCCAGAGGAAGGTCAAAATTCAAGATTTCTTCTGGAGTTTGATCCTCGGCGACGTGCTTATTTTTGCGCAGAAGAAATGAATATATGAACCAAGGTAGGAGGCGGAGCACAAGAGCGATTTTGAGTGTCGAGTGAGGAGTGACCACCATTTCACTGGAGGCATCTTGAAAGTGGACTGCTAGCTCGTCAGGAAAGTTCCGTTCGTTATTCTTTCTCTGAAAAAAGGAAAAGTTTTCGATTTGCATGCCGAAAAGATTGATTGGCTATGTGTATCTTTGTTCCTCTTTTCCTCCATTCTTTTGCCAAATTCCACTTGACAACGATGAAGAGATCGATGCACCTAGTATTCAGAGATTGAGCGACATAAAGGAGCAATCCATATCAAATTGCCACGGACCATTGAAGCACTGGCTTCTTTTGTGGGCTGAAATTTCGCATCACTGTGCAGCGATATGCGTTCTCTGCCCATTCTGCTGCAACATGGTGCTAGGGTAACTTTCAATTACTCATAGCTTTTTTTGTATAGATACTGACTAGCGCAAGACATAACTAATTAACGAGTATCTTTCTTTTAAAAAAAAGAATCGTGAGTATTTCGATATTATACATGCATAATTCACACTTTAGTCTTTCATATGCTGACCATAAATACATACTTATATACATGAGACTTTTTACCGTATTTAGAAGATACCAAAATTTATATTAAGACAATACTAAGAGATATATAAAAAATTTAAAGGGTAGAGGTATCAGTTTTTGATACCTCTTGTTATTACATTAATATAAAATTTTGGTATCTCTCAAGGATGATAAAAAATCTCGAAGTACAGCAAATTGGCAACAATAGCCGCCTTATTAGCTAGCAAGGCAAATCGTTGTACATACATCCATCACATGATTCAGCTGCACATCGTAACTCTATTATGCCCGGAAGTTTTGCCGAGCTCCCAGCAGCTACTCCACGTCACCTCCCTGCCATTTTTCAAAAAAATCCTCCATTTTCTTTAAATTAAAGATAGGTCTCTGTAAAACTACAAAAATGTCTTTTGCAATTTTTTGTGAGTGTAAGAAAAACGATTCAAATAATGTTTAGGTCCCTCGGTTCATTACTTTACGGAAAAAAAACTCCCGTTAAATAAAAATCGCAAATGAGCCTTTTTCTAATTTTTCAGGGTAGCGGTCAGGTCCAAAAAAAATAACAAACAGGTCTCAGTCCCTTACGTCTAGGTCATTTCTCCGTTTTTCTTAAAAAAATATTTTTGTCAATAGAAATATGTGTACAGCTCTATTCCTAGAATTTTTTTTCCAACTCAATCTCTAATCTCTAGACTTTTTTTCCCCAACTTGATCTCTAATATTTTTCGAAACATGTATTATTACTCAGTGAACGCATAGATTGTTAAACTCGACAAAAGAAGGTTGTTATCTCTAATATTTTTCGGAACATATATTATTACCTGGTTAACACATGGAGTGTTAAATTCGACAAAAGAAGGTTGACCGGGTAATAATAAAGTGTTAACCAAATTCGTCACGAGAAATATATGTACAACTCCTGCCTTAAGCATGCCAACTCCACATCCTGAAGTTTCTGGTTTGTCGGTCTTAACTCATCTATAGCGGTTTGATATGCCTGGTCCATAGCTTCAGTCAGAGCCATATGACAAGTCAGAGTGGTCGAATCCTCCTCCTCAGTGGAGGTGTGGGCACTGGCAGGAATTTTGTACGAATAATAATAATAATACACCTCTTATGTGTGGAAGATTTGGAGCTCAACCGGCCCTCCACGTCATGCCCTATGGCAATTTGCAAAAAGTTCCTCCATTTCCCTTAAATTATGAATAGGTCCATGTGATTTACAAATAGGTCCTGTGATTTTTAGTGAGTATAAGAAAAACATTTTCGTATTACGTTTATGTCCCTGGTTCGTTACTTGACGAAAAAAAACCTCCGCAAAATACAAATCTCGAATGAGCTATTTTCTAATTTTTCGGCGTAGAGATCAGATCCAAAAATATAACAAACAGGTCCCCGGCCCTTACATCCAGGTCCTTTCTCTATTTTTCCCGGAAAAAATATTTTAGTCAACAAAAATATGTGTGCAGCTTTATCTCTTGGATTTTTTCCCTAACTTGATCTCTAATCTCTATATTTTTTTTTACCAATTCGATCTCTAATATTTTTCGATGCGTGTATTATTACTCGATGAACGCATCGCGTGTTAGACTCGATAAACGAAGGTTGGCATCTCATATATTTTTCAGAACATGTATTAGTACCCGGTTAACACATAGAATATTCAGCTCGACAAAAGAAGGTTGACCGGACGATAATAAAGTGTTAACTAAATTAATCAGAAGAAATATGTGTCCAAGTCTTTTCTCCGTTTTTCCCAGAATTTTTTTCATCAACAGATATATGTGTGCAGCTCTATCTCTAAACTTTTTTTCCCAACTCGATCTTATAATCTCTAGACTTTTTTTTCCCAACTCGATCTCTAATATTTTCCAAAATATGTAATATTACTTGGTGAACACATAGATCGTCAAGCTCGACGAAAGAAGGTTGTCATCTCTAATATTTTTTGAAACATGTATTATTACCCGGTTAATGCATGGAATGTTAGACTCGACGAAAGAAGGTTGACCGGGTAATAATAAAGTGTTAACCAAATTCATCAAAAGAAATGTGTGTACAACTCTATCTATATTTTTTTTGTAACTCGATTTCTGATATTTTCTGGAATAAGAAATATATGTATACAGCTGTGTATCTATAGTTCTTTTTGCAACTTGATCTATAATGTTTTTCAGAAAATGTATTATTCTCCGGTGAACATATAGAGTTTTAGGATCGCTCCGAAAAAATAATATGTTTAGCTCCTCCTGCAATCTTTTTTTAGAGGAAAAAGCAGAGTAAATTTTAAACGGTGCGGCGTGCGCCGCACATTCTACCTAGTAAGGATAATAGACAGACGAGGAAAGCTTCAAGCATCATCCCATGCAGCAAGAGGGTTTAGTTAACTTTTCCATGAACTCCATGTGCTATTTTCGTTATTATATTACATGGAGAGGTGAACCCAAATCTTAGACATGATTACTCTTCCACGCGCACAAGAACTCTAAATATTATTACGGAAACTACGACGACACAAGGAAGCTTGTAAAAGGAACCATCCGAGCCGCCATGATTAGCAGCTTCCTGTAAGCTAAGAAAAATCAAGGACGCGGTAGGAAGCAGCCTCCTATAAGTTGAGCACAACGCAGTTCGTTGTGACCGTGCAATCAAAAACTTTCGAAAGCAATGGCGATTGTTGCATTAGAGCTGCTTTATGTTATGGGGGCCCTGGTGCCACTTTGGTTGGCCTTGATGGCGTTGGAGCGGGCCTGGCTCACTCCCTGGAGGCTGGACCGGGCCCTGCGGGCCCAGGGCCTCCGCGGCACGGCGTACCGCTGGCCGGCCGGTGACATGAGGGAGGAGGCACGTCTCCTAGCGGCGGCGCGCTCCAAGCCCATGCCTCTGACGCACGACATCACCGCTCGTGTGGAGGCGCTCGTGTACAACGCCGTCAAGGAACATGGTACTCCTTACGTTGCTTCGTTAATTTGTTGTCATGAATGGATGTGCCGATTCAGGCTCATGGTTATTGGGATTCAGTAAATTTTTTGCTCGGAAAACTTAAACGGCAGGTAAAATTTCGATGGTTTGGTTGGGTTCAACACCGAGGGTGATCATCACTGACCCTAAACTGGCCCGGGAAATCCTGACGCGCAAATCTGGGGACTTGGGGAAACAACAGTTGGTTTCCAATATTTTCAAGCTGTTGGCTGACGGGCTGGTGAACCACGAAGGCGAGAAATGGGCCGTTCATCGAAAGATCATCAATCCTGCTTTCCATCTCGAGAAGCTCAAGGTACGTGACTAATTTACTCCCAAAATTACCACCCAAAATGGCTACTGATTAATACTACTGCAGAAAATGTTGCCCGCTTTTACTACATGCACGATTGATCTGCTGAGTAGATGGGAAGATTCTGTGGGGTCTGACGGGGCGCAAATGATAGATGTCTGGCCGAATTTTTTTTTTAAATAATACTTTTTTTAAATCAAATTGCGTTTTTAATATACGGAATAAAAAATTTGCAAAAATAATATGCCGTCGCCAAACGGTATGGCGAACACCCTATTTTCGCCGTACCGTGTGGCGAATACCCTATTTTCGCCACACGGTTCGGCGAAAATAGGCTAATTGCGCTATTAATTGTTCAGAACCATGGGTTAGGGTATTTTCGCCGTACGTTGTGGCGAAAATAGGGTATTCGCCACACAGTTCGGCGAAAATAGGAAGTCGCCATGCTATACGGCGAAAATATATAGTTCGCCAATCCGTATGGCGAAAATAGGTAGTCGCCAAGCCGTATGGCGAAAATATACAAAATATGGAATAAAATAATTATACCATATGCATATAGTGTTGGATGTTCCATTTATGCAAAAATATGTAGGTATCGTACCATATTATGGGAAAATTTTTCATCTACGCCTTTGTTCACTAAAAAAATATACCGCCACAATAACCCTAAGTACTATTGTCAACCATAACTTTTAAGCCTTTTCGGCAGCCTGTCAAATGGCTCGTTCGAATGTATTTTTCGGCACGAATACCGCAGATTTGCTCTTTGATATATGGAGTACCATATTATGGGAAAATTTTTCATCTACGCCTTTGTTCACTACAAAAATATACCGCCACAATAACCCTAAGTACTATTGTCAACCATAACTTTTAAACCTTTTCGGCAGCCTGTCAAATGGCTCGTTCGAATGTATTTTTAAAGACGAATACCGCAAATTTGCTCTTTGATATATGGAGTACCATATTATGGGAAAATTTTTCATCTACGCCTTTGTTCACTACAAAAATATACCGCCACAATAACCCTAAGTACTATTGTCAACCATAACTTTTAAGCCTTTTCGGCAGCCTGTCAAATGGCTCGTTCGAATGTATTTTTCGGCACGAATACCGCAGATTTGCTCTTTGATATATGGAGTACCATATTATGGGAAAATTTTTCATCTACGCCTTTGTTCACTACAAAAATATACCGCCACAATAACCCTAAGTACTATTGTCAACCATAACTTTTAAGCCTTTTCGGCAGCCTGTCAAATGGCTCGTTCGAATGTATTTTTCGGCACGAATACCGCAGATTTGCTCTTTGATATATGGAGTACCATATTATGGGAAAATTTTTCATCTACGCCTTTGTTCACTACAAAAATATACCGCCATAATAACCCTAAGTACTATTGTCAACCATAACTTTTAAGCCTTTTCGGCAGCCTGTCAAATGGCTCGTTCGAATGTATTTTTCGGCACGAATACCGTAGATTTGCTCTTTGATATATGGAGTACCATATTATGGGAAAATTTTTCATCTACGCCTTTGTTCACTACAAAAATATACCGCCACAATAACCCTAAGTACTATTGTCAACAATAACTTTTAAGCCTTTTCGGCAGCCTGTCAAATGTCTCGTTCGAATGTATTTTTCGGCACGAATACATGAATTTGCTCTTTGATATATGGAGTACCATATTATGGGAAAATTTTTCATCTACGCCGTTGTTTACGCTGATAGAATTAAATGGTAAGACATAATATGAGAAAGGACAATAACAAAAGCATGTAGATGCAGCTAGCAATCTTAGTACGCAAACTCAACCTTAGTACGGCAGATACAACGGATATTAAACAGTGACGGCATTGCTAGGAGAAGTGCCAATAACACTGATTGTAATGGTGGAACAAGTGATCGTTCCGCCTATGTTCGTAGAGTGGGAATGATGCCATACATTTTCTACATATTACATCACCTGTCAATCTTGTGCGATTTGTTCTCGGACACCGCTCAATCTCTCTTATGAAAGAGCTCCATGGTCGTGCGTAGTGCTCCCAGCTGTCACCGAATGGGTAGCCTATGCCATACGTCTCTGGGGTGTAAGAAGTAACTTGTTTGTGTGCATTCTGTGGAGTCCTGCCCTCCCATATGGGCATGCCTTCCCGAATTCGGCGCCCCTATGTTAATACCACCGGGTTGCTTGATGGCCTTTGTAATGCGTCAAGGATTTGTTGCGTCATCGCGGACCTCGGCCTGCTTCCCCTTATCCCGTACCATTCGAGAGGACGAACCCTCTTGCCCTTCCGGAGACTTGCCGAGACGCCTCCTCTGTTTTGGCTCGCACTCCACGATATGGTCCAGGAGGTGTGTGTTGGGCTTCTTGTTGTACAACCGAAAACGTGCCCTGCAGTCAATGCAGTATGCCCGCTGTGGTGGTTGGAGAATACCGTTTGCGTACTCGGGTCCGGCTTTTACGGGAGGTAGTAGCACCACGGCGAGGGTTGCTCTCCCGATTATCAAATACGGGAAGTTTGAGATGTGGGTGGTACGTCTCCTGTCCACCTGGGCTTGAAGTACCAAAGACCATGCTTCCTCGGACAAAGGGCACCGGTAGAATCTTCTCGTCCGCTAGATCCTCGTCGCCAGTATCAACCACCGCACGAGGCCGTGGTCGCCTGATTCCTGGCTTTGCGTTGGCCCCTGAGGAGGATTTTCTTGCCTTGACTTGAGCCATTTTGCAAACTTCTTTTTGAAGTCCTGTATGCGATGAATTGATTTAGAATGGGTAAATTGTAGCTGAAACATGAGGCACGTGAAACTGACCGATTGGTTCGTCCCTTGCCCACCGGCCCTTAACTCCGGTCGATCTAGGTAGGGGACATATCCTGGCGGCCTCTCCCACCGTGTGAAGTTCTCTGGCGAAGTGGGGTAGGCGTCGTGGCAGTTGTAGAGAAATTCGTAATCACGTCGTTCCGGCCTGTCGATCCATTGGAAAAAGCAACAACGGTCCTCGTCCTAAAAAAACAAATAATGATGCATGAAATGGTACTGTTACCGTAATTAGGGTATGGACAACATTTGGTTTACCCGGCCGCGGCACAACAGAGTGAGCGCGGGAGGCCGTATCTCCGTCGCGTGCTGCGTAACCTTCGCCACCAGATTGCGATCACATTTCGGGCGTGGCAACTCCGGCAGAATCAAGCGCCAACGCTACTCTCATCCGGTATTGGGGGTTAGCCTTCGCTTGAAGAGGCGACGGTAGAACGACATCGTGGGCCTACCGTGTGTGTGGGAAAACAGACTAAAGTTTATGGAAGTTCTCGCCGTGTGATGCACATATCCCTCCTCGGTGGGTTTACAAAGAGCTGGCGAAGGGGCAACCAAAGGAGAGTCTCGCGGATTTCAGAGTATTTCAAATCCGCGAGCATCGGATGCTTCTGCAGCTCATGATGACATGAGCGTGGCTATGCCCACAGCTTTAAACAGGGAATCTCTGCCATAGCCGGCTTTTGGCAGCATTATGCAGCTGAAATGACAAAGGCTGGAAAAGTTGATATGACAAAAGCTGAAAAAGCAATAATGACACGCGGTTGATATGACTAAAGATGACAGAAATATATAATAGACCACGTATATGAGGAAGTACATAAAATAGATAGTAAAGCATAATAGGACAAAGTACCCAAAAATAACGCACATCCTAAGCCTGATCACCCCCCGGTGGTGGGCCCTGACCCTGGCCCTGACCCCTAGCTCTCCTTCGCCGACGCGCCGAAGGGGGTCCATCGTCGAGAGGTCGTGGGCGAAGCACCCGCGATGGTCCCGCCTGGCCGTAGTCCGAAGGGCTGTACCGAACCGGCGGGACACGCAGGCGGGGAGGCAACGGGTCTGCAGGAGGCTGCGTGATCTGCGTGGCTGGAGGAGGCGGCGTGTGCTGCGTGGCTAGAGGCTACGTGAACGAAGCCCCTGCGAAGAACTGATCGGTCCGATGGTCGTGACGCCGTGCCTCGATCGGGTGTCCGGCAGAGGCATGTCCTACGAGGCCTACGATGCATACATTAACATTTAATTATAGTGAGAACATTAGATTCAAACGGGATCAATCGAATGTTTATCGGCTTACGGGTGTGGGGACCATGGTAGGCCCACGTGGTGGCGTCACGCCAATCGGATCCTCCACCGTGCTCGAGCCGAGGCACTGGGTGTGGAAGCTGGACCCTGGTCAGAAGCGGTGGTCGAGAAGGTGGTGTCTGTGAGCCGAGACCGGTGGCGGCCTAGACGAGGTGCCACCAAAAGCGATCGGCTGGGGCCTGCCAAACAAGACCAAGCTCCACGATCCATCGGGAGTGCAGCTCGACATGCCCTATGGCCTCGAGAAGCCGCTGCACAGGAAAGTGGTCCTCGCTGCAGCCTAGACAGAAAGTCACACATGTCGCTGCAAGCCCTCGCCTCGCCCACCTATCACGCACAAACAAACATTAAACATAACGACATAGCATTGAAATTACAATTGCATTAATGAGTAAAAATACAACGAGACTTACCATCTGGTGCAGTGCCAGTCCTGCGTGGCTCGAGTACAAGTCTGCGATGCCAGCAGCAAACACCTGGGCCGGCTGCTCCTCGCGTAGGAGACGAGTACGGGTCCGGCACGTGCAGACAAGTACTCCTGGTAGGAGGAGGGTCGAGGGCGCGACCTCCTCGACAACGCCCTCCGCCCCCTCCGACAAAGTGCAAGCCACGGCGCCATCCTCTTGCAGCAAGGTCACCATGGCCTTCTTGGGTCCCTGGGTGGAGTACCTGCACAAAAGACCTCATTACTACAAATATGTCGTAAGCACTTAGCATTCCTGTAGTGGCGAGTAACTCACGAGTGCACTTTCGCTGGCACGCGTTCCCCCAAAGGAACAGGGACCACCTGGCGTAGTCCAAACTGCCTGAGGACTCGGTGCGGCGCGTAGTCCTCTACGAAGACGTCGAAGACGAGCTTCCTCCTCGTCTTCCAGTAAGGCTGGTCCCTGTCGCAGAGCATGGACAGGCCCCCCGCAGCTCTCTCTCCTACACGCTCGTCGCTGTAGGGGTCCCAGACGACATTCCCGTCCCTCAGGTGGTCGAAGGCCTCCGTGAAGGCGAGGTACGCCGCACGTACCTGGACACCTGCCCACTGTGGCTGCAATAGAGTAGAAATAACTGTAAGCAGATGGCATTGAAATTACAATTCCATTAATGAGTAAGAACATGTACCCGTCGCCTGGTCCAGAGCGAGCCCATCGTCGGTCGGTCCAGCGCATCACCGCCGTACATGTCGGCGGTGTAGTGCCAAGGGTCGACAAGGGGTCGACCCACGGAGAAGCGCTCGAATGACCAAAGCTGAAGAAGAAGCGGCATCCCGATCAGATTGGAGTTCCTGCCTTTCTTCACGCATGCGTCGCAAAGGGCGCGGTACGTGGAAGCAAGAACCGCCGAACCCCAGGATACCGCCGGTACATCATCAGGCTCTGAGTCCGCAATAGCCCGTGCGTAGGCTATTCAACACGCGTCCACGGTGTCGCCGTGACTCGACGTGAACATCACCCAGCCGAACAACCAAAGCAGATAGGCCTCGAGGTGCCTAGCAACCTGGTAGTCCGTGGGCTCGGCCGCCATCTGCTGCACCTGCAACAATTGAAATAGTGTGATATCACGTTAATGCTATGCAAAGCTGGAGTAACATAGTAATATGTACAATCACTAACCTCGAACTGTGCCAACCACCTCCTCGATGGCCCGTGCTTCACGCCTACCGGTATCTGTGGGTCGACCTCCGCGACCCCGGCGAAGCGCAGCAGTAAGTCCGCGTCCCACCCAGCAGGAGCCACCGAGGGGCCGATCGCTGCCCCGGCGATCGGCAATCCAGTGAGCATGGCGACGTCCTGCAGCGTCACCGTCATCTCCCCGACAGGCAGGTGAAAAGTGTGCGTCTTCGGCCTCCAGCGGTCGACCAAACACGCTAACAGCGAGTGGTCGTACGGGAAACAGATGCCCTCATCTCTGTTACCCTGTGCCTGCGGGTCGTCACCCTGTGCCTGCGGGTCGTCACCCTGTGCCTGGTCGGCAGCTGAACCCTCCACCATGCGGACTAGCGGAAGCAGCCCGGCACGTGCAAGCCTAACGAGGAACCATAGAGTTGAATGAATTGAATGTAATGAACACTAATTGTACGAACAATGGAACATGTACAAGTACTGCAACTAACCTGGTGTGGAAGCGAGCGTCAACGCACCATGCCTTGTTAGGCACACGAATCCGCAGTAAGGGCAACTTGTCATTCCCCTCTGTCGTGTGGACGTGCGCACGGTGCCGCGCATCCAAGACAGGGTCCAGGAGTGAGTCGACCTGCTCCATCCCTGCACATAGAAATGTTTCAACATAAATCATACTACACAACTTACGGCAAGCACGACATATGTGAATAAAAGTACACAACGTATAATAATAAAAGACATGAGGGTTGAACATAAATAAAGGTACACAACATGTGACAAACACAACATATCTGAATAAAAGACACAACATATATAAATAAAAGACAACCAATCACGTCAATATTACAATACATATATGTATAAAAGACATAAGGGGTGAACATAAATAAAAGTACACAACATGTGAGAGACACAACATATATCAATAAAAGACACCCAATCGCGTCAATATTACAATAAAAGACATCCAACGTGCATATAATAACATATTTCGATACATAGCCACCACCACTTTCGTAACCTACACCCTACGTAATCGGTTTGCCTTGTGGCCATACTCGCCGCACTCGTAACACCTCCTAAGAGGGCCACCCACTTCAGATTCATCCATGTCGCTATGCGAATGCGCCTAGTCTGCGTGATCGACTGCATCGCCCTTCCGCACACCTCCGCAAGGTTGGATCCGCAAACAGATGCCCTCATCTCTGTTAATCGCAGTGAAATCACCGTGTGCACGAAAACCACGAAACTCACCCGACCAGATATGGACAACATGATCCTTCAAGTAGAAAGGGGACATGTACTGCGACGTGTTCATCCCAATTTGCCCACAAGCAGCCATCACGTGTGAGCAAGGAATATGGAGAAGTCTTGGCTTATTGCAGCTGCATTCACACCATCCAGATGCCCCTTGGCCTAGATTAACCTCGTGCGTAATAACCGCTGTGTCCGTTCCCAATCCCCTTTTGCACCGAAGAGTCACCTCGAAGCGGTATTCAGTGACCCCGTAGCTACGCACCATATGCTGCTGAGCTTTCATGGTTCGTTCCTCCATGTAGGTCATCATCCGCGAACAATACGGCGTTTGCAATGTGGAGGCATGAAGTACCGCTTCCGCATGCCTTTTTTGGTAGTAGCTAACGATGCCGTGCAACATGCCTTCAAGGATGGCCACAAGCGGAAGCGGACGGAGGCCTCGGATGACCCAATTGTAAACCTCGGCTATGTTCGTTGTCATCACGCCAAACCTGTTCAACGCAAAACAGTTTAGAACAACAGGCCAAATTGTTTAGCGCTGTTTTAATATTTTAATGTACCATACTAACCTGGCGCCTCCGGTGTCATGGAGCAATGCCCACTTCTCTAGAGGCTAAGCCTCTATCCAGTGCGAGAAACACTTAATGTTCCTTGACGTTCGTCTCCTCATATTAGGAGGATCGAGCTCCCCAAGGGGTGTTAGCCTTTTGGGTGGACATTCGTTCGGCGTAGGTGGTTGCTTCTTCATCTCTTCGATATGCGCACTGGTGTGCTTATCCAACTCGGCAAATAGCGCGTTGAACTTACGTGCCTGATTCTGCTTGCATAACCTCTTAAACAGATTCATTAGTTTCTTGCTTTTGAACTGCCTGAAGAAATTGGCACCCAAATGTCTCATGCACCACCTGTTCTGCAGGTCAGGCCACGAAAATGGTTCATCTCGGTCCTCCTGTAGAGTCTTGATTGCCGAGAGGATACCTTTGTGACGATCATGAATGATGCACATGCTGGGCCGATCACCAACTACCCCCACCTTCAGATGTTTGAAAAACCACAGCCAGCTATCCCGATTCTCACCCTCAACAAAAGCAAAGGCCAATGGAAGTATGTGGTTGTTCGCATCAATTGCAATGGTCATAGAATCTGCCCCTTGTATTTTCCAAGTAAAATGTGCCATCAACACAAAGCAATGGACGACGATTACTGAATGACGCAATGCAAGGCCCCAATGAAAAGAAAGCACGACGAAATGTACAGATCCCATTTGCATCTGCTTCGCTTTCTTTGAAAGCGGTGTATGTGCCAGGATTGGTTTGCTTCAGTACTTCAAGCACACGAGGTAGGTTGTAATACGATGCCTTGTATGTGCCAAACCTCTTCTCTAATGCTTTCTGTTTTGCACGCCAGGCCATGGAGTAGCTTATCTGATACTTAAATGTTCGTAACATTGCTTTCTGAATATACGAACACTCGATATCCCGCTTCTCAATGATTTCATTAAACATCACGCTAGCTATTACAGCCGCATTCAAGTTACGGTGTTTGAGAAGAACATTTTTTAGTCTGCATGTGTGCTCGTCCACTCTTGATGCAATCCAATATGTCTCACACTTCGGCTTGTATGCATGTACTTTAAATTCACAACCATCGATTACGCACTTCACTGTGTACTTATCTGGGCTAGACAGGACAACCCGAAACTCTCTTTGCAGCGATAGTGCCCACAAGCTCACTGCCAACTTCAATTCGTAATTGTTCGAATATTTGATTCAACCGAATGGCACCAAGACCATACTCACAATGCGAGTCATGGCCCCACAAAGCTTCCATACCCGCTTTGTTCTGCCTGTTCCATTCATCGGGATGGGTACCTCACGAGCGAGTCCTACCATGCATTTCATCATCTTCCTCCCGGTCATCATCTTCGCCGATGGTATCGATTGGGTCCAACATTTCGCTTCCTCTTCCGCCGCCATGCGGTCCACCCAATCCAATTGATCCACAAGTTGATCGATATCCTCCCCTTCATCGGCCCGACCTTCTGCGCTTGCTGCATCCATGTGATCATCCCCATTGCCGCTGCCTCAACCGACACCGTGGCTGAACTTGTTCAACAGAGCCGATGTGTCGCTCTCGCTCACACCGGTAGTACTCACCTCTTCCCTAGGGCAAGCTTGCACCAAAGATCACACAATCGAGGCTAGATCCCTTGCACCATCTTAACCATTTCTCGCCACAAGCGTGTTCGATCTCTGTCTTCAACTCCCACACACCGGTCACCCTTGCTACAGCGTGTATACGATTTGGATGCTAACAGAATAAACACTTGGATCCAGGGAAAAATTGGGTCAACCAAAGTTTTATATCACGAATGCTAACAGTATCGGGGGACAAGTGCTCGGCCATGGTGACCGCAAAGCAGCTTAAATCCACTCCATTCTGCCCATTTTTTACTTCACCATCGCCATAATATACCCTGAATTTCACTGGGTCCGATATCACTGCGACGACATAGACATAGACATAATTAATTTTTCCTTCCCTACTTCAAATGGAATATCAGAACCGTAATTTCAACCACGCTAATTAACTACCGCGCTATCGATACTATATTCTTATAATATTATAGCGCATGTGTAATATGTCTATTTGCTAAATGTTCGAAAAAATTGGCCGATTAGCCGATTAACTGGCCGATTGGCTTGTGATCGAACACCTAAAGATTCCATTTTTTATGTTTACGGTGATAAAGCATGTCCGACCGAACGATAAAACGGGATTAATCACTTTTTCAATATTTTAGTTCAGTTAATCCTAGGTCGACCAATTAGTTACCGATTAATGATTTCTTCAACAATGCTAATAAGTAAATTTCATTACTGTAAATTTAACAACGTTTACATATGCAAACTAATATCACCACTGTAAATTAAATAACTAAAACTGCTACTCTAAATTAAATAACTAGAATCGTTACTCTACAATTCAACTGATCTAGATCGCTACTCTAGATTGCACTACTCTATATCGCTACTCTACATTGCACTACTCTAGATTGCACTACTCTAAATTAAAAAACACGAAATTAAACAAAATCGCGATGCGAGGTTACCTCCTTCTCTTCTTCTTCTCCTCCTCTTCTTCTTCTTCTTCTCTTCTTCTCCTCCTCCTCTTCTTCTTCTCCTCCTCTTCTCCTCCTCTTCTTCTTCTTCTCCTCCTCCTCTTCTTCTTCTCCCTCTCCTCTCTCTCTCTCCCTCTCTTCCGGCCAGCGGATCGCCCTCCCTCTCTTTTTCTTCTTTCTTTCGGCGGCCGAACAAACAGATCGATCGATCTGTCGTTGGGGCAATTTTTACCGAGCAATTTTCGCCACACCGTGCGACGACAACCTATTTTCGCCGTACGGTTTGGCGAAAAATGGGTGTTCGCCACACCGTGTGGCGATAATACCCTTGATTCCCGTGCAGCGGGTTAATAGCGCAATTAAGCTATTTTCGCCGAACCGTGTGACGAAAATAGGGTGTTCGCCGCACGGTTCGGCGAAAATAGGGTATTCGCCGTACGGTTCGGCGACCACATATTATTTTTGCAAATTTTTTATTCCGTATATTAAAAACGCAATTTGGTTTAAAAAAAGTATTATTTAAAAAAAAAATTCATGTCTGGCCAGAGTTCCAGAACCTCACCGGTGACGCTATCTCCCATGCGGCATTTGGCAGCAGCTTAAGCGAAGGAAGAAGGATTTTCCAGATACAAACAGAGCAAGCTCAGAACTTTCTTGCTATGGCAAACCGCATGTACATCCCGGGTTACAAGTAGGTTCAAATTACGCAGTCAAAACCAGTAATCTTGAGTTGGTACTTCATGAATCTTGCTTTCTGATGTTCTGTTTTGTTTCTCTCTGCAGTTTCTTACCAACCAAACTATACAGAAGGATGAAAGCAAATGCACGAGAGGCCGAAGCGCTCTTGAAAGCTATAATCACAAAGAAGGAGAAGGCCATGAGAGAAGGGCCCACAGACAACGACGACCTACTTGGCATGCTCATGCAGTCAAACATTAAAGAGAGCCAAGAAAGTGGAAGCTCCAAACCGATGATGACCATGGAGGACATCGTTGGGGAGTTGAAGCTGTTCTACTTCGCAGGAATGGAGACAACCGCGGTGTCACTCACATGGATAATGGTCGTGCTCAGCATGCATCCCGAGTGGCAAGACCGTGCCAGAGAGGAGGTTCTGCGTGTTTTCGGAAAGAACCAGCCGGATTACAATGGCATCAATCAGTTGAAAGTTGTGAGTAGCAGCTGTCACACCAAAGAACAAAACGTGAAGTAATGAATTGATTATTCAGTTTTCTCTGCAGCATTGCTTATTTTTGGCTTTTGTATGTGGATAGGTGACCATGATACTATACGAGGTTCTTAGGTTGTACGGTGTACCCGCCATTTACAGAACTTGCACGGCAAACATTCAAAGAGGTGGAGCTGGGTGGTGTCAAGTACCCACCTGGGGTGTTACTTTCACTGTCGGTTGTCTCCATTCACCATGATCCAGATTTATGGGGGGAAGACGCCGACGAGTTCAAGCCGGAAAGGTTCGCCGAGGGCATCTCCAAGGCGTCCAAGGAGTCGCCGGCGTTCTTCCCATTCGGCTGGGGCCCGCGGATTTGCATCGGCCAGAACTTCTCGTTGCTTGAAGCCAAGATAGCACTGAGCATGATCCTGCAACGCTTCTCGTCCGAGCTCTCGCCGTCGTACGCGCATGCCCCGTTCAACGTCGCTTCTCTGCAGCCGGAGCATGGGGCACAGATTAGGTTCAGGAAAATCTAATCAATTTACTTGTATCTACGATCGTCGTGCTGTATACCACATAATTACCACTATGTACATATTCCATACCTATCTTTTTGTTTTTTGAAAAATAGATTGTTGCATAACTTCATTTGTGATATTTTAATATCATATATTATAGGGGAGAATATGTTCACCCTATTTCTGAATACTTGTCAGATGTGATCGAAATTTTCTTCCCCAAATACTTGTATAGTAAAACAATAAACATAACATAACATTTTCCATTTATATCATTATCTCTTAACTTCATTATTACAATGCTTATTTCTTTCTTTTAGTACTTCTTTTAATGCATATCGCATTGATTATACCATTATAATCGAGTGAACACCTATTGATGTATCACTCTCTTAACAACTCCATTCCGTGAAGGTCCACCAAATAAAGAGTCATAATATTTTCTTTTGTGAGAACTATTAGCATATTTTATATTTTCTTAGCGACCATAAAAAAATATGTTATCAACTTTTATTACAAAATAGTTAACGATATATACACACACACAAATCAAATTCCTTAACTTTTTTCTTAAATTAGCATATTTTTAGAATTTTAATTCTAAATAAAACCAAAATTAATTAAAAAATAGTTCCTAATGACAACATACAGCGGGAAAGAATAGTTCCATATTTTTAGAAGCAGAGGCAGGATTGAGGCCTATTTATGGAGGCAGTAGAAACATTCAGCGGGAAAAAATGGCGCCAAAATGGTAATGGAAACATTCGACGGGAAAAAATGGCACCAACATATGGAACCGTTGCACGACATATTAATTTAATAGCGTGACGGCATAGATAAACATGAACTAGATATAACATGAACACGAAATACACTGTTGGACCAATTTTATGTTTTGTAATATTACACACTGCCCCGATTTGATAACACTATACCCCGCTTTCTCAGACCCAAGTGACAGCATACTGTCCCGATTTGACAACACTCTGCCCCGCTTTCTCAGACCCAAGTGACAACATACTGTCCCAATTTGACAACACTCTGCCCCGCTTTCTCAGACCCAAGTGACAACATACTGCCCCAATTTGACAACACGCTGCCAGTAGCTTTGTCAGCTCAAAATTGATAATACATTGGTTAAGCAAATAAAATAAACAAATTAAAAACTTTCTGCGCTAGGATGAAAAATTTCACGTCATATTTTTCAATCTACTTATTTTACAAAAATAAAAAAAAACAACAAAAGAAAAAAATGGATGAAAATCAAAAAAAAAAAATAAAGCCCGCCTCTCCCTCAGGGGGCAAGCCCCTGCCTCGCCCCCAGGGAGCGACAAGTGCTCCCTTGCCCCTCCTGGGAGGCGCGACAGGCCTGCCCCCCCTACAGGACACGTCAAGCCTCTGTTGCTGCGCCTCCCCACGCGGCAAGGGCTATTTCTGAAAAAACTGGTGTCCGGAAGCATGTATTGCATTACCTTGTGCAACCAAAATACAAATTATAACTAACAAAATAATTCATATTATAGTTATGTAATAAGCATACCTCCTCATCCAGTAAAATCATGTCAGTGCCCATAAGTTCATTGGAGCTCAGATTAATAGAATCCCATAGTCAGTGCCCATAAGTTCATTGGAGCTCCTCATCGCATTGCATTGCATACATGATGATGATGAAAAGGATATGTGATCATGAATGAGATGATACATGATGTGAGTTGTTGAAGCCATGTAATTGTTTATGTTTGTACCATTGCAATATACTTGCTGAGTGATGAACTCACGCTTGTGTTTATGTTGTTTTCTTTTAGGTACCATGAATCCGACATGCGGGAAAGGGAGCTAGTCACACGTCATCACTTAGCATCACCCATTTAAACAATGACATGTTCTTTCCCTCATGGTTATGGTTAATTCATTGAACTAAACTATGGTTTCGATGATTCGTTGGTCATTATGAGTAATTGATTAGTCCCTACTTGTCATGTGATGGATAGAATTTATATCCTTAGTGGTATGGTGGCTGTTTTTCCGTTTGATCATGTTATTGCTATCGTTCATTATGCTATATTGACATGTTACTATTGTTGTTGCTTCGATTCGTGTTAAAACAAAGGAGATGCTGCCGAAATCTCGGTTTTTAGCATGTGCGCCCTTGCTGTAATTTATGTTTAATTATGGTATTTAGATGTTGTTTAGTCTATGTTTGGTAGCATTCGGGCATATTAAATGCCGGGGTGTTACACCATCTTATGGAGGTCAAGAACTTATTCCAACCTTCAATCCATAGGATTAACATCAAAGTTCTGACCTTTTCCCAATGAAAGAAAGAGTGCACCAAAACCGAACAAAGAATCAAAATTTGTGTTCTTGACTTCCTCATCGGGTTGTGATGATCAATATGAACTTGGATATCCTTTCACTTGTCACAACAAGCTAGAACACAAGAAGAATACCCTTCAAACACGATCTACCAAAAATTCTTCATTCTAAGCCAAAAAGATCGGTTTCACGCAAAGTTTGATCTCAGATTTTCCCAGAGGATTCTGATATGATCTCAGAAACACTCATCTATCAATCACTCATCTTCGACAAGAAGAAGCAAAAGCAAGTAGAAGGAGGGGGAGGCAAATCCAACTTGTAGAATTGTAAATTGAGGGAATTTAAAGGTGAAAAGTAAATGTTGAATTTAAATTGTAGAATTTAATATATAATGTAAATGCAAAATTTAAATTCAGAAAAAGGAAATAAATTTTTATGTATTTGAGAGGAAGGTTTAGAAAGCCTCACAACAAGTGAGCAAAACTCAAAGGAGCGCCAAAACTTCAAGAAGGGAGGGCTATCCCTACCCCTCTATATATAGTTTCCATTAGTCATTCTCAACCCTTGAATGAGTTGCTTTAATCCTAAGCAACTGACCAAAGGTTAGGATAGACTCCCACACTCATACCATTTGGGCTAACCCGAAACCCATTAACAATTGGGTTTTATCCATTAAGCTAACTTAACCGCTACTCCATCCTCTAAACCTCGATCTAACAGTTCTTCTTGATCCAAGCAACTTCAAGTTAGCATCCAAGACATTCCCTTGCCTCCTTGGCTTGCAGCAACTCCATCTCCACTCATCCTCCAACGATCCCTGACCATCTGAACCTCCGACGCACCTCGCCTAGTCTCGGTCATCCTACAACCATCAAAAATAAGGAAAAACCATCACATAGTAATGCCCAAAATGATGTACAATAATCCTCAAATTGCTCAAAATAAATCATGTCTCATTCATAAGGTCAGCACTACCGCCAGCTGTAGGCTGGTAGTACCGCAAGTCCGGTACTACCGCCCCTTGGCCGTTGGTAGTGCTGGTCATGTCCAGGCCGATAGTAGCCCCGAGACACCTCACTCTGAAAATAACTACCGCCATGTCTAGGCCGGTAGTGCCGACAAGCCAACAGTACCACGCCTCCATGTCGGTAGTGCCACTCAGACCAAAACCTAGAGTAAAGAAGCCCGATACAACCGTAGGGCCAGCACTACACTCATACTAGGACGGTAGTGCCGCCTAGCTGGCACTACCACCATTATAAGGCCGGTAGTGGCCGGTAGTGCCGCACAAGCTCACAACAACTCAAATTACTTCATTTTGAAAATCCAATCCAAATCAAACTCAAATCTAAGCACACATTACTCAGATGAAGTCAAATATTTATCACAAACATGGATAGACCTCCACATGGTCTTTCAAATAGGTATTGGTGACTCAAAAAGATAAAGATTTCATACTTTTACCTTATACTTTGCTATACTTGCTATACTTTGATTTGTATTGTGCACGCAACTTAGTTTTGTTAATTGACCATGGTGATATACCTGTGTAGGTTTCACTAGGTTCTAATTGTAATTCATCCAGCCATGAATCGAGTTATTTACCTTGATTCCTTACAGAGCAGCAGCCATGACTTGAATCCTATCATGAAATTACTCACCAGATAATCATGTCTTCTCCATAGATAACATGGTCATATAGGTTGTTCAAGGTGTATGTTGCTCCTGGAATGGCTGAGGCTACCCTTTTGCAACTACGTAGGTCATTCAAAGTGTACAAAGCTCTTGGATGGCCTTATGGTAAGGACGGGGCGAAGCTGCAGCACGATTTTAAGTTTTCGGTATCCACTATACACATTAATCCTATATTAAACTCCATAATAATGGCTCTATAACTAACTAATTCTATATTTGTAGTGCCACCAGCAGAGAAAGGGAAATAACCAATATGGATTTTTACGTTTGACATAACATGCAACTCCTCATTGATACAAAAAAGACCAATAGGCTATAACCGCGTTGGAAGAGACCGATATGAGCAAAATTCAAGGACAGCTTTGTTTCTTCCTGCTCAGTCAAGTCATAAATAAAAAAGGCAAGTTCCAATCTGCCTAACTCTAGGAGTTGTGTTTTTTTTTTCTGAATTACCACTTGGGTTAATTTATGAAACTTGTGCTGTGGATTTGTGAATTGTATTTGTGCATTCAATTAATTGGTTAATAAAATTGAGTAAAATTGGTTAATATATCTGAGTTCATTTCTGAAATGGATGTCCGGTGCAGTAATCTGTATGTAATCTGAGTTGATTATTGAAATGGATGTAATTCTTGTGGGATCTATAATCTGTTTTTTTAGAGGGCGTGACTAGCATTTCCGGAGGCTAGCCAATAAACAAAAAGAAAGTGGTATGTAGGAAAACTTATTACAGATGGTTCTAATTAAAACCATATGTAATGTTATGATATCACAGACGGTTTCAGTTTGAAACCGTCTGTGATATCCTAACATAAGACGATTTCAGTTTGAAACCATCTGTGATATTACTACATCACATAAGGTTTTAATTAAAAATCGTCTGTGATGTCATATATCACGACGGTGTGGAAACCGACTGTGTTATCTCATAACATCACTGACACATGGTTACAGATGATTTAAAAAATGCATGTGATGACGGTTCTGAACCATCTATGATGATATTTTCTGTAGTTGTGTCCCCAACCCTGATCTGACGATCCCTCTCCCCCTCTGCCTCCATCGCTGCTACTGCTGCGACCCCCGTCGCTGCCGCTCCCTTTGCTGCTGGTGCTCTGCTCCCCCTTTGCTGCTGCTCTCAGTGCTCTGTTCCCACTTTGTTACTGCTGCTACTGCCGCTCGCTATTTTGTTTGGTCGCTTAACTGTCACTTAGGTTTCAAACGTCCTAGAGACAACTCGCCTCGTGTAGGGCATCGTGATAACATGAATACCGTATACTTCCACATGAAGGGCACTACCAAAAAAAATCTCATAGTTACTTGAAGTGTTCAATTTACGAAGATACGACTTACTACTGTCACGAAGGATATGACTAACTACTGTCACAATGCATTCGCAGCTACTTTGACAATAGGAACTAATAGTGTTATCCAAGAAACATAAGAACCAACATACTAGTCACAAAACAGTTGAATTGAATTGGAGAAGCATGCTATCATCCTAGATATATCTCCATTTCGATGCAAGAGAATTTCATGCGATTGTTCGTTTGGAAGTTTCTTGAAAAGCTTTGGAAATTTCTTGAAAAGCTGACCATAGGTTCTTCTCTCTTTTGGAACTATAGGGCTCTTATGGTTATTACTTAAGCTCTTTTACGGTGGATTAAATTGAATATGAGCCGTTCATTCTTTTCGATCCAATGGATCAGATTAACTAGGGTCTACTTATACTTCATCTGGTAGTAGAGTAGTAGAAATATCCTTAACAAATCAATGGTTAGATGCGATTTTTACTACACATTTTATACTACCAGGATAATGCACCGTAAATTTTCTCTATTACTTAACCTATTGAAGAGATGAAATAGAATCAAGTTCTACCTTGTTTTTGCCGGAGGTTGAATCAATGATCGGAAGAAGAATTAGGCCCAAAAATAGTATAAATTCTAGTAAAACAAAACTTCCATGGAAGAGAAGAAAATAAGACACTTTCCTTAGTGAATATACTTCAGATGTTGTTGAGAAACTTTACGAGATGTAGTACGAAGATATTTTGTGTTAGTGGTTTGGACCTCACCATGTAACAAGCATCCAACGGTAAGGTGGGCTACAAATAAATGACATTTCCTCATTTATGAAAAGTCCAATAAAGTGTCATGTATCCTTAGGTAGTGTCATGGGAGAATAGCCACTTATAGTTAACAACTCTTCCTCGCATGCAAGAGTTATAATAATATCTCTATGTAAGCCACGAAACTTTTCGATCAGTAGTGCACTGTTAACTTCTGTTACGAAGCCAACAATGAAAGTAAAAAAAAAAAAAAAATACTTAAACACCAAACTCAAGAGAAGTCCTCTGTCTTAATAAGAGAATTGTAACCCGTCAGGGCGTGCTTGCTTGCTTATGTCTCTACGAGTCGTCTCCATTGCGGGCTCTGCTGTTTCCTATAATCTCTACGAGATGGAATATGCTTGCAAGGTGCCCACTATAATCTCTACGAATTTCAATAGTAGCAACAGACTAGCTCCCGTAGCTTCCAAAGCATTAGGGGACGTACACCGCTGGAGAGGAGGAGATCAAGTTATGTTCCAGACAAAGTGCATCTGAGCATACTAGACCACATGAATTGAACAAAGAAGTATTTAGTGTATCACTACCATTATTGGTTGAATTGTAAGACCCAAGAATGCTGTGCATGTTGCTGAACAAAGAAATCATACACGTTCCACTTTTGCTCATCGACAATGGGAGCACTCGCTAGCCGAGTTGCCGCCGCAATTTCACGGCTAATTATCTGACACATTGGGATCGATGGATCGTCAGTTGGAGTCGTCAGTGGGCATCCAATATCTGTTGGTGAGCCAGATGGAGTCGGCGACGGCCTTGGCACCATCATGGTTGCGGTGCCACACGTAGTAGGCGTGCGTCCGGTTCTTTATCTCCAGCGTTGCGTGCCCAAAGCTCGCCTCCCTGAACGCAGAGTAGCTCGGCTGTGGCTGCGTGAAGCTGCAGTTGCAAATATATCCCCAGTTTAGAAACACCAGCTACTCCGTAGTCAGTACTGCTTTAGTACATATAAGTAAACTGGTAGTATGTTTTTTTAATTGGCTCTATGATTCACTCTAAGAAGGAGTGTAAGTCAGGTTCAAATTCGGATGGCCGATGGATTGATCGACGCCATGCCAACTAAGCAGCACTCGGTTTTCTTACTAGTAGTTTCACTGTATGTTATGTTTTTTTTTCTTTGTTAATAATGCAACAGTGGCAACCGCTTCAAGTACCATGAAGAGTTGAATTCAGAGTTTAGCGCAAGATGGATGCTACGTACTTGCTAGCGATGCCTTCGATGTTGCCACCGTCGCCGATGTTGACGTAGATGGGCGCATCCATGTTATGAGCAGGCGTCGACCTGCCATTGACAATATTGTACTCGACGTTCGAGAACCGGCGCTGCACACATACAAGGAGAACGTACGAAGAGATCAGGCAAGGCTTGAGGAGAGACATAAGAGTGTTATTCGCCCATCGAGAGAGATTTTTCTGACAGATCAGTAGGAATTAATCGACGTACGCTGCGCTCGTAGGAGTGGACATGGCCTGCAAGAACGAGGTCGACCTTGGCGTCGACGAGCCACTTCTCGAACTGGACGCGCATGGTCTCGCCCTCCATGTAGTGGTAGTTGTTGCTGTTGTACCAGGGCGAGTGCATGAGCACGATGAGCCACGGCGTCCGCTTCCTGTCCACCCGCGTCGCCAGCTCCTCCTGCAGCCACGTCCACTGCGGCGTGTACTTGCCGTAGGAGGAGTAGGAGGCCAGCACGATGATGTGCGCCGACGCCATCTTCACCGAGTACCAGAAAGGCTCCGTGCTGCCCGCCGCCTTGAACGGCGTCGGGTACCTGTGCGTGAACGGCTTGAACGGCACCGTCTCGCCCTGCACGTACACGATCGATTCAGTTAACTGCAATATCAGCAGGTGTCAGCAGCCATGCATGGCTGAGCCCCCCCAGAGCTCGCGAGATGGGTTCACGTACGATCTCCGGATAGAAGTCCAGCTCGTGGTTGCCGGCGACCCAGATCCACGGTTGGTAGGCGACGCTGCGCTCGACGAAGCGGGCCCACGTGTCCCAGCGGTTGTTGTCGTATAGCGGGTAGTGGTCGGCGTAGGAGAGGTCGCCCATGAAGAGCACGGCGTCGGCGCCGTTAGCCTCGTAGTGCGACAGCGTGCTGTTCGAGTCGAACGTCTGGCCCAGGTCGCCTGCAAGCACGTGCGTAACATTGTTCAGTACTACGCCGAGCTTAATTAATTATCAGTGCAAATTAGTACTCCCTCCAGTTTGATAACAGATGTCGTTTTGGACATAGTGATGGTCAAACTTCTAAAACTTTGACTATAGATATATTTTTAAATATTTAAATTAGATATATGAAAATTATATGTGTAGACTTGTCTCGAGAAGTACTTTCATAATATTATAATTTTATTGGGTTTTATAAATATATTATAATAAAAATTAGCGGTCAAAATTGTGTTTTAAAGACCGTGTCGATGTCCAAAACGACATATATTATCAAACTGGAGGCAGTACAACCACTACTAATAGATCATTTAGTACTCCCAGTCCCAGGCCATCAATTCTTGCCCTGTACACATTGCTCTCCTTCCTTTTCAAGCGCGAATACTGCTACCTGCCTAGTTTGATTTTTACAAGGTATGTACGTTTCGAGATTTTAAGTTTGTAGGCTTTTATTTTAATTTTATTAGTTTAATAATATATATATGTATATATACTAGCTACATGCCCGTGCGTTGCTACGAAAAACAAAATTGATAACGAAAAATAAAGATTAAAAAATAAAAAAAAATTATTTTACAAGATCAAACATCTATCTTTAACGCTTCGTTTCTTGTGAAAGGCTAATTAAAGCAACGCTTCGTTTCTTGAGTAGGCAATTAAGCAGCGATTAAGTAAAGCAATTAAACAGGCAATTAATGACGTGTAGAATGGGTAATCACCAGTGAGTCTTTAGAATAGTAGAGATATATATATATATATATATATATATATATATATATATATATATATATTATATGACACAACAAGAATACTGTTAGATTCGTATTTAAAAGCACCTTCCTATGGTTATGATTTTGTAGCTATAAACAAAGTACTATAAAAAATTAACGACCAAAATTCAACTTTTAAAACCGCATCAAATCAAATCAATCTTATAAAAAATCATGAGAGAGTAGATTGCAGTATGCTCCTCTAGTCAACACGGCAACGCGTGAGTTTTTTATGTTACCGATTGGTACTTTCAGAGGAAATTCAGACTTTGGTAGCTAGCTAATAGTACACTATAATTGACGTGCAGATGGCAACAGCTTGCATACTAGTCAGCAACGGCTACTAGGATGCCAGCTTTATTTTGTAGCTAAAATTATTGTGTGGCGTTGTTATCTCCAAAATGTAAGACTATCTCTAGCAATTTCCCTTCATTCTATTCCCTTCCCTATTCTCTTCCCTATATTCATTCTATTTATTTCCTACCATCTCCAGCAGCATCCCCTCAAGGGATTTGTGAAAAGATTGGAGAGAGAATCCCTTTCTAAAGGGATTCACCGTTTGAATCGCTTCCAAAGAGAATCATGAAGGGAATCCGCTGGAATACTTGGGATCTGTTCGTGAAGGGATTTGGAGGGGAAGGGAAGCTGCTAGAGATAGTCTAAGAACATTATGGGGCGTTGGATGCTACGATTACAATGACAATGCTCGTCTCCTCTTGTCCTAGATTCTGACGAATCATTTGTCTGTACTTTGTACAGTTATACGCTAATGAAGACTGGAATGTACGAGCATGGATTATATTGCCTAGCTTAAACATGAATAAATACGGTGCTAAATTCAATCAATGTTTCCTTTTCTCTCAACTCTAGAACCGAACTGCTCAGCCATGAACGAAATTATAGGCAGTACAGGGATCATATGCATCTGCTTACTCTAATGCAAAAGGGGAAAAAAAGACAGAAAAGAAGGTGACAAGGTCATCGCTTACCTATGAGTCCAAACTTGAAGGGCACATCAGGGCCGGGCATGGGAGGAGTCGTGAACCAGAAGGTCCTCACGGTGTGGCCGAACCCCATGGCGTAGTAGTACTTGGTGCCATGCTGCAAAGCACAAGGCAACGCCGGCATCGGTTTCAGTATCGGCGCCATGGCAGCCATTGCTCTGAGCTCTCAAGTCTGATCGTCACCGTTACGTACCTTGAGGTTCTTGAGTGTGCAATGGTGGATGAAGCCGGAGGTGTAGTTGAAGTAGTCGTAGCGCGTGTGCGTGCCCTCAGCCCGGCGCTCCAGCTTGTCCGGCGCGTACCCGTACATCACCGTGCTGTTGCCCAGCTCGTTCACCGTCACCCACGACACCAACATCCCCGTGCCCGTCTGGTCACCCAACGTGATGTGCACCTAAAGTATCAAAGAAGACGCGAGATTTTCACATGATCGAGCTAAAGATCATACGAACACGGCGGGTGAATCCCTTCACGGACCTGCTGCGGAGCATTGTACCCCGGCGGCACGCGAAAGACGTCGGCGTCGAGCGGCATGTCGACGGTGGCCTCCAGCTTCCGTCGGTACTCGCTGGTGACCCCGGCATCGGCGCACGTCGCCGCGGCGAGGAGCACGGCGATCGCAAGAAGGCACAGGCGCCGGCGAGCCCCCAACATGGTGCACTGCACTCTGTTTCCTGAGTTCCCTCCCCTGCTTCCTCCTCCCTCCCCTGTTTCCAACAAGTCAAGAAAGAGAGGAGAAAACGGCAGAGCCCGCAATGGAGACGACTCGTAGAGACATAAGCAAGCAAGCACAACCTGACGGGTTACAATTCTCTTATTAAGACACAGGACTTCTCTTGAGTTTGGTGTTTAAGTAGAGCCATTGCGAGTTCGGACATATGCAAAAAAAAATTGTGCTATAAACTTCTAATCGAACTCTAATAAGTCTGCATGATTTGTGCTTAGATTTCGGACTAAACAACGCGCGAGTTCATTGACTTCTGAGATGCGGTCCCTGCGGATCAGGAGGTTAGCGTGCCAATCTACTCCCTCCGGATAGTTGTCAATTTGGATATAAATATAGTTAAATTTTTAAAATTTTGATTGTTGATATCTTTTTAAATTTCTAAATTGAATACATAAAAATCACATGTCTAGAATTTTTTTCTAAAAAGTACTTTTTATAATATTATAATTTTATTAGATTTTATAAATATATTATAATAAAACTTAATGATCAAAGTTGTGTTAACATGTCACATGTCCATATTCAAAACCACAACTATCAGTCATCGAATGGAGTATTTGATAAAGGTCTTGGAAGTTGACTCTGAAACTAGTTTTGTTTCCGCCTCTTGGGAAGAAGAATATTGCGTCTGTGGCAGGTTCTCACTGGGGCGCATCGCCGTCGTGGGGGCGCGCATAGACGGGATAGTTTGACCAGGATTAGCAATAGCAACAACGGAATGGGCGATTGCGATCAGACGACGACGAAAGATTGTGATGTTTCGAATTACGGAATTAATAGTGCTCCTAGGTAGATAATAAAAATATCGGACATCTTTAACTGAGAGACTCAATCTCATCCGCTTGTTTTTCAACTGTTACCCACTTGGTTCATTCTCTATGATCACCCTATGTATCTATATAGTTTTGTTAATCCTCTTTCAAAATAAATAGGAATCCTATTCCAAAAAAAATAGAAATCCTAATCCTATTAAAATTCATCTATAACTTCTTATAGCACATATTTCCAAATCCTAAAATACTAGACATGATTCATCATATTCAATAATTTTCATCTTGATTCTTATCCGTTTCATTTTTCCTCCGACCTATGGGATGTACTTCATTATACATATCCAATTTAACTGTTATCACCTCAGTTATTGCATACACCTTGCAACCCACCAAATGAACAATTTTATACGCTAGGTGTAGAGATCATTCGTTAGACATCTCCTTTGCTAAACATATATGGAAGCAACAACATGAATCTAACATCTATTTATGAGTAGAACATATTTCGTCGGTGAATTATCTTTGATCACCAAATAATTACCTCATCTAAAAGACATAGACAGATTGTATTGACGGCCTTCCACTCCATTACATTGCAGTCTTAAGTGGACATCTTTTTCGGTTTATTCCTGAAAGGACCAACGATGTCGCCTAGAGGGGGGGGTGAATAGGCGGATTAAAAATTCGCAGCGGAATTAAAACAGGCCGAGCTGGTCAACCCGGAGTCTCCGGGTTTTGGTCCGGATACTCCGGCTTGTCCGGAGTGTCCGGTCTTGTGTCCGGACTCTCCGGGTTAGCTGGCTCGGGAGCGCAATTAAAACTACTCTAGCAAGCACAATAAACCACTAGAAATAGATAGCAAGAACAACCTAGAACAATTGCTAGTAAGGATTTGAATTAAAGCTAAGCGAAGAGCTAGATCTAACTTTACAAATTCAAATCCAAATAAGCAAGACTAGGAAGTAAAAGAGAGAGCGAGAGAAGCGATTTTTCACCGAAGTTCGGATTCTTGAAGGGAATCCTACGTCTCCGTTGAGGTGGCTCGATCACACTTGAGCCGGGGTCTCTTTCAACCCGCTTTCCTCCCGGTGTTGCACAAATGCACTCGCCGGCTTCACTTCTTGTCTCTTTCCTTTCGGAGGCGAGACTCGCCTTCACAAACGACCGGGGCTCACCACACGTGTTGGTAGCTCCCGGTGACTCCTAGCCGTCTAGGAGACCTTCAACCTCCAAGAGTAATAATGCCACGAAGAATCGCTTGGAGGATGAACTAGTGCTCAACAACTAGTAATGAATGCACCTAGCACTTTGCTTCTTCCTCTCCTCACCAAAATGGATCAACAACCAAATCTAATGGTGGGAGGAAGTATGAGCTCTATTGAATGCTTGGAAGAGGTTAGGAATGGCTTGAATGCTGCTATGAATGAGCTCAATAGAGATTCTAGCCGTTGGAGAGGAGTGGAGGCTTTAAATAGTCTTTTTGAAAACTAGCCGTTTGTCCCCTTTTTGAACTGTCCGGAGACTCCGGACAATTAACCCGGAGACTCCGGGTTGTCCGGACTCTCCGGACAAAATGTCCGGACACTCCGGACTATCTGGAATTCGTTTTGCCCGAGAGGGTTAACCCGGAGACTCCGGACTTAGTGTCCGGACTCTCCGAGTTAACTGGCTCGGTTTGAAATCCAGTTTTTGGAAAATGCAAGTGTTTGAGTGCTAGTTTGAATGCAAATTTTGATGTTGAGCACATGCACATCCTAAAATTGATTTTCCGTCGCATCCTCTTAATAGTACGGCTATCCTTAAGACTCAAAGCAATATAAAAATTACAAATCTTCGTCTTGATGCCGTTTTGTCGAAATTTGACGCACTTAGGAGTGTTCAATCTTGTTCCAAGCCAGAAGTGATTTCGATAACTGCATTATTCTTGGTTGAAGCATTAGATCTCTTTAATTGTGTCATCATTAATCACCAAAATAAAATGAGGGGCCTAGATGCACTTTCAATTCCCTTTAAGAGCATCGATTAACTCTTACTGGACAAAGACATCCTTCATCACACGTTACTACATGCTGAAATTTCCTTTGTCATCAAATTTCTCCACTTGATTCCACATCGTCGACATCGATCTTGATTTTGTGCGACCTGACGCTTTATCGATATTCTTCCCAATCTGATTAAGCCAATCTTGGTTCTAATACCACTTGTTACACTCTGACACCCTTTTATATGCGCAGCAGTCCTGGATCCGATCAGAGCTTGTAAGGTATGGAATAAGCGTACACGATTTCAATAACGAAGTAGATAAATCTCTATAGAGAACCAAAATAACAATACTAAAACAACCATGATGAGAGATAAAAGATTTGACAAAACCGACTGCAAATTTTTCAAGTACAACCTCAAAAGAGTACAAGGGATTGCTCTCTGTCAGTCTATTAAAACTTTTAGGACCATTGGATCATTATCCTATACAAAGATCTAGTGCTAAATAATAGCTTAACCTCTAATCATCATGTGCACTTTTTCTTTGGATGAGTTGATTTGTGTATCTTTGATTGGTTGGGTTCTCTATGAACATCGTATAAGTTTATATATCCCCTTTGTTCTCCTTCGAAGTAAATAGAAATCCTCCTTCGAAGTAAATAGAAATCCTGCTAGAAAGAAATAGATATCCTAATCCTATTATAAATTATCTATAATTTCGTATAGCGCATCTTTCTAAATGTTAAAAGGTGAGATATGAATTGCTACGTTCAACAACTAGTTTTTTAGCAGGAATCATCTAAAAGCGGCCACTGGCCACTTGGCCAGCATGCAGCTTGTGAAGCTCAAGGACACAAGGACAGGGAGTCATAAATAAACAGACGGCAACGTTTGACCGGAGGAATGCAAACACTACTAACGTTTTCTGTCCTGCTTGACCAGGCATCAAGGCTTTCACAATTCACATGATGTACGCATCTCCAAAGAAAAGAAGAGGAAGAAATGAAAAGGAGAAAAGTGACCTCACATCTTGGCTTCAATAATTGCACTGATTCATTCATTTTGATCTAGTCCGACCAGCCGTTTTGGCTACGCCGTATAGCACAGCATATTCCCATCCCATTCGCCAGAGCATGGTTTTCGTTACCGAAATTACCTTAGAAATCATCCTTAGATCGAAAGCGATTTTCATCGAAGATCGCTAGAAATCGTACGGTCTTGAAATAAAAAATTTTGAAAAAAAAAATTTCAAAAATCTTCCAATTTTTATTAATTATTACGATATTTTGACCGGCCAATTGGATGTTTACCATAGCCGATTTTTTGAGCGATTTTCTTTTGATTTTCGTCGATTATCGCGATATTTACGTTGAATAATTTTTTTTTTGATTTTTTTAATTTAACCGGTTTACTGACCGATTTTAGATGCCATACCCACCAATATATTTGAAAATCGCAATTTCCACAAGATAATCATTGATATTGTGAACCCTGCCACACAGACCAAATGTAGCTTAGGGCCTGTTTGGATCCATGCAGCTAATAGTTAGAGCATCTCCAGCAAAGGCCCCTAAAACAGGGCCCCTATTTTGGATTTAGGGACCCCCCTATTTTTTGGGGCCCTGTTTTCAGAGCACAAGTCCAGCAATAGCCCCTAAATCTCAGCCCCTATTTTACTTTTTCTCCTATTTTGACATATCCGCTATGTATAATCTTCATTTGACACCACTAAAATTCAATCAAAAATATTTGTAATACATAAAACATAAGCATACTAACATTTACAATTTAAAAACATGATATTTCAAATTTAAATTTAAAATTTTCAAAACATGATAAAATTTTCGAAGCCTCTCATGTATTTCCCTATCTTCAATAATAGTGGTTGTACTCGTGTCCCTGGGAATTGGGGATGAGGAGGCAAATTTAGAGGCCTTCTAATTTTAGGGGCTTGAGTTGGGGGCCCCTGGGAATTGGGGCTGAGGAGGCAAATTTAGGGGCCTCCTAAATTTAGGGGCTTGAGTTAGGGCCCTGTTGGACCTAATTTTTTTAATACACCCCCTAAATTAAGGTTTAGGGGCTGGTTTAGGGGCTTTGCTGGAGATGCTCTTAGCTGCTAAAAATTAGCTGGAGTGGATCCAAACACCCCCAGCTAATACATCAGCTAACTATTAGCTGAGCACCCAGCTAATAGTTATCTCATTAGCTAGCCAAATCCAGCTAATAGCAGCTAACAGGTGGCATTTAACCAAAATACCCTTCGCGTCTACCACCAATAGCATTTAATAGCATGGGTATCTGGACAATAGCATCTATTAGCCACATAGTAGCTGGTGGATCCAAACACCCTCCAACTAATAATTAGTTAGCTAATAGTTAGCTAGCTAATATTAGCTAGGAACTATTAGCTTACTAACTATTAGCTGCTAATGGATCCAAACATGTCCTTAGTCTCATGAATGAGAGCTGAACGTGCAGGCAACCATTATTCAGTTATATGTAGAAATATCTTAAGAGTAACTTGACAATGTCGATCGACATGGCGACATGCAGGATTCACATTTCGTTTTTAGATTACATCTTTGAGATACCAAAATTCAAAATTTTGACGAAATCTCAGTATTTTGAACAAAATCTAGACAAAATTTAAAAAGCAAAATTCAAATCCGGTTTTTTTCACACCAAGAAAAACAAGATTTTGAATGAAATCTCAGACAATCACCAAAATCTCGGATCTTTTCAAATCCCTCAAAATAATCTCCTAAGATTAGAAAAGGAACCGGACTCTTCCGACAACAAGGAATGAAGCTTGCCCCAGTGGTTAAGGTGTTGTCTCACCTGTGGATAGGGGTATGCATTCAGTTTTTTTGTTTAATTGGTTCAATTTTTTATTTTTAAAATAATTTAATTTTTAGAAACTGGCTACCGAATTTATCAGACCAAAATAAAAATCCTAACCGAATTAGCCAAAATATTTTGGTTCGGTTCATTCAGTTTTTCGGTTAACTAAAATATGAATAGCACTATGTATATTAGTTTTTATTCTTCTCATGTTGCAACACAGAGTAGAGATAAACCCACACAATATTCATAGGTCATTACAGTATGAGTATAGTAGATCATATGAACATATCACACAAATGCATAAAGATGTTAGAAGATGAGAATTATTTGGTAGTTTTAGGAAGAACATTATAAAGTGGTATTGTATATGGGCTATTCGGTTATTCCAGTTTATAGAATAAAAAAACCGATCCGAATACTGAAAACCGAATTAAACCAAAATAAAAACCGTAAACCGAAATAATTAATTAATTCGGTTTAAAAACACCCGATTCCCACACCTCTTGTATATGAGTAAACATAATACCACTGCGCTATGTGAGGTTTGATATCAATTTGTGTGTTCATTTTTCTAGATTTAATGCCTTAGCCTTTTTTGCACAAAAAAAAAAATGGTGCTTTGGCTGGGATGCAATCCTTGCACCTCTTGTACAGTGAGCAAAGACACTACTGCTGCGCTACGTGAGATTTGATGTCATTTTGTTTGTGTATGGAACCATACCATCCCCTGCTACATAAAAATTCCAGTTGTTGTGACTCAAAGTCTAGGTCTCTGGCGTGAGGGCCGACACTACCAACTAATTGAGTCGCGTGCAGGCCAGTTCAGATCCGTTCTAAAATTTACCAAATCCGGTCCATTACATAGCTAATTTGGTCCATAAGGGTGAAATATCGGCGAAAATAGACGAATTTTCGTCGAAATTTATTATGTTACCGTAGTATTTTGAATTATTCAAAAAAAAAATATTCCGCCGGGATTTGAAATCTAGAGGAAGGTCGAAATTCAAGATTTCTCATGGATTTTGATCCTCGGCGACGTGCTTATTTTTGCGCAGAAGAAATGAATCTGTGAACCAAGGTAGGAGGCGGAGCACATGAGCGATTTTGAGTGTCGAGTGAGGAGTGACCACCATTTCACTGGAGGCATCTTGAAAGTGGACTGCTAGCTCGTCAGGAAAGTTCAGTTCGTTATTCTTTCTCTGAAAAAAGGAAAAGTTTTCGATTTGCTTGCCGAAAAGATTGATTGGCTATGTGTATCTTTGTTCCTCTTTTCCTCCATTCTTTTGCCAAATTCCACTTGACAACGATGAAGAGATCGATGCACCTAGTATTCAGAGATTGAGCGACATAAAGGAGCAATCCAAATCAAATTGCCATGGACCATTGAAGCACTGGCTTCTTTTGTGGGCTGAAATTTCGCATCACTCTGCGGCGATATGCTTTCTGCCCATTCTGCTGCAACATGGTGCTAGGGTAACTCTTTCAATGTAATATCCCGAGTATTTCTATACTCAAGCCACTGTACATTTGTACTCAAACGCTGTTCAATAATACACTGTGCTTGTGTATTTTCGTGTCTTGAGTGAACATACTTGCTTGGGATCAGAAAGAACCCTTCAACTTAAGTAATTTCGCTCATAAGTAAATTCGAATTAGGTTGGGCAAGTGCCTGTGATCCTATTAACTTCCAAAATACTTTGGGACAATTAGTAATCAACCCTGGAAGCGTTAGCCGTCAAGGCCCAAGTTCAAAAGTTCGGGATGTCCGGAGATTCCGGATCCAACCGGAATGTCCGGACAAAGTCCGAGTGTCCGGATTGGGCTGGCGAAGCGGTCCAACCCGAGTGTCCGACCAATGTCCGGAGTGTCCGGGTTAGTGTTATCAAGACCCCAACCCGGAGTCTCCGGGTTGAGTCCGAGAGTCCCGTATTGGCGTGGGGTTTTGTATAAAAGTCCCATTTCGTGGCTCCTTCCATTCTTTCTTCTTCTACTTTGGTTTCCCACTTCCTTGGTGTTCTCTCCACCACCCCGAGCTCCTCTCCAAATGGAGCCACCGGCCGGTGACCCTCCCGGTGACTCCTCCATCTCGGTGTGCTCCTCCCCCCGTCATTCCCCATCCTCCACCACGGCGTTGCTCCCCCTCCATCTTCCTTGGAGGTAAGCTTTTCTCTTAGGGTTTGATTCGCGGGATTCTTGGGTTCTAGAGTCGTTCATGGTGGGATTAGGACTTAGGTTTGGATTTGGGAGGCTAGGGTTGAACTTGGATTCTAGGGTTTTGGGTGTAGTGGTTCTAGGGTTGAAAATGGGATTTGGATTAGTGAATGTGGTATGCTAGAGTGGTAGATCGGGTAGTAGTAATGTCGATTTAAGAAGTTGTTGGTGTGAGTTAGAGGTTTGGCGGGTTAGCGGCGTTTTCTCGTAGAATCGGCTAGTTCGGAACTCCTTCCGGTTCGCTAGGTGTACGAAAGTCGTAGATCGGGTCGCGGTGAAGTTGTAGGAAGTGGTAAGGTCTCCGTCTCCTCGTCGAGTTGGACCACACGCCCTAGGACCGGAGTATCCGGACGAAACGGTCCGGAGTGTCCGGCCTATCCGGACTGTCCGGATGCAAAACCCGATTGTCGGGTTAGGCCGTTCGTCCGGCCGTGTTGTGTTGTCCGAGTCGTCGTTTCTTGAGGTTTCTTGGTTGTACTTCATTCTTGTGTATTGCATGCACTTCATGGTGCATTTAAAACTTTCTTTCGCTAAGTTGTATTTCATTCGGTCGATTTTGTTGCTTTGACCGATTAGAGGCTAGCGAGTCGGGCTTCGCCTCGAACAACCCGAGCATCATCCCGGACATCACCAAGTGCAACAACAAGGCAAGCACCTCCTTTGACCATCTTGAAACCTATATTTCACGATGTCTACTTTGATTTCTCAAACCATATGCATTGTTTATATTCGATAAATTGCTAGTTTGTGGGAATGGTAGATATACCCTGATTTGGTGGTTTCCCTCAATTTAATTCCCGAGATCATTGATAACCTTAGTAGGGTTAGACAATTTAATAAAATGTCACTTGGGTATAAGCGATTTAGTAATTGCATACGCTTAGACAACTGCAATAGAGGTGAGCAAAGTCAGTCCTTACCAAATGCTCAAAATTATGATAAATGTAATTGGTTTTGGAAAAGTTTTGGAAATGTGAATCGTAAAGGTATATTGATAAAAATGTGAAGTGTCTAGGTGGTAATTAGACTTGGCGGGAGGTATAATATGTGCTAGTTAAACATGGTGGCGATTGGTTGGCGAGTTAAGTGGAGTTCCCGCTTGAGTCACTGAGGCAAAATATAAGGACCAGAACTTGTGGCGGTTTTTGAATTGAACAGTGCAATAGCAAGAATGCTTTGGGATGGGGCAGCCTATTCTAGTACTTGAAGTGTGAGGGATAGCCATGCACATTGGTAGGCCGAAAGAGTGGACCTTTTCCCCTGTTGAGCGATCCAAAGCGCGGTGTGTGTGTCCTCGACGACCCGCCGTATCAGTGTGCGCTTGTACTTTTGCGTGAGGAATCGCTCCAGTTCATGTTTGTTGATACAGCGGTGTATGCGCTTGTTATGGGGTAATGCCGCGGCCAACAATTACGCCGTCGTCACGATGAGTATTCCGTGGCGCCTGAGTGGTGGTTGGCCTCTTATCGCCATAGTAGTGGATTTGTCGTCACCGGTCTTCGGGTGTGGCTATAACCTCAGCGATGGGAAAGAATAGATCATTCTTGTATATCGGATACCTCGTGTATCGCGTGTACCACGGATGACAGGATGCAAGTGCGAGTTGTGTTTGGGTAAAGTGCGCAAACTCTGCAGAGTATCAAATAATTCTAATCGATTAAGCTCATACTGCGTTATGAGCAATCTTCTCTAATCATATCAAGTATAGAGATTTGGTTTGGTTTTGAAAATGAAAATCTATTTCGGAAGTCGGTATAAAGTATGTGGTGGAATGGTACTTGATGGAATTGTGGATATGTGTATATGATTCTCGATGGGATTATGAGTATGTATGGATGTCGATTCGTATCGGATTCGACCATGGATGGTGGCATTTGTGGAGCTCGATTATTCATTATCTTTGTAAATATGTTTTATTCAAACTACTTTGTCTTTCAAATTAAGTATTACTTTCGATGAACTATTTTAAATCCGACTTTACCGCAATTAACCGATGTAGAAGCTTTATCCTGTTGAATCAGCCTGCATTTATTTATATTTCCATACACTAAAGTCTTGCGAGTACATACGTGTACTCACCGTTCTTTGCTAACCCTTTTTCCACAGGAGGAAGGTAATGATGATGTCGGATGATGGCGAGCCCCTTTTAGCGAGTGTTGCGGCTTGTAGTCCCTCCCTCCAGTCAGAGCTTTGTGTGAGAGTCGAGGCCAGTTGGTTATCTTTTGTTTATTTATCGCTTTACTTCTTTTGGTTTACGTAATACTCTTGTTCAAGGTTTACACCCGATTATGTAAATTATCGTAGTTTATCCTTCCGTGCCTTGGTACTCGTGTTGTTGATGCGCGATCTTGAGGCTCTTGATCCAGGGATCGATATCGGATGCGTCTGAGGCACGGTCCCTAAAGCTAAGGAGTTCGATCCGTCGATCGAATTTTTAGGTTCGGATCTTCGTGTCGAGGCTTCCTGTTGCTATACGGTGCTATACGCTACAAGAAGCGTCTGATGGTATAGGAAGAGGGGTCCCCACCAGCGTTGAGTATCGAGCCGGATTACTGCAGGAGGACTTAGTTAGCCCGGGCGTTAGACTTAGGGACATGATTTTCTTCTCAAAATTTATTTTGAAGTACAAAACTCTATTTTCAAAGTGTAGAATGCTATTCTTGTCCATTCTATAGCTTTTAGCTTATCTACTCTTCAAAATGAATGATCTTAATCCAAATTTCAAAAATTTGTTTCCTTCTTCTATCTTGTTCAAAGGATTAAGAGAGGAATGCGGTTTTAGCTAAGAATGGGTTAAGGATAGATGTTTGTGGTTGTAATTAGGGGTTATTTGTCGTTTCACTGAGTTGGTTTTTGAATTGGTTATTATGCTTCTTTGAATGAATGCTTGTAGTGTGTTTGTGTTTATGAGTGCATCCTTTGTGATCAATCATTTCGCACTTGATTTGCACTGATTAGTTGACTCAAGCGGCATTTCGAGATGCCTCCCAGAAGAGAAGCAGTTCGTGCGCTTGTGATGATCTTTGAGGCGTGCGATCTGCAGTGGGAGCGGGGAGCCCAACGATCAGCCATGTCCCTACTGGTGGAGTGGTGGGTTCGATCCTCGGCTACATGCCCAGAGTGAGAGCTCCCTCCACCTCCTCCTGCTCCCGATATGGCATTTGCACTCATGTTCTGCGGCGGACTCAGCTCATGGAGGCGTGGTCGAGGGCTGTCCAACGGCGCAGCCAGAATGATCTCGGTTGCCGGAGTTCCAGTGAACTTCGACCGCCGAGCTTTTCGCCTCACGAATCATGGAAGTGCAGGATTGGCTTAGCGACATGGAGGAAGTTGGAGTTAGTCGGTTGCATGATGCAGAAGGTTCAAGTACACCGCCTACTACCTCCGAGGGACCGGCAGCCGTGGTGGAGCAGCTTCGGGTTCGCCTGCAGATCAGTCACCACATGGGCGAGATTCAAGGCGCCTTCGCTCCTTCCATGTTCCGGCGGGCTTGATCGAGATCAAGAAGCGGGAGTTCTCGACCTTCGCCAGGAGTCTATGGCGGTGATGGACTACCTCCACCGCTTCAACCATTTGTCACGCTATGTTCGATGAGGTGACCGCGAGGCTAGGAGAGTGACATTGTTCAAGGCACCTCAGAGGAGATCCGTTCCGGCCTCGCCGGTCATGACATTCCTAACTGCAGGTCTTGGTGGGCAAGGCCATTAGCGTGAGATGGCGCCAGAAGCGCTTATGGAAAGCGCCAGCGCCAAAGTGGGCAGCTCACGGCCAAGCGATCGTGGCCGGACCTTCCGGAGCTCACCGCTCGATCGGCTTCCAGCCTTGGTAGCGCCCAGATTCGAGTCTCGAGGCTTACCTCCTGCCACGCCCGAGTTCGGTGCGATCCACCTAACCGCCGATCACGGTTGGGGTCCCAGAATCCCATTTGGCCATATCACTTGCTTCTCCTGCGGCCGGAAGGGCCACTTCGCAGTCTGTCGCAGCGAGCGGAGCAGCTCAGGCGGTGCACCGGCCCGTCCCGTGGTCGATGGTGGGCGTGGGAGTGGCAGTCAGGGCGCCCGGTTCCGTGCAGCTTCAGCTCGGGCCATGGCCGCTGAATGTAGCCACTGCTGAGAGGCAAGGCAGCGCGGCTCAGATGTGGTGTTGGGTACGTTATCCGCTCATTCCGCACCGCTTTAGTATTATTTGACTAGCGGCGCATTCCTTTATTTCTTCACGATTTGTTGTTCGGCATGAGGTGCATTCTTTGTACCTCGAGAAGTACTTGTTGATCCGATTCCGCCTGGATCCGCGTTTTGATCGCCGAGCTTGTGAGTCGAGGGGTTAGAATTGAGATCAATGGGGTAGAATTTGAGGTGATCTTATCAACATTGAGGCGTCGGTCTTGATGTGATTACAGGTATGGACTGGGTGTCCAAGCATCGAGGGCATATTGATTGTGCCGGGAGATCAGTTTCATTAGTCAACCCCGATGGCATTGCTGTTACCTTTTCTTGTTCAAGGTCAGCGGCCTTTGCTCGGTGCTCTTTACATTCCCGGACCGGTCAGTGACCCAGGTGGTGTGTGAAGTACCCGATGTGTTCCTCGATGAGCTGCCAGGTTTGCCACCTGATCGTGATTTGGAGTTCATCATCGATCTCTTACAACTGGCACTTCTCCAATTTCTAAAGCGTCCGTGCAGGATGCTGTGATGGTGATCGAGTTGAAGATTCAGCTCAAGGAGGCGATTAGAGAAGGGTTCATTCGTCGATTCTTCTCCACTGGTGACCCGATTCTGTTTGTGAAGAAGAAAGAGCGGCACTCTTCGCATGTGCGTTGATTACGGTCGTTGAATGAGTCACTTTATCAGAACAAGTATCCTCTCCTCGGATCGATGATTTGTTTGACCAATTAGGCGAGCTCGAGTTTTCTCCAAAATAGACTTGAGATCCGGCTATTTTCAGCTCAAGATCCATCCGGAGGATATCGTGAAGACCGCATTCACCACTCGCTCTGATGCACGAGTACACAGTTGTTTTCGTTTGGCCTCACCAATGCACGACCACCTCCATGAATCGATGAACAAAGTCTTCATGGAGTTCCTTGATAGATTTGTGGTGGTGTTCATTGATGACATCCTCATATACTCTAAGGATGATGATGAGCACGCACTTCACTTGCATATGGTGCTTAGCAAGCCATGAGCATCAGTTGTATGCCAAGTTCGGTAAGTGCGAGTTGCAGCTCAAGCAAGTGGAGTTAGGGCATGTCTGTCGAGAAGGTGGGGTATGATTGATCCACGCAAGGTACAAGGCGTACTCAATTGGGAGCACCCCGCAATGTCCCTGAGATTGAGTTTTCTCGGTCTTGCCGGATACTATCGCCGGTTTATCGAGAATTTCTCCAAAATTTCTAAACCATTGTCGGCGCTACTCAAGAAGGAGAAGAAATATGAGTGGTCACACAGTTTGTGAGTCCAGTTTCAGAGGGGTGAAGAATAGACTCACCACTGCACGATGTTGGTCCTTTCGACATTCACAAGAACTTCGATGTCTATTGTGATGCATCCCGTCTTGGACTTGGTTGTGTGTTGATGCAGGAGGAGCAAAGTGGTTGCTTATGCTTCTCGGCAGCTAAAGCCTCATGAAGCCATTACCACGCATGATTTGGAGCTTGCATTTGTTGTTCATGCTCTCAAGTTGTGGCGACATTATCTCGTGAGGAAGCAGATGTGAGATCTACACCAACCACAAAAGCTTAAAGTACTTCTTTTTCGCAGCCAGATCTGAATTTGAGACAAGCGTCGATGGCTAGAGCTGATCAAAGACTATGATTTGGGTATTCATTACCATCCTGGCAAGGCGAATGTGGTTGCAGATGCCCTCGATGCAAAGCTGCACCTGATGAATGCCTTGGTGTCATTGGCCGGATCTCATTTGGTTGAAGAGTTTGAAGCTCAATCTAGAAGTGGTTGAGTATGGTTGCGTTTACCTTTAGCCAGTACAACCCCACTCTAGAGTCTCGGTCGAGCGACTCAACTACAAGATGATCTGTGATTGAGATTAGACGCCATGATTGGTAGAAAATGGCGCATCTCGGAGGTTTTCTCGTGAAGTCCAATGGGCTGATCTTGCATGATGCAGTGTATGTCCACGATAATGTTGAGATCAAGGGGTTGATCCTGTCGGAGAAGCTCATGATACTCTCTCTCTGTCCATCCCTGGCGGCACCAAGATGTACCCGGGACCTTCGCAGTACAATTACGGTGGCCAGGTATGAAGAAGGAGATCGCGGCTCATGTGGCGCATTGTGATGTGTGCGGCGTGTCAAGGTGAACATCAAAGGCCCGGCCGGATTACTTCAGCCATTGCAGATCCCCGAGTGGAAGTGGGAAGAGATTGGGATGGATTTCATTAGGTCTACCAAGGTCCTCCACCGGTCACGACTCTATTTGGGTGATCATTGGCCGTCGACCAAGGTAGCTCATTTCATTCCAGTTCATACCACCTATTCTCGGAGGCCAAGCTAGCGGAACTCTATTTGCGAATATTGTTCGCTCATGGAGTTCCAAAAGTCATAATCTCGGCGTAGTTCGCAGTTCACCTCCAGTTTTTGGGAGAGTTTGCAGTCCATTCTTGGCACTAAGCTATCCTTGATGCCTACTTACCATCCCCAAGCGAGACCAGACGGAAAGGAGCAAACCAAATCCTTGAAGACATGCTAAGGGCTTGTGTGTTTGTGCCTGACAAGTCGTGGGAGAAATGCTTGCCATTCTTTGAGTTCTCTACAACGGATCATCAAGTCGGTCTTGAGGATGTCGCCTTTGAGGCTCTTTATGGCAAGAAGTGCGAGAACACCAACTTTGTTTTGGTCGAGGTTGGTGAGAGGCAATTCTTGGCCGTCATGATTGAAGAGGCTGAAAGGCAGGTTAGCTTGATTCGAGGCCGAGAGAAGCTGGTCTGGGCCGAGAAGAGCTATGCTTGATCGAGTCGCCCGCGAGTTGAGTTTTGAGGTGGGTGACTTTGTTTTATCTCAAGGTCTCACCACTCCGCTGATCGCATGATTTCAAGTCCGCGGAAGCTAGCCCGCGATACATCGGTCCGTTCGGATTTTTGAGAAGGTTGGTGTTGTGGCTTATCGGCGAGCTCGCCATCTTTCGGACATTCACGATGTGTTCCACGTGTCCCAATTGAAGAAGAGTCTTCGGGTTCCATCGGAAGTTACCCAATTGGACCATCTTGATTTGCGGCTGATCTTTCGTATCGAGAGTATCCGGTCAGTATTCTCGAGGCAGTGGCGTCACACTCGCGGTCAGGTTATCAAGATGCTCAAGGTCGATGAGCAACCATTCGAGAAGATGAAGCCACGTGGGGCGTGAAGACCATATTCGAGCGAATACCCGAATTTCTTCGAGAGAATTAGCAATCTAGGGACGAGATTTTTGTAAGTGGGTAGACTGCAATATCCGAGTATTTCTATACTCAAGCCACTTTGTACATTTGTACTCAAAGCTGTTCAATAATACAACCTTGTGCTTGTATTTTAGGTGTCTTGAGTGAACATACTTGCTTGGGATCAGAAGAACCCTTCAACTTAAGTAATTTCGCTCATAAGTAAATTCGAATTAGGTTGGGCAAGTGCCTGTGACCTATTAACTTCCAAAAATACTTTGGGACAATTAGTAATCAACCACAGAGCGTTAGCCGTCAAGGCCCAAGTTCAAAAGTTCGGGATGTCCGGATGTCGAGATCCAACCGGAATGTCGGACAAAGTCAGAGTGTCGGATGGGCTGGCGAAGCAGTCCAACTTGAGTGTCCGGACCAATGTCCGAGTGTCAGTTGTTAGTGTTCACAAGACCCCAACCGGAGTCTCTCGGGTTGAGTCCGGAGTCCGATTGGCGTGGGGTTTTGTATAAAGTCCCATTTCGTGGCTCCCTTCCATTCTTTCTTCTTCTACTTTGGTTTCCCACTTCCAGGTGTTCTCTCCACCACCCCGAGCTCCTCTCCGAGCCACCAGTGCGAGTGACCCTCCCGTGACTCCTCCATCTCGGTGTGCTCCTCCCCAAGCCGTCATTCCCCATCCTCCACCCGGCGTTGCTCCTCCTCCATCTTCCTTGGAGGTAAGCTTTTCTCTTAGGGTTTGATTCGCGGGATTCTTGGGTTCTAGAGTCGTGGATGGGGGGGTTAGGACGTAGGTTTGGGTTTGGGGGGCGAGGGTTGAACTTGGATTCTAGGGTTTTGGGTGTAGTGGTTCTAGGGTTGAAAATGGGATTTGGATTAGTGAATGTGGTATGCTAGAGTGGTAGATCGGGTAGTAGTAATGTCGATTTAAGAAGTTGTTGGTGTGAGTTAGAGGTTTGGCGGGTTAGCGACGTTTTCTCGTAGAATCGGCTAGTTCGGAACTCCTTCCAGGTTAAGCTAGGTGTCACGAGAAGTAGATCGGGTCGCGGTGAAGTTGTAGGAAGTGGTAAGGTCTCCGTCTCTCCTCGTCGAGTTGGACCACACGCCCTAGGACCGGAGTATCCGGGCCAAGCGGTCCGAGTGTCGCTGCTATCGGACCGTCGGATCAAAACCGATTTGTCCGGGTTAATTTTGATGTCGATGCCGTGTTGTGTTGTCCGAGTCTTGTCGTTTCTTGAGGTTTCTTGGTTGTACTTCATTCTTGTGTATTGCATGCACTTCATGGTGCATTTAAAACTTTCTTTTGCTAAGTTGTATTTCTTCTCGTCGTTTTTGTTGCTTTGGCCGAGGTTAGAGGCTGAGTCGGGCTTCGCCTCGAACAACCCAGAGCATCATCGGACATCACCGAGTGCAACAACAAGGCAAGCACCTCCTTTGACCATCTTGAAACCTATATTTCACGATGTCTGCTTTGATTTCTCAAACCATATGCATTGTTTATATTCGATGAAATTGCTAGTTTGTGGGAATGGTAGATATACCCTGATTTGGTGGTTTACTCAATTTAATTCCTCGAGATCATTGATAACCTTAGTAGGGTTAGACAATTTAATAAAATGTCACTTGGGTATAAACGATTTAGTAATTGCATACGCTTAGACACTGCAATAGAGGTGAGCAAAGTCAGTCCTTACCAAATGCTCAAAATTATGATAAATGTAATTGGTTTTGGAAAAGTTTGGAAATGTGAATCGTAAAGGTATATTGGTAAAAATGTGAAGTGTCTAGTTGGTAATTAGGCTTGGCGGGAGGTATAATATGTGCTAGTTAAACATGGTGGCGATTGGTTGGCGAGTTAAGTGGAGTTCCCCGCTTGAGTCACTAGGCAAAAATATAAGGACCGAACTTGTGGCGGTTTTGAATTGAACACCGTGCTTAGCCCTTAATCTTTGGGATGGGGCAGCCTATTCTAGTACTTGAAGTGTGAGGGATAGCCATGCCTGTTGGTAGGCGAAGAGTGGACCTTTTCCTGTGTTGGCGAGTCAAGCGCGGTGTGTGTGTCCTCACGACCGCCGTATCTTAGCCTTCGTGTGCGCTTGTACTTTTGCGGAGGAATCGCTCGATTCATGTTTGTTGATACAACGGTGCGCCTTTGCTACATGGGGTAATGCGCTGACCAACAATTCGCCGTCGTCACGCGATGAGTATTCGTGGCGCCTGGTGGTGGTTGGCCTCTTATCGCCATAGTAGTGGATTTGTAAATCATAGGTCTTTGAGGTGTGGCTATAACCTCAGCGATGGGAAAGAATAGATCATTCTTGTATATCGGATACCTGTGTATCGCGTGTACTGGATGACGAGGGATGCAAGTCTGAGTTGTGTTTGGGTAAAGTACGCAAACTCTGCAGAGTATCAAATAATTCTAATCGATTAGCGTGCTCCACGGTTATGAGCAATCTTCTCTAATCATATCAAGTATAGAGATTTGGTTTGGTTTGAAAATGAAAATCTATTTCGAGTCGGTATAAAGTATGTGGTGGAATGGTACTTGATGGAATTGTGGATATGTGTATATGATTCTCGATGGGATTATGAGTATGTATGGATGTCGATTCGTATCGATTGCGACCATGGATGGTGGCGGTGTGAGCTTCGATTATTCGCGTATCTTGTAAATATGTTTTATTCAAATCTTTGTCTTTCAAATTAAGTATTACTTTTCGATGAACTATTTTAAATCCATTTTACGCAATTAACCCGGTGAAGCTTTATCCTGTTGAATCAGCTGCATTTATTTATATTTCCATACACTAAAGTCTTGCAGTACATACGATGTACTCACCGTTCTTTGCTAACCCTTTTCCCACGAGAGGAAGGTAATGATGATGTCCCGGATGATGGCGAGCCCCTTTTACTGCGAGTGTTGCGGCCGTAGTCCCTCCCTCCGATCGCACCTTTGCGGGTGGTCAGGCGGTGCCAGGGTTGTCTTTCTTTGTTTCATTGTCGCTTTACTTCTTTTGGTTTCTGTAATACTCTTGTTCAAGTTTACACCCAGTTATGTAAATTATCGTAGTTTATCCTTCCGTGCCTTGGTACTCGTGTTGTTATGGTAGCGATCTTGGGCTCTTGATCCAGGGATCCGATGTCGGATGTCTGAGCGCACCGTCCGGTTAAGGTTCGATCCGTCGATCGAATTTTTAGGTTCAGATCTTGATTGTCGAGGCTTCTGTTGCTATACGGTGCTATACGCTACTGATGAGCGGCGACTGATCACGGTATAGGAAGAGGGGGTCCCCACATTCAATTACTCATAACTTTTTTGTATAGATACTGACTAGCGCAAGACATAACTATTTAACGAGTATCTTTCTTTTAAAAAAAAGAATGGTGAGTATTTCGATATTATACATGCATAATTCACACTTTAGTCTTTCATATGCTGACCATAAATACATACTTATATATATGAGACTTTTTACCGTCTTTAAAAGATACCAAAATTTATATTAAGACAATACTAAGAGATATAAAAAAAATTTAAAGGGTAGAGGTATCAGTTTTTGATACCTCTTGTTATTACATTAATATAAAATTTTGGTATCACTCAAAGATGATAAAAAATATCGAAGTACAGCAAATTGGCAACAATAGCCGCCTTATTAGCTAGCAAGGCAAATCGTTGTACGTACATCCATCACATGATTCAACTGCACATCATAATATTACTACTCTTATGCGGGGAAGTTTTCGCGGAAGCTCAGCCACGCCACTCGACGGTTTGCGTGGAGAGGCCCTTGTGTTTTCCGTCATTGCGGGTGAGCCCCCCGGTAACGACATCCGTTGATCTTGCGTGTGTGTGCCGATCCGACCGTCCATGCATCCTCCAGCACAGGTCCTTGCATCGCCAACAAATCGGCGCTCGCGGAGCCCGAGACGGCGCTCCCCTTCTGCCTCGCGCTCTCCGCCTAGCCCGGTTGCTACGCCAAGAGGTGCTCACCTCCACCGTGCCAGAGCTGTCATGTCGCCTCTGCGCAGCTCCAGCTAGTAACTCTATTATGCCAGGAAGTTTTGCCGAGCTCCCAGCAGCTACTCCACGTCACCTCCCTGCCATTTTTTTTTAAAAAAACCCCTCCATTTTCTTTAAATCACAGATAAGTCTCTGTAAAATTACAAAAATATCGTTTACAATTTTTTGTGAGTGTAAGAAAAACGATTCCAAATAATGTTTAGGTCCCTCGGTTCGTTACTTTACGAAAAAAACTCCCGTTAAATAAAAATCACGAACGAGCCTTTTTTTTCTAATTTTTTAGGGTAGCGGTTAGGTCTAAAAAAATAACAAACAGGTCTCCGTCCCTTACGTATAGGTCTTTTCTCTGTTTTTCTCGAAAAAAATATTTTCGTCAATAGAAATATGTGTACAGCTCTATCCCTAGAATTTTTTTCCAACTCGATCTCTAATCTCTAGACTTTTTTTCCCAACTCGATCTCTAATATTTTTTGAAACTTGTATTATTACTCAGTGAACGCATAGATTGTTAAACTCAACAAAAGAAGGTTGTCATCTCTAATATTTTTCGGAACATGTATTATTACCGGTTAACACATGGAGTGTTAAACTCGACAAAAGATGGTTGATCGGGTAATAATAAAGTGTTAACCAAATTCGTCAAGAGACATATGTGTACAACTCTATCTCTCTATTTTTTTGTAACTCTGTTTCTGATATTTTCTGGAATAAGAAATATATATGTACAGTTGTATATCTATAGTTTTTTTTTGCAGCTTGATCTATAATATTTTTCGAAAAATGTATTATTCACCGGTGAACGTATAGAGTGTTAAGATCGCTTCAGAAAAAATATGTTAAAATCCTCCTGCAGTTTTTTTAGAAAAAACCAAAATAAAACAAATTTTACACGTTGTGGTGTGCGCATACATATATGCATACATAGGGGTGATAATGGGCTAAAGTCCAGCACAAGTTTGATCCAAGTCCAAATTTTTGTTTCTTTGATTCAGTCTAGTCCAAATCTAAAACTAATAAGCCTAGGTCCAATCTAGGTTCAAATAAAATCTTGGATCTTGATCCAAGCCATTTACATGTAAAATATTACTGTAGATATGACCGAAATTAACATATAATACATGACATACAACATTTGGTAGAAAAACGTAAGATCCAAGCCTGGTCTAATCTAGTCTAGATTTGATCCAAATAGTTATAAATCCAAAATAAATGTATTCCATTTACAATTTTGTACCGGTCTAATTTAAAAGCCTAGACCGGTCCAAACCTATTGTCACCCCTATGCATACATACGATGAAACCAAACGAATCAACTGAAACTCCAGCGGGTCCTGTGCTGCCTCAAAGTCTAGAGTCTCTCCCAGCACCGAGAAACCAGAGTCGCCTGCCTTAAGCATGCCAACTCCTCCACATCCTGAAGTTTCTGGTTTGTCAGTCTTAGCTCCTCTATAGCGGTTTGATATGCCTGGTCCATAGCTTCAGTCAGAGCCATATGACAAGTCAGAGTGGTCGAATCCTCCTCCTCAGTGGAGCTGTGGGCACTGGCAGGAATTTTGTACGAATGATAATGAAATGGTGTGCTCCTCAACTCGGTTGCATAGAGTCTGCCCATCACGCGGACGGCTTGTTCGAGTACATCCTGGATTCTGACGGAGGAGTCTTTGTCGACCGGAGCATAGAAGACGTGATAAGCATGTCTGACCTCTTCACCGGCGGGAAGCACGACTTCCACCCCGCCAGGATACCTGCATACCCGACATGGTACGGTAGCTTGGTAAGTTCGCCTCACCTGGAAGCCGAGATGCTGCAACATCCCCCACAGAATCTTCGCCCATTGTCCTACGTAGACTTCTCATGATGCAGCGTTGCGCACCTCAGCCATCTACAATTTTTAAATATAGACAACGTTTTGGAAGAGTTGAATGGTTAGGTGTACAAGAAGATTTAAATTAAACGTTTTCTAAATTAAATTCTTAAGGTTTAACCAAGCTATAGCCACACCTTACAGTTAATATGGCTTTGATACTACCTTCATCAAACCTGGGAGTAACATCCTGGATCCTCCGTATATCCTGTACTAGTCCATAAAAAGCTCGTACACACAATAAACATGATATCAAAACATATTAGATGCATTTTATTATAGGGAAATTTGTTAGGGTTACCGGTAGGCTACGCGAGCATAAAATCAAAATTTCTACCGAGAACACCCAAGAGCACATGCAAGTAAAGGATCACAGATCGTTACCCTTGACGTGCAGATGCAGCGGAAGCAGATCCACGCGCGTTGAGGAAGTAGTCGATCACCTCCCAACCGGCACCGAGTGGTCGCCGATCTCCACCGAGTGGTCGCCGACCTCGTCCGAGTGGTCGCCGGGTGGTCGCCGACCTCGTCCGAGTGGTCGCCGGGTGGTCGCCGACCTCGTCCGAGTGGTCGCCGAGTGTTCGCCGTCGGCCAGCGTCTGCGGCCGGCAGCGCCTCTACCGGTATCCACACGTCCCGAGCAGGAACACCGTGCGGGGTGTGCTAGCACCTCGCCACACAGCTAGGGTTTCTGGAGAGCAGGAGGGACGCACGACGGCTGAACGTGGTGAGGGTTCTCTATCGTGCACTGTTCCTTGCCTCGCCTTTTATAGACACGCTAGTGGGCCGAAGCCCGCTAGGTTTCCATCTCCAACGCGGATCTCATCCACGCACAAAAACCCGTCAATCCTATTCCAACTCGTTAAGTGTGTGACCCGTTAGGTTCAGTGCAAGTCGGACATGAATCCAGAACCCGTTTCCAATTCATTGATCAACAGCGGCACCTAGCAGTACGTATTGACCCCCGAATGCACAGAATCAATATTCGGCTGAACCTTTGATACACTCTCATACCGATCCCTTTTTCCACACGATACCAGTCAAGCTCAAGGCGAGATGCGCGCCACCCTTGTTGATAGCTCGACCACTTCTCTCGACAGCGTGATGGATACAAACCATGACTAACTCCTTAGTCACATTAGCACGGCCGTGCGTTTTCCCTATCCATCCACACGAGGGGCCCAGAGGTATCTTCTCCCGTTATCTGGGAGGGGCAAATCCCATCTTGATCATCACACCCTTGGCGATGTATCGTGGCATACCCAGTATTCATCTTTATGACTACCCTGTTACGGTGTAGCGTTTGATGATACCAAAGCATACAAGTCTACATGCTAGGTATCCATGACAATCTCAGGTCTAAGGACCATATAGGCGTACCACTTGAGACTATACGCTGATGGCACTATAATATATAACAACTCACAGCGTCTCGGAGTGGGTCTTGTCCGACTACCCATGTTCTCCAACATGTGTCCATATTTATTGATTCGATATCTCCATATCTATGGTATGTGAAACATTACCATCAACCAATAAATGTGCTGATCAAATCATCACCGCTCCTCGTAATGATATGGATCAGGGACCCATTTAGAATAATGTCACTTGACAATGTGTTTCACAATCAGATTGTATCCAATGAACAAAGTCGCAACATATATTCAGGGAACCGATAAACAAAGTTATCATAATTTCATGAACAAAGACGTATTACAATCATCACCATGATTGATCTAGGGCATATTCCCTTCAATCTCCCACTTGCACTAGAGTCAGTCATATAGGTATCGAATACCCATTGCTCTTGTGTGCGCCTCATGCTTTGGTTGTGGAAGGGGCTTTGTCAACGGATCAACCATATTTAGATCCGTGTGCACTTTGCTTATCTTCACATCACCTCTCTCAATGATTTCCCGAATCAGGTGGTATTGCCTGAGTATATGTTTGGATTTTTGTTGGGACCTAGGCTCCTTTGCTTGTGCAATGGCACCACTATTGTCACAATAGAGGTCCACTGGACAGGATGCACTAGCGACCACGCCCAACTCAGAAACAAATTTCTTGATCCAAACAGCTTCCTTTGCTGCTTCAGAAGCTGCAATGTACTCGGCCTCCGTTGTGGAATCAGCTACTGTTTCTTGCTTGGAACTTTTCCAGCTCACTGCCCCACCATTGAGACAAAATACAAACCCGGATTGCGATCGCGAATCATCTTTGTCGGTTTGGAAGCTAGCATCGGCGTAACCCTTTACGACGAGCTCCTCCTCTCCTCCAAAGACCAAGAACATCTCTTTAGTCCTTCGTAAGTATTTAAGGATGTTCTTTACAGCCACCCAGTGACTATCACCAGGATTTGATTGGTACCTGCTCGTGACACTCAGAGCATATGACACATCTGGGCGCGTACATAGCATGGCATACATGATGGATCCAATAGCTGAAGCATATGGGATCCGACACATTCTCTTTTGCTCATCAGGTGTCGAAGCACACTGAGTCTTGCTAAGACTTACACCATGTGACATGGGCAAGAAACCTTTCTTGGAATCATGCATGTTGAACCGTTTCAGTATCTTGTCAATGTACGTACTCTGGCTCAATCCAATTAGCCTTTTTGATCTATCTCTATAGACCTTTACGCCCAAAATATATGCTGCATCTCCCAAGTCTTTCATCGAGAAACTCTTTCTCAGATAAGATTGTGCAGCATCTAACATCGGAATATCATTTCCGATCAATAGTATGTCATCCACATACAAGACCAGAAATACAAGTGCACTCCCACTAGCCTTTTTGTAAATACAAGGCTCTTCCTCATTTTTGATGAAGCCAAACTGTTCGATCACTTCATCAAAACGAAGGTTCCAACTCCGAGATGCTTGCTTCAGTCCATAAATGGACTTCCTAAGCTTGCATACCTTGCCAAAGATTAGTAGGATCAACAAAACCCTCGGGCTGTACCATGTACATGTCCTCGCTTAGGTTTCCATTTAGGAAAGCCGTTTTGACATCCATTTGCCGAATCTCATAATCATGATATGCGGCAATTGCTAGCATGATCCGGATAGACTTTACCATAGCGACTGGCGAATAAGTTTCATCATAGTCCACACCATGAATTTGCTTATACCCTTTTGCCACCAATCGTGCCTTAAAAATGTGAACATTTCCATCGGCGTCTATCTTTTTGTTAAAGACCCATTTGCACTCAATAGTTTTTACACTATCAGGCAGATCAACCAAGTTCCAAACTTGATTATCATACATGGACTTTAACTCGGATCTCATGGCCTCTAGCCATTTCTCAGAGTCCGGGCCCACTATCGCTTCCTCATAGTCCTTGGGCTTGTCATTTTCCAATAATAATACATCGCGTTGCTCCGTCATGAGGAACATGAACCTCTCAGGAGCGCGGCTTGCCCGTGAGGACCTCCGTGGGGCTGGCGCCTCATCAACAGGTTCAACAACACGTTGCTCATCCTGCCGAGGACTAGCTGGAGCTGAAACATTTTCAGGTATTTCTCGAACTTCTTCGAGTTGCACCTTGCTCCCACTAGCTCTTTTGGAAAACTCATTCTCCAAAAAGACACCAGTTCGGGCGACAAACACTTTGCCTTCTTCCCTGTTATAAAAATAATACCCTTTGGTTTCCCTTGGGTACCCCACAAAGAAGCACTTATCCGACTTGGCATGGAGCTTATCAGACGTCATACGTTTTACATAAGCCTCACAACCCCAAATTTTAAGATAAGACAAGTCGGGACGTTTCTCTTTCCATATCTCATATGGTGTCTTATCAACGGATTTTGATGGAACCCTATTTAGCATGAACGCAGCTGTTTCTAGAGCGTGTCCCCAAAATGATAATGGAAGATCGACTTGACTCATCATAGACCGTACCATGTCCAACAAAGTCCGGTTCCTGCGTTCGGATACCCCATTCCACTGTGGTGTACCGGGCGGAGTCAATTGCGGAACAATTCCACAACTCTTTAGATGATCACTAAACTCTTGGCTCAAATATTCACCTCCACGGTCGGACCGTAGAAATTTAATTTTCTTACCCAAATGATTCTGTACTTCATTCTGAAACTCTTTGAACTTTTCAAAAGATTCAGACTTATGCCTCATTAGATAGATATAGCCATATCTACTAAAGTCATCGGTGAAAGTAATGAAGTACTGATAACCACCTCAGCCATGGAGCTCATTGGTCCACACACATCAAGATGCACGAGAGCCAACAACTCGCACATCCTCTCACTCGAACCAGTTGAAGGGTGCCTTTGTCATCTTGCCAAGTAAACAAGACTTGCATGTTTCAAGAGATTCTAAATCTAATGAACTAAGAAGACCATCTTTATGAAGCTTCTCCATGCGTCTTTTATTTATATGGCCTAAACGACAATGCCATAAATAAGTGGAATCGGTATCATTTGTTTTGAGTCTTTTAGTATTAACATTATTTATAGAAGCATTACGAAAATCCAGCACATACAGTCCATTCACCAATGGACAAATACCATAGAGCAAGCCTTTGAAATAAATTGAACAATTCCTCGTTCTTTATTACAAAATCATAACCATCTTCCTCTAAACAAGAAGAAGAGATAATGTTCTTACTCAAGGTAGGAATGTAATAACAATTATTCAATTCCAAAACTAAGCCAGAAGGTAATGACAAGGGATAGACGCCGACGGCCTTTGCAAAGAACCATTGCTCCATTGCCGACGCCGAATTTCCAACTCGCCAATCTTGCAATCTCTAGTCCTTCTTAACCCCTGCAACGATTTGCAAATGTGAATCATTGATCCGGTATCAAATACCCAAGACTCGGTAGGACAAGTTGCAAGATTAACTTCTATAACATTAATACCTGAAGTAGAAGGAACCTTTCCTTTCTTTTTGTCTTCCAGGTACTTAGGACAGTTTCTCTTCCAGTGCCCACTACCCTTGCAGTAGTGACATTTATCAGAAGCATTAGGGCCAACCTTTGGCCTTTCTCTAGGCTTTGATTTTGGGTCTTGGATCTTATCCTCACCATAACTTGTAACCTTGCGCTTCCTTTTCCTATCCTTTTGAATCATCATCACATGATTTGTGCCTTTCTTTACGCTCTCTTCTGCAGTTTTCAGCATTCCATGCAGTTCGGTCAGATTCTTCTCCAGGCTGTTCATATGATAATTCAAAATGAACGGCTCAAAGCTCACAGGGAGTGACTGGAGAATCACATCTGTGGCCAATTCATTCTGCAGTGGAAAACCGAGCTTCTCCAGGCTCTCAATGTAACCAATCAGCTTGATTACATGAGGACTAACAGGAGCACCCTCAGCCAGCTTGCACGCAAACAATGCTTTAGATATCGAATATCTTTCAGCCCTTGCTTGGTTCTCAAACATGCCCTTGAGACCTACAATCATAGTGTAGGCATTGGCGTGCTCATATTGCTTTTGGAGCTCAGAGTTCATCGTGGCAAGCATGAGACACCGACGTCTAGGGCATCGTTAGTGTGCTTCTCATAAGCACGCTTATCACGGCGGATGCATTTTCGTGCAATTCATCGTGATATGGACCGTCTAGAATATATTCCTTCTTTTCAGCCTTGAGAACAATTCTCAAGTTACGATACCAATCCATAAAATTCGTCCCCAGAGTTTTTCCTCTCCGAATCGACCGCAAGTTAAAACCAGTGTTTGCATTAACAGCATTTGGTGCCATCTACAACATAAACAAGTAAAGTTTTAGCACTATGTTCACGTTAATCTCTTATTAAACAATTTCAATAAAAGATGTTTCCATTTAGATCACTTTCCCTCCGGCAATCTCCATGGAACAAGATCCATGGTCACTGCGGTTCGGGTAAGGACTTGTCAATACCGCTTGAACCCGCGACATAGGTAGGCAACACCTTGCCAATCACATCGTATATGACTCTTGCTTGTTGGGGTGGCATCATATGCCCCGGCGCCCAACACTGATGCCCCGAAGTCCCAAATCCTATTTGGATGACTCCGTTAAGCAAACCAATACTATGCTTGTGAGTGCACGGGTTAGGCTACACTCACTCTATTGTACAAGTAAGAGGGTGGCGTTCCTGACTTGTCAAGACCTTATCCACCAACGTACAAGACAATAGACGCAGCTATTGAAAAAGGGCATCTTACTCTTAATTTTTCGAGGGAAACTATTCAATCAGGTTAACATATTCACCACATATGACATGAAAGAATAGCAATGCAAGGTAAATTATCACAGGCAATCAGATTAGATCAGAACAAGTATGGCCCATGACGTGGCGATCTCCATCTTCCACAACCAACCTTGCACAATCGGGCCATCCGATTGAAGCCTCCAAGATCATGTACTAAACTACTACATCTAGCAGTTAGTAGCAAAATTACATGAGGATTCAAGGCATCACATGCCGGCACGCAGGCCGTTATACAATAATAGGACAGCCCACAGCTGCAATTAACCATGACACGCAGGCCATGAAATATACAATCATGCATCATATACACAAAGGGTCCATACTGTTCACAACATACCCTGCAAAAACAAGTTAGGCGCTGGATCGATTCTAGCGCACGGGAAGTGAACAAATTTTAATTTATGGGCGCTATGCTGACTATCACGGCGGTCTCGAGCCATCAGAATGCCTCAGTTTCCATAGGATCGATCTTCATTGATCCATCGCGCGAGGTCCCCTTGAGAGGGCGGCGACCACACCGATCTCGATCTGTTAGCTCGATCTGTTCGGCGCTTGCTACTACCCCGATGGTGTTACCAGCCGGTAGGGGTAATGCATGGCACGAATCTGAAACGAGCACGAACTAATCTTTTTGATCGTGTAGATCCACCAACTCATACCTCATATTTCCCCGAAACCGATTGATCTAATCAACCCGTGATAAAACACAACAGCACATCAACATGTGCGAGCGATCCAGATCCAAAACTACACATGATCGGCTCTGATACCACTGTTAGGGTTACCGGTAGGCTACGCGAGCATAAAATCAAAATTTCTACCGAGAACACCCAAGAGCACATGCAAGTAAAGGATCACAGATCGTTACCCTTGACGCGCAGATGCAGCGGAAGCAGATTCACGCGCGTTGAGGAAGTAGTCGATCACCTCCCAATCGGCACCGAGTGGTCGCCGATCTCCACTGAGTGGTCGCCGACCTCGTCCGAGTGGTCGCCGGGTGGTCGCCGACCTCGTCCGAGTGGTCGCCGGGTGGTCGCCGGGTGGTCGCCGTCCAGCGCGTCCACGAGCGGCAGCGCCTCTACCGGTATCCACACGTCCCGAGCAGGAACACCGTGCGGGGTGTGCTAGCACCTCGCCACACAGCTAGGGTTTCTGGAGAGCAGGAGGGACGCACGACGGCTGAACGTGGTGAGGGTTCTCTATCGTGCACTGTTCCTTGCCTCGCCTTTTATAGACACGCTAGTGGGCCGAAGCCCGCTAGGTTTCCATCTCCAACGTGGATCTCATCCACGCACAAAAACCCGTCAATCTTATTCCAACTCGTTAAGTGTGTGACCCGTTAGGTTCAGTGCAAGTCGGACATGAATCCAGAACCCATTTCCAATTCATTGATCAACAGCGGCACCTAGCAGTACGTATTGACCCCCGAATGCACAGAATCAATATTCGGCTGAACCTTTGATACACTCTCATACCGATCCCTTTTTCCACACGATACCAGTCAAGCTCAAGGCGAGATGCGCGCCACCCTTGTTGATAGCTCGACCACTTCTCTCGACAGCGTGATGGATACAAACCATGACTAACTCCTTAGTCACATTAGCACGGCCGTGCGTTTTCCCTATCCATCCACACGAGGGGCCCAGAGGTATCTTCTCCCGTTATCTGGGAGGGGCTAATCCCATCTTGATCATCACACCCTTGGCGATGTATCGTGGCATACCCAGTATTCATCTTTATGACTACCCTGTTACGGTGTAGCGTTTGATGATACCAAAGCATACAAGTCTACATGCTAGGTATCCATGACAATCTCAGGTCTAAGGACCATATAGGCGTACCACTCGAGACTATACGCTGATGGTACTATAATAGATAACAACTCACAGCGTCTCGGAGTGGGTCTTGTCCGACTACCCATGTTCTCCAACATGTGTCCATATTTATTGATTCGATATCTCCATATCTATGGTATGTGAAACATTACCATCAACCAATAAATGTGCTGATCAAATCATCACCGCTCCTCGTAATGATATGGATCAGGGACCCGTTTAGAATAATGTCACTTGACAATGTGTTTCACAATCAGATCGTATCCAATGAACAAAGTCGCAACATATATTCAGGGAACCGATAAACAAAGTTATCATAATTTCTTGAACAAAGACGTATTACAATCATCACCATGATTGATCTAGGGCATATTCCCTTCAAAATTCATACTATATCACTCCAAAGGTTGTCACTCTAGGAAATGCCACTCATTGTCTCAACGACATATAGGTCCAGGGGCTACATGTCATTAAGACTATGAGTGATATTTCCTGAAGTGGTAATGAATGGAGTGGTATATTATGAATTATCCCTTTATTATATGTCAGAGTTTATACTATGAGTGGCACTCAGGCCAAATATAATATAACAGTGGAAACAAAATAAACAGTAGTGGAGCCCAGTAGATTAGCCATAGGTAATCAACTGGGGTTGTGGCCTAGTCATCCTGGTACTCACCAGCGTAATACTACTTCTCATCTAAAACAACAAAATAAAGCAAGGTGAGTACTAGAAGTACTCCATAAGTTACACAGAAATGCAATATTAATATAAGGATAATAAAGGTAGGCTGGATTTTTTTTATCATAAAGCAGCAAATTTTAATCATCATTTTTAATTTTTTGAATGCATGCCTTTTTACTTGAAAAGTAAACTTTTTATTTAATCTCTGTCTCGGGATTCATCATGGAGTTCCATCCAATTTTTCCTAAATGGACTCGATCCATTTATAAACCATTTTTTCTGAAATCATTTTTAAATCCAAAGTCTAATCTGTGAAAAGCTTGTTTCACATGCCCATGACCGAAGGCTTGGCAAACTATCGATTAGTTTTACACTCTACAGAGGTTATACAACTTTACTCACAAGACATGATCGTCTCCTTTTTGTCAAAACACGCACTTTCTTTGGTATGCAGCAGAGTGATCACGACAAGGCTTATATAAAAGCACTATCCCATGTAGTCATGCCCACTAAGGTTCCACCATTGATAGGGTTACACATCCCTAGTCAGAAGCCCCCTCTTGCACCATGTGACAGTCTACCTGACCCGACATGCAACCAATTGTCATAACTAATAATGGAATATTTCAAAATGGATAGCCAAATCTATCCCATACAAAATGTAACACCCCAAATTTTTGCTTTTCTTAAATTCATGTGTGATTTGGCACTTTGGTGAATTTTTGGAATTTTCTGGAATTTATTTGGATTTATTTGGAATTTATTTGAATTTATTCCATTTTGAAATAATTAAAGAATTTAATTTTGCAAATAAAATTTTGTTGGAAATATTTTATTTGAGTCCAAAATGTTCCAAAATATTTTCCAGAATTTTTCTGGAATTTTTCTGAGTATTTTGCTATTTTTAATGAATTAAATGAATTACTGGGAATTATTTTAATTATTAAATCGCTGGAAAATGCGAGTGGGTTTGTACTGTTCATCCGACCGAGCCCGAGTCAGACTCGAGTTCGAGTCCGACCCGAGCCACGTGACTCGACCGAACCAACTCCAAAACCTAATCGATCCCAACCGTTGGATCAAGATCCAACGGTCAGGATTTCCCCGTACCGCTTCGGTCGAATCCGGCCCGGACCCGATCGCGCCCGTGCGATCGTGGCCGTTGATCGTGCCACGTGGACGGCTGAGCGTCGTCGTCTCCGCCCGAGTCCGAGCCGGACTCCGCCGCCGCGCCCGCCGCCGTGGAAAACTAGGTTTCCGTCTCGGGCACGAACGCCGAGGCTATTTAAAGCCCGGGTCACGCCCCGAGGTTGCCCTCGTCCGTGCGCACCCGTGTCCCCAAGCCATCTCGCCTGAGCCGTCGCCGTTTGCCCGTACGAGCTCGCCGGAGTTAGAATCCTGTTTCGCCGCGGTTAAAAGCCGATTCCGCCGCCGTCCCGCTCCTCCGCCACCGAGCACGCATCTAGGACCCTGTGACGAGACGCACCTAAAGAGACCTTTCATCTCGCCGAGCGCCTTTAACGCCGAGACCGTGTTCATCGTCTTCATCTCCGGCCAAGCTAAGCGCCGCCGTGAAGCCATCGCCGACTCCCGAAGCTCCACCAACCGTCCGATCAAGATCCAAGGGCTCGAGATCGCGCCACGACACCCTCGGTGAGTTCCCGTTGAAAATCCTAGATCTAATCTCAACCGCTGGATCTAGATCCAACGGCTTAGGTCGTGCCACGTGGCGGGAATCGCACCAGTTAGATTGGATCTGGACCGTTAGATCAAGATCCAACGGCCCAGATCAACCCGTGCACCCCAAGCACTTGAGGCCCAAATCAATCCTAGCCGCTTTTCAAACCAACGGCCACGATCGTGCCACGTGTCCTGGGAGCCGAACCGCTGCGCCACGCGGGCGTACGCGTGGGTCACTGTCACGCCGGGCCCGCGTGTCAGCGACCGCACCGTGACGTCACCCATGACGTCATCGGTGGGTCCCACCTGTCAGCACCGTGGCCGAGCCTCGCCGACGCCGATGACGCTACCCGAGTGGTCCCACATGTCGGCCTCACGTGGAGCCGTGGGCCGGGTCCACTGAGACCCGAGCCGAGTGTGGACCGAGTCCATGGACCCCGACGCCGCCAGACCAATCCAAAGTGCTGCCACGTGTCCATGATGACGCAATAAATGATTTTCCGAAAAGAAAATGATTTAATAAATCGGTTTAATAATTGATTTGAATTTCAAAACTTCAAACGCTTATAACTTTTGCGTTTCAACTCCGATTTGAGTGATTCAAATTTCTAAATTTGTATAAAATTGAGATCTACCTAAATATGAATTTTATTTAATTTTTGGACTAAATTTTTCTCTGCAAAATTATTTAATTGATTATTTAAACTTTAAATAATCATAACTTTTTGCGTCTTAACTCCAAATTTGTGATTCCAGTTTCTAAAAACTCATAAAATTATGTTCTCTCTATTTATGGATTTTATTTGGATGTTTGGACACTTTTTGCCTATTGTTTATTCGTGTATTTGCTATTTGCACGCTTTACGAGTAGACGTTGAAGTGCCGGAAGGATTCGAAGGAGAAGTATTGACTCTGGATCCAACTCAAGACCAAGAACAAGTACTTTTTGAAGGCAAGTTGTGCTTTGACCATGTTGATCCTATTTCGAAATCTATTTTGATTTAAACTATTGCATGCTAGTTCAATTAGAAAAATATTTTGTTTAAACATGGGGGTTAGATAAATACCAATTTGCTGTATGACACCTTGATTATTTAAGTATGTGCCATGATCCCTTGTCACCCTAGTTGTGGATTACTAGTTGGACATTATTAAATCGCCAACATGGGTTTAGACCGTTGTAGTACACTGCTTAGACCTGCTACGTGCTCATGACATGATTTTGGATAATCAAATGTTAATATTGACTTAATGACATATTGAACCTGTTTTGGAAAAGTATCATGTGATGTTGATGGCACGTGGTGCATGGTAATCAACTGGGGTTTGATAAACAATTTTCGGCCAGGGGCATGTGGCAAGAGTAATCAGGTGGGCCAGTTGTGGCATTGGGAGTGTTGATTTGGTTCTTCGGGTAGTCTTGCCCTGGTCACCCTAAGGACTTAACCTTGCAAGCCTTTGAACTGGGTCTAACGTGCAACCACATGTCTCATAATGTGACGGACCTAGTTGACTAAGTTGCTAATAACGCACTGTGGGACCTCGGAGGTCAACTACACCCTTTGTGTAAGTTGTACGGGGGAGCGTACCGGGGCTGAGGCCAGGTACCCATCTAACGGTTGATTGGCCTAGACTTCGCCTTAGCGAAGGGAAGGGTTAGTGCGCAATAACCGGGGAGGACCACTTGTATTGTTAGAAGTTTCCGAAAGACTTTGTTACGGGAACTCGCCTTTGTGGTGTTTGACTGTATCTTGTGGGTAAAGTGCATAACCTCTGCAGAGTTTAGAATCTATTCGAATAGCCGTGTCCGCGGTATTGGAGATCGCTCGGGAATTACAGTCAAGGGTTAGATTTTCTCAAAAATAACTTGGTTTGAAAAGTTGGGCTGGATTAATAATGAAGTTGATGGAAATGTGGATTAGGATGGAAAAATGTTTATTAAATTCCTTGAAAAGTTATCTATGCTATACTTACTTCTACTGCTTTCGAATCTACTTATGCTACTTGACAAATGCTGTTTACTGCAAATATACCTTGAGCTATTCCTTTGTACCAAGCCATGCATATAGTATATTAGCTTGCATTCTGTGCATGACTTGCTGAGTACCAAGTACTCACCCTTGCCACAATACAACACCAGTTGAAGAGGAGACTGCACAAGCTTTGGAGGAGGAGCTCCAAGAGGATCCGTCTACTTAGGGAAGCGAGCCCAGTCAGTTGCCTGTGGTATACTGGATGGCGCCACGAAGTTATTTGGTTTTCCGCTGCTATTATTTTTCTCTGAATAAGTTTCGCCTTGCGAGGCATATATTTGTAACTTGACCATAAGGTCGAGTAACCAGTTTGACTATTTAAATAAAAGTACTTATTTAGTATCGAGTGGTATGATTGTGATATTTACCGAAGTTAAGACTGTGTGCACTAGCGTGTTCCTGGACTGGTGCTGAATACACAGAGGGTCCGGATTTGCAAATTCGGGGTCCCGACACAAAACATGTGGAAGTATGTAAGGCTTTGCATTCAGCAGCTCACAGACCGATCCTTAATTGATTAGACGAGCTTTTCAACAACCCAACAAACACCAGCCAACTAATCTTATTCTTGCCCAATCTAAACCATATTTTTATTTTATCAAGAATTCCATGGTACACCAAAGCATAATTTTATTTTAGCAGAACTTTAATTAGCACAAATTCCCAAAAAGATCTATTTTCAGTTCTAATCATATCAAAGCATTTTGATAACCATATATATATAAAAAATTACTTACCTAAGGTTACAATGGTGTAAAGTATTCAAGTTCAAAGGTGTTTTAAACAAATTGGACATATGTACCTATTAAAATTATGCATGCACCATTTCAAAACAAAATATAACATCAAAAATTAGGTTCAACATGATCAAAAGATATAACTTATTTTGATCGAGGTCCAGAGGAACTGGATCGACGGTCGCAAACTTCATCAGCTCTCTGAAATTTATAAGATGAAAAATAACTATAAGTCAAATTAAATCCAAATAAATTTAAATAAAAATAACAATTTATCATAAATAAGTATATTAGGAATTTATATTAATTTAGAAATAAAAATGGAGTACATCGGAGTTAAGATGAAGGAGAACAAACTCCCACAAGATTTAAATAATATAAAATGAGAAGGAAAACACTATTTAGGTTTTTTTTTCAGAATTTTAGTATTTCCATTCTAAAGAAAATCTGAATTACTACAAAAGCATGATGTCAACAAGAGTTTTTGGATATTTGGAATTATTTTTCTGAGGAAAATTGAATTATGACACTAGCATGATATATAGATGGCATCATCAAATCTTTTTGGTTTTTTTCGGGCGAATTATTTTTCTGAAGGAAATTGGCTCCGGTCACTTACATGTGGGCTCGTGGACCATGGACTCAATCCATGATTTTGGCTAGTTCATCATGGATGCGGTTCATGGGGGCAACACACATGGACCAAAGTCTTGGTGGCACTACACGACACGATGGCTAGCGGCAAGGGGTGGAAAAGGTAGGGTTCACCGTGGTGAAGTTAGCATTCGTGGTTCGAGCGCCAAGAAATAGCAACGGTGGTGGCATGCATGCACGGGAATCGGTGGCGGGATGCGGTAGAGTGGAAATGGGTGCATGCACGAGCAAGGACACGACGAGGTGGATCAGAAGGTGCAGTCTATGGTGGCGGATGAGCTTTGTGGTGGCTCAATTTGGCGGTGAGCAGTGTGGCATCCATAGAGAGAGAAAGAGAGATCCACTGCAAAGATGAAGGGAAAAGAGAAATTAATTTGGGGGGCGGGGGGGGGGGGGGCAAGATGGAGGAGGTTAGGGCTAGGGATGATAATCTTACCTGATTACCCGTGTACCCATGGGTAAAAACACTAATATAGTATGTTCCACTTTTGTTGCCCACGGGCATGTTTATGGGGCCAAACTTTACCTGACGGGCAAACGGGTATGGGTATGAAGGAGCTCCACCTGTACCTGTTTCGCCCGATTACCCGCTACCTTCTACTGATGTGGGCCATAATAGGCTCCAAGTTGGCCCCCTAATCCCCAATTTGTGGTACCTCATATTAGTAATTGTGATTGGTGATGCCGTGATGGGTGATTTGTAATGTTTGTGATGATTAATGAATTGTTTGCATTTTAATTGTTGAACTTGAGCATGTGTGATGATTAATGAACTATTTTCATTTTAATTGTTGAACTTGAGCATATGTGCGTCATTTGTTTGCATGTGTTGTTTTTTTTCTTATTCCCATGTACATTTAAAATTTTGAATTATTGATAATCATTCTTCAATCCACGTATTGTAATTGATTCCCGTAATTTCATCAAATGGATCTTATTGGTAACTTACATATCTCATTAGCTCCTAATGCCCTTTGGTTGGAAGTATTGTTGATGGTGGCGAGTAAACGGGTATACCCATGGTTATCGAGTACCCGCGCGCAATGGGTATGGGTGAGATTTTTTGCCCGCCACCCTTCGTGGGTACACCTATGGGGGAGATTTTGGCTAACGGGCATGGATTTGGGTGAGCACTAGCCGTGTCTACTGCACTCAATTGACATCCCTAGTTAGGACGCACCTTGTGATGCACTTGGCTTTGGGGAAGGAGCATCGGGGTAGCAACATTGACGTGTGGCGCAGCGCCTAGAACGGAAGACGAAGCTTCAGGCATGTAGGGTTCCGAGCAGAGGAGCGAGGGAGAGAGGTTGTCGAGGTGGAAACTAAAATGGGGGTGACGAGGAATGCTTGTGGCTCCATTTTATAGTGCAAGGGGGCACCAGAGCGATGGCAACGGTCGTGGGGATGGCGGCAGCTGACGACTTCAATGTGGATTAGTGCGCAAGCGAGTGGGTACAATGGCTAGGGAGAGGAAAGGATGAGTTAGGGGGAAGTGATGTCATTCAATGCGCACGATGAGGACGAGGATGGGCATCAGTTGGAGCTCATGGAATTCGGCAATGGCGACAGAGGGTCGGGCGGCTAGAGAAAGAAGTGTAGAGGGGAAGAAGATGGGAGGCGTTGGTAGGTGGTCCCAGGTTGTCCTAGTTGGCGATGGCAGGGGAAGAGAGAAAGAGGGAGAGGGTGAGCTGGGCTAGCTGGCAGATCGAACGGTGGGGATAGGTTGACGAAAAAAATATACATACTAGATCTAAAAAGATTTAATTCCATGTAGATGGTCTTGTATACTCATATACTACACGTATATATTTATTGTTACATGATATAATCCCTACCACATGAATAGAGGTGGGCAATCGAGCCATGCTTTTGAGGGCTAGCCCGAGGTACAGTGACACAGCCCGATCCACAACACAGTCCGACATGAAGGTGGGCCGTGCTGGGTGGGCACGGAACTATTCATGGGCCATACCGTGCCCTGGAATTGGGCATGGTGGGTGGCATGGCTGTTTGGGCTGTGCCCTTGTGGGAATAGGAGTAGCAGGGTAGGGATGGGGCCGCGAAGTACCTAGGTTGGGGTGCCAGGGCTAAGGCGCCACCGAGTCACGACCAACATGTCGCCAGGCATCGCACCCGCGCGCCTCGATCGTTGGGCTGCCGCGCCTTGCTCTGCGATCGTCGTGCTGCCGTGCCTGCCACGAACACCGGCCGTGCCTGGCTTCACGACCACCGACCGCCGCACCGGGCTCCACGACCACCACACCTGCCGCCTCGGCCACCTCCCGGGCTTGGCTCCAAGACTGACCACCACGCTTGGATCCATGACTGTCACGCTTGGCTCAGCGATCGTTGGGCTGTCAGGCTGCCGCACCCGCTGCTGGACCACTATGTCTGGCTTCACGACTACGGGGCACCACACCGTGCTCCGCAAATGCTGGGTGACGCGTCAGGCCCCGCCTCGAGCCCCACCCGCCGTGCCATGAGCCATGAGCTAGGGCCGGGGGGAGGAGGGAGGTGGCGGGGTCGCGTGGTGGCCAGAGCCGGATAGGAGGAGGGAGGCAGCGGGGTCGCGGGGAGGCTGGAGCCAGAGGGGAGGAGGGAGGTGGCGGGGTCGTAGGGAGGCCGAGGCCGAGGGGGAGGAGGGAGGCAGTGGGAGGGAGAGGAAGGGGCACAGGGAGGGGAGGTGGCTCGTGGGGACGAGGGAGGCTGTGGGGAGGGAGAGGGAGGGACATGACTGCGCGGGGAGGGAGAGGGAGTGGCTGGTGGGGGAATCGAGGGGAGGAGGGAGGTGAGCTGGCGAAAAGGAGGCGAGCCGTGGCAGCACCGTCGGTGGGGAGAGGATGCAGTGGGGAGACGAGGAAGTGAGGAGGGATTAGGGACCGAGGGAGAGGGGGGCGTCGGTGGCGGAAAAAGGGGGGAAACGGGAAAAAAAAGGGGGAAGGGAGAAAAATTGGAGAGAAAAAAGGAAGGGGAAATAGGTGAAAAGATAAGAAAATGGGAAAGGAGAAAGGAAAAAAGGGAGAAAATAAATAAAATTATGGAATTAAAGTAATTAAATAAAATTATGGACATTTAAATATTTGGGACTCTTAAATATTCTGACTTCTGAAAATGTTGCCTCGCTTAAATCCTCCTCGACCATTGCTCATCCCCCTCCGACTCCCTATGTCACTGTCTTTGGCTCACTCTCACTCTCTTAGTCCCTCTCTCTCATTCCAACTCTCTATGCCACTCTCTTTGGCTCACTCTCACTCTCCTAGTCCCTCTCTCTCATTCCAACTCTCTATGCCACTCTCTTTGGCTCACTCTCACTCTCCTAGTCCCTCTCTCTCCCTCCCACTCTCTATGCCACTCTCTCTGGCTCACGCTCACTCTCTTAGTCCCTCTCTCTCCTTCCGACTCTCTATGCCACTCTCTCTGACTCACTCTCACTCTCTCAATTCCTCTCTCCCTCCGACTCTCCATGTAACTCTTTGTGGCTCACTGTCACTCTTTCAGTCCCTCTCTCCCTCCGACTCTCTATGTAACTCTCTTTGGCTCACTCTCACCCTCTAAGTCCCTCTCTCTCCCTCCGACTCTCTATATCAATCTCTCTGGCTCGCTCTCACTCTCTCAGTCCCTCTCTCTCCCTCTGACTCTCTATGTATCACTCTCTGGCTCACTCGCACTCTCTTAGTCCCTCTCCTTCCGACTCTCTATGTAATTCTCTCCGGCTCCCTCTAACTCTCGTAGTCCATCTCTGTCCCTTCGACTCTATATATCACTCTCTCTAGCTCACTCTCACTCTATCAGTCCCTCTTCTCAGTCGGCACCGCACTTAATTCTCTCCGCTCCTCCCTCCCAATCAACCCTGTCGACCACCACAAATGTCCCACCCTTTCAATCCAACTCCAGTAGCCCCATCGATTGATGCTCTTTTCCTCTCGTCCAGTAGTGCAAATGGGCCGACCTAGGCCAACACGGCATGAAGCAGGCACGAAGCACAAATGGGCCGTGTTTAGGCTCGCTGAATATGAGCTGAGCCGGTACAGCACGGTGCGTACGACATGTCGTCGTGGCCCCAACACGGTTTAGGCATGAATCATAATGGGCATATACCGGGCTGATCCGGTACGGTACAACGCCCACCTCTACTTATGAGATAGAAGAATATCACTTTGGCCATTAAATTCTATTATCATATGTTCAAAAAAGTCATAAAAATAAAATATTATGAAAGCATTTTTTTTATGATAAATTGACTTATATCATTTTAATATATCTAAACCATTTATTATTTAGATAATATATTTAGTCAAAATCAATTCATTTTACTGTATCCATTCTATGCATCACTTTTACGGAAGAGTAACATTTATGCATTCATGTTTACTGCTTCAATTAATTTATTTGTACTGAGTAGTAATTTGCATGCATGTGCGCGACTGAATTACGTACAGGTACAAGTGTATCACGCGAATTTGTCATAAAGATTCCATTGATGGATCCATATAATCCGGTGAGTATATGCAGTACAAGTACGAGCTCTTTTACAGTTTTACGGTATAACAAATTCAATATGAACATTTTATTCTTTTTTGATTCAATGCATCTAATTAGGTAGTATTTATTTACTTCATTCGGTAGAGAGTAGTAGATTTTTTTTTAGATAACAGAAGATGATATCTCTCGGCCTCTGCATTGTGAGATGCATACAACCAATCAATCATTATAAAATTATAGCCAAACGGCTGTAGAAAAAAGAATACAAATAAGTTTTGTAGAAAAGATTGAGCCGACGAAGCCGAGGTAATGCTGATAAGCTGGAATCAAAGAGCCCAAGAGCTGGAGCCAAAAAGCCGGAGTCGATACAACTTCTTGGTCCGCTTTGGGTGCATATATCAAAATCAGAAGCTACATCCAAAAGGTAAGGAGCAATCGGTTGAGCTCTCGGGCAGATGGTTGAAGCATGCGACCGGACGAACGGTGGGCCGGCACAAAGACTGGCGTATATGGGGCGGTCGCTAGGCGGCCGTCGTGTGCGACCGAAGTCGCCGGCGGTGCGGACGACCAAAGACGTGGAGGCTGGAGGCAGGGCCGGCCAAGAGGGCCGCCGAGGCATGTGTCCAACACTACAGGAAACAACTAATTTTTCGTCGGCTAATTATAATTTCGTCAGCTCGGGAGAGGCCGACAATTCTAATCTTTTATTGTCGTCGGCCAGAGGGAAACCGACGATAACATATATATTTTCGTCGGCTGAAAGGATAAGCCGATGACAATGCATATTTTTCGTCGGCCACGTAGCAAAGCCGTCGAAAATATACATTTATTTCGTCGACTGACCGACAAGCCGATGAAAATAAACGATTAACGTCGGCTCGTTGTAGCCGACGAAAATTGATGCGCCCTAATAGGTCTTCCAGACCTCACGCGGGCCACACAACCAATCCTCACGCCGCCACAACCACTCCTCACGCCGCCACAGCCCGTGTTCGCCCGTCGTCGCCCCGGCCTCCCTCGCCGCCGGCGCGCCGCCTCCGGCCTCCGTGCCCGGCGCCAGCGCCCCGTGCCGCCCGCGCCCCGCCGCGCGCCGCCGGCCTCCGTGCCGCCCTTGGCGCCCGGCGCTTGATTCTGCGGCTGGTGCGGTCCATGCGCAACGGCTCCGACATCGCCAACTTCTCCGTGCTCCGGCTCACGGCGCACTCCGGCACGCACGTCGACGCGCCCGGCCACGTCTTCGAGCACTACTACGACGCCGGATTCGACGTCGACACGCTCGACCTCGCCGTCCTCAACGGTACGTCATGAGTACGTACGCATGGTTAATCGTTGTATGTTACTACCTTATCCATCTCTTTGATTGGCGAACTTAATCTTGAATTAGGGGTTAAAATGCTTCGACCAAGTTAATACTCATGAGTGTTTAGCGGATTAATTAAACCCCTACCCAGCCCATCTCAATGGGAGTTTGTTTTAGACTAATGCTACCAAAATTAGAGTAAAATTATCTATCTTTATCACAAAATTAGAGTAAATAAACAGAGCCTAGGATTCATATGAATTTAGCGGATTAAACCCCTAGCCATTAATCTATTGACACCTAGCACATCCTAGAGTCAAATGTAGCCTGAGCGATGATTTTTGATGGCACATCTACAGCTACAAGCAAGTGGTTTATTTTGTCTCTTGGCGTGACAGTTGACTAGAGATTTTTTTTGTTCTTTCTTTCAATCTGATATATATGCAGGGCCAGCACTATTGGTTGATGTTCCCAGGGATAAGAACATAACAGGTAAATTACAGAGAACCCACGTATTTCTTCTTCGGTAGTACAGATATATCCCATCCATACTTCCAATTTTGATCATTTGTCACTTGGATATCCCATCCATTCTTCGGTATTTGTATTAAATATATGAAAGTGCAGATGGTATACCTTGTTAAATGCTAAATGATCGTCAAGCATTTTCTCTTGTGTTAGTGAAGAATTTCAACAATGCGAATGGTTTTAAGATGGCTATATATATATATATATATATATATATATATATTTATAGGCATTGCATTAAATTTAGTATCTTGTTAAATCATCAAACTGAATCTGCAGGTGCAATTTGCACTGGTTTAGAACTAAAAATATCAAGGTTTCAGATGGTGCACATGCGCATAAGAATTGGCCAATTGGGTGTAACATATATGTGATGTGTGTATAGAGTATGTGTTGATATGCGTACGTTTACAATCCAATCATTACTCTTTCTGTAGTAAATAAAACTCAGCTGGTTTATAATGGACTATCAATGCATGATTAGTGTCAGCCAAGCCTATGCGTCACCCGTTGGGGCGACACATCTCACATGTACATGTGAGGTGTGTCGTTCGAATTGTCCCATTTTGGACAGCTCAAAAATGGATGCGAGCATTGGATTTATGACGAAGTCGTTTAGAGTTCGAACGAAATTTACGTGGATAACTCAGCTTGTTCTCCGATGCACCACAATCGGGTGTGCAATCGGAGAACAAATAAGTTATGTCTGCCGAAATTTTGTTCGGACTGAACGATTCGTCATAAATCCGCGCTGGCGTTCATTGTTGGGTGGGTTTAAGACCTATCTTTCCCAATAGAGCCTGTTAGCAACCATACCACACTGGGTGATTGATCTTGTTGCTCATTTGTAGCGTCCATAATGGGTGATGATCGGAGATGGATGTACGATGGTTGGAGTAAGATCGAGCACATTCAAGAGAATGGGGGGTCAAAACACAAGCGTTCATGGACAATGCATTCGCAGGGGCCGCAGGTGGTGTTGTAAAGTGCCCCTGTAACAAGTGTCGAAACTTTGCTCGTCATGTTAAGCCGGATGTGGAACGTCACCTGTGCAAGTTTGGTTTTATGCCTGACTACATGATATGGTACGAGCATGGTGAGGCACAACCCATTGAGACGGACCATGAGGATGAAGATTGGATGGATGAGATGGTGAATGATATTGGTAGGGATTTTGAGGTTAATTCGGAAGAAGAGCCAGGGCCAGAGGTTCAAAGGTTCTATAGCCTCCTTTCGGCCTCGGAAGAGAAATTGCATGATTCCACCAACGTGACCGTCCTAGCGGCCGTGACGCGACTCATGTCAATAAAGTCGAAATATAACTTTTCAAATAACTGCTACAACGATCTGGTCCAATTGATCATTGATATTCTTCCGCCGAACCATAAGATGCCGAAGGACATGTACCAGTCGAAGAAGCTATTGTCCGGCCTTGGGATGAAGTATGAGAAGATTGATGTTTGCGAAGATAATTGCATGTTGTTCTGGAAGGAATATGCCAACGAACCTCGATGTCTCTTCTGTAAAAAATCTAGATATGTCGAGGTGTTAAATGATGAGGGCATAACGGTGACGACAAATGTCGCGGTGAAACAACTTCGCTACATGCCAATCACACCTAGGCTTAAACGGTTATACTTATCTAAAAAAACAGCTAGGCATGAGGTGGCATAAAGAAGGTGTTCGTGGTAGTGATGGAGTGATGGTGCATCCGTCAGATGCCGAGGCATGGAAGGCATTGGACCGCTTCGACCCTCACTTTGCAAGGGACCCTAGGAATGTTCGCATAGGGTTGGCGACAGATGGGTTCACACCTTTCAGCACAAGTGCCATCCCGTACTCTTGTTGGCCGGTTTTTATTATGCCGTACAACCTACCACCTGCTTTATGCATGAAAGATGAGTACATGTTTCTAGCCCTTGTCATACCGGGTCCTGATCATCCTGGGAAGCACCTTAATATGTTCATGCAACCGTTAATTGAAGAGTTGAAAGAGTTGTGGATAGGGGTACAAGCATATGACAGCTATGGTAAAGTAAACTTTACCTTGCGTGTTGCATACTTGTGGTCGGTCCATGATTTACCAGCATATGGCATATGGGCTGGATGGAGTGTTCATGGTCGGCTTTGTTGTCCCATATGTATGGCTGACTCAGATGCATTCCGGGTACCACATGGTGGAAAGTTCTGTTTCTTTGATTGCCATCGACGGTTTTTGCCGCATAATCACCCTTTTAGGAAACTTAGTACTGCATTCCGGAAGGACACCACTATTACAAAGGGCCCGCCAAACCGTTTGACCGGTGCTGAGATAGCTGCCTGGCACAGTCGGCTCGTACCAACAGATGGCGGTTTCGAAGGTTTCAAAGATGACCATAATTGGACTCATATTTGTGCAATATGGAGTCTCCCTTACGCGAAAGCATTGATTCTTATGCACAATGTAGATGTCATGCACCAAGAGCGTAATGTCGCAGAAAGCATTATAAGTATGTGCTTTGATGTCAAAGACAAAACAAAAGACAATGTTAAGGCACGAAGAGACTTGGCCGAGATGTACTTTTCTTTTGCTCTTTTTTTTTAACCAAAGACCAGTGTTAATTTTCCATGCCTTAACCTGTACAGTGTATGCTCGATGCTGACGTCCATGAGGACCTGCGACAGCTATCACATGGAACCGTTACGGCAAGGAACTTCGGTCGTTATGACATCAACGGGTTTCGGTTTCGCTCTGCAAAATTCGAAGCAAAACGCCCCCTTGCAGCCACCGTGAACAGTGGAGTCGTAACTAAGGCATGCGATGCACGTGGGCGTGAAATTAACTACTATGGCATTATTCAAAACATAGTTGAGTTCAAGTTCGGGGGTTCCAAAGATCTGAGAGTAGTTTTCTTTGAATGTGATTGGTTTGATCCCAACAATGGCACACGTGAGAACGAATTTGGCATGGTGGAGATCAGGCACCAATCACGGCTTGAAGGTTTTGACAAATTTGTGCTTTCTCACCAGGTGGAGCAGGTGTATTACTTGCCGTATGCGTGCCCTAGCCTTAGTGCTTGGTGGGTTGCTTATAAAGTGAATCCCCGTGAACGGTTATATAGCCCTAGCGATGCTGATTATGTCGACAGTGCCATGGACAACCAGCAAATTGATGCATATCAGGAAGAAGGTATGCCAAGATCTTTTCGGGTTACCGATGGGTTTGGGCTTGACGGAGTATCCACAGATGCCACAGACCTAATAGTTGAGCCTGATCCAAGAAAGAAACGAAAACGAGGTTCTATAAGAATTCGACGGCCTCAGAGAAAACATGTTTCTGTACAACGATTCACCGATGAACCTCAAGACATTGACGAGTTTTGATACATACATATTATTGGTATATATCTTCCAAATTTTTATATTTTCATATTGTTGCTACCTTGCTTTTTTTAAATGCGCAATCTAACTCTATTTTAAATTTTTACAGATGAATTCTTTTTTCAAGCATGCCCGCAAGGTGGTCTCCAAGAGCACCGGCAGCTCTTCTTCTAGGAGTCAGACTGGTAGGAGTAAGGACTCCCTCTTCCATGGGAGTGCCTCGACTAGGAGCAGGCAGAGATCGTTTGAGAGGTGTCTGGAGGAGGCACAGGAGGAGGTTGCTCCTGCAGTACCTGGTTCTGAGGAGGTTGCTCCTGCAGTAGCTGGTTCTGAGGCACAGGATGAGGAGGACGACAGTGAAGAGGATGAGGGGGACGAGGGAGACGGAGCAGAGGAGGATGAGGGTGCCGAGGGAGACGGAGCAGAGGAGGATGAGGGTGCCGAGGGAGACGGAGCAGAGGAGGATGATGATGATGCACCTCGTACACAGTCCTTCAGGTACTTGTTAGCATGTTATACTGTGCATAGACTTTGCATTCTCATGTTTGGTTATTTTCAGGTTCCGGGGATGTAACAACATACCCCCAGCGGTTGAACATAGGTTACGGAGGTTGATCGTCCCTTGCGGGGACTGGTAAGTTATTTTGTAAATCTATATTTGAAATTTGTTGTATAACTAATCGGTTTGATTTCATGAAATGTAGGCAATGGAATGACGTGGCGTGGGAGGGACGCCGCCAGCATAGGCAGGTTAACTCTGTCCTGGGAGCCATCTGCCGCCACCACTACCCGGGCTTGGTGGAAATCAACGGCGTGCAGCATCCGGCCCTTAAATGGGAGCACTACAGGTTGGCTCTTGATGTCCGGCACGGCACCGTTGCTGACGAGGTGTGGCACGATTTCTGGGTAAGTTCCTTAATTATGTTTGTACAGTTCATACATATAAATTAAATTATTGTGGCACAACTTAAGCATTGTTGTTGCAGGAGAGATACCGTTTGCAGGACGAGGATGTCCCTGTCAATCGCGAGAAGGCGCACAAGGTGTTCAACAAGGCAGCGGCAAGGGTGGTGAAGGACATGATCTCCAATGCTAGAATACAGGCGGTTTGCATGTTCTACAAGAGGGTGAAGAAGGAGAAGATGAACAAGAAGCTTGGGGCATCCAAGATCTACCTACGCGAGGACGAGTACCTGCAGGTAACCGTCCCCTGGTTACTGAAGTGTCCTGATGCTTGGCAGGCTCTTTGTGCGTATTGGGCATCGCCTGCTTTTGTTGCCAAGTCGAACAAGAAGAGAGGCAATCGAGAGGCAGGTGATCCGGTTCTGCACCGGTATGGCGCCGATGGACACCTACGCTTAGCGAAGCGCATGGTATGTCTATATATTGAGTTCATCATGATTTCAGATGCATGGTACTAACTTTCGATTATAGGAGGCTGAAAGTGGCATTGCCCCCAGCTACATAGAGACATATCTTCGGGGACACATGAGCAGGGATCCTACACAGCCTAATCAGCTATGCAGCCAGGCAGCGACTGAGAGGCTTGTAAGTTGTTTACTCTATTTTGAAGTAATATGATCTTTCAAATTGTTGTGTTAACAACAGTCATGCAGGAGAAATATGGGGATGAAATGGTTCGACGTCATGGCCCAGAGTACGACTGGAGGAGGGAAGACCTTGATGTCCAGGCGTTGTACCAGAGCGGTGGAGGCAAGAGCCATGGAAGGTGAGAGATCATCCGCCCTTCTAAAAGTTGTCGGGAATTATGATTTGATTGTGAGTGTGTAGTTGCAATTAATGAATACATTTGTTTCTAATGTCTTTAAGGTACTCAATGTTCAATGGGGTTGTGGACTCTGACGTTGCTTTGAGCCAAGCAAGAACGTCACAGTCATCACAGAGCAGCGCTCGCTCCTCTCGAGAGACAAGGCTTCAGCAAGAGCTGTTACAATCAAAGGAAGAACTGAGGCTACAGCAGGAGCGCCTAGCGCAACACGAGGACGAGTTGAGAAACATGAGAAGACAGCAAGAGTACTTTCAGACCTATCTACAAGTAAGTTAAAAATGTTCAATTTTAGTGATTAAGTGTTTAGCTCGACAATTTTTAGTTAGACACCTAAATGTATGAGATCTAACACGTTGCTTATGTAGGAATGCTTCTCGCAAATGGGGCCTCATTTCAGGTTACCGCAGTTCCAGCCTCCTGCTGCGTACTTCCCCTCGCCACCTCCACCAGCACAGGTACATACATATACTTTTCCATTTTGTTCTAGTTATTTGCAATTCAAGACTAACATCAAATTATATATGTCCTTTCTACAGGGTTCAACCTCACACGCTCCAGAAGGCTCCCCAAATGTCGATGGTTTCCTCGCGTCTGGAGGTAGTGCACATAACTCGAATAACCCTAATAGTGGGAACAACATTAATAGTTAGAACGATGGTTTCGAGTCGGATGGTTTTGTGATGTGACTTTGCATTTGTGATGTGAATGTGTCGAACGGTGGTTGATGTCGTTTGCTGTAATGGTGAATGGTTGATGTCGTTTACATTTGTGATGTGAATGTGACTTCTCGCAAATGGTGAATGTTTCGTGGTGGTTGATGCCGTTTGTTGACTGTGGTCGTGAATGGTTATTATATTTCTGTGCTGAATTTGCCCAGAATTTGCCCAGAATGTTTTTTTTTCTGCACATCCCAGTATTTTCGTCGGCCCTGGGTGGCGGCAAAAATCTTGCAAATTCCGATATTTTAAATCGGCTAGGTATGGCTGACGGCAAATTCCCAGTATTTTCGTCGGCTGTAGTCTGGCCGATGAAAATAAGTATTTTCGTCGGCTGTAGTCTGGCCGATGAAAATAACTATTTTCGTCGGCTGTAGTCTGGCCGATGAAAATAACTATTTTCGTCGGCTTTTGGTTGGCCGACGAAAATAATGGTCATCGGGGGCACCTTTTTCGTCGGTTAGACGAGACCGACGAAAAAACTATATTGTCGTCGGTTGCCGACGAAAATGTAACTTTTTTTCGTCGAGTTATTTTCGTCTGCTTATTTTCGTCGGTAAGCCGACGAAAACGGTTATTTTCGTCGGGAAAGCCCTATTTTCATCGGCTTTTGGCCGACGATAATTTGGCGGATTCCTGTAGTGCAAGGGATAAGTCGCCGAGTGGAGGCTGGGCTGAGCCAGAGGAGCGCGGGCCGAGGACGCGGGCCGGGAGGCGACGAGTTGGTCGGCTAGCCGAGGCAACGTGAAGGACGCCGCATGAAGACGGAGAGGAGGCCGGCGTGTATGGCGAGGCGACGTGATCCAGATCGGCGGTAGAAGAGGAAGCATGGCCACCGTGCAGATGGCCGAAGACGAAGGGCCATCTGTAAAATTTCACACAAGTATATCCTGCGAATTGATCGATCACTGCGAGGATCCATATTTCTGACGCTTACGATTATCCGTCAGGTTATAAAAAGCTCAGCCATCAGGAAATCATTCATTCATTCATATAATCTAACTGCCAGGATCCATATTTCTGACGCTTAATCCGTCGGGTTATAACAAGCTCAGCCATCAGGAAATCATTCATTCACAACATCTAACCGTCGGAATTTGCAATAATAAGGCAGAAAGCAGAGTACGTAGCATTAACAATTACTCTTTTGTGTGTGTGTGTATGTGTGGACAGTTTACAGCCAAGATGAGTGGTGCATTCCGTCGAAAAAAAGAGAGTAGTGCCTACATTGTACAGTAGTTGATGCATGATTTGAGCCTCATACGTCATTCTCCAAATATCTACCTACCTGCATATCTTCTTCACAAATTGTCACGCGAAGGAATTGAATTAAACACTATGATCCAAGAAGATAGAGACCGAGGAGAAAGATACATGGAGACCCACTCAATCTTCTGCGTGAATGTAATGCAATCTTTTTAAAAAAGGGAATAGATCGAACGAATACCAAGTGCTACTTGAATCTGATAATGACCTCAGTACAGGTGAGAGGTCATGAATTTTTTAAATAATATTATTTTAATAAAGATTTACAGAAATAATATGCCAATTAAAAAATAACAAAAGTACTTATCTATTGCCATTTGAAATAGCGACAGAGGGTGAAAACCGAACGGTAACCTCTCTGTCACCATTCAGATGGATTTATCCCTCAGGAACACTGCCGCTAGCCAGAAGGCCATTAACCGAGCAACTAAGAAAGAAAGAAGAGGAAGAGAGGAAGAAAAGGGAGATGATGAAGAGGGAAAGAAGAAGAAAAGGGAGAGGAGGAGGAGGAGGGGAACAAGACGAAAGAGGGAGGAGGAAGAAAAGCTTCATGATTTTTGCAAGTAATTATTTTGTTTATTTGAATTGAAATTTAAAATTTAGTGATTAGATTAATTATATTGTAAATAATTAGCTATATAGAGTAGCAATTGTTATTTAGATAGACGACTTAGCGACTAGATTAATTAGGTTTGTAAGTAATTAGCTGTGTATAATAGCAATATTTTTTTAGATACACGATTTAGTGACAAGATTAATTAGGTTTGTAAGTAATTAGCTATGTAGAATAGCAATAAATTTTTTTATATACACGGTTTAGTGACTAGATTAATCAGGTTTGTAAGTAGTTAGTTGTGTATATTCGTAATTAATTAACTGCATAGAGTAGAAATAGCTATGGACATACAAAACTGTGAGAAGTATGCATGATAGTATGTAGTTCAAAAAATAAATTTATGTATGCCTACAACAGTTGTTTCAAGTAGTGTAGAGTACGTCATCGTGGTATGTAGGTATAACGGTATTAAGAATTTCGTAAAATGCTTAACAGGTATGGATGAACAAGTGCAATTTAAAATACACTACAGAGAAGGGGTTCCGCATATGGGTGAACAAGGGGTGGAACTAAGTCATTTTTCAAGTGTCGTAGCTAGCCTGTCACGTGTAGGGGAGCATTCATGGAGCACGGTTACAAGATGATTGTACCAAATGTTCTCGTTGGACTGTGAATTGCATGACCTGAAGCTACACAGAGTAGGGTGTTAGAGACGGGATTGCACGTACTAAAAGTTAGTGAAACTAAAGGGGCCGGAGTCATGAAGTTCGTATGTAACAATGGTGATTGAGAAAGGGTGACTGTTAGTGTTGTTGGTACAAGCATTTCAGAGAGCCAATGTCATCCATACGACATAGGAGGAGGTTGTTGGTGATGAACCGGAGGAAGTTGGGGAGAGCAACCAAGCTAGAGAATGTTTAGTGAGGCATGATGTTAGTTTGGGTCAGGAAGCAGTGCGAGGCGAGGAAGTTGATGTTCCAATAGCAGAGGTAAAGGAACCAATGGGTGTGGCAGGTGAGAGAGAACATATTGAATTGTTGGTGCAATCGATGGACACAGAGAACCAGGACTATGAGGCTTTAAGTAATGACAAAAAAAGATAAAGAGACTTTCCCTACGGAGTGGGATGAGTGTCGGTTCGATAGGCTGATGGTCAATGAGGGTAAAGATGTCGCATGGGAGTATGATCGAAATGAGGTGCGGCAAGATGCAATTTACAAGAATAAGGGTGAGGTGCAATAAGCAGTGATAGCATGGGCAGTGTTGCCGCGTAGACCCTTTAAGGTTACGAAGTCAGATCAGTGTGTATATGATGTCAGATGCCAGATGGAGGGTTTTCCATTGCGTGTTCATGCTTACTAGCCCAAATGAGACACCATTTGGAAGTGTTCCATAGTCGTCACACACATATGCATGCTGACGGAGTCTACGCAATCGCATAAAAACATATCTTCAGGTTTTATTGCTAATGCAATGTATAGATAGATTGTGGGCAATTTTAATTTAGAGCCACATGCCATCATACTTGCAATAGAGGAGATGTTCTAGTTCACCATAAGCTATGTCAAGGCATGAAGAGCAAAGCAAAAGGCATTAGAAGCAAGGATTTGGTATGTATGAAGACTCCCATGAAAACTTGCTAGGTATGCTTTAGGTGATCAAGGAAAGGAATGTTGGGACTTATGTCGATATTTGTGAGTAGCCTTCGTAGCGCTTCCCTGAGAAGATGGTACTCAAATGGGCATTCTTTGCTTTCAGTGCATGTATCAATGTGTTCAGACATTGCCATCCGTTGTTATGCGTGGACAGGAGATTTCTGACTCGGAAGTACAAAGGCTAGATTTTGACTAACATAGGAGTAGATGGTAACAATTAGGTTCTTCCCATAGCGCTTGCACTCATGGAGGGTGAGAACATTGATAGCTGGCTATAGTTACCAAGGAACGTGAAAGCCGGTGTCGTGAATCAGTGGCATGGAGTGTGTGTCATACACGATCGGCATCCTGGGCTGTTGAAGGTGATCATGCAGTTGCAGCAAGGTGAAGATGAGACACATCCATGGCCTGATTTGTGAAGTAGGTGGTGTAAGTGGCACATGGGTGCGAACTTCTATAAGCAGTTTAGGAACAAGGAGCTGACGAAGCTTTTTAAGAGGCTACGTGACCAGAACCAGCAAAAAAAGTTTGATGCATTATGGAAGAAGTTGGACAAGCTGATGTCAAGTCATATAGTGGAGGCAGCAAAGAGGGTAATGCCTAGCCCAGCGGAGGCCCCAGTAGCACTTGAAGAGTTACACACAGACCCTTCGCACCTTGTTTGGAGGAGCGGAAGGGCTATGAAATGCTTCTCCGAATGGATAGAGCATGAGCATAGGGAGAAATAGGCTCTTCTTTATGACACCGATGGTGCCAGGTATGGGGTCATGACGACAAACCTAGCTGAGGTTTACAATTGGGTCATGTGGGGTCTGAAACCCCTTCTCCTGGTTGCTATAGGGGAGGGTATTCTTTGTGGCATCACGAAGTACTTTGTGGATCACCATGCTAGGGCCGTCGCCCGCATGAATGATCATGTTGTGAAATACTTTGAGATGATTTCTATATACATGGAGGAAAAGGGTAAGAAGGGGAGATGCATATAGCATTAAAGATGGGCATGAGGGAGCTTCATTTTGAGGTACTATGTAAAGATAAAGCAGACCGTGGTACAAACCAGTGAAAAGTTACTCATGAATGCATCCTACATAGGCAAACATGTGTATACATCTGCAGTAAGCCTCGTCTGTTAGACAGACCATGCACACATATCATGGTTGCCTGCTCAACAATCCATATGGATCTGAGTATATTCTTGCCACAATTCTTCAATAAGAAAGCAGTGATGGCAACTTGGAGCACATAAATTCATGATTTTCAAGTTGTGGGTTTATTCACATAGCATCAGAGATGGGAGGACGCACGGTGGGTTCCAGTGTCAACAGGTTGAAGGGCGTAGGGCGGTGGTAGATAAGGCATGTAAGGAATGACATGGATGAAGTGGAAAGTGGGCTTCGTGTAAAGAAATGCTCAGTTTGCAAGGAGACATGGCATAATTTCAAGTATCGCCCAACGGATTAGAGGCCGTGAAATTGTTGTATGAACTTTGCATATAAAATTATTTTACTTTACTGTTTTAGCTGTGGTTGTTCGAGAGGTTCCAAATCAGATGGCCGCATATAGACTTTGCACCTTATGGTGCAGGCTTCTACAGGCCCCAAGGGATGACATTGACTGTCCTACCATGGGGATATTATGTGTTGTCGAAAGGTTAGTACAATAACCTTTATTGTCAATTATATAATGATTTGCCATATTTCATAATAATGGTCACCTATTTCGATTTTTTGTAGCCGACTTTTGCCCTAGTTACTTCGCATGTTTGTACCCTGAGTACATAGCGATGTTTGAACAATTAACAGATGATCACGTCATCTGGCGCCCACACCTTCCAAAGCTCATTGGCGCGTGAGATCCTTAGGCCCTCTCGCTACAGTGCACTAGTGATGATGCCTTCTGGTTGACATGACGTCACCTGGTTTTTGACGTGTTCATGGAGACCTACGTCACCCACTGTGTCATGAGGCAGTTCGGTCTTCGACAGGCGTTCCCCACCCCTACTGGTGACGTTGTCCCACCGAGCTCCACACATTATTTCTATTTTATGTCACTTTTAAATACATCACTCTTTCGGATGTCCTTACCAATGAGGTTATATTGCAAATCTCTTTATATAGACACACTCACAAGGGATTCATTGGTACTATGTGCTGGGTGACACGCATATTACCTCATGCTCAGTAGTGAGTGCAGGCGTTGGTGGACGTGCACGAGGGGGCTACCCGTTATGACCATGGCACGTACGATGACTACATCTGGTGGTACAGCCCATGCACACATGTTCAAGTTGTGTGTGTTGTCAACTCATCTCTTAGGAACGTTCCCTCCACAGCGGACACTTACCCTATGTAGCTAGACTTTACTTTTTACCACTCGGTTAGTACTTCTTTTCACATGTCGTATAATGTACCATTAATACAATAGCAATAACTAATAAGCCTTTAAACGCGTGCCCAAAGTGACCTTACTAGGGAGGTTTCGAAGGAGGCCAGCACACTAATGGTTGCAGTTGGTAGGAGGACAGGTTGGAGGTCACCATGGACCACCTGCGAGGGGCATTGCAGTGTGTTGTGGACAAGGCCTCACACATTGTCCACCTTATGTCCTGCAGGAGGCTTAGGGATGGCGACGTGGTAAAGGTCCATAGCTGTTCCTTCACTGTACGTGGGCGACACATGACGCACACCGCACCTGGGATAGCGCACACGCTGATCAGCCCTCCTCCTGATGTCCTAGGGGCTCTAGCTGGCACCGTTCCATACTGTTTGTCAACACGACTATAGGTACACCTTCTTGTTCTTCCTTCATCTATTATGTTATTTATATTATGTGGTGTGCTAACGTGAAATGTTTGATAGGAGCCATCGATGACCAAAGCACGACCCACTTTGGTGACTCGTTCTACTTTGACGACGTTGTTATCCGGGACTGGTTGACAGACCCCCACTAGTAGTCACCAGGTGTTGTCTTTGGTCCATCTTAGCTCACCGATGCGCCCGATTGGACTTGGTGTCGCGCTGCGTTTTTCGGAAGGTCTGGGGTTGGTTGGGCCGAAGTGGGCTCGCCGGGCCCACAACAGTAGCCCCACAGGGCTGCGGGTTGGTATTATCCTTCCCTCAGCAGTGTTATAAAAGCCCCAGATTTACCCCTTATCTATCCGGGAATACGAAGGAAGGTCCTCTTTTTCACTCCTCTCTTTTCCTCTTTATATATATATATATATATATAGGTCGGAGTAGAGCCTCATGCCTTCGAGGCGAAGGGACAGGTTAAACGTTAGCTTTACCAAACCTCCCACTAAGTCTTGCGCGGAGCGGAGCTCCAGACCTTTGGGACGAGGGGGAGGGCTAGTCGTTAGCCTAACCAGAACTCCCACTAAGTCTTACGCAGAGCGGAGCTCCAGACCTTCGGAGCGAAGGATGGGTGGGACGTTAGCCCGACCAAGCATCCCGCTAAGTCCTACCCGGTGCGAAGCTACGGGCCTTCGGAGCGAAGGATGGGTGGGACGTTAGCCCGACTAAGCATCCCGCTAAGTCCTCACGTTCAATTATTTGGGACGCCAAACGAGTCTTCATTCATAAGGGCTTCAACTGTGTTACTGATAGAACTTTGTACATTCCTTGCCTTCGCATTTCATCGCCTATGGGTAAAACTTCTTGAGAGCGTCTATGTTCCACGTCCTTGGTATGTCTTCACCGTCGAGCGTGATGAGCTTGTGTGCCCCCTTCGCTGTGGAATTTTGGATGATGTATGGTCCTTCCCATGTTGTCTCCAGTTTTGCGAAGGCTGGGGCAACTTTTTTGAGCACCATATCTCCGGGGTGTAACTCGTGTCTTTTTACCTTCTTGTTGAAGCTTCGTGTCGAGGCCTTCGCGTACGCCTTCATGGTCTCCAAAGCTTGAAGTTTCTGCTCTTCTGCTAGGTCACACATAATGTCGGCTTCCTCATAGATCGGGGTCTTGATTATTCGTAAAGATTTTGCATGGACTTCGGCGGGCGAGACAGCTTCTTCTCCGAAAACGAGCCGAAACGGGGAGAACCCAGTTGCTCTTGACGCTGAGGTATGAGTCGCCCACAAGACATGGGCAAGCTCGTCAGGCCAGGATCCTTTCGCTGAGTTATAAAGCCTCTTCTTGATGCCATCGAGAAGCAATCCATTCGCTCGTTCCACTGCCCCGTTCGACTGGGGGTGACCCACTGAGGCGAAGAAGATCTTTGTCCTGATGTTCTCACAGTAGTCACGGAATTTCCTAGAGTCGAACTGGGATCCATTGTCAGTCACAATCTGGAAGGGGACTCCATATCTGCATATAATGGTCCTCCACAGAAATCTGATGGCCGCATCTGCAGTTATTTTGGCCATTGGTTCCGCTTCGATCCATCGAGAGAAGTAATCGATGGCGACGATCATGAACTGAAGGTTGGAGCGGACTTTAGGGAGTGCACCGATGATATCCATCCCCCATTTGGCAAAGGGCCAAATCGGGGGCACTGGTCTTAGCTCATCGGGGGCGCCTTTTTCTAATTCGTCATCCATTGGCATGTGTGACAGTGACGGACTATTTGCTCAGCATCTTGCAACGCCGAAGGCTAGTAGAGCCCCATTCGAAATACTTTTCCCGCGAGATTCCTGGGGGCTTGGTGTGCCCCACAAGCCCCTTGGTGTGCTTCGCGCAGGGCTTGCATCCCCTCTTCATGGGAAACGCAGCGGAGCCATGGGGCGCATAGGCCGCTGCGGAACAGGAGCCCATCAATGATGGCATACTTCTTTGCTCTCCTCTCCAGACGCTTCGCGTGCGCCTCATCGTCTGGTGAAGCCCCTTCGAGGAGATAGTCGTATATCTCACTCCTCCAGTCCTCGCTGGTCGCACGAACAATGAGGTTTATCTGAGTGTGAATGGAGGCGGTGTGAAGCACCTCCAAAAATACTGTCGGGGGCAGGCTCTCTCCGGTGGCGGCGATCTTCGCCAGTTCATCGGCTCGTTCATTTTGGGCTCTGGGTATCACCTCAACAGTTAACCCGATGAAGCTCTTCTCCATCGTCCGGACCGCCTCGACATATTTCTGGAGCTGTTCGTCCTTCACCTGGTATTCTCTTGAGATGTGTCCTTGGATCAGCTTCGAATCGGTGTAAACAACGGCCCTTTTCGCCCCCATGGTCTTCGCTTTCCAGAGCCCCAGCAAGAGTGCTTCGTACTCAGCTACGTTGTTGGTAGAAGGGAAATCCAGTTTTGCCGCGAACTCGGCTTCTTCTCCTCCGGGAGCTTTCACCACCGCAGCCACTCCCGCTCCACTTGCCCCCCATGATCCATCAGAGTTGACGGACCACACCGCCGGGGCTTCGTCGTTGTCGCGCGAGGGGGAGGTCCACTCCACCATGAAATCAGCTATGGCTTGGCTTTTGATTGCGGTGAGTGGTACTATGGTCAATTCCAAGGGCGCCAGTTCGATCGCCCACTTGCTGATGCGTCCAGTGCTTTCTTTGTTGGATAGCATGGCACCGAGGGGATAAGCCGTCGGTACCTTGATGCGATTAGCCTGGAAGTAATGGCGAAGTTTTCTGGAGGCCATTAACAGGGCGTACGCCAGTTTTTCCATCTCGGAGTATCGCAATTTGGCTCCCTGCAGCGCCTCAGAGATGAAGTAGACCGGATGTTGTTTTACACCTTGCGGTCGCACCAATACCGCGCTTGCGGCGTTCGGGCTCGCTGCGAGGTACATCAGGAGCTCCTCACCTTGCTTCGGGCTTTGCAGAATCGGGACTTCTATAAGCCTTTGCTTCAGCCTATCGAAAGCACACTGGCATTCTCTCATCCAAGCAAATGTGCTACTTGAACGTAGCGCTTTGAAGACCGGTAGGCTTTGCTCCGCAGATTTTGGCAGGAATCGGCTGAGGGCTGCCAGCCGCCCCGCCAACCGTTGTACCTCCTTTAAATTTCTTGGTGGAGCCATGTCTTAGATGGCCCTTATTTTTTCTGGGTTTGCCTCAATGCCTCTCTGTGAGACCAGAAGGCCTAGAAGCTTCCCCGCGTCTATGCCGAAGACACACTTGAGCGGGTTGAACCTTACTTTCTTCATCATCAGGTTGTCGAAGGTTTCCCGGAGGTCCGCAACATGGCTTTCCTTCTTCTCGCTTTTGACGATGATATCGTCAACGTATGCTTCTACATTCCTTCCCAACTTCTCGGCGAAGATCTTGGCGATGAGTCGCGCGAAGGTTGCGCCGGCGTTTTTGAGGCCGAAGGGCATTCGTATGAAGCAATATGTGCCGAAGGGGGTGATGAACGCTGTTTTGTCTTCGTCCTCCTTTCGCATGTAAACTTGGTGATAGCCAGAGTAGGCATCGAGGAAGCTCATTCTTTCTGACTCGGAGGTAGAGTCAACGAGTTGATCGATGCGGGGCAGGGGGAAGTCATCTTTAGGGCATGCCTTGTTCAGGTCTGTAAAGTCGATGCACATTCGCCAAGCCCCGCTGGACTTCTTGACCATAACCACATTGGCCAGCCAATCGATATGAAGGGCTTCGCGTATAATCCCCGCCTGGAGCAGCTTGTCTACCTCGGCCTTCGCGACGACTTGCCTTTCCACCGCAAGCTTCCGAAGCTTTTGTTTCTTTGGCTTCGCATCTGAGCTAACAGCGAGGGAGTGCTCGATGGTTTCCCGGTGAACTCCAGGGAGGTCCCGAGGCCCCCACGCGAACAGAGCCTCGTATTCTTGGAATAGTTGCACCAAACGTTTCTCTTCGTCGGGGGATAGCACGGTCCCAAGGGTCAGTGTCCTCTCCCCGCCCAGCTATAATGGCGCCTGTTTTGTCTCCCCTTGAGGTTGTGGCTTGGGGAGCCATCGAATGCGTGGCATTGGCACAGGATCAACCTCCGAAATGCAGACATGTTTCACTTGAGGAGGGTTTTCCATGTCAATCTTCCTCGCGAGTGCCTGGTCCCCCCACACCGTAATGACACCCTGAACAGAAGGAATTTTCATGCATAGGAACCCGTGATGAATTACGGCTCCCATGGCCGTCAATGAGCCCAGGCCCAAGATGGCATTATATTGGAAGGGCGTGTCCACTACATCGAACGTTATGTGGGTAGTGACGCAGGCAGGTGGCATCGAGAAGGTGACCTCCAATTCCACTTGACCTAAGGTGCTGATGGTGCCCCCCCGAAGCCCATCAAAGGTACTTCTGACTTCTTTAACCGGTCTTGGGGGATCATCATTTGCCGGAAAGCCTCCGCAAAGAGGATGTCCGCCGCGCTTCCTCCATCTATTAGCACTCGACGTACTTCGCAATCGGTAATGATTGCGGTCACCACCAAGGAGTCTTGATGCGGAAAATGCACGCCCACTGCATCTTCTTGCGTGAAGGTGATCGGCCCAAATTTCATCGGAGGGGGAGTGGTCGGATTGATATCGACGTAATTGATTTGTCTCGCGTAAGCTTTCCTCTGTCTTTTTGATGAGAGATGCGACGAAGAACCCCCGGCGATGACGTTGATAATACGGCGGAGATGATTTACTCCCCCCTGAGGAGGGGGGTGTCGACGTTCGGCCAGGGCTGCTTCAGGTGGAGGAGGGCATAGCCCAGCTTCTTTTCGCTTAGCTTCAAAGCGTCGATATCCCTCAATTACCTTGCAGTGGATGGTGTCATGGGTGTTATTCTCACCATGATACTCACAGTGGTACCGCCTCCGCATTTGTCCTTCCCCCTTCATCATTCGAGCTCCCTCGTCTTGTCCTTCACGGCCCAAGACAAGGCCTTGCCTTTGCCGCTCCGGTTGTCGATCGCTGATAATTCGCTGATTGCTTCGCTCGTCAATGTAGTGTATTCTCCTTTCCCCGTCTCTTTTGGATGACTCAGTGTATCGTCCCTTCGCCCCAGCCCTGAGCGGGAGGTCCCCTCTCCCACGCCCTCTTTTGCGGGGAACCGACTCTGGGGCTTCGCGCCGTGGCCTATCATCCCTGCGGAGATTGTCTTCCTCCGCCCACGCATATTCCCTCATTTTTGCCAAGAGTTCTTCCACAGTGTGCACCTCCTTGCGCGCGAGCCTTTCCGCTAAGGGTCCCCTTCGTAAGCCGCATCGTGCCGCGTTGATGATAGTGGTATCGCTGACACCTCGGATCTGACATTTAACTCTGGAAAAGCGCTGAAAATAACTTTTAAGGGTTTCCCCTTCGCGCTGCTTGATCGCAAATAGATCACTTTCCTCTTTCATTCCGTCGAAGTTGCCTTGGAAATTGCCTTCCAACTTACTACGGAGTCGCGACCAGCTCGTGATCTAACCGAACTCCAGCGAGGAGTACCAAGACAAAGCGATGCCTGAAAGCGCCAGCAGAATCCCCTTTGCCTTAACATCGTCGTCTCCCCCCGCGGCCTCCACTGCCGTGTCGTAGACGCGGAGGAACTCCCTGGGATCCGTCCTGCCGTCATACGGTTTGATGGTAGGAAACTTGAAGCTTCCTGGAGAGGGCCATTTTTTGGCCCGTAAGCGAAGACTGAGGGGGTTTGGATCGTCGTCCTCCCTGATGGCTGTCGCATATGTTGGAGACAGCACTTCGCGGCTCGGGCTTTCATCCTGTGATTCATCTCGCCCCCAGTCTTTTTGTTCTTGCAGGCGTCTCACCTTCGCCATGATCTTTTCATTAGCCTCCATCAGCGTTCGCACGTTGAGGTCGAGCTCCTCTTGAGTCCTGGTTCCTTCTTCGATGACCTCTTCACCCCCATGAGTGACCTGTTGACAAGTCAGATGTGCTGACGCTCCCGCTTCATCTCCACCCGGTGTCGAGGACGTCGGCCCGCAGTTGGGGGCCGCCGTTTCGGAGCTCGCTTGCGCGTCGCCGCCGAGGTCTGCGGCGGTGCAGCTCCTACTGGGACCTGCGCTCGATTTTCGTGACCTTGGAGTCGTTGCGGATCACGAGACTGGCTCCTCGTGGATCGCCTTGATCCATCCGCTCCCGTCGTCGCCGTCGGTTCCTTAGATGTCGTCCCTTTCTTTGGTGGCATAGTTGTCGAGAGTTGTTCCTTTGCTAGTCAGAGAGCAGTGGTTTCACCTTACAACTAGGGTTCCCCACGGACGGCGCCAGTGTGGCTATGTAGAACCACCAGGTTTGATTTTGTGTGGTATATTTCTTTGTTTTTCTTTCTCCGGGAAAAATCCCCCCTACATGGACGCTCTCCCTCCCTTTTTATAGGAAGGGAATGGGGTAAAATCATCTTTGAATGCATGTCTGGTTGGTCCTTTTTCGACCGGCACTGACAGGATTTTGCAAGTTTGTTTTTAGTTGCTCGCCACTTGTCCTTCTTTTACAGCCAAGTATCTATGACGTGGAGTTTTCATCTGTCTTTTCCCCATACCCATTCATTTCATAATCTTTTCGGGGGCTTAAATGGAACTCCCTATGCCTCTGGGTTCTGTGTTGATCTGGTCCCGCCTGACATCTTTTTGCAGGCTTTAGCTGGGTATCAGGCCTGCTTGATCATACTGTTGGCTGTACCCATCCGGGTCGCGAAGGCTTCCTCCTCCGCAACTTCCTTCGGGCTTTTGCTCCGCTCCTTTCATCAGAGGGAATTTGTATTACGTTCCGACCTCTTTGCTTCGGCTAAAAGTATGGGCCTTACTTCGCCTTCCATAAGGGGCAAGTTTGTTGGGCCGAAATGAGTCAGTAGAATCCTCGACAATGAGATTTTTGGTATGTACGTAGCTTTTGAGGCGTAATTGGTCCACCAGATTGGACTTGGTGTCGCGCTGCGTTTTCCGGAAGGTCTAGGGTTGGTTGGGCCGAAGTGGGCTCACCGAGCCCACAACAGCTGCCAGTAGCTTTGTCAGCTTGATTTAACAACATACTAGTAGGTGTTTTTCAGACTAAATTTACAATACACTGTCATGTACTTTGTCTAACCAATTTACAACTCGTGGGCAGCAGCATTCTTAGGCTGCTTAGATATTACACTCCTACCAAAAACTTACTATAAATATGAACACATGCCCATCATAAACATTCCACACTACACCAAGGCAAACCCACATTGAACACCTTATCCCTACCGGCACCGCAGACCCCTTCATCGGCGGGTTCATGATGACAAACTATGAAGCAATTCTTCGTAAGTGGAAGTGGCTTACCAAGAATGCAAAAAATTACCCAGATGTTTCTTGCAAGGATGCACCTGTGCCACCGGAGTTTCCCCGCCCAAACTGTGACTGCGATGCTCTGGTGTGGATAATGCAGTCCAGACATCTCGACATTGCTGGCTGGGCACACTACACGTGTAACAACGAAGGGGTATATGGTTAATGACATGCATGCACATTTCGTAATGCATTTTTCATACATCTAAATTCATCCACACATGACACTAGCAAGATGATAGTTGCTACTTATTCTAATGGATCGATGGCCCCGACAAGTACGATAGGGTGTCTTCGAGCACAAATTATACCTATACCATGTTTTTGAACCACGAAAGGCTTGGTTCCCATTTGTGTTGTAGATGTAACCAACCTTCTATTAAGGATAGCGTAGAAAGAAATAATAGAAACATAGCTCCAGTATAAAGATCTTGATTGGTGCATAATCCAATTGTATACTAGCACTGATAAACCCCAGAATAGGCGATATTCACTGGATCGGCAGCACCTCCTCGAGTAAGGCTTACCAGGTTTAGGAGAACTTTTATGTCTTTCTTATAGCGATCGCTGAAAGTTAGTCAATGCCCTGGTTTCAATGAATGAAGACCGATGGGCTACGAAGTGGAGATGATGTCATCGTGTCATTGCTCGTGGTGTCTTCACCAGGATTTTACTTACCAATGTGAAAGGTACCGTGCAAGTGGTTCTATCATTTAGATAGAGAGTGATCTTTCCTTCTTGTGAAAGAAAGATATGACGTTGGGAAGGACTAGAAACGTTTTCGTAGCCTTGGGGCGAAGGGCAGAGAGTTTGTGGCGGCCTTCGCTCAATTTGGGTCAGACCTTGATGCTGCGACTCAGGCATTACTCAATAGAGGTGCAAGGGTTACAGAAGTGCCCAAACAACTGCAATATGAACCACTTCCAATTGAAAAACAAATTGTTGTGATTTATGCTGCTGTCAACAGCTTCTGTGATCGAATGCCACAAGACAGAATTTCTCAATATGAAAAAGCCATTCTAAGTACTATTAATCCAGAATTACAAAAATCATTCTTGGAAAAAGGGGGATTAACTAAAGAAAGAAAGATGGAACCTGATGCTTCTTTAAAAGAAACTACTTTGCCTTATTTGTGAATTAGTAAAAATAAATAAGACAGATAAAAAATCAATTTGGAAATTGCGCGCCGGGGGGGGGCTAGGGTTGTTTTTGGTTGTGTTATGTCGGTTTTTTTTAAGGAAGTTACCTCTTGAACTCGTAGATATAGAGAGGTTGCCCCTCCTCTTGAACTGTGTCACCTTACTCATTTTTGTACTTGTTGTTTTATTTTCCAATTACTTCTTCAATTGAGAGAAAGAAAGAGAGTAGTAAGAATTATCTTATAGAAAAGAGATGTTTCCAATTCATCACAAGATCAAAAGCTTTTTCTACATCACAGCATAGCGACGGATAATTTTGAATCTACATAGGTCTAGTCCAGGGGACAAATCAATAGGAAATGCTATTTGCTTCTTAAGAAGAACTTTTTGAAATGAAAGAGTTTCCACAGGCGTCGGATATCATTTCTTCAAATAAGGAAGAATTGTTATTGAAGCATTTCCTACCTTTCTTTTTGTTAGAGATTGTCCACCAAAAGCACTTTAGTCCTGGCAGGTGCCTGAACAGCTATCTCCTGGTGTTCTTCTATCGCCTCTTTTCCTTTTTTTTAAGGAAATGGAGTAGGAAGTGCCCAGAGAACCGAAGCTATGGTCTAGCAAACCATAGGGTTGACAAAATCGATAAGGAAGATAGAGGGGGTCTGTGCAACCAAGAGTCTCAAGTTGAGACCGTAGTGCAAGCTCATCAAAGAAGGAGGTGTGGCCTTTATAAGCCTATTTGACATCTACAAGGCACTAAAGCTTCAACTTTTCTGGTTACTTCGACTCTAGTACTAGCTTCAAGCGCTTACTATCAGGGCTGCGCTGCGCATACAGAGCAGAGCGAACGAAAGTTCCATTCTCTTGACTAGATAGAGCCACAGTAAGGGAAGAACCCGGGAACTCTATAACCTCTAGAACCACAGGAAGGGAACCTATAGAGCAGAACCATGTAGTAACCAAATTAGCACAGAAGAAGAGATCATAATGAAGGAATGAAATATGTTTTCCTCCACATTTGTTCAATTCAAGCTGATAGAATCATAGAAAAGAGAACATATAAGGATGAAATCACATTGAACGTCATCAGAAAACAGAGATGCATGTCATGAGTAAACAAGACACATGGAGTATTTTCCCTCTTTCTTTGTAAATTGTTGTTGTTAACCACAAACTTATATAAGTTGGCTACACAACAGGGCAATAATACCAATTGCATATTATTGTTGGAGAGGAGTGAGAACGGTGTTCATGTATGGCAAGCAATGCACACATTGCCTTTTTCTTTAGGTTATGCCCGGCATCACAAGTTCCCTAGCACTTCCACATTCTGTGCCCCTGTTCCACCATACCTAACCAGTAGTCTTTGATTGTAAGCTATAGCCATTTGTTCCAAAACCATGTCAACGCTTCCATTGCTTCCATTCATTAGTCGTGTACAGACGTTGACCTATTATGCATCTGAGTTATATGACAGGTTTCAAATTGTACTGATAAATATGTTCTTTATGTTTTTTTCCCTATTCAGCAGATAAAAGAATACTCGACCTGTATAACATTTCAAGAAGAGCACAATCTTTACATTTTTTGGTTAGTTGCATCTAAGTTACTCCTACAAGATTGGGGCTCTCTTTCCATTTCCTCCTCTGGCATCTAAACTCTCTGGTCAAAGTGTTCTAAATTTCTGAGTGCACTGCTGCCCTCCTCAATTTTAGGCATTACCATGGTCTGAAGAAAGGAGGCAAAAAGATGTCCTCCAACTTAACATTGTACCAACCTTAACATCTCTTGCTTATAACATCCCTCCAACCACTGACTTGTTACATTCAGCCCAAATTAAAGGGAGAGATTCGTTAAAGATTATCCACCTAATCTCACTCTTTCTGGGCAGTAGATTGGTTTCCTTCTACCACAACTGTCCATGACAACCATAGGACCTTGCAGGCTAATGGCTTTTGCACAAAGATTTCAAAGATTAAAGCTTTTCCTCCAAGTATCAACTGGTCAGTTTACAGTAAAGGAATTCGAAAGCTCCGAGCAAAAAATCATAGCTATCGGCTCACTTATTCCTCATTACATGCAATGAATAAGAAAGGATATTACTGATTCAAAAGATAGGCACAAGTCTTCTTTCTTCCAGACCAGACCAGGAATGAAATAGCTGGTTCGATAAGGACCAGGAATCCTAGATGGAGAGAATCTGGTCTTGTTTTGTGCATGGCTTACGGCAGGCAAGCAAGCCAATCAAGAGTAGACCAAGCCAAGCAGAAGGCCCTCAACCAGGGGAATCCTTATTGATCAGTAGTCACAGAAAACTCCATACCGAAAGAGCTAGCCTGGGGCATTCCAACATCCAGAACGAAGCCTGTCAAGCCAACCTTCCCTCACTGCGAAAATGCAACATCCGGCGTACTCATTGGCTTTGACCTCAGATTCATTACTTGCTAGAGAAGTAGTTTACATAACTGTCACAGCTCCAATGCGATAATCTTGTTAATCAGCAAAGTAGCTAGCCTAAATAAGGAGTTTACAATCGCTTGACTATAAAGTAAAGAGCGGCTAATGGGAGATTGCTTGAGTAGGCTCAGTAAGGGATTACCCGCGGGCAGGGTGAAAGAGCTTTCATTAATAGTATGAACAGGTGGATCAGCAAGATAGCTATGCAGTTGCGCCCGAGCGCTACACCTGGTGGAAACCTTCCCCTAAGACTATGGAAGAGAAACCAAAACAACCGTCATATTGCCCAAAAGAAGTATATTTCTAGAAGCCTCTGTATGAGCTTTAGGAACTACAAAAGAAGCTAAAGAAGCAAGCTGAGGTGGCTCATTTCTAGGAGGAGCCGAAGATCGCCAATGAAAACTATTATTGGGTGTGTATGTACGGGCCTAATTGGAAGAAAACAAAAGCCAACAGCCTCGCCAGATCAAAAGGGGAAGACATCAATGGATCCTTCCGTGTAAGGTCTATGATAGGCATCATGACTTATTTTACAATTCCAAAAGGCGCACATGTATCATAGTTGTACTTCCTATTCATCGTTTGTTCGTGTCGCCATTTGTACCGAACTATATGCGCCATCTATGTTAACCTGTTTTTCTATGTCATGCAATACAGCGGTTCCATACGCGTCATCTATCTTGTCTTATTTTGTACGCCTTTTGCGCATCTTTATGTTTATGACTTGTACATCAATTTGATTATAATTTCACAATTTTGTAGTACAATACTCAACAAAAAACAATAACTATCAATCAAAATTTCACAATTTTACAGTATATCACTGAACCAAAAAAAATTAAAATCTGTCAATTCAAATACCCAAAATGTTCGTTAATTAGTGAACCAAAAAAATTCCCTAGTTTTTCGCTACTCCATGCCTTCATTCCGTTACTACCAATATTAAACGTTACTCCTATGAATTTTTTCTTATTGATTTCTCTATGCCTTGTTATTTTCTACTTAACAAACCTCTCTATCGAATTTCTATCAAATTTTGTTAACGCAATTATTATTTATGTATTTTTTTAAAACCTAAACCATGATGCCCTATTTTCGGTATACTTATTTTCCAATTTTTTATTTTTAATTTTAACAAAATTCATATGCGCTTATTTTCCTTTCTTTCCCCTCCTTCTTACTCTCCCCCTCTTTTTTTTTGGCTGGTTTTGCTCTTTGTCGCCATTTGAAATGGTGATAGAGAATTGTCACCATTACAAATAGCGGCAGAGGCCTCCCAATTGCGCAAGACACCTCCGTAGCTATTTGGAATGACGACAGACTCTCTGTCGCTATTTCAAATGGCGATAGAAAGTCAGACACCATTTGAAATGGCAATAGAGGGGTATTTTTGTTATTTTTAAATCAGTTTATTATTTCGGTAAATTTATATTAAAATGTTATTATTTAAAAAAGTTCGAGAGGTCATTATCCTGCTTGAATGTAATACAATCTTCCCGCTGGTTGTTGCCAACTTGGTGACCGAATAAAAATCTTTCCAACTTGCAGGAACCACGCATGCACAGCAAGCAAAGCTACAGTGGTGCCAACCTTTCACAACTAGCACTGCATATTGCGGCGAATGTACGCGGCGCGGTCAGAAACGCAGCTTTCCGTTACGGGGGTGGTGTTCAGTGTTCTCACCTTTTGAATTTTTTACTGTTCTAACCTCTCTGAACATCCTTTTTACAGATCTAGCCGCTTATCCTACAAAATTTCAAATGTAGCCCCTAAACAGTGTATCCTCGCGCATTCCGGGTGCTGAATTTTTTTTCCTATTATTTTATTCGGAATGCCGCGACGCCCGACCGCTGGAAATGCCGAAAACACCAAAAAAAAAATTTCATAATATTTCCGCGGTGCCCGTTAGCGGTAAAATAATAAAAAAAAAAAATTTTTTTTTTGGTGTTTTCCCGCGGTGCCCGACCGCTGAATTCGCTGGAAAGAAAAAAATTTTTTTTGCAAATTTCCCCGCGGAGCCCGACCGCTGAAATCGCTGAAGGAAAAAAAAAATTTTTTGCAAAACCAGCGCTCGGGGAGCGCTGGAAAATTTTCGAAAATTTTTTTTTTGTTTTTTTTTTAAATTGCAGCTCAGGATTTTAAATAGCAGTGAAAATTTTTTTTTTTTGCAAATTTCCCCGCGGCGCCCGAGAGCGGGATTTAAATTTTTTTTTTTAATTATGTAGCGGCGCCCGATAATTAAAAAAAAATTAAAAATTCCCGAGAGCTGTTTTATAAAATTTTTTTTTTGGATTTTTAAAAAGCGCGCTCGAATTTTTTTTAAAAATTTAAATTATTATTTTTAAATAACCGGTGCTTTGGGTGCTTTGGATGCTTTGGATGGATGCTATGCTATCGTAGCCTGCACTTTGATTCCAAAATTCGATTCTTTGCATGGGAGGGAAATAAGGGACGTGACGGCGAATAGATTGATATGACGGGGAATAATTGATTTGTCTCTTGATTTGCCTTCCTAATTAATTGCCTCCCTAATTAATTGCCTCAGCTTGCGGTCTATATAAACCGAAGCGGAGCTCAGCCTCAGCCTGCGAGGTCGATGAAAAACGAAGCTGTGTTGTGAAGAGAGGAGTGATTCCTAGAGAGCAGAACGGAGAGATTTCGCAATAGCAGAGGGGTGTGAGTTCACCACAGGAGACAACAGTGCGGTGTTAATCTTTGTTGATCTACGGTGGTAATCTTTGTTAATCTATGTTGCCTTCCTCTCGAATTTCTTATGGATCTGACCTCCTTCATTTTATTTTTTAAAAAACTTTGCAGGCATTGATCTGGAGTTTTGTTGATCTTCGGTACAACTTCGATAAGGTTAGTTAGAAATCTTCATGAGTATTAGTATATTATGGACAATGCAGTAGTAGAGTTCAGTGCAATAGTGGTTGTTGTAAGGATGTATTGTTGTGCACAATATAGTAGTAGTGACCAGTGTAGTAGTAGTCTTAATGATCTACATGTGTCACCAATGTAGTTTTAGTGACCATTGTAGTCCTATCAGTAGCTCTAATGATAGTTTCAATGTAGTAGTAGTTTTAATGGCCAGTGTAGTAGTAGTTTTAATGGCCAGTGTAGTAGTAGTTTTAATGACCAATGTAGTTGTTGAAAGTGGATTGGAGTGACTAGTGTACTAGTACCAGTTTCAATGATCTAATCTAGTAGTGTCAAGTGTAGTAGTAGCAAGTTTTACTGATGTACTATTGTTGAGTGTGTAGTATTAGTGCAGTATATTGTTAGGCTAGGGTTAATTGGTCGTTTAGAGTAAGTTAGTGCAATTAATAATATGCTGGTAAAATTGCATGCCATGGTCAATTATTTAATTATTTTGCCAGTGTCACATGCAAAAAGCAAAGCAAGTAGTGATTATTTTCGATGATTCGTGACATGCATGAGATTCCTGACATGCAAAGCGTTTGGCTTCATTGCATGTAGCCAAAAAAGGAGCATGCATGAGATTCCTGCCATGCAAAGCAGCCAGCTTCATTATATTTTCGATGAACTGATGAGGGATCATTTTTTGCAGGTATTCTCCAGAAATAAAATATCGAACACGTACGTGGATATTTAATCTTGAGGCTCAATTTCTGGGAGGATAATCTGATCGTTACGCCGGCTATTGCAATCATCAGTTTTGCTTCATAAAGGTTAGTGTAAATATGTGTGAACTGTAGATGTACATGATTAGTATAAATTAACACGGTCAATGTATAAATTAACACGGTAAATGTAGTAGTAGTGGCTGTTTTAATGATGTATTGTTGTCGAGTGTAGTAGTGAGGAGTGTAGACATTGTAGTAGTGACGAGTGTAGTAGTGGCTTCAATGTCGACAATGTAGTACTGACGAGTGTAGTAGTAGTTTTAATGATGTACATGTGTAATGTCGTCGTATTGACCATTTTAATAGTAGCAGAAGTTTTAATGTTGTACGATTGTAGACATTGAAGTTGTAGTGACAAGTGCAGTGGTAGTAGTAGTTTTAATGATCTATGGTTGTGGAAAGTGGATTGGAGTGAACAGTGTAGTAGTAGCAGTTCGATTGATCTAATGTTCTCGATAGTGTAGTAGTAGTGTCTAGTTTAGTACTACCAGTTTTATTGATGTACTGTTGTTGAGAGTGTAGTACCAGTGTAGTGTATTGTTAGGCTATGATTAATTGATCGTTTACAGTTAATTATTTACTTTTACGCTATTAAGTACTCGTATTTTCTTCAATTTGCTTTTTTGTATTTTAGTGCAAGTAATAATAAACTGGTAAAATTATTCTGACGTGGACTAGAGACTGGTTCCATGTTTAATTAGGCACGCTATTGGGAACTATCAATTTTAATAGAATCAGTCAGGATAATTGAAGTAGGTTTGAAATGCGAAGTGTAGCAGATCGATAATTGTAATGCGATAAGCTCTTTGGGCACTTGAAGACATGGAAAAATTTCATGGTCACGAAATTGGATTCAATGCCTCAAAATTATGTAGGACTGAAGGGAAAAGAAAAGAAGAGAAAAGAAAAGACGAAAACTATAAAAACATTTATTTTGGCATTTTATTGGAAACTATCAATGTTAGTCCTATAAATCGCAGTAAAGAACATGATTTTTTAGAAATACTTATGTCTTTTCGCTATGGTAGGTACTACATGGAAGAAATTTTAGAGTTGTGCGTGTTTTATGGTGACAATGTTGTTCGAGAGGGTCCATATGGGGTGGACCTTTCGAACTGCGAAAGGAAGATGATCCGGGCTCCGGGTCTAACGGAGATGAGTCTGAGCGACCTCCGTACGTGCGTGAGAAGCGCATTTGATCCATTGACTGCCCGGAAAAAGCTCGTAATCGAGGCAATACATGCTAGAGTTGTGGCAGGGTCCACCAACTGCGGGTGGGAGCTTTGTAAGATTGTGGGAAGCGCATTGTGGGGGGAATACATGCAAGTTGTGATGAACCCTAAAGCGTTGATACACCGTTGCCCGATGGTGTATGTGCGCTTCCTGGATAGAGAACAAACCTCTAGTCCCCTTGGTGGCGGTGGCGGTGGCGGTGGCGTCGAAGATTCATCTGGCGCCATCGGTACCGATGAATTTCGGGCGAATGAAGACATCGGCCAGTGGTGGTCCGCTCGCATTGACTGCCACGAGCACCTAGAAGGCATGGCGGAGGAAGAAATATCTGATGAAGATGACGAAGTCAACACGGATAGCAGTGAAGACGACGATGGAGCTCCAATCGGTGGCATTGTGTCCACTGATGTGGAGCATGTGTCTTCTCGATTGGACGAACTGGCGATGACATCTCTCGTCCTGCCAGACGAAGCCGGCACGGAGTGGGCCTTCGATCAGGACACTCTGCTTGTCGGGCAACGCTTCCCTACGAAGAGTGCCGTCCAGCAGGCAATTGCTAGATATGCGGTGAACATCAGCCGCACATACCGGGTGTATAAGTCGAACCAGGAGACCTACATTGTGAAGTGCATGGATCCTCAGTGTCCCGGCAAGATTCGTGCCCATAAGTCCAAGGGCGCGAGTTTTGGCTTCAAGATAACCGTATTGACGAACCACACTTGTGTGCTTGATGAGCCACTGGCGAAGCACAAAAATGTCACATCCTCATATGTGGCGAGCCTGATTTCTCACTTGGTCACGGCGGACTTTACCGTTTCACCGAAGATATTGAGGGCAGACGTGATAAACAGTGTGGGATATCCTGTTAGCTACTGCAAGGTCTAGCGGCAAAGAAGAAAGTTATAGAGATGATGTACGGCACGTATGAAGAGGGGTACAACCTTGTTCCTCGCATGCTTCACCAGATTGCTGAAACCAATCCCGGGACCTACATCAACAAGATGGATAGGCCGCACCCCGCGAAGGGTCCGAACTGCTTCATCCTCGATCGTGTCTTCTGGGCATTCGGACCAGCTATTCGGGGATTCAAGTACTGCCGGCCTGTGCTTACCATGGATGGTACTTTCCTGGCCGGCAAGTACAAGGGCACCATTCTGATGGCGGTTGCGGCGGACGCCAACGATCAGCTACTCCCGGTGGCCTATGCAATCGTGGAAAGCGAGAACACGGAGAGCTGGTTGTGGTTCCTAGCAAATGTGAAACAAGCTGTTGTCCAAGATCGCCCCAACGTGTGCCTCATCACTGACAGGCATGCTGGTTTAATGTCCGCCATCAGCACCATGCAAGGAGGGACACAGGCGCCTTACCAATGGAATGATGTCGTGAACCGATGGTGCATGAGGCATCTTGCGGCGAACCTACATAGGAGGTTCCGCAGCAAGGAAGTCATGAAGACATTTAAAAGACTCTGCATGCAAAATCAGAGGCGGAAATTTGAGGCCATATGGAGAGTGCTCGATGAGGAGACCGCAAAACTTACGACGCAGTCAAACTCCGAGGTCAGCAACTTCTCTCAGTGGGTGCAGTTGCATGCTCCGGATCTGGATAAATGGTCCTTGTTGCATGACACAGACGGCGCTAGATATGGCATAATGACAACTAACATGTCGGAGGTTTACAACGGTGTTTTGAAGGGTGTTCGGTCCCTCCCAGTTAGTGCCGTCGTGGAGGAAACCTGGAACAGGACTGTTGGATACTTCGTGAACAGGGGGAGGAATGCAAAGAATCATATAGATTCAGGAAAGCAGTTCTCCGAACGTATGCATGCATACATGGAGAAGAAAATAGAAAAGGCTCGCTCGCACGACGCCCGCACCATGGATGGAATCAGGCAAAAGTTTGAAGTGCATCTGCGGGAGAAGTTCGTCGGTGGGCATTGCAGAGGGTACCGTAAACAGGTGTGCACAATAGGTGATGTCGCGAAATGCACATGCAACAAGCCACAACTGTTGCACAAGCCATGCTCGCATGTATATGCAGCATGCGCAGCTTTACGTCAGTCCTTTGTGGCGTACATCTTTGAGTACTTCAGCACCGGCCATCTGTTCGGGACATGGAGTTCGGAGTTCAACTCTTATGGCTTGGACATGCATCACAGGGAGCTATGGCCGGGCCAAGTGACTTGGTATCAGAACGATGCCTTAAAGCGGAGCGGCCGTGGACGGTGGCAGTCAAGGCGAATCCGCAACGATATGGATGCAAGTCAAAGGGGGGACAGGCCAGCCGCACGAAAGTGCCGTATATGCAGGACAGTCGGGCATACAATGAAGAACTGCCCTAATAGGGCCGGCTCGTCGGCCCATCCCTAGCAACCATGACAATGTACCTCGATGTAATTTCTTTATGTTCATGTGGGAGTAGTACTTTCATTTGGTGTTATGTAATATCATGGACCGTGCTGCCTATGTCAAGTTAGCTGATGTAATGTCCTCCCATTTCATGTATTGCCAAATCGTGTACTGTCATGTAATTTTAATTTGAATTGTGCGGTTAGTACTTTCCCAGAATTGCATTACTATATTACGTTATGTAATGTCATGTCATCACATTTTATTTGTTGTTATGGTATGAAATGTTATTTATTTTCGTACCTGTATTAAATTTTGTTTATTCTCGCAGGACATGGCTGGAGACCCGCAGTCTTTGCTTGACTCACACTACGATGCCAAGCATCGTGCCGGGTCAGCTTGCAGGTGGCACCCCACCGTCTTTCGCTCTCAGGCCCGCGAGGGAGCACTGGCCCTTGGACGAGCGGTACGTGCCCACTCTACGGGAGTCAGGGCTTCTGCCGCTAGCCCGGATGTTGGACATCGGGCAGTCCTTCCCGTTGGATGGGGCTCTCTTGTCTGCACTGGTTGATCGTTGGAGGCCAGAGACCCACACTTTTCACTTCTACTGGGGGGAGATGACCGTCACCCTCCAGGACGTTGCCTATATTACCGGCTTACCTATAAGGGGCAAGCCGATAGTTCCGCCACCTCGAATGCCTGACTGGAAAATCAGGTTGTTTGACAGGTTTGGCCATGTTGTCCCTGAGCATAGTTCGGGGGTTCCGCTATCATGGCTTCGTCGCTACATGGAATGCCCCGATGATGCGCCGCAGCACACGGTGAGGACTCATCTTGTTGCATACCTGCTCTTCCTATTTGGTTGGGTGTTGTTCCCTACATCACAGGGAGATGCTGTGTATCCGAGCTACATCCACATCGCGGAGGCTTTGGCCGATGCCCACCTCGACGATGTCCCTCAGTTTAGTTTCGGATCGGCGGTGCTCTGCTCGTCATACAGAGGATTGTGCGCGGCCAGCATGAAGACAACGGGGGAGGAGCCCATTCTTGCGGTTTGCTATCCACTGCTATAGATCTGGTCGTGGGAGCACTTTCCGGTCGGTCGCCCATACTTCCAGGAGCCCGTTCACCCATACAAGTTGTTGCCTCAGTTCTATGGTGAGCACCCGAATGATGGTCCCACTATGGGTTCTCGCTGGACCCACTCCATGCTGCGATGGGCAAGGGATAGGCCTCGGAGGGTCTATCCTGAGTTTCATAACTATTTTGAGACCCTCCATGAAAATGAAATAATATGGCAACCCTGGACTTCTGATGCGTTGGCGACTACGGCGCCGCACGGATTGTCACACCCGGTCTTGAGGCGAGGATCAGGCATACTGGTTCACGAGGTGCCACCTCGTGTTTTGTCACATGGTGGAGGCGTACTCCCCAGCCAGAGTTATGCGCCAATTCGGACTTCATCAGCAAATTCCCCCTCAAGTTGGCCGGCCTTTGTCACGAAGAGTGCATATGTACGTTCATTTTGTAAATATGCTACGTATTACGTAATTACAATGTGTAAGTTACAACTTTCTTTTCCACAGGCAATCTCGAAGGGGCCAAAAGAGCGACGAATGGCGTGACACACAAATGCCATGGACAAGGGCATGGGAGGAGGGCGCCACGGAGGACATCATAGTGGAGGGTCGACCGTACGACCTTGAGTCGTACGTCGCGTACTTGGAGTGGTTTGTCCCACGTACACATGCACGACTTACTAGACAGCTCCGTCGAGGGCCGAGGAGGTCACCCACGCCGAGCGACTGGCTCTCGGCCACCCTCTGCACCGCGCAGCACGGCAGGATGACGCGGTACGAACGTACATTATTTTTCAATTAACATTTCGTTTACTAATAATATTGTCGTGCAGTTCGATCACGCATCCCGCATCATCGAAGAGGGTTCGAGCATACTACAGCCTGGGAAGAGGACCACTATTTCCGACTTCAAAGCGGCTGTAAGCTCTATGGTGGACCAAGCGAAGGGAATCGTGCAAGCATTGACATGCGGACGTCACAGTGACGTTGTCGTGCGTGCTGCTGAGGGAGGCGCTCGTCCTCCATCTCCCAGGTCTTCACGGCCCAGCATGGTCGAAAGACAATCGAGCTTTGCACGAGCGTCTTCATCCCATGCGGGCATTCAGGACATGCAGGTACAAAGCATATATTTAGTTTTCATACTTCGTAGTGCTTACTCATTGTGACTTCTTTGGCAATGCCATGTCCTATTATAGCACGCACGCAGGGATCGCTCTCTCCTTCCATCATCGTCTAGACGGCAAAGATGAAGCACCAGCTCCCCGCCAAAGACGCTCCAAATCCCGACGCCGACTCGGTCGAGATGGACTCGCCCGTTCGGGCTTCAGGCCTACACGCTTACGCGAGGAGTTCGGTTTGGGCAGACCTACAACACCCTTCCGCCATCATCGTCTAGGCGCGAACATACTCCCCCGGTCGACCCATACGACGACATTGACTCAGACGATCACGACTTGCAAGCAAGAGGTCACCGTGGGGGGGCCTTTGCGCCGCCAGCTTTACCGACGGGATCATCATGGCAGGTATGTTGTTTGGAGATTAAGTGTTTCGCAGGGCTAGAATGAGCTAACACTTTTCTACTGCAGGTTTCTAGGGGCCAATTCAATGTGGGCTGTAGTCCACATCACTGCAACTTCATCGGTAATTACTTGTAATTTTGTTAACTAATTGCGATCTCTTATGTCCAATGTACGAACATTAATTTGAAATGCAGACTGCGTGGGTGGATGAAATGTTCCGCAATCAAAACGTAGCAACTTCCCAACATGATGAGGGCCCTAGCGCTGCACAGGACACCCAGGTTGACGGACGCCGTGGCAGGCGCTCACCTGATCGGTGGACGTATTCACGAGGACAAGTCCGCCATCAACGGAAGAGGTGACCGGGTTAGAGCCAAAGACGCGAGCGATTGTATTGCTGTAATGAATACATTATGTGCAATGTAAATCGTAGTTCAATATTATGATGATTCTCTTTTATGAGTAATGTTGCTTTATGTTGTTTTCTTAAATTATGCGATGCTGGTATTTTGAGCCCATTTGCAGTATTGAAGACAAACCGAAATTGGGGATTTTGAGCTTCTCTTTTTTTTTGAAATCTGGGCACTACTTCAAACCGGCATAAATTACTCCAAATTAATCCAAAATAAGCAACAAATACATTTTTGAAATCTACTCAAAATTCCCTACAAGTTCTCAGGCAAATTTTTTTCCAAATTCGGCCTCCAATTAATTCAAATTCGCAGCTCAATATCCAATTCACCAATTTCGTCCATTCCGGACAGTCGAAACTGAAAATGGCATAACTTTCTAATGGAATGTCCAAATGGATTGCTTCCAGTTGGAGATGCTAGATAATTTCACCCTCTACAACTTCCTAAGCAAATGTAAACTCCAATTCAGCCTCTAAGTAGCTCGAATTCGCAGAAAACTGAGAGCCAAAAATCTGCCCGACCAAGCAAACTTTCATCTCGCGGTTGTGTGGTGGAGGGAGGAAGAAGAGGGAGCAGCTCACGGTTTGGGAATGAAGTGGCTGCCACCCACACCACATAACCCACACTTTCATCTCCCCAAAATACCCCCCAAGCAAACCAACCAAATTGGCTAAGTCCTCCCACAGAAAACAGCGCTAGATTCAATTTTTGAGCCAAGTTTAATATCAGTGTTTGACACCGGATTGGCGATATGACTCCACCACTATATAGAGAAATGTTTTTACTTCGCAACCATGTAACCCGCGCACTCTAGGTCATTATAGATTGCCAGTTACAAGGCTCCAAAGTTGGTTGAAAGTCACAAGTGCGGACTGAAATTTTTGGCTCTAAACTTTTGGTTAAGCTTGGGATACTCCTAAGTGCCAGTTTAGGACATTAACTGAAGCCGGGAATTGACCTTAAGAGCGGCTAAAACTTAATTGATGCGAAACTTAGCCGTTATAATCGAATTCGAATTCGGGACCGTGACAGCTTGCAGGACATATCATGTCGTAAGCATGGCTTCAGAACCTGTCCGAAATGTCATTTCAAATGCATGTGTGGTACAGACTGTCCGAGTCGTCTCGTCGAAGCATAGCTGCCAAAGCCTGACTGGCACCTCTCTACCAGCTAGAAAGCTGTATGCATATGTCGGTATCAAGCATAGGCACAGATGCAAAGGAATCCGTAGCTTTCCTGTCCAGGCCCCTCGCCTCGCACGCTAATGTGCCGCTACCGTTTGTTGCCTTTGCCAGTGCGGCTAAGCTATAGCCAGGCCCCACACGCTGGCAAACGATGCCTCACAATGATTCCCTCCCACTGCACGCTTTCGGCGGCTTTTGGTGGGTGAAACAACATCGGTACGTGATACGAAACGTACTGGCTCACGCAATGCCACATAGTGTGCATGAATGCTGTGGAGGTGTACTCACCAGAGCGTGTTAACTTTTTCAACCCCAAGGCTGCGACTAAGGTTGGACTGGGCCGGGCGTGCCAGTTTCCCGCCTAAATACCGCCGCGGGTAGCCGCGGTTTTGCAATGTTACTGTTCAGCCAGGCCCCCACCTCGCGCGCTAATGCTCCGGCAACTGGTGGCCACTCCCAAGCCACTGCCAGCTGCAGCCAGACCCCCAGCGCGCGCATCGCAAACGCTACACGTCTTGCCGATTTTTCTGTCTTGGCCCATCGCCCCGCACGGTGAGGTGCCGCCAGCTGTCTCGTTTCTCCCTCGCTCCCTGCCTATAAATTGCAAGGCCGCCTGCACTTCTATCAGGCAAACGCGATACATTGCTCTGAGTTCATAAAGTTTGGATTGAGTTGAGAAAACCCAGAGCGCATAGAGGAGAACTGGTAGTTTTGCTTTCCTTTTTTCCAATATTTCATTTCAGCTTCTTGTTCCACAGGTATTATTTACAAAAGTTATTTTGTACGGTGAGTCACATTGTTGTGTTGTTGGGTCAGTCCACATTATTTTGTACTTATTATGCTTCTTATTGATATTTTTCCTTCGTGTAGATACCGACTTAAGTGTTCGTCAGTTCTGTCCAAGCCATGTCGAAGGCGTCGAGCTCAGTGGTTGCCAATGCAGTATGGTAATTTGCCCTAAGCGCCATGTGGATGCTCAAACCTGCTACTCCACCACTGCGCCAAATAACGGACGGGCGTTCTATAGATGCCCAAATTTCTCTGTACGTCTAAATGTATTTCGATATCTTCATATTTCGATGATTATTCTATTGCTCCAGTTTTAAATATCCATGCTCACACTGTCGTGTAGTCTACCAGATGCCAATATCAGCAGTGGGCAGATGATATAAATACACCGACAGCTTTAAACAGGACGCTTCCAATGGCACACCAGAGGAAGGATCTAGCGCAGGAACTTAATAGGGTAACGGTACGAGAATTACCGCAAAGAGAGGGAGTTCGGCCTGAACAAGAAGAAAACCGTGAAGCATATGATCGCTTCCTTGAGCGCGCCGTAGAAGATAACCATGAAGCTGTAAGCCCTGATTTGGTTGTTCCTCTTGACGGCCATAGCGCTGAAGACTACAAACGTGACCGTTGGGAGTTTTTCGAAGAAGAGGGTGTGGATTTCTATGATAGTGATGATTCTGGAAAGTTCTAAAGCCGCTCTACCCTGCATCCATTTGTATGTTAGTTCTTGTTCACAAGAAATGTTGTTGTAGTTGTTCTCCCTATTGTACTTTGTTCTAATGCTGTTATGTGTTTCTGTTGTATCGTAATGCAGTTTGTATTATTATGAAGCTTTCTGTTATGTTCACCAAGTTATTCGAAGTTATTTTTTCGGTTGAATGGAGCATATTTTTTTATTACATGTATGTAATATCATATTCACCGACAACAGTCATTCAACCTTGTGTTCTTTCGTATATTAGCTGATATGCGACAAAGCTGAATATGATGATATGACAGAAGGATGAAAAAAGCGATATGACAAATGAACGTATTAAAAATAAACAACAATGGCAAATAGTCCAAATGATGATATGACAAATGGGTAATATGCATCCATTTGTATGTTAGTTCTTGTTCACAAGACATGCTATTGTAGTTGTTCTCCCTATTGTACTTTGTAATATGAATGTCAGGCTTCTTTATAACTCTGTCAGTACTGTATTCCTACGTTGTTTCTTTTGCGTTGTAATTTTATGTTCTAACTTATACATTGCTACGTTGTATTCCATGTCAGTGCCATTGAAAGCTGCACGATGTGTCAACCTCAAACAAAGCTGCATGGCTGGCGCGCTGAAACAAAGCTGTCTAAAGCTGTCAACCGCTATCAAGCTGAAACGCTTGATATGACCACTCACTATCTAAAGCTGTCTAAAGCTGCATAGCCAGGCTCATGTCCCATCACATGAAAAGCTGTAGAAGCATCCGATGCTCGCGGATTTGAATTTCTTTGAAGTCCGCCACTCTCTCCTTTGGCTGGCCCCTCACGAGCACTATAAAAACCGACCGATGGGGTGATATGTGCATCACACTACCAAAACTGCAATAAACTTTAGCCTATTTTCACTACACACAGTAGGCCACGATGTCGTTCTATAAATGCTTTGTTAAGACAGCGAAGGTTAACCCCCCCCCCGAAAACCCGGATGCGAGTAGCGTAGACGCCCCAATTCTGCCGGAGCTACCACGCCCAAAATGTGACTGCAACCTTCTAGCAAAGATTATGCAGTCTACCCACGGAGATACGGCCGCCCGCGCTCACTACTGTTGTGCCCGCGACTTCGGGGTAAACCAATTGTTGTCCATACAAATTAGGGTGACACTACCATTTCATGCATCGTTCTTTGTTTTTTTAGCACGAGGGCCGGTGTTGCTTCTTCCAATGGATCGATGGGCCGGAACGATGTGACTACGAATTTGTTTACAACTGCCATGACGCCTACCCCACTTCGCCTCAGAACTTCACACGGTGGGAGAGGCCGCCGGGATATGTCCCCTATCTAGATCGACCGGAGTTAAGGGCCGGTGGGCAAGGGACCAACCAATCGGTGAGTTTCATGCGACATGCTCATGTTTCACCCACAAAGTACTCATTCTAAACTAGTTCATCGCATAGAGGACTTAAAAAAGAAGCTTGCAAAATGGCTCAAGTCAAGGCAGGAACATCCTCCTCAAGGGCCACCCCAAAGCCCCGAACTGTGCGACCACGGCCTGCAGGCAGTGGTTGATACCTGCCATGAGGATCTAGCGGACCGAAAATTCTACCGATGCCCTTTGCCGGAGGATGAATGGTGCTGGTACATCAACTGGGTGGACCCGGAGACGAACCACCCACATCTCAATCTTCCAATCTATGATAACTGGGGACAGCAACCCTCGCCGTGGTGCTACTACCTACCAGAAAAGCCGGACCCCGAGTATGCATACGGTATTCTTCAACCACCACAGCGGGCATATTGTATTGACTGCAGGGCACACTTTCGGTTGTACAACAAGAAGCCCAACACATACCTCCTGGACCATATAGTGGAGTGCGAGCCAAAACAGAGGAGGCATCTCGGCAAGTCTCCGGAAGGGCAAGAGGGTTCGTCCTCTCGAAGAGAAAGGGATAAGGGGAAGCAGCCGGCCGAGCTCCGCAGTACGCAACAAATCCTTGACGCATTACAAAGACCATCTGGGAACCCAGGTGGTATTAACATAGGGGGCGCCGGAAATCGGGATGGCATGCCCATATGGGAGGGCAGGACTCCACAGAATGCACACAAACAAGTTACTTCTTATACCCCAGAGACGTATGGCATAGGCTACCCATTGGTCAGCACCTGGGAGCACTGCGCACGCCCATGGAGCTCTTTCATAAGAGAGATTGAGCGGTGTCCGAGAACAAATCGCACAAGATTGACGGGTGATGTAATATGTAGAAAATGTATGGCATCATTCCCACTGTACGAACATAGGCGGAACGATCACTTGTTCCACCATTACAATCAGTGTTATTGGCACTTCTCCTAGCAATGTCGTCACTGTTGTAATATCCGTGTAATATCATCTGAACTTTCGTTGTATCTGCCCCGAACCTCGTGTCATTATTGCTTTTTCAGCTTTTGTCATATCAACTATTTTCAGCTTTAGTCATATCAACTTAGGGTCATTGCGACAGTCTATTTGTGTAGCAAAGAAAGGTGTAAATGAAATATTTTTCCAGAATATGGTACTCCATATGTCAAACAGCATATCTGCAGTTCTGTTGCAAAAAATTACATTTAAATGTGATATTTTACGGGCTGCCGAAAAGGGTTAAAACCTATCGTTCACAATAATACTTAGGGTCATTGCGACAGTCTATTTGTGTAGCAAAGAAAGGTGTAAATGACATATTTTTCCAGAATATGCTACTCCATATGTCAAACAGCATATCTGTGATTCATTTGCAAAAAATTATATTTAAATGTGATATTTTACGGGCTGTCGAAAAGGGTTAAAAGTTATCGTTCACAATAATAATAAACAAATTTTGAAATTTATTTCAGCGATTGGCCGGAAAATAAAAACGAAAATAATATATGTAAAAAACGAAAAGGGTTTTAAATACAAACCACCACTGTGGAATTTTTTTAAAAAAATTATCCAAATTTACGCAGAATATGCTACTCCAGAGAGCAGAAAAGAATTACAGAAAAGTAAATTAACACTGCACTGTTGTCTCCTTTCGTGAACTCACACCCCTCAGCTATCGCGAAATCACTCCTCTCTGCTCTCCAGGAATCAGCACTCGCATGCAGGCTGAGCTCTCCGGCTTTATGCATGCAGGCTAAAAGAATCAAAGCATCCTATATAGGCTAGGTATGCAGGCTAAGGGAATCAAAGCACGAAAGCATCCAAAGGGGCACCATGCATCCACAGGAGGCTTTGGTTCCTATCAATTATTTCCCATCATATCGGTTGGCAGATGCATGCATGCGAAGCGCAGTGAACAAATCAGCTAACAAACAACCATTAAATAAATAATATTCAACCTGGGAACAAAAAGAAAAAAAACACCTGCGAAAATAACTAAACAAATCAAAATATGAAAATTTTTAAATCTTAAAAAATTCAAAAAATTTCACTGCTATTTAAAATCCTGAGCTGCAATTTAAAAAAACAAAAAAATTTTGAAAATTTTCAGCGCTCTAGCTTGGTTTTCTAAAATTTTTTTCCAATGATTTCAGTCGGGCTCATGGGAAATTTGCAAAAAAATTTTTTTTCTTTCCAAATGATTCAATGGCAGCATGAAAACACCGAAATTTTTTTTTTATTATTATTTTACCGCTAACGGGCACCGCGGAAATATTATGAAATTTTTTTTTTGGTGTTTTCGGCATTTCCAGCGGTCGGGCGTCGCGGCATTCCGAATAAAATAATAGGAAAAAAAATTCAGCGCCCGGAATGCGCGAGGATACACTGTTTAGGGGCTACATTTGAAATTTTGTAGGATAAGCGGCTAGATCTGTAAAAAAGATGTTCAGAGGGGTTAGAACAGTAAAAAATTCTCACCTTTTCCCTTCCTCTGATTGTTTCCTGACGTCAATGTGTTTGATCGATGTGTTTGATAAGATTCGATGGCAGTGGGGTTGTGGTGGTGGCTGATTTCGCCGTGGCTCAGCCTGGGCCGACGTTGTTCATCTTCTTCAACATCGTCATCGGTGCTATCGCGGCTTTGTCTCGCGGCGAGCAGAGCCGCCATGTGCCGCTTGCGACCCAGCACAAGCTCGCCCACACCGCCTCGATCGTCGTCACGGAGCACGTCCGGTCCATCTCCATCTCCTTCTTCCACTTCATGGCTGACTACGGCGTCGCGTTGTCTCCGGCATCACAACTCCACCGTACCCAAGATCGGTACGACTACACCACGTCCCATGAACAAGAAACAGGCGAGTGGCTGGTGAGCAGTGATGAGAGGTGGGTATCATGTCATGCCAGGTTGGCTTGGCACGGGCTTATTGTGCTTCATGCCCGAACCATGCTTGATTGTGATGGTCTGTTGTGCATACCGTGCTGGTCCGGTTCGCCTTCGGTGAGCCCAGGCACAGCCCATTTGCGCTTCATGCTTATTTCGGGCCGTGTCGGTCTAAGTCCGACCCATTTACACTATTGCGACGAGATGAAAGGAAACGGAGACACACGATGCTCAATCTCTTTCAGTCCTCTCTCGCCCATTGCTCCCTCTCTCAGCTCTCTCTCTCTCTCTCTCAATCTCTCTCGCCCGTTGCTCCCTCTCTCGGCTCTCTTCCGCTCTCTCGACCGTCTCTCTCAATCTCTCTCTCGCCTGTTGTGGTGGCGTGGAACCACCGGGTCTCTTTCTCTCTTCTTCTTCGTCGGACTGTTTCTTGTTTTTTTTTTGGGGAACCTGCTTCTCCACTGTCTTCTTCCCCCTTTATAGGGCAGGCCTGGGAACCTGCCCATATTGATTGGCCTTCTTTTTCTTTATTATTTCTTGCCAAGGGCTAACCTGATTTTTTATTGAATCATGTCTCTCATGCGTTGGGTTTTTTGCCCTCTGTTCGTACACCTTTTATAGGGGTTCGACGGGAATTTCACTTGTGTTGGGGTCTCAGATTGCCCGGACACGTCATTGCGTACTAGGGAGGAGTTGTTGGGGTGTGTCAGACCTTGGAGATTGGCACTAGGTTCACGTCAGAGGGAGACATGGCTGGGAGTGATTTCCTCCGGTTTCCTCCCTCGCCACGGAAGGGGATTTCCCCTCGTTGCGGAGGGGGGAAAAGGACGATCTTTATCCATCATCCCTTTTTACCGGGGGATGATCTCCTAGGGTATGGACTCATTGCTTTATCGAAGGAAGAGGTTAACGATTATAGACCCGTTCACGCGAGCCATTAGATACGTAGGCTTCGTTTAGCTAGCCGAGGGGGGAGGGATGAGCCTGGTCGGTCCACCACACTAGCCCCTCATGTCAGCGGGTAGATGTCGTTCTGCCCGCTGGGATGTAATAGTAAATATCCAAGTTTTTTTTTTGCGCATATCCTGTGGAGATAGGGTTTTCCGATGGTGGTGAGGTTCTTTTTCTTTTGCTCCACATTTCTTCCGTTTTCTTTTCTCATTCGTGTTCTCCTTAGGCGTCTGTCTTCCTGATCTTCCACCAATCTAGATCTCCATGGGTCCTAGACGCCCTCCTAAGATAAAGCCGGTTTTGAGTAAGGAGGATGCCGCGGGATTATCCCCCATTTTGGGGCGGTCGACGTTGAGCTCTGCCGATCTCGATGCATTAGCGGCTGATTTCGGGGTGATGCGCCCTTCCATGCGCCTCCCTGGTGATGAGGAAGCCCCTCAGCCTCAAGCGAATGAAGCAGTGGTATTCGCGGCGTTTCTCGAAGCGGGCCTTCGCTTCCCGTCCGCCCCTCTGTTGGCGTCAGTACTCCGGGTTTTCCATGCAGAGCTTTCACAGCTTACCCCTAACGCTATTGTGCGATTGGCAGTGCTGGAATGGGCGTTCCGTCCGGCTGGGATCCACTTGACAGGGCGCTTGTTTTCTCTCATAGAAGATGCGTTTTGGCAACCAAAACAACAGAAAACAGGGAACGAAGGCCGCAAGTCGTGTTTTGGTTCTCTGAATTTTCAGACGAAGAGGTCCCTCATAAAGGAAATCCCAGTAGCGGCCACCAAGGGGAAATGGGACTCAGGATGGATGTCACGGTGGTATTACCAAATCCTCGTGGGTTCAGACTCCTCCCTTCATACTTCGATGGGTCCAGTCCGCGCGATTCGATCCCCTAATTGGAGCGCGATTGCGGAGGAAATTGGATATCTTGACTATCTGAAGGCTCTTCGTGCCCAGAGTACGATGCGAGACCTGGTGGAGGAATATTGTCTGTGTCGTATCGACCCCTTAGCCAGGAGCTCCGCCGTTACTCTGGAGCGGTCGTCGGGAGGCACGGTGTCTGTGGTTCGGCCAGAGGGGGTACAAGATCTGGGGCGCGGGGCGGCCGAGAAATTGGCCCGCAAGCTTCTGGGTCCTTGCCAAGCAATTGAGTATGAGGCCGCCATGAGTGCTATTGGGATCACCCGATGCTCTCGTTTTACTGACTGGGGACGCCGCGCGCCCCCTCATCCCAGAGGGTCAGTCGGTTCTCCTCGTCCGGCCAAACGAGCGAGGTTAGCTCGCGTGGCGCTGCCCCAAGCTGCTGCCACTTCTGGCGGGAGCGAGGATTTGGGGGATGATGACGACGAGGATGCGGATTGGGGTGAGGAGGAATCCAGCGACGAAGGTGATTCCTCCGGCTCTGTTGCGGTTACGTCTCTCCTGCCCCCGCCCCCTTCGAATTCTGCGGACGCTGTGGGGCCCTCCGAAATGCTGCCCTTGGCTATTGCGGACGAGCCCTCAGATAGGCCGTCCGTCCCGGATACGTGTTTTCCCGAGACCACATCATGCCCAATTGCTATGGGGGGGATCCCTCGGCCCTCACACTTGATTCTTCCGCTGACGTGCATGTTGGCGGGGGTCAATCCCCTGGGTACTCGTTTTTAGGGATCCCCGGAGTGGAGACTATCGATTTGGGCGATGAGGACGATGATGATTTTCTGGCTTCAGAGTGCGCACGGGAGCAGCCTAAAGGTATGGCCGTCCCCGCGACAGGGGAGACTCGGGGTTTGCGGCTAAACGTTTCCACTCCTGACACCCCCACCGGGGGAGAAGGTCGTACTCCTGACACCTTTCCCGCCAGCTCGTTAGGGTGCGATGTCCTTTCAGGTTTTGACGAAGTCGATGCAGGAGGTGATAATGTGGAGGCGGCGGGGGCATTAAAACCGTTGGAGCAGGTCCAAACTGGGGCGCTCGCCACTCCTTCGCCTGTCGCGGAGGAAGAGGGTCCGGAACCTCCGATTCCAACTTCTCAAGGCGTCCCCCTTCCTGGTGGAGGGACTTTACCTTCGAACCAACCAACCCCCGCGGGTGGTGTTGGTTCCTCTTTTGTCCGCTTTGACTTGTCAGATTTTTCGGCCTCAGATTTTGAGAGGGGGGCGGCTGCATCTCCGTCTTTAAGAAAGATGCGCGCGGCTTTTTCTCCCTACAATAAATCTGTGGCCTTATTTGAGGAAATTAATGACCTTTCTCTTTGTGAGATCTCGATGGATCATCATTTAAAGGTATCTTCCCTTTTGAGTTTATATTACTGGTCTCTGTGTCTTTCAACATCCTTCTTCATTTTTAGGGGGCTGTCATCGCTTCGGAGGTATCGCGCCGATTTTGGACGTACTTGGGCAAGTTTAACAAGGGGGTCCAGGATTGCGATGCAGCGAAGGAGCGGGTGGTGGAACTAGAAGCAGAGAAAGCTAGTCTTTCAATGGCGCTTCAGGACTCCAAGGACTCGTTGGCTAAGGTGCAGGCCGAAGCATCTCAAAGTCGGGATTTGGCAGCAAAGAACGCAGAGCTCGAGGGGGTAGTTTCCCTAATGCGGGACCGTCTCGTCGAAGAGGAGCGAGCTCGCATGGCGTGAGCGAACGAGAAGAAGAAAGATGACCGAATAGAAGAATTGAAGAACCTGTTGGCGGTTGCAGAAGAGGGCAAGAACATGTTGAAGAAGCAAGTGGAAGAATTCCCCTCTCAACTCGCAACGGCGCGAAGCGAGGTTCAAGCTCATCTTCGTAACGCACAACGAGCGGAGGAGCATCACGACATGATCCGGAAGGAATTGGAATCCATTGTCTCGGGGATTCATGGGGCTACGGAGGCCTTTCTTCAGCAGCTCCCTCGGTTCGGCATTGATGCAGCTCCGAGTCGTATCCCTTCCTCCAGCCTGGAAGCTATCTCCTTCCTCGAGAAATCAACTAAGATTTTTGGGGATTCAGCGCTGACCTTCGGCGATTACTGCGCGAGGCTGGGCTCCGTCAAAACTGCTCAGTTATTGGAGGCGAAGGGATGTACACATATCCGCGAGTACTTCGGTTTTTCTTCTGTTGCCCCGTCGTTACCAGGGTTCGGAGATATCCCTTCGTCTGGGAAGCCTTCCTCCGCCGCATCTCGGCTATCGTCAAGCTTTATGTCGGGTTTTTGGAAGCAGCACGGGGAGCCCACTGCGAGGGAGTCGGTACGTCGAGCTCGTGCTGTAATGCGCGACTCAGGGAAAGACAAAGAGAAGCCACCTCTTCCTTAGTTTGGACATTTTTGTACGATGGAGTTCTTGTAGACACTTGAATTAAATTATCCATTTTATCAAATGACTATGCATGTTCGTTCGTTCCACGGGTCCCCTCGTCCGAAAAGCGTTCAGTTTCTCCCGACGAGGACCAGGTGCCAATGACGAGTATTAGAAGGACTTAATGACTCGGTAAACTTCTCGAGGGACGTGGGGACGCCTTGGCTTCCCGCGTTTCTATTTAACTCTGGCCTTTTTGCCTTCCTTGCCCTGGCCAACCTTGTTAGTTTTAGAGTAGACGATCGCTCTCTACCCCTGTTTTCCCTTGCTTTTTCAATGGCTGACATCCCCGGGGAAGTCATGGAAGAAGACCCCATTTTTGCCAACCTGGATGAGGGGCCGCCTGTGGCGGAGATCCCGCCGCTGCTGGGGGAGGAGGGAGCCCCTATCATGGTTCTTGATCTCCCGGGTGACGCTCTCGCTCCTGGGGGTCTTCCAGTCGCCGGCAATCTCGAGGCCTTCATCGGAGGGCTATGGGCGGATTTCGACATGGTCGTGGCTGCAGAGGAGGCCCTCGCCCGAGACCTCGCCAACCTCGACATATTGATCGGGATGGTGCCGCGGCTGCTGGAAGCCAAGGATGCCCTCGCGGAAGCCGTGGCGCGTGCTTATCGCGTCTAAGTCCGCTTCATTTCGTATAGAAGCTTCTGTTGGATTACCATATTATGTACGATTGGGATGATATTATGTAACTCTCTGTAGGGGGTTCCTACCTATGTCTATTCTTCATCCTTCTTGTTTGAATTCTTTTTGGTCATGCATTCTTAGCTTCCTATCGAACCTTGATCAGTAGCGTAAAACAGTCTCGATTCTTCGCTCAGCCCAGTACCGGGTTAGGATGTGGGAATAGGTATGGCCACATGATGCGTAAGCACCCTCTCCTTCCCTGCCGAAGGATAAATAGGGTACTGGCTTGGGCGTATTTTCTCAATTACTTGGCTAGTGTAACACGGTGTGTTCTCCGAGCTGCGGGGAGGGTAACCGAGATTTTGTTAGCTTCCATATACTTCTTGCTAAATTCCGCACGAAGCCGGACTCCCACCCTTCGGAGCGAGGGGGGGGTTGGCGCGTTAACCCGGCCGGTTGTTTCGCAAAAAGGCGAACCGGGGCAACGAATGAATGGTAGTGTCGGTGCGACTAAATATCCATGAATCCCGCGAAGTCCCATCCGGTGCGAGGCAACGGGTCCCCGGAGCGAGGGATGGGTGGGACGTTTGCCCGACCAAGCATCCGCGAACTCCTACCCGGTGCGAGGCAACGGGTCCCCGGAGCAAGGGATGGGTGGGACGTTTGCCCGTCCAAGCATCCGCGAACTCCTACCCGGCGCGAGGCAACGGGTCCCCAGAGCGAGGGATGGGTGGGACGTTTGCCCGACCAAGCATCCGCGAACTCCTACCCGGCGCGAGGCAACGGGTCCCCGGAGCGAGGGATGGGTGGGACGTTTGCCCGACCAAGCATCCGCGAACTCCTACCCGGCGCGAGGCAACGGGTCCCGGGCGAGGATGGGTGGGACGCTTGCCCGACCAAGCATCCGCGAACTCCTACCCGGCGAGGCAGCGGGTCCCGAGCGAGGATGGGTGGGACGTTTGCCCGACCAAGCATCCGCGAACTCCTACCCGGCGCGAGGCAACGGGTCTCTCGATTTAAGTCCTGGAGAATATGGAGATGGCCTGGGTTCGCATTGTCTTTCTATTACTTTATTGATAAGGATCGGTACATTTCTTTCCTTCGTATTCCATCACCTACGGGTAAAATTTCTTGAGCGCGTCGGTATTCCATGTCCGTGGTATTTCCTCGCCATCGGGGGTAACGAGCTTGTGCGCGCCCTTCGCGGTTGACTCTTGGATAATGTATGGTCCTTCCCACATCGTTTCCAGCTTCGTGAAGGCCGGGGCAGCCCTCTTGAGCACCATGTCCCCGGGGTGTATTTCGCGTTTCTTCACCTTCTTGTTGAAGCTTCGAGTTGACGCCTCTGCATAGGCTTTCATGGTCTTCAAGGCTTGAAGCTTGCGTTCTTCCTCTAGATCACACGTGATGTCGACTGCCTCATGGGTCGGAGTTTTGATCACTCGCAAGGATTTTGCGCGGATCTCTGCAGGTGAGACGGCTTCTTCCCCGAAGAGGAGCCGGAAGGGGGAGAACCCGGTCGCTCTTGAGGCCGAAGTGCGGGTTGCCCATAAAACGTGGTCCAGCTCGTCGGGCCAAAGCCCCTTTTTAAAGCCGTAAAGCCTTTTTTTATGCCATCAAGAAGCAACCCGTTCGCCCGTTCCACCGCCCCGTTCGACTGAGGGTGACCCACTGAGGCGAAGCAGATCTTTGTCCCGATATTGTCACAGTAATCGCGGAATTTCCAGGAGTCGAATTGAGACCCATTGTCGGTCACGATCTGGAAAGGGACCCCATATCTACAAATAATCGTTTTCCATAGAAATTTGACGGCGGCCTCTGCGGTTATCTTTGCGACCGGCTCTGCCTCGATCCAGCGGGAGAAGTAATCGATGGCGACAATTACGAACTGAAGGTTTGCTCGAGCTTTAGGAAGCGCCCCAACGATATCCATTCCCCACTTGGCGAAGGGCCAGACCGGGGGTACCGCATGCAGTTCGTTGGGCGGGGCCCTTGTTTGCTTGGTCATCCATTGGCACGCGTGACAGTGACGGACCATTTGCTCCGCATCTTGCAACGCCGAAGGCCAGTAGAGCCCCATTCGGAATATCTTTCTCACGAGATTCCTAGGGGCCTGGTGTGCCCCGCAATCTCCCTGGTGTGCTTCAAGCAAAGCTTGCGCTCCTTCTTCTCGTGAAATGCAGCGTAGCCATGGAGCGCAGAGGCCGCTGCGGAATAGGAAGCCGTTAATGATGGCATACTTCTTTGCTCGCCTTTCGAGGCGCCTCGTTTGTGCCTCATCGTCTGGCAAGACTCCCTCCAGGAGGTAGTTGTATATCTCATTCCTCCAGTCCTCACTGGCTGCTCGAACAATGAGATTTATCTGGGAAGGAATGGAGGGGGTGCGAAGTGTCTCAAAGAAGACTGTCGAAGGTAGACTTCCTCCGGTGGCTGCGATCTTGGCTAGCTCGTCGGCGCGTTCGTTTTGAGACCTGGGTATTGGTGAACCCAATGAAACCCTTCTCCATGGTTCGGACCACCTCGACGTATTTCTGGAGCTGTTCATCCTTCACTTGATATTCTTTGGTGATATGCCCCTGAATAAGTTTCGAGTCGGTGTACAATATCGCCCTTCTTGCTCCCATGATCTTCGCTTTTCTGATACCCAATAAGAGCGCTTCGTACTCGGCTATATTGTTAGTTGAGGGAAATTCCAGCCTTGCTGCGAACTCCACTTTTCTCCATTGGCGTATGTATCACCGCAGCTATTCCCGCTCCACTCGCCCCCCAAGATCCGTCAGAGTTGATGGACCACATCGCTGGGGTTTTGTTGTCCTCCGGGACTGGGGAAGTCCATTCTACCATGAAATCGATGAGGGCTTGGCTTTTGATTGCCGTGCGAGGTATTATAGTTAACTCAAAGGGAGCTAGCTCGACCGCCCACTTGCTGATGCGCCCAGTGCTTTCCCTGTTGGAAAGCATAGATCCTAGAGGATATGTAGTTGGCACTTTGATGCGGTTGGCCTGAAAATAATGCCGGAGCTTTCGAGATGCCATTAACAGAGCGTATGCCAGCTTTTCCATTTCCGAGTATCGTAGCTTTGCTCCTTGGAGGGCTTCAGAGACGAAGTAGACCGGCAGTTGTTTGACGCCTTGGGGCCGCACTAGCACAGCACTGACGGCCAAGGGGCTAGCTGCTAGATATAACAGAAGCTCCTCACCTTGCTTCGGGCTTTGCAGGACAGGGATCTCCATAAGACTTTGCTTCAAGTCATCGAAGGCGCGTTGGCACTCCCCTGTCCAGATGAAACTATCGTTTGAGCGTAAGGCTTTAAAGACTAGCAAACTTCGCTCCACGGATTTTGGCAAGAATCGACTGAGCGCTGCTATCCGCCCTGCCAACCGTTGTACTTCTTTCAGGTTTCTTGGTGGAGCCATGTCTTGGACAGCTCTTATCTTTTCTGGATTCGCTTCTATGCCCCGTTGGGAGACCAGGAAACCTAGCAACTTTCCTGCGTCCACGCCGAAAACACATTTGGACGGGTTAAGCTTCACCTTTCCTTTTATCAAATTTCTAAAGGTTTCCCGGAGGTCCCCGACGTGATCTTCTTTCTTTTCACTTTTGACAATGATATCGTCAACGTAGGCTTCCACGTTTCTTCCTAACTGATCAGCGAAGATCTTCGTGATGAGCCGCGCGAAGGTAGCACCCGCGTTTTTGAGCCCGAAGGGCATCCGCCTGGCGATGAGTACCGAAGGGAGTTACAAATGCCGGTCTTGTCTTCGTCTCCTTCGCATATATACTTGGTGATAACGGTATGCGTCAAGGGACGCTCATCCTTTCTGACCCGGAGGTTGAGTCGACCAGCTGGTCGATGCGGGGCAGGGGGAAGTCATCTTTTGGGCATGCTTTGTTTAAGTCAGTGAAGTCGATGCACATCCTCCATGCCCCGCTGGCCTTCCTGACTAGGACGATGTTGGCCAACCACTCCGGGTATCGGGCTTCGCGGATGATTCCCGCCTGGAGCAGTTTAGTCACCTCCACCTTCGCGGCTTCTTGTCTTTCTACTGCAAGTTTTCTCAATTTTTGCTTCTTAGGCTTCACGCTTGGGTTAATAGCGAGGACATGTTCGATAGTTTCTCTCGGGACGCCTGGAAGGTCTTCGGGCCCCCATGCGAACACGGTTTCATATTCCTGGAGGAGAAGCATCAAGTGTTTTTCCTCCTCGGGAGACAACATGGTGCCGAGGATCACTGTCATGCTGCTTCCTGGCCTGAGTGGTATCCGTTGGGTTTCTCCCTGGGGTTGTGGTTTAGGGAGCCACCGGCTGCGGTTTGCAGGTACAACGGGATCTAGCTCGATGTCTGAGGCGTGTTTGATTTGAGGTGAGTTCTCCATGTCTATCTTCCTTGCCAAGGCTTGGTCTCCTCGCACCGTGATGACGCCATCTGCGGAGGGAATTTTCATGCATAAGAACCCGTGATGAATTACGGCCCCCATGGTCGTCAACGAGCCCCTGCCTAGGATCACATTGTATTGGAACGGCATGTCTACCACGTCGAATGTGACACGACTCGTGACGCTGGCTTGTGGCGTCGCGAATGTGACTTCAAGCTCCAATTGCCCCAGGGTGTTGACCATGCTTCCTCCAAAACCCATCAGCGGCACTTCCGATTTTTTCAACCGGTCTTGTGGAATCATCATTTGCTGGAAAGCCTTCATGGACAGAATGTCCGCAGCACTCCCCCCATCTACCAATATGCGACGTACTTCGCAATCGGCGATTATGGCGGTTACTACCAAGGAATCTTGATGCGGGAAGTGTACCCCCATGGCGTCCTCCTGTGTGAAGGTGATTGGCTCGCATTTTACCGGAGGAAGGGTGGCGGGGGTAATTGCAATGTGGTTAATTTGCCGGGCGTAAGCCTTCCTCTGTCTTTTTGATGAGAGATGTGACGAGGAGCCCCCCGCAATGACGTTGATAATGCGACGGAGATGATTCATCCCTACTCGAGGAACGGGGTGTTGTCGTCCAACAGGAGGTGCTTCCGGCGGTGCAGGATGCGTCTTGACTTCTCTCTGTTTTGCTTCGAACCGCCGATATCCGTTGATCACTTTGCATTGGATGGTGTCATGAGTGATATTTTCCCCGTGATATTCACAAAAGTACTGTCGGGGCTCTGTCCCTTCCCTCTTGTTAACTCGGCTTCCCTCGTCTTGCTTTCCTCGGCTCGGGGGTGGCCCTCGTCTCTGCTGCTCCGCGGGCCTGTCGCCCGTGGCTTGCCGATTTCTTGGTTTTTCAATGTGGTGGATTCTCCTCCTTTCGTCTCTTCTTCCAGGCTCTGGGTATCGTTCCCTCGTTTTGGCGTTGGGAGGGGGGTCCTTCCCTCGCCCTCTCTTGCGCGGGGTGAATTCTTGATTCTCTTGTTGGGGCCCATCTTCCCTTCGGAGGTTGTCTTCCTCCGCCCGCGCGTATTCCCTCATTTTCGCAAAGAGTTCTTCCACCGTACGTACCTCTTTACGAGCGAGCCTTTCTGCCAACGGTCCCCTGCGCAGGCCGCAACGTGCCGCATTGATGATAGTGGTGTCGCTTACTCCTCGTACTTGGCACTTAATCCGGGAGAAGCGTTGGAAGTAACTCTTAAGGGTTTCTCCTTCGCGTTGTCTGACCGCAAATAGGTCACTTTCCTCTTTCATTCCGTCGAAGTTACCCTGGAAGTTGCCTTCAAGCTTGCAGCGGAGTTGCGACCAACAGGTGATCGACCGGGGCTCCAACGAAGAGTACCAGGACAGGGCTATGCCTTCAAGTGCTAGAAGGAGCCCCTTCGCCTTGATATCATCATCTCCTCCCGCGGCTTCAATCGCCGTATCGTAAACGCGGAGGAACTCCCTTGGGTCCGTCCGACCGTCATATGGCTTAATGGTGGGAAATTTGAAGCTTCCCGGGGAGGGCCATTTTTTGGCCCGTAGGCGGCTGCTGAGGGGGTTTGGATCGTGGTCTTCCCTGTGTGCCATCGCAATCGCTGGGGATAGCACCTCGCGACTCGGGCTTTCATCTTGTGATTCGTATTGTCCCCCGTCTGATCGTCCTTGCAGGCGCTTCAACTCCGCCATGAGTTGCTCGTTGGCTTCCATCAGCGCCCGCACGTTGGGGTCAATCTCCCCCTGAGCTCCTGTTCCTTCTCCATGGGTTTCTTCATTTCCGTGGGTCTCTTGGCGACGAGTCGGATGTGTCGACGCTTCTGCCACATCTCCTCCTGGTGTTGAGACCGTTCGACCTGTCGTCGTAGACCGTCGTTTGGGGGCTCGCTTGCACACGGCCACCGGAGTCTGTGGAGGTAAAGTTCCCACCATGTTTTGGGCTTCTGTTGCGGCTGGCATCCGCGTCTCGTCATCCAGAAGTCGAGGGGGATCTCCAGATTGGCTTCTCGCATGCCGTCTTGATTCTTCTGCTCCTGCCGTCGTTGCCGCCCCCTTGGATATTGCCTCCTTTCCCTTCTTTGGTGGCATGGCTGCAGGAAACTTACCCTTGGGCTTGATCGGCAGGCAATGGTTTCACCTTGCGGTTAGGGTTCCCCACGGACGGCGCCAGTGTGGTGGCGTGGAACCACCGGGTCTCTTTCTCTCTTCTTCTTCGTCGGACTGTTTCTTGTTTTTTTTTGGGGAACCTGCTTCTCCACTGTCTTCTTCGCCCCTTTATAGGGCAGGCCTGGGAACCTGCCCATATTGATTGGCCTTCTTTTTCTTTATTATTTCTTACCAAGGGCTAACCTGAATTTTTTATTGAATCATGTCTCTCATGCGTTGGGTTTTTTGCCCTCTGTTCGTACACCTTTTATAGGGGTTCGACGGGAATTTCACTTGTGTTGGGGTCTCAGATTGCCCGTACACGTCATTGCGTACTAGGGAGGAGTTGTTGGGGGGTGTCAGACCTTGGAGATTGGCACTAGGTTCACGTCAGAGGGAGACATGGCTGGGAGTGATTTCCTCCGGTTTCCTCCCTTGCCACGGAAGGGGATTTCCCCTCGTTGCGGAGGGGGGAAAAGGGCGATCTTTATCCATCATCCCTTTTTACCGGGGGATGATCTCCTAGGGTATGGACTCATTGCTTTATCGAAGGAAGAGGTTAACGATTATAGACCCGTTCACGTGAGCCATTAGATACGTGGGCTTCGTTTAGCTAGCTGAGGGGGGAGGGATGAGCCTGGTCGGTCCACCACACCTGTTGCCTCCCTCTCTCTCGCTCATTGCCCTACGAGAGAACGAGAGATAGTCATCTGTAGAAAGCCCAACAGTACTTGTTCTCTCCAAAAAGATCATTAGACTCATAACCTCGACAGTAGTAGAAATTTAGTGAAATAAAACTACTTTAGATAAGTAACATAATATAGCTATCAACAATAATGAAGTTGTGACAGTAGATCTGTGAATGTTGGATCGGATCTAGACTATAAATTGCATATACTTGTGACTACAAACGGCCGCACCGCAGTGTGCCTGTGCCTCCGCCGTGCTACCCATGCCTCCGTCGTGCCGGCACTACACGGCCCACCCCCCATGCCATGTTGGGTTTTAGATCGGGCTGGACCACCGTGCTTCGGGCTGGCCTAAAAAGGCCCGGCCCAAGTGCCCACCTCTAGTGATGACTCAAAATGAAAATATTACGGGTGCTCATAGCTTAAGCCAATAGTCCATAAGAAACTAGTACTACTTTTAGCTCAGTTGATCTAACTAAAATTTTATGAATTATGCTGCACTAAATATAAAGACTGGCAAGCAATAGGTGGCAAGACCCTTGCAATCTTGCGTACCATTAGATCCCGCATGGATGCCTCCTCTCTTGAATTGGTGTCATGATTTTTTTTCTATATTCAAACCTTACAAATGTACTACATATGTTAATTATATTCATAGACATTTCATCAAACAACTTAGGATGTGCTACTTAAGAATTTCATGATAGTTAACAAAGAAAGCAAAATAGTATACTTTAATATAAATTGTAGGATCGAAGTATACGAATATAGCAATCAGAGGGGGGGTGAATGATTGTGCGGAAGCTAAAACCAAATTCTTGACCTATTAAAAGTTCACCCCAAAACAGAACCAAATAATTGCCTCGTTTTCGACAAAAACAGAATGACAGAGGTTTGGTAAAACGAGAATTCCCGGAGATCCAACCGTCGAAACGATCTGAAATTTGGACACAAGAAACTAGATTCCAATACGAATCGAACCCAAAAAGAATCAGCTCGATCGGACTTACGGATCAAAAGTTATGAGCTTCGCAAAGCTTGCTGATCCAGAACTTGACGAGAATCAATCTAATCAAAACTTCAAGATTAAACAAGAACGACAAAGATTGATCAACTAGACTTTGAGAACACTAGATCAATACCTAGAGAGGTTTTTGATGGATCAAATCAAGATAAAACTTGAAGAACAAAAATCAATCTAGAACTAGAAGAAGCATGCAAACAAGAACCAAAAGCAGAAAATCTTGTAGCGACGTGGATCTTGTAGCCTGCCAAAAATCTTGGAAGAATTGATCTTTATTTCTTGTCTAAAATACTCTCATCAAAAGAGTACAAACCTAAAACCAAGCTCAAAGCTTGATGCGCTCCAGCTCTACTTGGTTGGATACCCTTCAACAGGAGACCCCCCACCTATTTAAAGCACCAACCCACAAGGAGTTAGAATCGATTCCTATTCCCTAGAAGGAATCCGTATCAACACAACTCTACTTGGCCCAACCTGGCCAGTACAACTCTTACTGGCGTATGGCAACCTACCATACTCACGTGACTAACACTTTGCAGCGTATGGCCACTTGCCATACTCACGTGACTAACACTTTGCACGCCGAATGACCTCTGCCATTCTCACGTGACTAACCATTCTTCATGTGCACCATTCTCTTAGCCGAGCGTCCTTGCATGGCATCCTTGACCACCAAGACCTCAGTTCCTCCTGAACCTGGTCGAACCTCGGTTCCTCCATGAACCTAGTTTCGGTCCGTCATCGACCACATTCGTCTTGAGCAATACACACATGAACAAACCACAAAACAAATCGAGCACAAGTCCGACTTGACTCAATGTCAATCCATGCAACTACTCACATGAGCATTGCATAAAGTCCACTTCAAAGAAGTATCATGAAATTATCACAAATTTCATAATCTCAAATCAAATTCAAATTTCAATCTCAAAAGCGGCTCAAAAACCCATTCACGGACGGACCAAAAATTTGGTCGTACTATAAACTTCTTGTTTTCAATAACTTGGTTTGGCACAACAACCTTCAAAACCACATTTCTGACAGACCAAAAAGTTGGTGCATGCGTACATGAAAACGGTTGTCAAAGCATGTTTACAAAGGACCAAGAAAGTTGGTCCGTTGTACATGGAGAATGAGGTTGTCAAAAGCATGTTTACAAAGGACCAAGAAAGTTGGTCCGTTGTACATGGGAGAATGAGGTTGTCAAAAGCATGTTTACAAAGGACCAAGAAAGTTGGTCCGTCGTACATACACAACCTACTTGGTTTCTTGGAAGATTGAGTTTGGCTCAATGAGTTCAAAAGCATGTCACGACAGGACCAACAAAGTTTGTCCAGTCGTAGATGGAAACTTCTTGTTTCTTGAGATCTTGGTCGGTATGCGAAACTTACTTGTTTCTTGTCAATTGTCAAAACACATGAACAAACACATTTTGCAAATTCAAATCTAAGTTAATTTTTTCGATTCAAAGCCAATTTTCAGCACATGATTTCACAATCTCCCCTTGATGAAAACATTGGCAACACCATAGAATTGAACATTTGGCATTCACTTTACAAAGATTTTGAAATCCAAAGGATCAAAGACCAAAGTAAGAAAACAATCCTCTTTGACCAAAATGCAAAACAAAATCTCCCCCTGAGAATGAAAATGTGTGTGAATGTGCAATGCGCCCAAAATTTTCAAAAATTCTCCAAACTTCTCCCAAAATTCTCAAATTTCCAAATACAACTCTCCCTTTTTCTTTAAACTTTTCAAAGAAAGATTTCCAATTTTTTTCCCCTTTGACAATGGATTCATCAAGAGTAAAAGAGAGAACAGGTTCAAAATTTTTCCTGAAACAATGATTTCACCAAGAGAAACAAGGGAGTGCCAAGATAGGAAAAGATGAGCTCATTCGATCATATAACCTTATATATCACATAATATGCAAAATACATGATCTTGATGTGATTTTAGCAAGTTAGGGAATGACATGCATCTCAACCTCAATTCAGTCAACTATAGCCAAGTACTAAGCAAAACCTTTAGTAGAAAAACAAAGGCTCAAAGTTGAAGCAACTAACAAATCAGGGCGAGCAAGTAGTTTCAACTCCAATCAAGTAGACCAATTTAATCTTTAAACAGTAAACAGCATGTGGCATGCTTGAAGCATACTTCTTTTGTTTCTTTGGAGTGGCATGCTTGAAGCATACATCTTGTCTTTTGAGGGAATGCCATGCTTGAAGCATACATCTTATCTTTTAGGGAAAGCATCCTGAAGCACATAACTTGAGGTTTTTGCTTTTAACAACCCTGTTTTTTAACTGATTCCCTTTTCCTTTATTTTTTGATTGTAAACATGCAAGGAGATTAAAAGGTCTTTTGAAAGAGTAAAGCTGAAAAACACACTTGCTTCATAGCCCAAATTTGTCAAGAAGATTCAATAACAAGCCTAGAAGAGTAAGATATCACAGTATTTAGCTATAGGCAATCGATCCGAGGGAATTCACTTAATGTCATTTTTAGTTCAAGTGAGATAATTAGATTATCATATATTAGCTCAATTACATAACATATAGAAATATGATAAAGTGAGCTCATCAAGTGAAAGAACTTGGCAAAGAAACTCCCCCTCAAAACAATCCCATTGGATGAACAATTCCAAGTTCTCCAGAATAAAAGCAAAAGCGAGAAGAAGACAAAGGTTTTGTGAAAATGTCTGGCCAATTGATGTTCAGATTATCCACATGATGAAGCACAATGTTGCCTTTTTCAACATGATCTCTAAGAAAGTGAAATCTGATGTCAATGTGTTTTGTTCTAGAGTGTTGCCGCGGGGTTCTTAGCAATGCAAATTGCACTAGTGTTATCACACAAAGAGAACACTATCAAAATTAACCCCATAATCTTTTAGTGTAGCTACTATCCAAAGAATTTGAGAACAACAACTAGCGGCGACCACATATTCAGGTCATGAGTTGATTGTACAGAAGATTGTTTTCTAGATGACCATGCAATCGGAGAATTTCCCAAGAAGTGACATGAACCAGAAGTGCTCTTCCTATCAATTCTACATCCTCCAAAATCAGCATCAGAAAAAGATCTCAAATTAATGCATGAGAATGAAAAGCCAAATGCCAAAATCTTGAGTTCCATGAAGATACACGAAAATCCTTTTGGCGACTTGTCGATGTGAAGCACATGGGAAGCTTGAAAGCACACACAAGCACGTGGGAAGAGTCTCTCATGCAAACCTCTAATTATCTCGTCCTCAACGAGCATTATCATCATCTTTATGAACAAAGACACTCTCCCCCTGAACATATGCACTTGTACTGCATCATTTGAACTAGTGCCTTTTGCGAAAGCAGAAGTGGAAGAAGCATCTCCAAAGGCAACACTTTCAGCATGAGATGCACGTGAAGGAGGAACAAAATCTTATCCTTGAACATGTAGTGAGCATCAAAATTCACTAGCCACATGTTCTCCCTCCTCGGCGTGAGAAGCCTACATAGAAGCGAGAAAGTGTCGAGGTCTCGATGCTTGGGGTTAGAAATAAGATGTTTAGGAATCGATCTTGAGACACACGACGGACAGCAGTAGGCACAACACAAGCGATCTTATGCACAAAATCAAATTTACTGTTCCTGTTTCACAGCAACAAAAGGTGCTTGCATCACCTAGGCACGTAGTGAGAAGCAAAAGCGTGCCTTTAAAAATTAGACCTAGCCTTAGCTCTTTCTTTCTTTTGTTGTTTGGCTATTCTAAAGCAAAAATCTACTAAATGTCCATCTCTACCACAATGAGTGCAAGTGTATTTAACAGGATGTTTGGCTTTAGAAGTAGAAGCAACATTTGCATTCATCATAGTAGAAGATAACCTCAGAGACTTAAAGGCAGGTTTTCTTAGGCTCATTGACAATTTCAAATTTTCCTCGCGTCAGTGTTTTAACAACGGTGGGAGCATGTGATTTATGATGAGCATAAGAATCAAAACCTAAACCTTTGTTATGAGTGCTGACTTTTGATTGATCCAAAATCATGTTTAGAGTTCTTCTTTCCTTTAGTGAAACGTTCTAATGATTTGTCAAGTAATCAACTTTTTAGAAAGAGTTAAACAATTATTGCAAGGAACATTCACTTTTCCTTTTTGCTTACGACAAGTTGAGCATGAAAAGAACCTCATGTGTAAAGCCGGATCATCAGTCAATTGAGAAACCCTAGCATTTGCATCTTTTAATTTTAATTCAAGAGTTGAGCATTTAGAACAGAAGTTAAACCATGCAAATCATCGGTGAAAGCTTGACTAGCATGTTTAATATGTTTCTCATTTTTCTCACTTTTAATTTTCTCAATCAAGGAAGCATGTTCTTTCTAAGCGAAGTAAGCTCATTCCAAATTAAGTCACATGATTTGCAAGCATCATCATCAGGAATCAAAGTTTTAAGTCTAGCAATTTCAGCATTCAATGATTCAACAACAAAATCATGTTTCTTAATTTTCTTGTCCGCGTTTATCAAGCAATTTACCAAGGCGAGCAACAGCTTAATAGCTAATTCATCGTAAGAAGGATCTACCTCATTGAAGTCGCATTTGTCATGATCAGCCCTCGATTGTCGCCTGCTTTTGGCCATGAGACACAACCCCGTCAACTCATGCTTGCTTGGAGTTGCATCATCCTCGCTGCTCTCCGAATCCACATCGCTTAAATTGACTTGTTCAAGAAGCGGAAAGAACTTCGATGGACAACTGCGGTTGATGAAGTTCTTCTTCTTTCTATCACTTGGAAGAACTTCTTCTTCTCTTTTCTTACTGTCGTTGTCCTTCTCCTCCCTTGATGCTTTACTTGAAAGTTTTGGACAGTTTGACGAATATGGTCGAGATCACCACACTCATAGCATCTTGGAGGATCACCACCACTTCTCTTTCTCTTTATCACATTTTGCAAAGCTTTGTTAAAGCGAGAAGAGAAATAGTGACAAGTCTTCTCTGAGGAATTGCTCAATCTGTTCATCGGTTAGTGAAGACAAGAAAGATAGAGCAAAACTTGAGCTTAGCACCATTATGAGATATGCTAGATTGAGATGTCAAAGCAATTGATTTATGATCATTCTTTCTAGCAAAAACATCTAATTCATGAGTTTTCAACTTAGAATAAAGAACATCTAAAGTAAGTGTACTCATGGTAGTAGATTCTTGTATAGATGTTACTTTCATCTCCACACCGACATGTCCAAAGCACTAAGCAATTGTCTAGCATTAGCGGCATCATCAAAGCTAACTCCAACGGCACGCAAATTGCTAAGAATCTTATTAAAAGCGTGCAAAGAAGTCATCTACCGACTCACGGGTTTCATCTCAAATCGCATGTATTCTTTTTGTAAAGATCTTGTGAACCTCTTTAATAGTGTTAGAACCCTCATGGTAATCACAAAGAGATTTCCATACCTCATATGCAGATCGAAGATGAATCACACGATCGAAGTCGCTACGATCCCAAGCCTTGGATGATCAAGTTCTGGCGCCTTACTATTTGCTTCAACATGTGCGCGATTGGTGTCGTTGGCGTTATCGTTCTTGAGGACATCATATGGTTTGTAGACCTTCTCCCAAATTGCGAATCCCTGAGCTTGGATGAACGCCTCCATCTTGGCCTTCCAAAACTGAAAATCAACACCATTGAACACACAAGGTTTTGTCAAATAATGATCCATTGATCTAATCACCGATTAAGATAGATTAGAAAAACCTTGCTCTGATACCACTTGTAGGATTGAAGTATATGAATATAGCAATCAGAGGGGAGGTGAATGATTGTGCGGAAGCTAAAACCAAATTCTTGACCTATTAAAAGTTCACCCCAAAACAGAACCAAATAATTGCCTCGTTTTCGACAAAAACAGAATGACAGAGGTTTGGTAAAACGAGAATTCCCGGAGATCCAACCGTCGAAACGATCTGAAATTTGGACACAAGAAACTAGATTCCAATACGAATCGAACCCAAAAAGAATCAGCTCGATCGGACTTACGGATCAAAAGTTATGAGCTTCGCAAGCTTGCTGATCCAGAACTTGACGAGAATCAATCTAATCAAAACTTCCAAGATTAAACAAGAACGACAAAAGATTGATCAACTAGACTTTGAGAAACACTAGATCAATACCTAGAGAGGTTTTGATGGATCAAATCAAGATAAAACTTGAAGAACAAAAACCAATCTAGAACTAGAACAAGCATGCAAACAAGAACCAAAAGCAGAAAATCTTGTAGCGGCGTGGATTCTTGTAGTATGCATAAAAATCTTGGAAGAATTGATCTTTATTTCTTGTCTAAAATACTCTCATCAAAGAGTACAAACCCTAAACCAAGCTCAAAGCTTGATGCGCTCAGATCTACTTGGTTGGATACCCTTCAACAGAGACCCCACCTATTTAAAGCACCAGCCCACAAGGAGTTACGAATCGATTCCTATTCCCTAGAAGAGAATCAGTATCAACACAACTCTACTTGGCCCAACCTGGCAGTACAACTCTTACTGCCAGCGTATGGCAACCCTACCATACTCACGTGACTAACACTTTGCAGCGTGTGGCCTGCCTGCCATACTCCGTGACTAACACTTTGCACGCGAATGACCTCCTGCCATTCTCGCGTGACTAACCATTCTTCATGTGCACCATTCTCTTAGCCCGAATGTCCGCGCGACATCCTTGACCACCAAGACCTCGGTTCCTCCTGAACCTAGTCGAACCTCGGTTCCTCCATGAACCTAGTTACGGTCCCGTCATCAACCACATTCGTCTTGAGCAATACACCGCACATGAACAAACCACAAAACAAATCCGAGCACAAGTCCACGACTTGACTCAATGTCAATCCATGCAACTACTCACATGAGCATTGCATAAAGTCCACTTCAAAAGAAGTATCATGAAATTATCACAAATTTCATAATCTCAAAAATCAAATTCAAATTTCAATATCAAAAAGCGCTCAAAAACCCATTCACGACGGACCAAAAAATTTGAATTAAAACGTATATGTAAAACTTCTTGTTTTTTAATAACTTGGTTTGGCACAACAACCTTCAAAAAAACACATTTCACGACCAGGACCAAAAAGTTGGTGCATGCATTACCATGGGAAAAACTAGGTTGTCAAAGCATGTTTACAAAGGACCAAGAAAGTTGGTCCGTTGTACATGGGAGAATGAGGTTGTCAAAAGCATGTTTACAAGGACCAAGAAAGTTGGTCCGTTGTACATGGGAGAATAGAGGTTGTCAAAAGCATGTTTACAAAGGACCAAGAAAGTTGGTCCGTCGTGCATGCACACAACTTCTTGGTTTCTTGGAAGATTGAGTTTGGCTCAATGAGTTCAAAAGCATGTCCACGACGGACCAACAAAGTTTGTCAGTCGTAGATGGGAAACTTCTTGTTTCTTGAGATCTTGGTCGTATAAAGCGAAACTTACTGTTTCTTGTCAATTGTCAAAACACATGAACAAACACATTTTGCAAATTCAAATCTAAGTTAATTTTTCAGTTCAAAGCCAATTTTTCAGCACATGATTTCACATAAATGACAACAAAATAACATTTAACAAGAAGTCAAAAATCACATCAATTCACAATAAAACGAGAAAATACTAATACAGCATTAGTGCGAGTGGCCAACTGTAGGGGGATGGAGCCCACCTTGCCCCCCACCCCATTGAGTCTGCCACTGCTGGTGAGCAAGGTGGAGTCTGAGCCGCGCAAGCCAAAGCAGCATCAATGTCAGAGAAAGTAGGGCGATAGTATCTACCATGCCATCTACAGCAAACATGGCAGCCACGACGACAGAGAGTGAGGAGGAGGAAGAAGCGAAGGCAGAGGAGGACGAGTCCATCAGCTTGGACGAGGCATATGCACTGGCATGGCAGCGTCACGTGCAAGCGCGGAATTCACCACTAGCCGCCGCCGCCGCTGCACCTACTGTTACCTATTAGAGATAATCTTGTAATCAGTTTATGAGTTTTGGTTAGAATCCGATTAGGATGAGGAGTCCAATTAGGATAAGAAAGTAGAATCTTATTCTATTTTTTAGGGCTATAGTTTAGATATAAATTCAGAGGTAGTCCTGAGTTTTATAACCGAGAAAGAAAGATTAATACAAGAGAAAATTGTTTCAAAGTTTTTTTGTGTATCCTGTTCCAACAATTGGTATCAGAGCGAGGTTCAAGCCAAGGCATTCAGGAGGCCGAATAGATTGCCGATCACGAAGAGCATAACGAGGAGGAGACACTGAAGAAGATGGCTCATCAGAAGAAGAAAATGACACATCAGAAGATTCTTCAGCTTGCGGACAACGAGTGTAGTAGACAGGATAGGGAGGAACAATATCTGAAGAGACCTTTGGAAAGGAGGACAGTGGTGAAGAAACCGGCGGTAAAGAAGACGCCGATTGTGAAAGAGGAAAAGTGACAACTGGAGTATCAAGAAAAGTCAGAAAAGATAGTGGCTCAACAAGGGATGTAGGAGAGGAAGAAGAACGAGGGTAGAAGGGATGAGACTCATCAAAAGTGACATCCCGTGAGATTTCTATTCGTCGGCCAACAGGATCCCAACAACGATATCCCTTATGCTCAGCACTATATCCCAGAAAAACGCACTCAATAGACTGAGCAGTCAGCTTGGTGCGTTCACGAGGTGCAAGAAGAACATAGCACACACACACACACCCAAAAAGGCGAAGTCCAGAATAATCAGGAGGCATGCCACAAAGACGCTCAACTGGAATCCCACCCTTAAGAGCAAAAGAAGGTTGGATATTGGTCAAGTAGGTGGCAGTGGAAACAACCTCAGCCTGGAAGTGAGGGGGAACAATGGAAGAAAGCATAAGAGCACGAGCTGTCTCAAGAAGATGACGATGCTTGCGCTCAGCCACACCATTCTGAGCATGAGCACTAGGACAAAAAAACTGAGAAAGAGTGCCCTGTGTAGCAAGAAAAGCTTGAAGAGCTCCTGACAGATACTCCTCTACTAAGTCAGCACGAAGAACACGAATGGGAGAATCAAACTGAGTGCGAATCATTGTGGCAAAAGTCTTATAGATGGATAAAACCTTACTACGAGAGGACATAAAATATATCCAAGTGTGGCGAGAGAAATCATCTATAAACAAAATATAATATCGATGACCCCCTTTTGAAACAAAAGGAGCCGGGCCCCAAACATTAGAATGAACAAGATTAAAAGGACGCTGTGATATAGACTCACTAGAATGGTAGGGGAGTTGTAGCTGTTTGCTAAGCTTACAACACGTACAGTGTAAAGAAGCATCACCAGACACAGAGCCTAAAAGACCATGACGAACTAAAGAAGATAGACGCGAACCACAAAGATGGCCCAAACGATGATGCCACTAAGCAAAAGTCCCGGTAGAAGAAGCAACGGAAGCTGAAGCGGTAGAGGAAACATAAAGACTAGCAGAGGCAGCGGAAGGTAGATGAAGCTAGTCAAGCTCCCAAAGACATTGAGAGTCATGGTGGCGAGGGCCAGTCCCACCTAGAGCCCCCGTGCAACGATCCTGAACACAACAAGAGTTAGAATCAAGAATAACCCGACAACCATGATCAGTAAGCTGGCCAGCGGATATGAGCTGCATGGTTAGTTTGGGGACATAAAAAATAGCAGGAACATGAAAAGAGGACGATAAAAGATTGCCTCGTTCTACAACAGAAAGAGAAGTACCATCTACGGTCTGCATAGTGATAGGAGCAACAAGAGGACTAATAGAATGAAGACTCGAGGGATTAGATGTCATATGAAAAGAAGCTCCAGAGTCAAGAATCCATGGTGTGATACCTGATGAGGGTGGTGGTTTCTCACTAGAAGACTGAGTAGCAGAACCAGCGGAACCTGTCGGTGTAGTGGCAGCCATGTGACGTAGTAATGTAAGAATCTCCTGAGTAGAGTCAGAGCCAACAGAAGTCTGCTGAGGAGAAGCGCCCAAAAGTCCAGTGCCCTTAGAAGGGTGTCCACCTCGATGAGCAAGGTCCTTCTTCTTCCTATAGCAGAACTGCTCCACATGTCCGTTCTTTTTGCAGTAGATGTAGTGAAGGCCTCCACCCCCAGTGACTAGAACTGGAGTAGGAGTCACTGTTAGAGGAGTAGAGCGAGATGCCGCCAAAACTGAGGGACACACCAGCAGACCCGCGCCACGAAGACGAGTCTCCTCTATATGAATAGCTGCAAGTGCCTCCAACAGAGTTACACGAGGATGACGAGCAAGCAGCTAGGCACGAATCTGCTCAAACTCAGCCTGAAGATGTGTCAGGAAGTCGTAGATGCGGCGAAGCTCCAAATGAGAGTGCTGACGCTGACAGCATTGGCAAGTGCGACAAACCTCCGGTCCCAATGAATCAATCTGACGCCACACCGAAGACAGCTGCGCATAGAACTCATCTATAGTAGAATCACCCTGCTGTAGCGACTGCTCCTGTTGCACAACGGCCAGGTAAAGAGAGTCATCGGCAGGCTCATAACGGTAGCGAAGATGTGCCCACATTAGCTATGCCGAAGACAAAACAACAATGTCACCAGTAAGATGCACATCCATGCTAGCAACCAAAATAGCACAGGCACGAGCATCTTCATCAATCCACGTCTCGTGAGCAGTAAACTAAGTCTGAAAAGACTCAACAGCATCAGCATAATCATCAGAGGCCTTCTGGCGAGCGGCATCATTAGCCATCTTGGGAATAATAGGCGTGGCAGGGGAGCAGGATGAGGCGGACAAGATAGCTCGCTGGTAAGAAACTCCCAAAGACGCTGACCACGCATGTGAAGACGCATATGAAGAACCCAGTCTCGATAATTGAGACCATCAAAAATGACCGGGCAGTGAGGAACAGAGACAGTGCCCGATGAAAAGCCAGAAGATGACATTTTTTTGACGTGAGCTACACGGACTTAACTGCTCCTAAGATCCAATCGGGACTTGAAGCCTTCACGCGTGATTCAAAGCACTCCTTCCAGTCAGACGGACATGTGGACATGAGCCACACGGGCTTAACCGCTCCTAAGATCCAATGGGACTTGAAGCCCACTCCTTCTGATCAGCCAAACAAAACGAGTGACTCGACGGATGGAGACGGTGGTCCGTGCCAGCTGGAGGCAGCGCCAAGGCAGGGCGACACGGGCTGTAGGCGGCGCCGAGACGGGACGCCGCCAGCTAGAGGCGGTGTCGAGGCGATGCCGGCGCAGCGGGATGGAGGCGAGGCGACGCTGGCTGGAGGCGACGACAATGCTGAGGGGAGGCGACGTGGGCTGGAGGCGACGGAGGCACCGAGGCGAGGCAACGGGGGTTGGCCGGCGGCATTGGAGGACGAAAAGCCAGAGAAAGCGACCATGCGGTGCAGAGGATGCCGAGGTCGGAGGGATGTCGGCAGAGGAGTGCCAGACGTTGGAGGATGAAAGGCCAGAGGAGGAAAGGTGGATAGCAAGTGCAACGCCCGTAGGAGAACCCTAACCCTAACCTGGAGCTCTAATACCACATTATGAATAGCACTTGTATTCATCATGAGGCCAATGTGCCAGGATATATACATGTACAAGAGGGTATAAAGGGAAAGCCTATATTAGGCAATAGCTATACAAGGTATAACAGGATACTGTCTAACATAAATAACATTGATGGCACCCGACCGTTCGAATTGATTTTGCTATGCCACTGCCGATGGTTGTCGATGTATTTGTTGGGGGCAATTGCTGCAGCGCCGTGACTGGCTTTGGTGATGTCGTCCATGAGGGTAGCAACAATAGAGCCAATGGCGGCACTACCAATGGGATTGACATGTGGTGCAGTCGCACCAAGGATGGCTCCGATAGCGTCACCCATGGTGCTAGCTACGACGAAACCATCGGTGGCGCCAGCGTTGAGGGTGCATGACGTTTGATGGTGAAGTGATGTAGCCCTGTCAAGGTTGTCTTTGGTGGTATTGGCCATGGAGATAGCTACGGTGAAACTAGCGGTGGCATGGATAACTTTTGGTACGATAAATAGTGCCACTGTTAGCTTTGGTGGCGTCACCCATGGGGATGGCAACGGCAAAATCAAAGGTGGCGTTGATGTCGAGGATCATGGGAGCATCACTCTTGCGATGGTAACAGAAGCCATGGGTAGGGATCGACGGTTCTGATACCATGTTGTCATGAACCTTAGTTCATTATGGGGTAAACATCCATTGGTGGGAGGTCGGATGGCAACGATTTGAGGTAGAACGTTGCTAGATGAAGAAGGGCACCGATTGGGGGAGAGGAATGGATATAGAGTAGCCGGCCTAGGGGAGAGACTAGGGCTAGGAATTGGGCTCTTGGGAATACTTCATTATTCTGCAAGCACGCCGTCAACGGGATGTTTGGGAAGTTCTCGTTCATTAGGCCAGAAACCTCCTGGGAATCTCTCACTGATTTTCATGCTCGCTATCGCTGACCATAGCAGCTGTGCTGGCTATGGCAGCAGTCTCCTCATCCACTTAATTAGTTGTTAGCCTTTAGTTATGTTGTTAGTCAAGTTGTTGCTTTGTTAGATAAGGTTGTTAGCAAGTTTTTTATCAAGTTGTTGCTTTAGATCTTCATGGTTATAAGAAGATCAGTAGATTATGGAATAAAGTAAGAAAAGAATTATCTCTAATCCCTCTCCTTCCTCTCCCTGCCCTTGCGCACCCCCTCCTCCCATGCATTCTATTCCTCTCCCTCATTCAAACACCACCTCCACTAGACTAAAGCCACGGCACACGGCATCCACCAGGAAGCTGGGAATTAAGCCCCCTTCATCACATCATTATTGGTTACTATCCGTTACGATCCTCAGGTCGTGACATTGGATGTGTTGTGTTGTGAAATGAAACAAGGTGCAACAAGAATGTACATTATTAATATAACAACCATTGTTGATATGAGACAAGACTTCCAATTTGATTTTAGTTTATTGGTGATGGAAGCATTGTGAAAATATAACAGATTTAAAGCGAATGGTTCAAAAGTGCATGGTGGTAGAACTGTTGCTATTTTCTGAGAATTCATTTCCTTTTTGTTGTGCTATACAAGTAGCACTATTTTCCATTTTATAACTTTGTCATGGGTATTGCACATATCAATCAGACGATGTACGATTCATGTTGATGTTTGTTATATGTAGAGCATTGCCTGTTATGAATATTCATACTAGTTTTTGGTATGATATGGTGGGATGGTGGATACTTATTGCTCTGCCCATTGATTTGAATACCCGCAATGTATCTTGAAAAGTAGTAGTAGCAACTAGCTACCTTGAATAAATGATGCTGATAGGTCATTGTTAGATGTTTCGATGCTGCGTACTACAGATATGGCCTTCCATACCGGCCCATCAGTACCGATTATGCATGAACCGGGATTGACATTTACATCGATCCGGTTCCAGCGGTCTACAGTGCAGGGGATCATCGCATCTGGTTTGAAAGACCAACCGCGTCGATGTGCTAACATCGATGCGGTTGGTTACACCAACCCGTACTAAAGCGACAGAGGAGTGAGGAGGCTGCTTAGCACGATTGGTTTAACTAATCGATCGATAACACGACATCAGTACTGATTAGTTAAACCAACTGGTGCTAAGCAGCCTCCTCGGCTCCTGTGCTGCTTAGTACGGGTTGGTGTAACCAACCGGTATTAACATTAGCACATCATCACCGGTTGGTGTGTTTGACCGGTACTAATGCGTAAAACCATCTGTGATGGTGCTTCATCTCTTCGTTTCCTGCGCGCAGTGAGAACTCTTCGTTTCTCGCTTCGTCTTCAATTCCGGCCCTATTAAATCGCCGCTATTGATCAAATTCGAACACATTTCTGCATCTCATCGCTAGCACCTTCGCATTCTCCCGCAGGCTCATGGCATCTCTGCATTCTCCCACAGTCTCCCCATCACCGCCCCCGACGCCGCCGCTATGCGGCAAACGCAAGTGGGAAGAGGAGGAGGAGCAGGAGGAGGAGGAGGAAGAGGAGGAGGTAGAGAAGGTGGAGGCAGAGGAGGAGGAGGAGGAGGCAACCTGGGGAGCTCAGACAACGACGGCGGCGATGACGACGACGGCGGCGGCGACGACGTTAGCCCCCCGTGGAGTGAAGATGACGAGTACTTTCGGCTGTGAACCGCGAAATAAACTATATATTCAAATGTACAATATAAACTATATATTGTAATGTCAAGGTTTTAATTAATATATGTTAACATTCTAGTATTTTCAATCTTTTCTGTGCATTACTACCCTTCCGCTCGGCTTACAACATAGACGGTTATAAACACAAAACATATGTGATGTAAACAATATCAGAGACATTTATAAATACAATCCGTCTATGCTTATGTCACTTAACAACATTGAAAGACAAGAGATGATGCTCTCTCCAGCTCGCAAAAACTTGTCGGTTTGAGATATGTGTAGTCAAAATTTTGAAACTTTAGCTATGAATATCTTTATAAATATTTAGATTAGATGCATGAAAATCATATGTGTACATTCATCTCGAATCGTACTTTCATAATAGTGTAATTTTAACCATTTTTTTATGTCAAAATCGGAATAAAAATTATGCCACAATGAGAAAATCATTCAAAAATTATGTCAAACGGTTACAACGCACATCAGTACCGGTTGATAAGACCAATCGGTACTGATCTCTACCATCAGTACCGGCTGGTTACATCAACCGGTACTGAATCATCCACATTAGTACAGGTTCGGGCGACGAACCGGTACTATCTATCGGTTCAACGGCTGCTGGGCTGTGGGGATATCAGTACCGGTTCAAGTAACCAACCGTCACTAATGGTCTAACATCAGGGACTGTTGGTACGTTGAACCGGTACTAATGTCAGACCAATTTAAACTTCTTCGTCCTCCCGCTCACTACCAGAGCAAGAACAGTTCATCGTGCGAGAAGAACAGGAGGTTCGGCCAAGAGCTTCAAAGGAGGGGAGGTGCTGCCAAAATTTTAAATTTTTGGTCATTTTACTCGCAACCAAGGTAACTAAGGTTAGTAACATCATTCTTCACTACATTTGGTCTCAAATGGAGCCTCTTCTTTGCTTGAATCATGCATGAATAAATTTTGATTTTTCCCCCATAATCGATTGTCGGGACCCGAATTTGCAAATCCGGACCCTCTGTGTATTCAGCACTAGTCCAGGAACGTGCTAGTGCACACAGTCTTAACATCGGTAAATATCACAATCATACCACACGATACTAATAAAGTACCTTAATTAAATAATCAAACTGGTTGCTCGACCTTAGGGTCAAGTTACAAATATACGCCTCGCAGGGCGAACTTGTTAAAAGAGAAATAATAGCAGCAGAAAAAGTGAAATAACGTCGTGGCGCCATCCAGTATACCACAGGCAACTGACTGGGCTCGCTCCCTAGTTAGACGGTTCCTCCTGGAACTCCTCCTCCAAAGCTGGCGTAGTCTCCTCTTCAACTGGTGTTGTATTGTGGCAAGGGTGAGTACTTGGTACTCAGCAAGTCATGCACAGAATGCAGGCTAATATACTACATGCATGGCTTAGTACAAAGGAATAGCTCAGGGTTTATTTGCAGTAAAGAGCATTTGGCAAGTATCATAAGCAGATTCGAAAGCAGTAGAACAAGTATAAGATAAATAACTTTTCCAGAAGTTTAATAAACATCTTCTCCAATCCTAATACACATTTCCATCAACATCATTATTAAACCAACCCAACCTTTCAAGTCCAAGTTATTTTCAGGAAAGTCTAACCCTTGACTGTAATTCCCGAGCGATGTCCAATGCCGCGGACATGGCTATTCGAATAGATTTTACACTCTGCAGAGGTTATGCACTTTACCCACAAGATACAGTCAAACACCACGAAGGCGAGTGTCCGTAACAAAGTCTTTCGAAAACTTCTAACAGCACAAGTGGTCCTCCCCGGTTATTGCACACTAACCCTTCCCTTAGCTAAGGCGAAGTTTAGGCCAATCAACCGTTAGATGGGTACCTGGCCGCAGCCCCGGTACGCTCCCCCGTACAACTACACAAAGGGTGTAGTTGACAACCTGAGGTCCCACAGGTACGTTATTAGCAACTTAATCAACTAGGTCCGTTCCATTACGGACATGTGGTTGCACGCTTGACTCAGTTCAAAGGCTTGCAAGGTTAAGTCCTTAGGGTGACCAGGGCAAGACTACCTGAAGAACCAAACCAACATTCCCGGTGCCACAACTGGCCCACCCGATCATTCTTGCCACATGCCCCGGTCGAAAACTATTTATCAAACCCCAGTTGATTACCATGCACCATGTGCCATCAACATCTCAACACATGATACCTTTCCAAAACAGGTTCAATATATCATTAAGTCAATATTAACATTTGATTGTCCAAAATCATGTCTTAAGCGCGTAGCAGGTCTAAGCAATCTACTACAACGTTCTAAATTCCCATGTTGGCAATTTAATAATGTCCAACTAGTAATCCACAACTAGGGTGACAAGGGGGTCATGGCACATATTTAATTTAACCAAGGTGTCATACAACAATTCGGCATTTATCTACTTTCCCCTAATTAAGTAAAGCATTTTCTAATCAAACTAGCATGCAATAATTTAAACCAAATTAATTTGAAAATGGGATCAACATGGTTAAAGCACAACTTGCCTTCAAAAAGCACTTGTTCTTGGTCCTGAGCTGGCTCCTGTGTCAACACCTCTCCTTCGAATCCTTCCGGCACTTCAACGTCTACTCGTAAAGCGTGCAAATAGAAAATAATAAATAAACAGTAGACAAGAAGTGTCCAAACATCCAAATAAAGTTCATAAACAGAAAGAACATAATTTTATGAATTTTTAGAAACTAGAATCGTCGAATTCGGAGTTTAAATACAAAAGTTATAGCATTTTGAAGTTTAAATAATCAATTAAATATTAATACAGAGAAAAACTTTTGTCCAAAAATTAAATAAAATTCAGCATTAGGTAGATCTCAATTTTATACAAATTTAGAAATTTGAATCACTCAAATCGGAGTTAAAATGCAAAAGTTATAAGCGTTTGAAGTTTGAATCAAAATCTGAAATCAATTATTCCAATTAATAAATCATTTTCTTTTTCGGAAAATCATTTATTGCGTCAGCAGTGACACGTGGCAGCCTCTGATTGGGCGGCTGACGTCAGCCGGTCCACGGACTCAGCCCACGGTTCGGCTCGGGTCCACCGTGGACCTGGTCCACGGCTCACGTGTGTCGGCAGTGGGACCCACGGGGTAGCGTCATTCTTGGCGTCGGCGGGGACTCGGCCTTGTCGGACGGTGGGACCCAGTGGCGTCATTCTTTGGCGTCACCGCCGCAGGTGGGTGGCCGTTGACAGGTGGGCCCCCATGACGTCAGCGTGACGTCATGGTGTGGTTTGGCCGCGTCGCTGACACGCGGGCCCGGCGTGTCAGTGACCCACGCCCACGCATGGGTTGACCGCGGCGGTCAAGCTTCCCGCTACGTGGCGCAATCCGGGCCGTTGGTTTGAAATCCGACGGCTTGGATTGGATTTGGGTTTCACGGGTTTGGGTGAACGCGTCGAATCTGGATCGTTGGATCTAGATCCAACGGTTGAGATTTGATCTAACACGTATAACGTGGCTAACGCTAACCGTACGATCTAGATCTAACGGCTGAGATTGGATCTGGGGTTTGGAACGGGATCTCACCGGCGGGTGACGTGGCACGATCTGGTCCGTGCGATGGAGATCCGACGGTCCACGGAGCTCGGGGTCGGCGATGGTGACACGGCGGAGCTGGCTGGCCGGAGCTGGGGACGGCGACCAACGGCGCGGCGTTGCGGGGCTCCTCTGGCATGAAGACTTGCACTTCCGAACGCGTCTTGACGCGAGGAACCCGGATCTGGGCTCAACGGCGGCTGAGGACGACGGAGACGGCGGCAAACGGCAAGGAGGCGCGGCGGAGACCTAAACCAACTACAGCGAGCTTGCGCGGGCAACCGGCGGCGGCTCGGGCGGCGTGAGCTAGGGATACGGGTGCGCAATGAAGTCAGCTATCCGACACGGGCGGCGGCGCAATAAATAGGCCCTCGACGTCCGTGAAACACGCGGAAAACGAGGCCCCACGCACGGGCGGCGGCGAAGTCCGGCGGTGATACGGAGAAGGTGACGTGGACGCACGCGAGCCGTTGGATCTTGATCCAACGGTTGCGTGGCTTGGGCTCAGGTCCGGCTCGGTGACCTGGCTGGTTCGGTCGGGGTTGGGCTCGGGCAACGTGGCGCGTTCGTGGCCGTTGGATCTTGATCCAACGGTCACGTGGCTAGGGTACAGCCGAGTGGGTTCGGCTCGACCACGTGGCTCGGGTCGGACTCGAATCGGACTCGGGTCCGGGCTCGGTCGGATGAACAGTAAAACCCACTCGCATTTTCCAGCGATTAAATAATTCCAATAAATTTTCAGAAATTCATTTAATTCATTAAAAATAGCAAAAGACTCAGAAAAATTCCAGAAAAATTCTGGAAAATACTTTAGGGCATTTTGGACTCAAATAAAATATTTCAAACAAAATTTTATTTGCAAAGTTAAATTCTTTAATTATTTCAAAATGGAATAAATTCAAATAAATTCCAAATAAATCCAAATAAATTCTAGAAAATTCCAAAAATTCACCAAAGTGCCAAATCACACATGAATTTAAGAAAAGCAAAAATTTTGGGGTGTTACATCGATGAAAGATTATGAATGTAAAGATCTAGCTCGATCTTTTCATGTAGGATACAAAAACTTGTTGTGTAAGCTTAGAATTTACTTGTATTATAATATAGCTCGCATTTAAGGTGTGGATCTGGCTCAAATTTACGTTTTAGTTTCATCGATCGATGAAGGATGGGGTTTGGTTGCACGTAGTTGGGGAAATTAAGAATGGTGCATGAAAATCATGGAGTTTGGGATCTTCAAATGGCAATAGTTATGTGAAAAAGAAGAAATTTAAATTCATTTGCGAATTAAAATAATATCAGAAATATAAATGGCTTTATAGAAAATAACCGCCAAGTCCTACATAATGTAGATGGACCGGCGATGGATGTACATTGACCGACGCTCCCCGGAGTTCTTGCAAGGTTTGCAAGCTTTTCTTCGTGCGGCCGATGCTCAGATGAAGTTAGGCTACATATGTTGTCCATGCATAGACTACAAGAATGATAAGGAGTGACCAAAATCCAGCCACCTTCACTTCTATTTGCTCTCAAGAGGTTTCATGCCAAACTATACCTGTTGGACCAAGCACGGTGAAGAAGAGACTATATGGGAAGATGATGAAGAAGAAGAGGGGGACAATAATATACCAAATGTTGTCCAACACCGTTCGTTTGAAGATACATTGGGGGAGTTTGGCGATGATGACCTAGACCAGATGCTGCTTGATGGAGAGGGAGAATAACCGATGAAAGACATTACAAAAAGTTCCAGCGCCTGCGAGAGGACCACGAAACACTATTTTACCCAAACTGCCGACAAGGCCACAAAAATTGCGTACCACACTAGAACTGATGCAATAGAAGGCGACTAATGGATTGTCCGATAAGGGATTCGACGAGTTGTTATGACTCATAAAGAAGTTGCTTCTAGATGGTAACACGCTGCCTGAAACTACGTACGATGCCAAGCAAGTTGTCTACCCTTTGGGGTTGGAGGTACAGAAGATACATGCATGCCGTAATGATTGTATCCTTTATCGCAATGAGTACGAGGATTTGGAAGCTTGTCCGGTGTGCAAAGCTTCACGGTATAAGACCAGGCGTGATGACTCAGGTGAGGAAGATGGGCAGTGTAAGAAGAAGAGACCCCCGGCTAAGGTGGTGTGGTATTTCCCTATAATCCCCCGGTTGAAGCGTTTATTTGCGAACAAAGCGCATGCCCAGATGATGTGCTAGCACAAAGAAGATCGTAAGGACGATGGAAGACTAAGGCACCCCGCTGATGGCTCCCAATGGAGGAAAGCTGATAGAAAGTACCCGGACTTTGCTGAGGATGCGAGGAACATAAGGTTTGTGTTGAGTACGGATGGGATGAACCCGTTCGGCGAGATGAGCAGCAACCACAGCACTTGACCCATGACTCTACGTATCTACAACCTTCCTACTTGGCTGTGTATGAAGCGGAAGTACATTATGATGCTGTTGCTTATCCAAGGGCCGAAGCAACCTGGAAACGACATCGACGTGTACCTCAAACCGTTGGTTGAAGATCTGCTAACGTTGTGGAACGATGGTGTACGTGTGTGGGATGAGTACAAAAGAGAGTATTTCACCCACGTAATCGCTATTCGTAACCATCAACGACTGGCCTGCACTTGGTAACCTGTCTGGCCTATCTATCAAAGGATATAAAGCCTACATCCAGTGCTTAGAGGATACGGACAGCAAGTATCTAAAAAACTCACGAAAGGTCGTGTACATGGGCCACCGTAGGTTCCTCCATATGAAGCAGCCGTTACAAAGGAACAGTGAGAATTTTGATGGGACAGAAGAGAAACGTAAGAAGCCCATTGTGAAATCATGTGCTAAAAAATTGGCTTAAGAATCAAATTTGCAAAATGTGTTTGTGCATGTGTTTGACAAATTGACAAAAAACAGTGTTTCTCTTTTAGCGCCGGACTGAATTTCGCAAAAACAGGAAGTTACCCATCTGCGCCGGACCGTTTCTCGCATCTACGTCGGACTAAATATTCGGTCCGCCGTGAACATGTTTTTGAGACCTGAATTCACATCTACCCGGACCAAATTGTTGGACCATGTTGAACTGCGTTTTTGACGGTTGTTTCTACATGCACGCCGGACCAAATTTTTGGTCTGTCGTGAACGGCATTTTGAAGCTTGTTTTCGCATGTACGCCGTACTGATTTTTGTTTAGTCAGTCATGAACATGTTTTGTGCTGGACCAAGTTTTACAAAAACAGTAAGCTTTTATGTTACACCGGACTATGCATGCCAGACCAAATTTTCGGTCCGTCGCGAACGCATTTTTGAGCGTTGTTTTTGCATGTACGCCGGACCGATTTTTTGATCCGTCGTGAACGTGTTTTTAAAACATGTTTTCTCTGAATTGAACCGAGACTTTCGCATGTATGACGGACCAAAAGTTTGGTCCATCGTGAGCTGCGTCGGACCGATGTTTGGTCTGGTGTGAATGGTCTTTTGCTCGATTAGGGTTTTGAGAAATTTTGGAATTGAATTTTGGTTTGAATTTGAGATTATGAAATTCATGAGAATTTCATGATGCTTGTTTTGAAGTGGACTTTATGCAATGCTCGTGTGAGTAGTTGCATGGATTGACTTTGAGTCAAGTCGTGGACTTGTGCTCGGATTCGTTTCTTGTTTGTTCATGTGCAGGTATTGCTCGAAGACGAACGTGGTCGATGACGGGACCGGAACTAGGTTCATGGAGGAATTGAGGTTTGAGACTAGGTTCAGGGAGAAACCGAGGTCTTGGTGGTCAAGGATGTCATGCGGAACTTTCAGGCTAAGAGAATGGTGCACATGAGGAATGGTTAGTCACGTGAGTATGGCATGGTGGCCGTACGCGTGCAAGAGTTGTTAGTCACGTGAGTATGGCTGGGTTGCCATACGCGTGCAAGAGCTGTATTCCACCAAGTTGGGCCAAGTGGAGTTGTGTTGAATACGTACTCCTTCTAGGATTAGGAGTGGGACTCCTTTTAGGATTAGGAGTAGGAATTGTATTAAGTACTCCTTTTGGTTGCTCCTTTAAATAGGAGGGGTTGTCTCCTGTTTAGAGCATCAACCCAGACATTGAGAGCTTTGAGCTTTGTTTTAGGGTTTGTACTCTTTTGATGGGAGTACTTTAGATAAAAGAAATAAAGATCAATTCTTCAAGATCCTTGCGTGCTACAGTAACCACGTTGCTACAGTGTTTCCTGTTTTGGTTCTTGTTAGCATGCTTGTTCTAATTCTAGATTGGTTTTTGATTCTTTGAGTTTCATCTTGATTTGATCAATCAAAAACCTTTCTAGAGTATTGATTTAGAGTTCCTCAAAGTCTAGTTGATTAATCTTTTGAAGATCTTGTTTAATCTTGAAGCTTTGATTAGATCAATTCTCGTGATCTTTTATCATAGCAATCTTGCGAGGTTCATAACTTTTGATCTGTAAGTCCAATCGAGCTGATTATTTTTGGGTTCAATTCATATTGGAATATAGTTTCTTGTGTCCAAATTTCAGATCAATCCGACAGTTGAATCTCTGGGAATTCGCATTTTACCGAACCTTTATCAATCTATTTTGTTGAATACGAGGCAATTAGTTGGTTCCGTTTTGGGGTGAATTTTTAATAGATCAAAATTTTGGTTTTAGCTTCCGCACAATCATTCACCCCCTCTGATTGCTGTATTTGTATACTTCGATCCTACAAGTGGTATTAGAGCAAGGTTTTTCTAATCCATTTTAACCGGTGATTAGATTAATGGATCGTTATTTGACAAAACCGTGTGTGTTCGATGTTGTTGATTTTCAGTTTTGGAAAACCAAGATGGAGGCATTCCTCCAGGCGCAGGGCTTCGCAATTTGGGAGAAGGTCTACAAGCCTTACAAAGTCCTTGCAAACGACAATGTCAACGACACCATTCGCGCACATGTTGAAGCAAACAGCAAGGCGCGCAACTTGATCATCTAAGGCTTGGGACGCAGCGACTTTGATTGAGTGGTTCATCTTCGATCCGCATATGAGGTATGGAAATTTCTTTGTGATTACCATGAGGGTTGTAACACTATCAAAGAGGTTCGCCAAGATATGTACAAAAAGGATTACATGCGATTTGAGATGAAACCCGGTGAGTCGTTAGATGACTTCTTTGCACGCTTCAATAAAATTCTTAGTAATCTTCGTGCTGTTGGAGTTAGCTTTGATGATACTGCTAATGCTAGACAATTGCTTGGTGCATTAGACATGTCTATTTGGGAGATGAAAGTTACATCCATTAGAGAATCTACCGTCATGAGTACACTTACATTAGATGTTCTTTATTCCAAGTTGAAAACTCATGAATTAGATGTTCTTGCTAGAAAGAATGATCATAAATCAATTGCTTTGACATCTAAATCTAGCATATCTCATAATGGTGCTGCTTCAAGTTTTGCTCTATCTTTCTTGTCTTCACTAACCGATGAACAGATTGAGCAATTCCCAGAAAAAGACTTGTCACTACTGTCTTCTCGCTTTAACAAAGCTTTGCTGAATGTGAGAATCAGGAAGAAAGGTAGTGGTGGTCCTCCAAGATGCTATGAGTGTGGAGATCTCGACCATATTCGTCCAAATTGTACTAAACTTGTAGGAAAAGCATCAAGGAAGGAGAAGGACAACGATAGAAGAAAAGAAAAGAAGAAGTTCTCTCCAAGTGATAAGAAAAAGAAGAACTTCATCAACCACAAAGTTGTCCACCGAGTTCTTTCTGCTCTTGAACAAGTCAATTTGAGCGATGTGGATTCGAAGAGCAGCGAGGATGATGCAACTCCAAGTAAGCATGATTTGATGGGGTTGTGTCTCATGGCAAGTAGCAAGGATAGCTTCACCGAGGATGACCACAACAGCGACTTCAATGAGGTAGATCCTTCTTATGATGAATTAGCTATTGCTGTTGCTCGTCTTGGAAAATTGCTTGACAAACGTGACAAGAAAATTAAGAAACATGATTTTATTGTTGAATCATTGAATGCTGAAATTTCTAGACTTGACTTTGTGTCGGGACCCCGAATTTGCAAATCCGGACCCTCTGTGTATTCAGCACTAGTCGTGAAGCGCTAAGTGCACACGATCTTAACATCGGTATATATCACAATCATACCAAAACGATACTATCAAAGTACTTTATTTAAATAACTATGGCTGGTTACTTGACCTTATGGTCAAGTTACAAATGTATGCCTCGTAGGGTGAAACTTATTCGAGAGAAACAATAGCGGCGGAAAATCAAATAAACTTGATGGCGCCATCCAAAGTATCTACCACAGTAACCGATCGGCTCGCATCCTAAGTAGGCGGGTCCTCTTGGAACTCCTCCTCTGAAAGCTGGCGTGATCTCTCTTCAACTCAGTATTGTGTTGAGGCAAGGGTGAGTACTTGGTACTCAAACAAGTCATGCATGTAATGCAAGCTAATATACTATATGCATGGCTTGGTACAAAGGAATAGCTCAAGGTATATTTGCGATGCATGACTTTTGACAAGTAATAAAAGTAGATTCGAAAGCAAGAGAAATAGGTAAAGCATAAATAACTTTTCAAGAAGTTTAACCAACATTTTTCCCATCCTAAACCACATTTCCATCATCTTCTTTGTTAAACCATCCCAACTTTTCAAATCCAAGTTATTTTGAAAGTCTAACCCTTGGTGTAATTCGAGCATTGTCGATCTGTGGACTCGGCTATTCAAATAGATTCTACACTCTGCGAGAGGTTATGCACATTACCCACAAGATACAATCCACTCACCACGCGGTAGTGAATCGCCATACAAGAGTATGCGAATGAGCGATCATAACAAAGCCTTTGAAGCCTCAAACAACCGCGGTGGTCCTCTCTGTGTGCTCTACACCATCCCTTCCCTTAGCCAAGGCGAAGTATGGGACCAACACACCGTTAGATGGGTACCTGGCCACACGTACGATCGCTCCCGCATAATCACACAAACGGTGTAATGTGACACTCACTGAGGCTCCACAAGTGAGTCCTTAGCGACTTAATCAACTGAAGGCCGTCCCATTCCAGCCATGTGGTTGCAAGTATGACCCAGTTCAAAGGCTTGCAAGGTTAAGTCCTTAGAGTGACCAGGCAAGACTACCCGAAAAACCAAATCAACATTCCCAACGCCATACAAGCGGCCCACTGATTACTCTTGCCACATGCCCCAATAAACTGCTTATCAAACCCCAGCGTTGATTACCATGCACCACGTACCATCAACATCACATGATACTTTTCCAAAAGCAGGTTCAATATATCATTAAGTCAATATTAACATTTGATTGTCCAAAATCATGTCATGAGCACGTAGTGGTCTAAGCGATACTACAACGATCTAAACCCATGTTGGCAATTTAATAATGTCCAACTAGTAAACCACAACTAGGGTGACAAAGGTCATGGCACATACTTAAGTAATCAAGGTGTCATATAACTTCAAATTGGTATTTATCTAACCCCCATGTTTAAACAAAGTATCTTTCTAATTAAACCGACATGCAATAGTTTAAATCAAAATAGATTTGAAATAGGATCAACATGGTCAAAGCACAACTTGCCTTCAAAAAGTACTTGTTCTTGGTCTTGAGTTGGATCTGAGTCAACACTTCTCCTTCGAATCCTTGGCGCTTCAAGCGTCTACTCGTAAAGCGTGCAAATAGCAAATACACAAATAAACACTATGCAAAAAGATCCCAAAACTCCAAATAAAATCCATAAACAGAGAACATAATTTTCTGGATTTTTAGAAGCTGAATCGCAAATTTGGAGTTAAAAGCATAAAAGTTATGATTTATTAAAGTTTAAATAATCAATTAAATAATAAAACAGAGAAAAACTTTAGTCAAAAAATTAAATAAAATTTATATTTAAGTATATCTTGATTTTATAAAAATTTAGAAATTTGAATCGCTCAATCAGAGTTGAAAACCTAAAGTTATAGCGTTTGAAGTTTGAATCTAAATTTGAAATCATTATTCGAATTAATAAATCATTTTTCTTTTGGAAATTAATTATTGCGTCGGCATGGACACGTGGCAGCTCTGATTGGCTGGTGGCGTCGTGGAGTCCATGGACTTGGTCCACGCTTCGGCTCGAGTCCACAGTGGACTCGATCGCGCTCGCGTGGCCCGACATGTATGGGCCTGAGATGACGTCATTCGCGGCGTCGGCTGCCTTGAGACAAGTGGCGACATTGCTGGCCCGCCATGGCGTCGGCGTGGCGTCATGGTGGTTCGGCCGGTGGACACCGCAGCTGGCCCGTGTCGGCGTCAGCCGTCTGCGTGGCCCGAGCGTCGGTCCAACTTCCCTGGGCCGTGGCTCGATCTCTGGCGTTGATTTGAAAATCAGCGGTCGCGGATTGGATCTAGTGTTGACACGTTTTAGGTTAACGCGATTGATTTCGGACCGTCGGATCTAGATCCAACGGTCGGGATTGAATCCCCGGAGTTCAAGCGTGATCTCACCGAGGTGGCGTGGCGAGATCCTAAGCCGTCGCGATCTGGATCGGACGGTGTGAGCTTCAGCGAACGGCGATGGCGACTTCGACGGGCGATGGCCACCGGAGATGAAGACGACGGCGAGTCCAGTCCAGCTGCGCCGGGGCTTCTCCGTAGTGAGGAGGGTACTCGAACGCGCGTCTGGTCTTGGGGAATCCGGATCTGGTCTTGATGAGCGGAGGCGCGGCACGGCAATATCGGCGTTGCCGTGGCGAACAGACTTCCAACTCCAGCGAGCTCGTGCGGCTAAAGCGGCTTCGGCGAGATGGCACCGAGGAACAGTGCGCGCAGGATGAGGGCAACCTCGGGGGGCGTCTCACGCTTTAAATAGCCTCGGCGTTCGTGCCTGACGGAAACCTAATTTGCTACTGGCCCGGCGGGCGGCGGGAGTCCAAATGGACTCGGCGAAGGCGACGAAATGGTCGTCCGCGTGTCGCGATCAGCCCACGATCGACGCGCGACGTCGGTCCGGTCGAACTGACTCGGGCTCGATACAGATCTCGGCCAGTTGGATCTTGATCAGCCGGTTAGGATCGATGGGATTTTCAAGTTGGTTTTAGTCGAGTCAAATTGGCTCGTCGGACTGAGTCCGACTGGTCATTGATGAAACGATACTTGACCCGAGTTGGATTTTTCCAAGCGATTTAATAATTAAAATAATTCCCGAGTAATTCATTTAATTCATTAAAAATAGCAAATGACTTCGAGAAAAATTCGAGAAAAATTAGAAAATATTTTAGATCATTTTGGACTCAAATAAAATATTTCCAACAAAAATTTATTTGCAAAATTAAATTCTTTAATTATTTCAAAATGGAATAAATTCAAATAAATTCCAAATAAATCCAAATAAATTCCAGAAAATTCCAAAAATTCACCAAAGTGCCAAATCACACATGAATTTAAGAAAAGCAAAATTTTGGGGTGTTACACTTTGATTCCTGATGATGATACTTGCAAATCATGTGACTTAATTTACAATGAGCTCACCTTGCTTAGGAAAGAACATGCTTCCCTTCTACTTCAAAATGAGAAAAATAAGAAACATGTTAAACATGCTAGCTGTTCCACTGATGATTTGCATGGTTCAACTTCTTGTTCTAAATGTTCAACTCTTGAATTGAAATTGAAAGATGCAAATGCTAAGGTTTCTCAATTGACTGATGACCTGGTTAAACATAATGTTCTTTCATGCTCAACTTGTCGCAAACAGCAAGGGAAAGTTGACATTCCTTGCAATAATTGTTTAACTCTTGCTAAGAAAGTTGATTATTTGCAAAATTCTTTGGAACGTTTCACTAATGGCAAGAAAAACCTAAACATGATTTTGGATCAATCAAAAGTCAGCACTCAGAACAAAGGTTTAGGTTTTGATTCTTATGCTCATCATAAATCACATGCTCCCACTGTTGTTAAAACACTTGAAAGTGAAAATTTTGAAATTGTCAATGAGCCTAAGAAAATTGCTTTTAAATATGCTGGTTTTCTATCATCTACTATGATGAATGCAGAATGTGCTTCTACTGTTAAAGCAAAACATCATGTGAAGTACACTTGCACTCATTGTGGTAAAGATGGACATTTAGTAGATTTCTGCTTTAGGCTAGCCAAACAACAAAAGAAAGAAAGGACTAAGGTGAGGTCTAATTTGAAACATGCACATTTCACTTCTCATTATGTGCCTAGGGTGAAGCAAACACCTCTTGTTGCCAAGAACACGGGAAAAGACAAATCTGTTTTTGTGCATAAGAATACTCATGTTTTTCCTACTGTTGTACGTCGTGTGTCTGAGTACTGGATTCCTAAACATCTTATTTCTAACCCCAGTACCGAGGCCTCGACAATTTCTGCTTCTATGTAGGCTTCTCATGCGAGGAAGGAGAACATATGGCTAGTGAATTCCAAATGCTCACGCCACATGTTCGGTGATAAGATTTGGCTCTCCTTTACTCGTGCATCTCTTGCTGAAAATGTTACTTTTGGAGATGCTTCTTTCACTTCTATTGTGGCAAAAGGTACAGTGAGGATACAGGTGCATATGTTCAGGGGGAGAGTATCTTTATTCATGAAGATGATGATGATGATGTTGAGGATGAGATAATTGGAGTTTGCTGTGTGCTTGTTTTCAAGCTTCCCCACGTGCTTGACATCGACAAGCTATCAAGTATGGACATTTAAAAGTCCACATCGACAAGCTGATGTGCAACCAGACAGACAATGAACAGTTGAAACTCTTGGCTCGGGGACCATCCACTACAATCATATCATTCCATGGGTATGAGATAAATGAGTACACATTTTACACGACTGCCCAGGATAGCAAGAGCACCAACCAAAATAGTGGCGTTCATATAGATGCCTTCGACAAAAATGGAAAGATGGACACCTACTATGGTTGCATAGAGGAGATCTGGAAGCTCGAGTATGGACCTTTAAAAGTCCCTCTGTTTCGGTGCCAATGGGTCAAATTGACAGCTGTTGACATCGACGAGTACGGTATGACAACCGTTGACCTCAAGCAAGTGACCTATAGGGATGAACCGTTCGTGCTCGCCAATGATGCGGCACAGGTATTCTATGTGATGGACATGAACAGCAAGCCGAAAAAGCAGAAGGACAAGCATCCTAAAAGCAAGAAGCAGAAGGTGGAGACTATCAGCAGCGAACAACCAAGGCGCCATGTGGTTCTTCCTGGAAAAAGAAGGATTGTCGGAGTTGAGGGCGTCACAGATGAAGAAGAGTACAATCAATTTGACGAGCTACCTCCTTTTATGATGGACATATACATAAGTGTCTTGAATGATATAGAAGAATCTCCATATGTAAGACACGATCATAACGAAGGATCACTTGTAAAAACAAAGTATATTAGCAAATAAGTCCAACCGTGTTGTATAAACCCGTATATGAATTATGAATATGGTTATTACACTTCTCTCTCTCTCTCTTTTTCTCTCTCTAGCTGATATAAACTCATGTATGGAGTGGTGCAATTTATAGGGTTTGTCAATAATCTGAAGCTACTAATTATAAAGAAAATAGAAAGCATTCCAAAATTAACAACATCTAGCGTGAGGTCTTTAGTCCAAGGTTACCAAGATCACAGTCCTCGTAGAGTCATACTGTTGAAAATCTATCGAATAATTAGCAATGCTACAAGTTGGGCCGATGCAAAAGTGTGGACGTAAAATGTTCCCTACTAGCATGGTAAAATATGACAAAGACATCGCCACCATTATTATAACATAATACTTACTTTTACTAGATATAAAAATTTAATTACAAACAAAAAAATCTGCAAAAAGAAGTAAAATAATTATTATGAATTAAACACGAGGACAACAAATCTGAAATTTTTTTTCAAGGTATAGTATATTTTATACTATACCTATTACAAATCAATTTATGTCCTCAAATTAATTAATTACAGTAATGGAAATTTTAAAAAATCCCACTTGTACCGGGTCATAACACCAACCGGTACTGATAGTCCTTAGCGAACAAGTACATAGGGGAAACAGTACCGGGTCATAAAACCAACCGGTACTGGCAGCCCCTAGGGAAACAAGTACACAGGGGCATCAGTACTGGGTCATAACACCAACCGGTACTAATAGTATCTAGCAGTACCGGTTGGGAATACGACCCGGTACTAATTCCCCCTAGGGCAACCAGCATTTGGCGGGGTATTTTGGCAGGGAGGGAATCAATACCGGTTGGTAATATGACCCGGTACTAATTCCCCCTCGTATAAAAAGTGGAGAGGTCCAACTCTTGTCTTTCTCGCCACTGTCGCCTCCAAGTCTCTAACTCCGCCGTCCACGCCGTCTGCGCCGTCCTCACCCCCGCCGTCCGCGCCTCTGACGACTCCACCATCTGTGCCATCCTCACCCCTGCCGTCAGCGCCGTGCGCACCGTCGGCGTCCGCGCAGTCCTCCGACAACCTCGACCGATGTCCGCGTCGTCCTTTGACGACCCGCCGTCCGCCGTCCACACCCCCGTGGCCGCATCCTCGGCTAGCTTCCTCCACACTGGCGCCGCATCCTCCTCTCCGGTGCCGCGCGCCCTCGATGAGCCCTCTCCGGCACCTACTTACCATGCTTACTGTTTAGTGGATTATGTGGATGCATACTTACTGTGGATGCTTACTGATTATGTGGATTATGTGGATATTTACTGTTGTTTATGTGGATGCTGATTATTAATGTTGATGGACAATGATACTGATTATGTTGATTATGTGGATGTTTACTGTGGATTATGTAAAATGTTGATTACAGATGTTGATTATGCTAATTATATATGTAAATTTGAAATGTGTAAGTATATGTGAAATGTGGCTTATGAAATGAGTAAGTTTATGTGAAATTTGAAATGTGTAAGTATATGTAAATTTGAATTGTGTAAATTTGAAATGTGTAAGTATATGTGAAATATGGCTCATGTAAATTTGAATTCTGAGATATATATGTATATGTGAAATGTGTAAGTATGTTGGTAGTATACTTGTCGTTGCCGCCCATCTTCCTCTATCCACTCTTTCCCACAACCCTCCGAGTTGTTGCCACGCGTGACTTGTCCTCCTCTATCCCCAACACCCTCTCTGTCTCCCCTCTCTCGCTCCCTCTCTGTTTCCCCCTCTCTCGATCCCTCTGTGTCCCCCCTCTCGCTCCCTCTCTGTCTCCCCCCTCTCTTTTGTTGATCTTTTTTTTGTTAATTTTCAGTGCCCTTTTCTAGCCTAAGAAATAACGATGGCGGGCGAAGGATATGATGGAGAGGACTTTATAAGGAATTTGATTGCGGGAGGTGATCTCGTAGAGGTCGAGGGTCGTGAACCCGCCGAGGCAGTAAGGCCCGTCGAGTCCATTGAGGCCGCCGCGGTAATTAGTGCGAATGCGTATATGCTGGTTCCACTATCATGCTAAGTCAACATTCTAACTCGTTCATCATTGTACCATATTTTCAGACTAGTCAATCGAGTAGGCCGTCAGGTCACTGAGGTCCAAGCAAGAAGTCGAAGGCCAGACATATTATTACTGTAGTCGGCGATAACGGCCAACCTATTGAACCCGAGGGGGTGATTCCACCGTTCAATTCGGCATGCGGCTTCCACGTCAGGGACCACATGCCAATTAGTATCGCAAAATGGGAGGAAGTCCCTGAATATACAAAGAACATGATCTGGACCGGTTTGAAGGAGACATTCACCTTCCCCGAAGGGACCGAAGAGAAGGTGAAGAGTTACGCGTTGAAGAAGATGGCCATCGCATTCCAGACATATAAAAAGAAGTTGACCATGGAATATATCAAGAAGGACCTAACACCCGACTTCAACAAGCACCCAAAGTTGCAGGATCACTGGTATGCATTCATCAACTATAAGAATTAGAAAGAAGGTCAAAAATTGACCGAAAAGAACATTCAGAATGCACAGAAGAAGCAATATCACCACCGCCTCGGCCCTGGTGGTTACCGGCGAGCGATGCCCAAATGGGAGCAGAGGGAACTGGGATTGCTTGTGAAGGGTGTCATGTCGGCGACTTTGGAATGGCCAGACAGAGTGAAGAGTTGGTTTTATGCTCACAGCGGTGCACTAGACGATGATGGAAACCCGGTGTTCAGGAATGTGCTGACAGATGTCGCCAGTAGACTTGTACAATCAATCGAGGACTCTTCCCAGGGCACCTTTATGGGAAACAGGGAGAACGATGAGCTAACAAGGGCCCTACAAAACCTGGAGCACCCTGGATGCACACGAGGCATTGGCGTTGTTTCGTGGAAAATTGGTTTTGCTAAGAACGCTGAGACCTACAGGAGTCGGACGAGAAGCAAGTCCCGATAGGCACAGCGGATGCAAATGCTAGAAGAACGCATGAGTCAAATGGTTCAAGAACATATGAATCAAACACAAGAAAGCATAAAGGAAGAGGTCCAAAGATAGGTGCAGTTAGCCTTGAGCCAACGGGTGGATGCGAGCCATGAACCTCCTACTAATGCAGATATCATCAGCCCCACGGGGCGGCGGAGCAGCTGCGCTTCTGGTGGGCTACCCGAAGAGGACTTGGGCCACTGGCCTGTGGACGACATCATGCAACGGACACCTTGTGAGCTGCACGTCCAAGCGAAGAACATCTCCTTCATGGCAGCTAACGGCATGGCTCACCAAATGGAGCCGGGGCAGGTCATTCATGGCCAGCAGATACCACCGGGCTATTCCAAGGTCTCGGTGGAGGAGGTATGCCTAGGGTGCGAGGACCTTGACCTCGACATTCTCAGAGGTGATGAAACTACAATGTTAGGAGAGGTAGTGCACACTTTCATTCTGTGGCGTAAGAAGTACATCATTTTTAGAGACACACATAAGCGGTCCTCTCCGACACCTCCGTCATCAAAATCATCGCCCATCAGAAGAAGCCCGTCTCCTACACCAATCCCTGCATGCGAAAGTCCAACTCCAATATCGTCACCCAAGAGAAGCCAGCCAGCTTGTAACACCCCAAAATTTTGCTTTTCATAAATTCATGTGTGATTTGGCACTTTGGTGAATTTTTGGAATTTTCTGGAATTTATTTGGATTTATTTGGAATTTATTTGAATTTATTCCATTTTGAAATAATTAAAGAATTAAACTTTGCAAATGAAATTTTATGGGAAATATTTTATTTGAGTCCCAAATACCCTAAAGTATTTTCCAGAATTTTTCTGGAATTTTTCCGAGTCTTTTGCTATTTTTAATGAATTAAATGAATTACTGGGAATTATTTTAATTATTAAATCACTGGAAAATGCGAGTGGGTTTGTACTGTTCATCCGATCGAGCCCGAGTCGACTCGAGTTCGAGTCCGACCGAACCCGACCAGAAGCGGTGACTCGACCGAACCGACTCAACTCGGATCGGATCCAACCGTTGGATCGAGATCCAACGGCCAGGATCAATCCGCGCCCGCCACGCCGCATCTCAGCCAATCTCGGCCATCGATCACGCCCACGTGGATGGCCATCGTGCGTCCACGTCACCTCACCGAAGTTCGAACGGACTCGCCGCCATCTGCGCTCCGCCGCGAAACCGAGCGAATCTCGACGTTAGCCGGTATTTAAGGCGTGGATCATTGCCCGAGGATCGCCTCGACCGGCGCATCGTCTTCCCCAACTTCCGAGCCTTATCCGCCGTCACCTCGCAATTGCTCGCCGGAGTTCTCTCTCTCCCGCCGGTTCTTTGCTTCATTCCGCCGCTGCTCGCTGCCTTCCGCCGCGGTTGAGCCTGGGCCGAGACCCCTAAGCCAAGGCGCACTAGGTACCTCTCACTCGCCGGAGCGACCCCGGCGCCGCGGGCTCGCTGTCGCTTTCATCTCCGGTGGCCTCGCTCCGCCGTATCGCCATCGCTATCCGCGAGCGCCAGAGCCGTTGGATCTCCATCGCACGGCCCAAGATCGCGCCACATCACCCGACGGTGAGATCCCGCCCAAGAATCTCAGATCCAATCTCGACCGCTGGATCTAGATCCAACGGCCCAGATCAACCGAGTTCACCCCAAACGCGTGAATCCAGATTCAATCCGACCGCTGATTTTCAAATCAACGGCCGAGATCTAGCCACGCAGCGCGGAGATCGACCGCCGTGGTCGCCGCCGCCACGCTGCGTGAGCACGCGTGTCTCGACACGCCGTCCGCATGTCACGCCCAAAAATCGCACCATGACGCCACGCCGACGCCATGGCGTCTCAAGATGTCGGGCCGCCGTCTCGAAGCGCCGACGCCAAGAATGACGCCACAATGGTCCCACTGGCTGGTGGTCGAGCCTCGCCGACGCCGCAGTGACGCTACCCGAGGGACCCACATGTCGCTGACACGTGGAGCCGTGGGCCGGTCCACGGTAGACCCAAACCGAGCGTGGACCGAGTCCATGGACCGGCTGACGTCAGCAGACCAATCCCGTGTTGCCACGTGTCCAGGTTGACGCAATAATTAATTTTCGAAAAAGAAAATGATTTATTAATTCGAAATAATGATTTCAGATTTTGTTTCAAACTTCAAACGCTTATAACTTTTGCGTTTCAACTCCGATTTGAGTGATTCAAATTTCTAAATTTGTATAAAATTGAGACCTACCTAAATATGAATTTTATTTAATTTTTGGACTAAAGTTTTTCTCTGTAAAATTATTTAATTGATTATTTGAACTTTAAATAATCATAACTTTTGCGTTTTAACTCCAAATTTGACGATTCCAGTTTCTAAAAATTTATAAAATTATGTTCTCTCTGTTTATGGATTTTATTTGGATGTTTGGACAATTTTTGCCTATTGTTTATTTGTGTATTGCTATTTGCACGCTTTACGAGTAGACGTTGAAGTGCCGGAAGGATTCGAAGGAGAAGTATTGACTCAGGATCCAACTCAAGACCAAGAACAAGTACTTTTTGAAGGCAAGTCGTGCTTTGACCATGTTGATCCTATTTCGAAATCTATTTTGATTTAACCTATTGCATGCTAGTTCAATTAGAAAATACTTTATTTAAATTTTGGGAATTAGATAAATACCAATTTGCTGTATGACACCTTGATTACTTAAATATGTGCCATGGCCCTTGTCACCCTAGTTGTGGTTTACTAGTTGGACATTATTAACTTGCCAACATGGGTTTTAGACCGTTGTAGTAAACTGCTTAGACCTGCTACGTGCTCATGACATGATTTTGGACAAACAAATGTTAATGTTGACTTAATGATATATTGAACCTGTTTTGGAAAGGTATCATGTGATGTTGATGGCACGTGGTGCATGGTAATCAACGGGGGTTTGATAAATAGTTTTTCGACCGGGGCATGTGGCAAGAATAATCAGGTGGGCGGTTGTGGCATTGGGGATGTTGATTTGGTTCTTGGGTAGTCTTGCCCTGGTCACCCTAAGGACTTAACCTTGCAAGCCTTTGAACTGGGTCTAACGTGCAACCACATGTCCAGTAATGGGACGGACCTAGTTGACTAAGTTGCTAATAACGCACTGTGGGACCTCGTGAGGTCAACTACACCCTTTGTGTAAGTTGTATGCGGGAGCGTCTGGGCTAAGGCCAGTACCCATCTAACGGTTGATTGGCCTAAACTTCGCCTTAGCTAAGGGAAGGGTTAGTGTGCAATAACTGGAGGACCACTTGTATTGTTAGAAGTTTCCGAAAGACTTTGTTACGGAACTCGCCTTTGTGGTGTTTGATCAGTATCTTGTGGGTAAAGTGCATAACCTCTGCAGAGTGTAGAATCTATTCGAATAGCCGTGTCCGCGGTATTGGACATCGCTCGGGAATTACAGTCAAGGGTTAGATTTTCTCAAAGATAACTTGGGTTTGAAAGGTTGGGCTGGATTAATAATGATGTTGATGGAAATGTGGATTAGGATGGGAAAGATGTTTATGAAACTCCTTGAAAAGTTATTTATGCTTTACTTGTTTCTACTGCTTTCGAATCTACTTATACTACTTGTCAAATGCTGCTTACTGCAATTATACCTTGAGCTATTCCTTTGTACCAAGCCATGCATATAGTATATTAGCTTTGCATTCTGCATGACTTGCTGAGTACCAAGTACTCACCCTTGCCACAATACAACACCAGTTGAAGAGGAGACTACACCAGCTTTGGAGGAGGAACTCCAAGAGGATCCGTCTACTTAGGGAAGCGAGCCCAGTCAGTTGCCTGTGGTATACTGGATGGCGCCACGAAGTTATTTGATTTTCCGCTGCTACTATTTCTCTCTTAATAAGTATCGCCCTGCGAGGCGTACATTTGTGACTTGGCTATAAGGTCAAGTAACCAGTTTGCTTAATTAAATAAAGGTACTTTATTAGTATCAAGTGGTATGATTGTGATATTACCGATGTTAAGACTGTGTGCACTAGCGCGTTCCTGGACTAGTGTTGAATACACAGAGGGTCCGGATTTGCAAATTCGGGGTCCCGACAGAGGTGGTATCAGAGCCAGGTTGACTGTAGGCTCAACCCTAGCTAGAATGGTCGTAGTGAGGATAAAACCTATTTTCTAAAAGCTAAAAGTTTGTCAAGATAAGAAAGGACATCTCGACTTATCCCATTCTTTCTTCCCTTGTCTATTGCTGAATTTTTCCTTACCTTGTCACGATTTAAAAATTTCGAGTTCTTACGTGAGCACTCTTGTGACAGATGGAGGGAGAGTTCAACTACGTTGATCTGGGGGTTGGTCACGCCGCAGAACTTTGGCATATGCTTCAGACTCTCGGGGATTTTGAAAAGCCGCAATACCAAGTGGAAGTGATCAGACAAGCAGGATTGATCAAGGCTTGTGACATGAAGATTGAGGTACTGCTAGGAAGAAGGGCCCAGCAATCGCTCGATACCTTTACCGCCAGAGGTCTACAATGCGGATGGGTATCCAAGAAGTATCACGACGAGCGATGCGGCACATTACCCGTGATCTACGCTTAGAGAGTTGGAGAGCACGGTGTTCCGTTATCACCACAAGAGCAATAACCTTCTTGACTCGAAGGCGATTCAGGATGAGGATGCCATGGTTGCACAGTTGGCACGACTTGTTGTCGCCCAGGAGGATGTACTCGATGATACAAGCAAGGAGCTACAGAAGGCCCGCAAGGAGATCACGACAGAGAAGAACAGATGGCGGGAAGCTCAAGAGTATGTGTTCCACCTTCTGCAAAGGATTGGAGAGTTAGAGACGGCATTATGCGGACGTAACTGCAGCGATGCTCGAGCTACACGAACCAGATCCGAGGAGTCAGATCTCGATGAGGACATCGCTTCTTCAACTACCACAGATGACACGATTGCTTTGGACATGGCAATCGTTTCGCGCCTATGCCGCAAAGATCCGTACCAGGCCGTGGAGGTTTTCTCGATGAGTGGCGTAGGTTCTATAGTGAGACTCCTTCGCCGAGTCGCGTCATAGAGTAAAGAGTCACCCTTTAGGCGTTAGACTCGATGTCGATTCGATTTGGATTTTCATTGTTTCTTTGAGTGTGCAAGATGTGTTGCAAGGCCCTTAGGCATTGTAAGCAACCATACCAAGTTATTAATATCATTAGTTAATAAAGTTGGACCTTAAAGTTACACCTTTCGCCCGCATAAGTTCCATATTACTTGTCTATTCTTGTTTCCTCATCTCTAAAACTTAGAGCAAATCGGCAGATGGTGAACACCGCGCGAAACTTTGGAAGCAATGGAAGTGGTTCTCGCCACAGAAACCCCAATGATGGAGCACCAGCACCGCCATTGATATGCAGAATTTTGGAGCACTTCTTGCTGCTCGGACTCGATTGATGCATGCTATGATGCAACAAATGCAACACGCCACCGCCAGGCCACACGGCTAATCAAGTCAATCAGGACAACGCCAGAATACAAGACTGCCGAGTTCATGAGGACTCACCCACCCACTTTCTCCAGAATGCCAATCCATTGGAGGCCGATGATTGGTTAAGGTCAATTGAGAGGAAGCTACACATAGCTCAATGCATAGGAAATGAGAAGGTACTCTACGCTTCTCATCGCTTGGAAGGAACATTGCGAATGGTGGGAGAATTTCTGTGCCACACAAGAGAACCCTCAAGATATCACTTGGGAAGAGTTCGTAGCTGCGTTTACAAGATATCATGTGCCTGAAGGAATCATGGACCTTAAGAAGGAGGAGTTCAGAGCATCAAGCAAGGTAATCACTGGTCGACTACTGAACAAGTTCACACAGCCTAGCACGCTACGCACTGAGGATGTAGCGGCAGATAAAGCCGACATACCTGCTTTCATGAAGGGACTTAACTCAGACTACAAGTAGGACTGATCACCCACACCTTCCCAGATTTCCAAGAATTAGTGAATAAGGCGCTTATTCTTGAGGACAAGCGCAAGGAACTGGATGAGAACAGGAAGTGCAGGATGCAACAGCAGGGATCACGCCAGAACGCATAATGGCCTGAGAGTTGCACCAAATCAATTTTTCGCATTCTAGCCACGAATCGCTACAAGGACACCGTCACCAGCACCAAGACTGTCAATCGTAACTACTGCACCCAGCCCGCTAGAAACGCCGCTCCAGTGCAACAAGAAGGAACAAGTGAGACGCCGCTACAATCAAGCAACGAGCCAGGACACTTTGCCAACAGCTTGTCCAAGAAGACAGCAGAGTGACCCCGCCGCTTCAATCTAGAAACCACCCCAGCTAGGACGCCAAAGACTCAGAGCCACACCCTGCATCGTGGTGAGAGGCCGAGTCAACCATGTCACCGCAGATGCACTGCAGAATGCTACGGACGTCGTACTGGGTAAGTTACTTGTTAACTCAGTACCTGCAACAGTTTTGTTTGACTCTGGAGCTTCGCATTCGTTTGTTTCGCAAGGCTTTGCTGCTAGAAATGATTTGGGGATTTCAAGACTTAAGTGCATGCTTTTAGTTCAAACCCCTGGTTCCGAACTCCGAACGAAAGTAGGATGTTCCGGGGTGAGAATACTAATAGATGGAATAGAGTTCCTAGCGAACCTTATAATTTTGGAGACCCAGACCTTAGATGTTATTTTGGGAATGGACTGGTTATCCAAGCACAAGGCCGTATTGGATTGTGGACGAAGGACTATCTCAGTTGAGAGCCCGTGTGGAAAGAAAGTGGAATTTCAAGCTACTGCCGTTAGAGAAGGACAGTTGATGGTTAACAATACCAAGGCAATCAGCATAGAGGATGTCTCCGTAGTGAATGAGTACCCAGATGTTTTTCCCGAAGATCTACCTGGTATGCCGCCAGACAGGGACATAGAGTTTGTGATAGAGCTTGTACCTGGTACAGCACCGATAGCAAAGAGACCCTATCGGATGTCCACCGAGGAGTTGGTAGAGATGAAGAAACAGTTAGAAGAGTTAATGGAGAAAGGATTTATCAGACCGAGTTCGTCGCCGTGGGGAGCACCAGTTCTGTTCGTCAAGAAAAAGGACGGGAGTTTTAGGATGTGCATCGACTACCGTGCACTCAATGAAGTCACCGTGAAGAATAAGTATCCGCTACCAAGGATTGATGATTTGTTTGATCAGCTGAGAGGAGCCGGAGTTTTCTCCAAGATTGATCTGAGATCGGGATACCATCAGTTGAAGATCCGATCAGAAGATATCCCGAAGACTGCATTCTCGTCAAGATATGGACATTACGAGTTTACAGTTATGTCTTTTGGCCTGACGAATGCGCCAGCATACTTCATGAATATGATGAATAAGGTGTTCATGGAATATTTGGACAAGTTTGTCGTCGTGTTCATAGACGATATCCTAATCTACTCCAAAACGGAGGATGAACATGCCGAACACTTAAGGCGAGTTTTGGAAAAGCTGAGGGAACAGCAACTCTTCGCCAAGTTCAGTAAGTGTGATTTTTGGAAGGACAAGGTGGAGTTTCTTGGACATGTAATGACCGCAGAAGGAGTCGCCATAGATCCAAGCAAAGTAGAAGCTGTGTTACATTGGGAGTACCAAGATCGTGACCCAGATTCGGAGTTTCCTTGGAATGGCAGTGGTACTACCGCCGCTTTCATTGAAGGCTTTTCGACAATTGCGAAACCTCTTACGCAATTCTTTGAAGAAGGAGAAGAAGTTTGCATGGACGCTTTAATGTGAGAAAGGATTTCAGGAGCTGAAGAAGCGATTGACATCAGCACCGGTGTTAGTTCTACCGGATGTTAATCAAAGCTTCGATATTTATTGTGACGCATCGCGCCAAGGACTTGGATGTGTGCTGATGCAGAATGGAAAGGTCGTCGCTTATGCATCAAGGCAGTTGAGGCCGCATGAGGAAAATTATCCGACACATGACCTAGAGTTAGCTGCCGTAGTGCATGCCTTGAAGATATGGCGTCACTATCTGATCGGGAACAGATGTGAAGTGTATACGGATCATAAGAGCCTTAAGTACATATTCACCCAGTCGGATCTGAATATGAGGCAAAGGAGATGGTTAGAGTTGATCAAGGACTACAATGTTGGAATCCATTACCATCCCGGAAAGGCCAACGTAGTTGCCAATGCCTTGAGTCGGAAAAGCCATACTGTGAGCATGTTGCTAGCCACAAGTCAGGATGAGCTATGCTAGGAATTTCATAGGATGAAGATTGAGGTAGTACCTAGCGGATTCTTGGCCGCATTAGAAGTAAAGCCTACCCTAGAGAATCAGATCCGAAGGATGTAGGATGATGACAAGATCCGCAGGATTAAGTCCATCAAGGAGGAAGGCAAGGCAGAGGACTTCAAGTTGGATGAGCAAGGCACGTTGTGGATGAAGGATCGCATTTGTGTGCCTAACGAGAAGGAGTTAAGGCAACTGATTTTGGAAGAAGCCCATGACTCCAAGTACTCAATTCATCCTGGAAGCGCCAAGATGTATCAGGATCTGAAGGAGAGATTCTGGTGGCCGAGCATGTTGCATTGTGCGATGTATGCCAGAGAGTCAAGGCAATGCATCAGAGACCAGCAGGATTGCTACAGCCATTGAAAATACCTGAGTGGAAGTGGGAGGAAATCAGAATGGATTTCATTACCGGTTTGCCTAAGACTCAAGGAGGTTATGACTCCATATGGGTTATAGTGGATCGCTTGACCAAGGTAGCCCATTTTATCCCGTGAAGACCACTTACTCTGGGGATAAATTGGCGAGTTGTACATGATCGAGATCGTCTGTTTGCACGGAGTGCCAAAGAGGATTGTATCGGACAGAGGTACCCAATTTACCTCAAGGTTTTGGAATAAGTTGCATGAAGCCATGGGAACCCGTTTGAACTTCAGTACAGCCTATCATCCACAGACGGATGGACAGACCGAAAGAGTCAACCAGATTCTGGAGGATATGTTAAGAGCATGTGCATTGGCTTATGCTACCTCTTGGGATAAGAGTTTGCCGTATGCTGAGTTCAGTTACAACAATAGTTACCAAGCTAGTTTACAGATGTCACCTTTTGAGGCACTGTATGGTCGACCCTGTCGAACGCCATTGAATTGGAATGAGACCGGCGAGCGCCGTGTCTTCGGGCCTGATATTCTTCAAGAAGCTGAAGAGCAGATTGCCGTGATCAGGGAAAGGTTGAAGATAGCCCAATCACGATAGAAGAGTTATGCTGACAACCGTCGCCGAGACTTGAGTTTTGAACCAGAAGACTTTGTATACCTCAGAGTTACGCCTCTCAGGGGAGTTAAGAGGTTCCATGCCAAAGGGAAACTCGCACCCCGTTATGTTGGACCATTTAAGATTTTGAGCCGCAGAGGCGAAGTTGCTTATCAGCTGGAGTTGCCTCAGTCGTTAGCAGGAGTACATGACGTATTCCATGTGTCTCAATTGAAGAAGTGTCTCCGAGTACCTGAGGAACAGACACCGCTAGAGTCAATTGAGTTGCAAGAAGATTTGACTTACAAGGAGCATCCCGTAAAGATTTTGGACACTATGGATCGAGAGACCAGAAATAAGTCAACCCGTTTCTGTAGAGTTCAGTGGAGCAACCACACGGAGAGTGAAGCAACTTGGGAACGCGAAGAGGATTTGAGGAAAGAGTTTCCGAACCTATTCCTTTAGTAAGCCCTGAATCTCGGGGACGAGATTCTGTTAAGGGGGGGAGGTTTGTAACACCCCAAAATTTTGCTTTTCATAAATTCATGTGTGATTTGGCACTTTGGTGAATTTTTGGAATTTTCTGGAATTTATTTGGATTTATTTGGAATTTATTTGAATTTATTCCATTTTGAAATAATTAAAGAATTAAACTTTGCAAATGAAATTTTATGGGAAATATTTTATTTGAGTCCCAAATACCCTAAAGTATTTTCCAGAATTTTTCTGGAATTTTTCTGAGTCTTGCTATTTTTAATGAATTAAATGAATTACTGGGAATTATTTTAATTATTAAATCGCTGGAAAATGCGAGTGGGTTTGTATCGTTTCATCCGATCGAGCCCGAAGTCGACTCGAAGTTCGAGTCCGACTAACCCGACGAGCCACCGACTCGACCGAACCGACTCAACTCGATCAGATCCGAACCGTTGGATCGAGATCCAACGGTCGGGATCAATCCGCCGATCCACGGCCGCACCCGAGCCAATCTCGCCATCGATCATGCCACGTGGACAGCCATCGTGCGCCCACGCCACCTCACCGAAGTTCGAACGGACTCCGCCGCTCTGCATCGCTCCGCCGCGAAACCGAGCGAATCTCGACGTTCGCCGCAGATTTAAGGCGTGGATCATTGCCCGAGGATCGCCTCGACCCGGCGCATCGCCTTCCCCAACTTCCGAGCCTTATCCGCCGCCACCTCGCAATTGCTCGCCGGAGTTCTCTCTCCCGCCGCTGTTGCCGCTTCATTCCGCCGCCGTTCGCCGTCTTCCGCCGCGGTTGAGCCTGGGCCCGAGACCCCTGCCAAGGCGCACCTGCGGTACCTCTCACTCTGCCGAGCGACTCAAGCGCCGCCGGGCTCGCTGCCGTTTTCATCTCCGGTGGCCTCGCTCCGCCGCGGTCGCCATCGCTATCCGCGAGCGCCGCGAGCCGTTGGATCTCCATCGCACGGTCCAAGATCGCGCCACGCCACCCGACGGTGAGATCCCGCCCAAGAATCTCAGATCCAATCTCGGCCGCTGGATCTAGATCCAACGGTCCAGATCAACCGAGTTCACCCCAAACGCGTGAATCCAGATTCAATGCGGACCGTTGATTTTCAAATCAACGGCCGAGATCTAAGCCACGCAGCGGGAGATCGACCGCCAGCGTCACGCCGCCACGCTGAGCACGCGTGTCTCGACACGCCGGGTCCGCATGTCGGCCGCCCAAATCGCACCATGACGCCACGCCGACGCCATGGCGCTCAAGATGTCACGGGCCGTCCCCACCGAGCGCCGACGCCAAGAATGACGCCACAGCTGGTCCTACCTGGCTGCCATTGGTGAGCGCCTCGCCGACGCCAAGAAGGACGTCTACCCGAGGGGGACCCACATGTCGCTGACACGCGGAGCCGTGGACCGGTCCACTGTGAGACCCAAACCGAGCGTGGACCGAGTCCATGGACCTACCGACGTCGCCAGACCAATCCCGTGTTGCCACGTGTCCAGATCGACGCAATAATTAATTTCCAAAAGAAAATGATTTATTAATTCGAAATAATGATTTGATTTTGTTTCAAACTTCAAACGCTTATAACTTTTATGCGTTTCAACTCCGATTTGAGTGATTCAAATTTCTAAATTTGTATAAAATTGAGACCTACCTAAATATGAATTTTATTTAATTTTTGGACTAAATTTTTTCTCTGTAAAATTATTTAATTGATTATTTGAACTTTAAATAATCATAACTGTTGCGTTTAACTCCAAATTTGACGATTCCAGTTTCTAAAAATTTATAAAATTATGTTCTCTCTGTTTATGGATTTTATTTGGATGTTTGGACACTTTTTGCCTATTGTTTATTTGTGTATTGCTATTTGCACGCTTTACGAGTAGACGTTGAAGTCTTGGGAAGGATTCAAGGAGAAGTATTGACTCAGGATCCAACTCAAGACCAAGAACAAGTACTTTTTGAAGGCAAGTTGTGCTTTGACCATGTTGATCCTATTTCGAAATCTATTTTGATTTAACCTATTGCATGCTAGTTCAATTAGAAAATACTTTATTTAAATTTGGGGAATTAGATAAATACCAATTTGCTGTATGACACCTTGATTACTTAAATATGTGCCATGGCCCTTGTCACCCTAGTTGTGGTTTACTAGTTGGACATTAATAACTTGCCAACATGGGCTTTAGACCGTTGTAGTAAACTGCTTAGACCTGCTACGTGCTCATAACATGATTTTGGACAAACAAATGTTAATATTGACTTAATGATATATTGAACCTGTTTTGGAAAGGTATCATGTGATGTTGATGGCACGTGGTGCATGGTAATCAACGGGGTTTGATAAATAGTTTTTCGGCCGGGCATGTGGCAAGAATAATCAGTGGGCCGGTTGTGGCATTGGGGATGTTGATTTGGTTCTTCTGTAGTCTTGCCCTGGTCACCCTAAGGACTTAACCTTGCAAGCCTTTGAACTGGGTCTAACGTGCAACCACATGTCTCAGAATGGGACGGACCTAGTTGACTAAGTTGCTAATAACGCACTGTGGGGACTCGGAGGTCAACTACACCCTTTGTGTAAGTTGTGCGGGGAGCGTCTCGGGCCGAGGCCAGTACCCATCTAACGGTTGATTGGCCTAAACTTCGCCTTAGCTAAGGGAAGGGTTAGTGTGCAATAACCGGGGAGGACCACTTGTATTGTTAGAAGTTTCCGAAAGACTTTGTTACGGGAACTCGCCTTTGTGGTGTTTGACTGTATCTTGTGGGTAAAGTGCATAACCTCTGCAGAGTGTAGAATCTATTCGAATAGCCGTGTCCGCGGTATTGGACATCGCTCGGGAATTACAGTCAAGGGTTAGATTTTCTCAAAGATAACTTGGGTATGAAAGGTTGGGCTGGATTAATAATGATGTTGATGGAAATGTGGATTAGGATGGGAAAGATGTTTATGAAACTCCTTGAAAAGTTATTTATGCTTTACTTGTTTCTACTGCTTTCGAATCTACTTATACTACTTGTCAAATGTCAAGCATCGCAATTATACCTTGAGCTATTCCTTTGTACCAAGCCATGCATATAGTATATTAGCCTGCATTCTGCATGACTTGCCTGAGTACCAAGTACTCACCCTTGCCACAATACAACACCGCTGAAGAGGAGACTACACCGGCTTTGGAGGTGGAACTCCAAGAGGATCCGTCTACTTAGGGAAGCGAGCCCGGCCGCCTGCCTGGTATCTTGGATGGCGCCACGGTTATTTGATTTTCCGCCGCTACTATTTCTCTCTTAATAAGTATCGCCCTGCGAGGCGTACATTTGTGACTTGGCTATAAGGTCAAGTAACCAGTTTGCTTAATTAAATAAAGGTACTTTATTAGTATCAAGTGGTATGATTGTGATATTACCGATGTTAAGACTGTGTGCACTAGCGCGTTCCTGGACCTAGTGTTGAATACACAGAGGGTCCGGATTTGCAAATTCGGGGTCCCGACAGAGGTGGTATCAGAGCCAGGTTGACTGTAGGCTCAACCCTAGCTAGAATGGTCGTAGTGAGGATAAAACCTATTTTCTAAAAGCTAAAAGTTTGTCAAGATAAGAAAGGACATCTCGACTTATCCCATTCTTTCTTCCCTTGTCTATTGCTGAATTTTTCCTTACCTTGTCACGATTTAAAAATTTCGAGTTCTTACGTGAGCACTCTTGTGACAGATGGAGGGAGAGTTCAACTACGTTGATCTGGGGGTTGGTCACGCCGCAGAACTTTGGCATATGCTTCAGACTCTCGGGGATTTTGAAAAGCCGCAATACCAAGTGGAAGTGATCAGACAAGCAGGATTGATCAAGGCTTGTGACATGAAGATTGAGGTACCTGCTAGGAAGAAGGGCCCAGGCAATCGCCCGATACACTGCACTGCCAGGAGGTCTACAATGCAGATGGGTATCCAAGAAGTATCACGACGAGCGATGCGGCACATTACCCGTATCTACGCTAGAGAGTTGGAGAGCACGGTGTTCCGTTATCACCCGCGCAGCAATAACCTTCTTGACCCGAAGGTGATTCAGGATGAGGATGCCATGGTTGCACAGTTGGCACGACTTGTTGTCGCCCAGGAGGATGTACTCGATGATACAAGCAAGGAGCTACAGAAGGCCCGCAAGGAGATCACGACAGAGAAGAACAGATGGCGGGAAGCTCAAGAGTATGTGTCCCACCTTCTGCAAAGGATTGGAGAGTTAGAGACAGCATTGTACGGACCAGAACCAGAGCCAGTACTCGAGCTACACGAACCAGATCCGGAGGAGTCAGATCTCGATGAGGACACTGCTTCTTCAACTACCACAGATGACACAGTTGCTGGACATGGCAATCGTTTCGCGCCTATGCCGCATAATCAGTACCAAGTCCGTGGAGGTTTTCTCGATGAGTGAGCGTAGGTTCTATAGTGAGACTCCTTCGCCGAGTCGCGTCATAGAGTAAAGAGTCACCCTTTAGGCGTTAGACTCCAGTGTCAGTTCGATTTGGATTTTCATTGTTTGCTGAGTGTGCAGTATGTGTTGCAAGGCCCTTAGGCATTGTAAGCAACCATACCAAGTTATTAATATCATTAGTTAATAAAGTTGGACCTTAAAGTTACACCTTTCGCCCCGCATAAGTTCCATATTACTTGTCTATTCTTGTTTCCCCCTCATCTCTAAAACTTAGAGCAAATCGACAGATGGTGAACACCATGAAACTTTGGAAGCAATGGAAGTGGTTCTCGCCCAATAGAAACCCCAATGATGGAGCACCAAGACCGCCGCTGATATGCAGAATTTTGGAGCATTTCTTGCTGCTCAGACTCAGTTGATGCATGCTATGATGCAACAAATGCAACACGTCACTGCTCAGGCCACAGCTAATCAAGTCAATCAGGGACAACGCTAGAATACAAGACTGTCAGAGTTCATGAGGACTCACCCACCCACTTTCTCCAGGAATGCCAATCCATTGGAGGCCGATGATTGGTTAAGGTCAATTGAGAGGAAGCTACATAATGTACGATCTATACCAGACAGACGCCCTCGACGTGGTCATGTTGAGTTGCTGGACTCTGTAAGTTCTTATTTAATTGCAAAAATCTACTATGTGGGCCCTTTGACTATACTAACTTGCAAGCCTAACTAATTTCTTCTTATGTAGAATGGAGATACAAAGATGCAGAAAGGAGCCATTTACGACATAGGCTTCCTTGACCCTTCGGTCATTAACAACACATTTGTTACTAGCTGCCCTGTCGATACAGAGAACACCATATTCAATGGGCTAATGGGTTAGAGATACAAAGCAAAGATACTTCTACCATACAACTTTGAGTACGTGTTTTCGTGCCGCCTCGTTCTAACCCTTTTCCATAACACAATGTTAGAACTAATCAGTTACCTACGTTGACATATGTATGTACAGCTTTCACTGGATTCTTCTCATTATCATGCTAGATCGTGGCATGATCACAGTTATGGACTCGAGTAGGAAACCAGTTGAATGTTATCAAAACCTGATCGACATGCTCGACCGGTATTCTTGTTCCTTTCATTATCGTGCTAGTTCTACTTCATTTAAAATAAATTTTAATCATGTTCAATTGCAATCATATGTGTAGTGCATTCTCACGGTTCCATGCCGAAATCGTCGGCGAATTCAAACAAAAATTCGTTGTTACACTTGCCTCTTGAGTACGTATGCCATCATGCTATCTTTTTAGTTGATTAACTTAATTTCCATGCATCCATTTCACGCTCTTAGCCTTTTCCAACACAGATCTTGCTTCAGCAACCGGGAAACAATTTATGCAGCTACTATGTGTGCCAATTTATGGACATCCAGACCGGAGGTCTTTGCCGCTTGCAAGATTGTAAGAAATTCACGCCGACGTATGTGACAGCAATGCAAGAACAACTCAATGGCTGGATTTACGATGAGGTCGTAAATCCAAAAGGCGAGTTCCACGTTTCGACGAATAGGTGGGGCCCTTCGATAAAGGCTGGTGAACTGTCGGAGTTGACTTCTACGGCTACCAAGAGCGACGCACGTAAACGAAGGGCCCCATAAACGTTCTGTAATTAAAGCTGTAATGAATGTTAGTGATACATATTGGTTCTAATTGGAGTTGTTAATATAAGTTTTGCGATTTAATTATCATTTAATTGTGCATGATTGATTATATGTGCTTTTAATTAATAGATAGATATATGTAGACTTAACATAAATTATATTGCCTTATTGTAAGATAGCACTATTTCTGCAGTTTTCCAAAACTATGAACATTATTGTGTAGAATTATCATTATTAGAATACTGATCAACTGTTGGTGTTATGACCAGGTACAAGTGGGATTTTTTAAAAAATTTCATTACTGTAATTAATTAATTTGAGGACATAAATTGATTTATAAATTTCTCATAAATTTATAATGGGTTTTATGAAATATACTATACCTTGAATGAAAATTTCAGATTTGTTGGATGAGTATTTAATTCTTAATATTTCTTTTACTTCTTTTTTGCAGATTTTCTTTGTTTGTAATTAAATTTTTATATCAAGTAAAAGTAAGTTTATTTTAAATTTTTATATCAAGCAAGAACGGGCATCCTGCCTACGCGAACTGGTGTATCAGTGCAAGTTTACTACGGCTAGCTGCTCTACGACCACATCCAGGACGAGCACGCGACGGTCAACGCCGAGCAGCAGGTCGTAGTAAACTTGCACTGATACAACAGTTCGCGCAGGCAGGATGCCCGTTCTTGCTTGATATAAAAATTTAAAATAATACTTACTTTTACTTGATATAAAAATTTAATTACAAACAAAGAAAATCTGCAAAAAAGAAGTAAAAGAAATATTAAGAATTAAACACCCATCCAACAAATCTGAAAGTTTCATTCAAGGTATAGTATATTTCATAAAACCCATTATAAATTTATGAGAAATTTATAAATTAATTTATGTCCTCAAATTAATTAATTACAGTAATGGAAATTTTTAAAAAACCCACTTGTACCGGGTCATAATACCAACCGGAACTGATGAGCTATTGTCAGTACCGACTGGAGCCTCCAGCCGGTACTGATGATCTGTTATCAGTACCGGTTGGAGCCTCTCACCGGTACTAATGAGCTATTGTTAGTACCGGATGGAAGCTCCAGCCGGTAGTGATGATCTATTATTAGTACCGGTTGGATCCTACAACCGTACTGATAACAGATCAACACTACCGGTTGGAGCCTCCAGCCGGTACTAACAATAGCTCGTTAGTACCGGTTGGAGGATTTAACCGGTACTGATGGGCATATCAATACCGGTTCCCCCAACCGGTACTGATGCCCATTGGGCATCAGTCCCGGATGGCTGGTACCGGTTCAAAAACCGGTATTGATGTCGTTTATGAACCGGTAGTGACGGCGAGATCTGTAGTAACGCGTTAATGTATATATGCAATGCATTATTGTTAGGCCCTACTTTTCTTATATATCTGTACATGTATATGTAGCCTCTTTTGGTCTACAGTTTCTACCCTGGAACCTGACAAGTATTTCATTATTTGTATGCATTTCACTCAAATTGTAGGAGCATTTATATCCATGCAGGAAAAGAACATTCCTTCCATCGGAAGAGAAGCTCAGATGCAGTCACTTTCAAGTGAGATCAGCATTATTATTTATTCATTTAGATTCTGGATAGTGTCGTAGACACATGTTTTAGAATATCTTTGCTCCTTAACGGTTGGCACTTACCTACAGAAAATAATAGAATTTTTTAAGACGTAAAAATAACCACTAAGTGTTTTGGAAAATCTTTTAGCCTTTACAAAGCTGACTACTCTATTTGCTTCTTAGACGAAATTGTTGAGCATTTTGTCTGGCCTCATAACTAGTTCCAAGTACAACTTAAGAATTGCCTGTGAAATTATGGCCATGCAGCCTTTGATTTTGTGGGTCAGGTCCATAGTCTCATCCTATTAGGTCACTACAGCTGTGAATGGTCCAGGTTACGTAGAAGCTATTTACCCAGCCCAAATTTGCAGTCTCATCCTATTTGGTTACCACATCTGTGAATGGTCCAGGCCAGGTTATCTAGTAGCCTATTTACCCAGCCCAAATTTGTACCCACAGCATTATTAGTTGTCATGGTAGATGTAGTTCACCATCTGGTTAACTGGATACTCATTTAAGAATCCGTGTACTTGAGAGGTAGATTTGTATGCATTCTGCCTTTCACCATTTTCAGGTTCACTATCAGTTTAACTGAATGTGCAGTCTGCTGTGCCGTGGACTACTTGCTTTCACTATTTCCAGCCTGAACAACGAGGAAGAATTTTCTGGCCAAGTGCTATTATGGCTGTGATTTTACTCACGAAAAGAAGTTGCACAGCATCTTTTAGTTCTAGTCATCTTCTGAAAGTTATGTTTTTATTACACCGTTTTGCATATCACTATGCTTCCAATTTCCGGAGTCTCATCTCATGCCTTTCTTGTTCTAATACCATCTCCAATCGTGTCCCTTCCCCTCTCCCTTTCCCTCCGCGAAGGGATTCCCATTCCCTTCAACGCTCTAACAAATTCCCTTGAGCATTCCCTTCGTGAAGGAATTCTCTTTCCCATTCCCTCTAGCAAGGGATTGTCTCTCCTTTCCCTATACAATTCTCTTTAAAGGGAATCTATTGGAGATGAGGGAAAATAAAGGGAATGTGAATGAGTAAAGGGAACAGGGAAGAGAATAAAATGAAGGGAATATAGTTGGAGATGTCAGGTCGGTCATCGGGTGCATATTAATGTGAAAAGTCTGCAAGTATGCTGTAAATTGCACCAGCCATGTTTTGCAGTAGCTGAGGGTTTATTGCTAATTTCCAATGAACTTATTTCTTGTTGATTACCTTCCACGTTTGGTGGCGCTGGTACTGCATGCCTTACTTGCGCTTAGAGGAGTTTTTGGAGTGATAAAACATAAACACACTGGTGCAGAAGAATCTATGAATCACTGAACCAGCCTCATATTTATGTATTCAGTCTCACTGGCAACATCAGGCAAGTAACTGGTGAATTATGTTAGTTATTTAATTATATATTTTGGAAGCAAGTACTGTATGAATGCAACTGATTAATGTTGTTCATGTTAGCAATCATATATATATATAGCAAAAAAGCGACTTGAATAATACTCTCTTTTCTTTTGTCGAAATTCATCCATGGTTATCCTCTCTGTTTTTCTTTTCGGTAGAACCAGTATTGTAGAATGGGCAAGATTGTGTCAACTTGAGTTTGCAGATGCAACTATGGTACTGCACAGTGTCAACTTTTTTTGACATGCCAGTTTTGCAACTCTGAAGACGTTTGCGTTCTTTTGCACAGCAAACAGGATTCAGAAGAAGAAGAAATAAAACAAAAAACAAAACCAGGATTCAGGAGCAAAAAAACAAAACCAAAACAAAAAAAGATGTATGTGTTATGATATGGATAGAATCCGTATCCCCGGAGAGAATGACTCTATCCATTGGTGGACGAATCCGAATTAATCTCCAGGGGTCCTCCACTATATATATAAGTGATTGCCTTGTAAAGAATTGATCAATCTAATAAAGAGAGAGGTTTCCCCCTTGTATGGTGTGCTTCTCCTTCTTCTGTTCGTGTGATTGCTTGGCGTACCGTGGATTGGCGTAGGTGAACGATCTTGTTTCACAACATGTTATCAGCACGAGACTCTACCACAAGAAGCGGAGAATCGTCGACTATGACGAACGACTACTACCGGCGATTGATCGCCCGATCCGATCTGCAATCAACTCGCCATCAAGCTGGCATCCACTCGGATTGCCGAAAAAGTCCTACGCGACTCTATCCTACGCGATAGTCCACATCCGGCATCAAGAATGTAAGTAATCACGCGTTATAAAAATCCTGCAGATTGTTTTCATGGATATATAGATCTAATCTATTGTTAGATCTAATTTGCTGTTAATATCGTGTTACTATTCATACAAAAAAAAGAGGTTCGGCAGTCAGCCAGAAGCCATTGCCGCCGCCTTGAAGCCGTCGCAGCGTCGTCCCACCGGCCGCCGGCTGCAGCGCCGCCGCTTCGCGCTGGCTGCGCCGTCGCCGATTCTCTGCTGCACCGAGCGCTCGCCCTGTCGGTCCGGCCCTTGGACGTGCTAGTGCTCCCGCTCGGCCACTCCCGCGCCAGGTCCAGCCGGCCTGTGCCGCGCCCGCCGTTGGCTCCCGACCATCGCCGCCTCGCGTCGAGCCAGCGGCCGCCGCCACCTCGCGCCTGGCGCGCGGCTGCCGCCTCCTCGCTCGGCCGGCGGTATCGCCACGCTGCGTCCGATCGTAGCCGCTCGCCGGCCCGTAGCCGCAGCTCCTCCGTTGGCCGCCTCCGCGCTGGAGCCGCCATTTCTTCCGCCAGGCACCGCCGGTTTGGGGACGGGAGCAACGGCAGCTAGGGTTGATGACCTAGCTGCCAGGTTTTGTTCTAGTGATCTTGGGCTGTTTGGGCTAAACTACGAAATATCATTTTTGCCCCTATGTTTTTCTGTATTTTTGGCAAATCATGGTTAGAACTAGAAAATTTATTTTCTAGAGATGTGGACTTCCGAAAAGTTTGAAAAATTATTTTTAGGACATATTGGAAGCTCCATATCGTGGGTTTATTTTCTAGCATTTAACCATGTTTAATATGTGCTAAATTAATTTTTTCCTGTTACTCAAGTAATTCTGAAAATTACTTAAATATTAATACAAAATTTTGAGGACATGAGTAGTTGGGATTTGATTGTAGTAATGAAGGAACAGATGCAAGACAATTGGTGTCTAGGAAAACACATATGAGGCTTGGTTCTTTAATTGGCATCCGGAAACGGGAAGTGTTCTCTCCCTCATATGAGCCCTAAGGGGCGGGTTGACCTGGCCATGAGTCGAGCTGACGGAGACATTCATTACCTGTTTTCACTCCCAACCAACAAGAATTACATAAGTTGTAATTAGCCTTATGCCACTTTTAATTGATGGTGGAATTTATTTTCTATTATTTAGTAATACTGAAAATTGCTGCATAATTAACAGAAAATTGCTAAATTCTAGGAAAATTCTAGGAAAATTGTGATAATTATCTACTGAATAGATATAGACTAAAACATTATTAATTAAATGAAGATGCATGCAATATAATATTTTACCTGTAGTAAAATCTCGTATTGCTTGCATACAGAATATGTCTGACATTGCAAAAAAGGAATTTGCTATGCTTGCCTTGGATGGCAGCAATTACCTCACTTGGGCAATGGATGCCAAAATCAACCTAACAGCTAGAGGACTTGGAGCTGCTATTGCTCAGCCTGAAGTCGGTGCACCAGATGTGCCTGAACCCGCAAAATGCGCCGCTTTACATTTCCTAAGGCACCATCTTCATTCGAACCTGAAGGCCGAATACTTGATGGAGGAGGACCCGCTGGTATTGTGGAATTCCCTGAAGGAGCGCTACAACCAGCAAAGATCCGTGTTGTTGCCAGAAGCACAACGCGAATGGACCCTCCTACGCTTTCAGGATTTCAAATCTGTGGCAGCTTATAATTCTGCAATGCACAAACTGGTCGCTAAATTGACCTTTTGTAACCAGAAAGTTACTAAATCTGAAAAGATCGACGAAACCTTGTGCACTTTTCACCCAAACATGATGATACTACAACAACAGTACCGTCATGCAAAGTACAAGAAGTACTCTGAGCTTATTATGCCCTGTTTGTTTCAGCTGGGGATTATAGAAAGCAGTTTTTAAAATCTGGAGGTTGAAAAACTGATGGTTGTTTGGCAACCCAGATTATACTGTGTTTGGATTGCTATTTTTGCTTGGCAAAAGTCTGTAGTACCCTCGATTATAGGTTGAAAAGTCTGTGTGAATAGTGGGGGGTAATGGTGGGTAATTTTCACTGAAGTTGGATGGGTATTGTGGTCTTTTGCAAAAAAAAAAGCTGAGGAAAGCTCCTCCAGAGTGGATTGTGGGATTGTTACAATCTGGCCTCCAGATTATTACAATCCAGATTGAAAGTTTCCTGTTTGTTAACCTTCCAGCTTTTAAAAGCTGCTTTCTATAATCCCTATCTAAAACAAACAGGGCCTTAGTGTCCTGCTACAAGCAAAAAAACATGATGAACTCCTGATGAAGAATCATCATGCAAATACTAATGGAAGTCAAGCAGTGCCTGAAGCACATGCTACCGCTCAGTAGGCTAGTAGTAGCCATGGCCGCGGAAAGGGCCAAATGTACAAGGGGAATAAATGGAAGAATGGCAGAAACCAAAAGGGAAAAAGGCAAATCCTAATGGAAAGGTGAAGGGAAGGGTACAGAAACCTTCCAGAAGCAAGGTCCAGCCAATAAGGCACCTGACTCTCAAACATGCTTTAGGTGTGGATGCGTTGGCCATTGGTCACGCACTTGTCGCACCCCAAAGCATTTGGCAGAATTGTACATGAAATCCACTGGGAGATTCCAGAAGAATTAAGAAAAGAAGGTTGAGGCACACTTCACCACTCTACCAGACGTTGAGCAAAACGGTGGAAAGAAAGACGACAATGTCACTGACCCAACGGTCGAGTTCAAGGAAAGCCTTCTTGGATATGGCAACTCGCCCATGGAGGAAGATGATCTTCTTGGAACTGAACTTGTGGAATTCCAGAAGAATAATAATGTTTCCCAGGAGATGGAACATGACTTATACGGAGATCTGGAATAGTCTCTCTACACCCTTTTTGCTTTATGTCGCATTTCCATTAGTTAAGCCTCCTTAAGAAGCCTCATATTATCAATTTGAATAATAATGTTCCTGCATGAACATTTGGTCTATGCTCCTGTTGAGTAATTATCAGTAATAATTAAATAAAGTGCTTTCTAGAATATTTGCTCAATTTGCTATGCTTGTTCTATATTCTATAATTTTTCCTCATGCAATAATTTTTTTGTTTGTTGAAGTCATACTTTTAATATAGAACAAATTTATTCCTTCTTCGTTGGATTATACTTTGCAACCTGAAGTTTGCGTTGCGATAAGAACCTAGAAAATTTTAAGATCCAGTAGATCGACTGGGTAACTTGAGTTGAATACTATGAGAAAATAATTAGTAATTCTACTGGCCATAGCATAAAGATTTTCCTAAACCTGAAGATTTCCTATGCCTTGATTGCTTGACCGCTTTGCAGAATTGTAGGATACCCACCAGTTGTTGGGGCCACGTAGTGCTGCCCACCGCGATATTAATTCAACTCAAATCAACTGCATATTATGGAATTTCCCCATTGTAGATAGTGCACGGAAGAGAATTAAGTATTTCCCATCTGCGAAAAAATTTGGTTGTGTTGTATACATGCCAATCTTTCCACCACAGCGTACCACCATGGGACTTCACCGAAAGTTGGAAACCTGTACACGGCTTGGTACACTGATTGTACTAAGTACTTTTTCGGCATTAGGGGTACATAAGTACAACAATAAAGAATGCCGAGTCCTTAGGTCCACGCACTAATGAGACCGATCTTGAAGTTCGGAAAGTAATAAATCTGCAACAAATAAGCTAATAATCTGCCAAATGCCTTCACTGATCATAAGGTAGTGGAAAGATCTCATATAATTGCAGTTTATGCTCCTGAAAGAGTGAAAATATCCTAGAAGGATATTGAGCCCACTCTTGACCCTCATGATAAAATGAGGGGGAGGCCTCCAGGTGCATGGGACTCAATTCCGTGGAGACGTCCGCAGAAATAGAGAACCAAATAAATGAGAACACTACCCATGACAGTGGAAGAAGCTTAACCTGATGTTGAGAAAATCCCTAAAGTGAGCCATTTAGAAGATGGTAACATCCCTGAAGTGATCCATCCTGAAGATGATAACCCTAGCGTATATTTTGTGCACACAATCCAACGTTGGGAAATCGGAACACCCATACTTCATCATTGTGGGAAATCACGAGAAACTGGAAGAAATTAATTAAGAGATATCCCTTGAGTGATGCAGGAGAATCATATATAAAAGACTACAACTGTCGACATATTTTGCCTCCAAAAAATTTGCTAAAATCTGGATCCAGAATCAAAGTCCATGGTAGAGTGCTAGAAGCACTCATATAGGGTCAAACGAAAGAAAAATTGAGGCAGCGCTCGCTTTATAAAAGGAAAGTTCCTGGTCTTCTTGACTGAACATTTTCTAAAATATTCCCTGTAGGATCAAATGGATTTTTCATCCTGAAGGGATATGAAAATATCCAGGTGATGAGATATAAAGCGAGGCTTGTAGCACAAGGGTTTTAGCAGAGACCCATCATCGATTACGATGAAACATATTCTCCTGTAATGAGTGGAATAATGTTCCGAAAATTAATATTGATGGCAGCAAGCTTAAACTTATCAATACAGTTGATAGATGCAGCGACCGCATATTTATATGGGTTACTGAATATGGATTAAAACAGTCGATAAGGATGTCGTACAATCAACTTAGTAAATTCCTCCTGAAGAAGGAATAGGGTCCCTGTAGGAATATTTTCCCTATGTGTTCATAAAGAAATCCCAAAATGGATCTTGTGTCATCTCAATATATATTTTGATGATCTGAATGTCATCAAAACCACAGAGGAATTAAAGGAAACAAGTACTTACCTTTCGACAAAGTTTGAGATGGAGGATTTGGATAAAACCAAATGTTGCTTAAGCCTGCAACTTGAGCATTTTCTGGAAGGAATTTTAGTGCCAAATTTAAGTCTGATTTTGTATTTCTCTGCGGTGGTGCAGCCATTTCTTGGCGGTCTTTCAAACAGACTTTGGTAGCCACCTCTACCAACCACTCAGAGATTATATCGTTGTATGAAGCCTCACGGGAATGCGTTTGACTAAGACGTGTAACTAACCACATCCAGAAGTCATGTGGTATGAATATCGTCGACACCTCTACTATTATCTATGAAGATAATGCTGCTTGTGTAACACAAATGCAAATGGGTTATGTAAAGAGCAATATCACAAAGCATATTGCCCCTAGTTCTTCTATCCTCACGAACTCCAGAAGAATGGTGAGATAAAAATAATGCAAACTAAGTCATGTGAAAATCTAGCAGATTTATTCACAAAATCTTTGTCAAAGTCTACCTTCCAAAGGTACGTCGATGGCATTGAAATGAGGTGACTCAGAGATTTGCAGAGTTTTCAGGGGGAGTAAATCCTGAACCATAATCCCTTTTGCTCGATCCTGAAGATCATAGTTTATATCTTGAAGATTATAAGTTGTGTTCTTTTTCCCTTAAGTCAGTTTTCTTGAAGTTTCTGACATCAAGGTTTTTAATGAGGCAACTAGTGTAACACAGAGTGCGAGTGCAATGTACTCTTTTCTCCATCCTTTTTTCCCACTGGGTTTTTGGGAGGAGTTTTTAATGAGACATGTGCATTACGCGGTATTCATCCAAGGGGAGTGTTATGATATTGATAGAATCCGTATCCCCGGAGAGAAGGACTCTATCCATTGGTGGGCGAATCCGAATTAATCTCCAGGGGTCCTCCATTATATATATAGGGCACTGCCTTGTACAGAATTGATCAATCTAATAAAGAGAGAGGTTTCCCCCTTATATGGTGTGCTTCTCATTCTTCTGTTCGTGTGATTGCTTGGCGTACCGTGAATTGGCGTGAGTGAACGATCTTGTTTCACAACAGTATGCACCATCCGGAACTCAAACCCGGGTCTGTATCTTGCCAGGGTACTATTCTACAACCAGACCACTGGTTTTATGATGTATGTATTTACAAAGTAAATTTATTTAACATGGACAACACAGAGAAGCTCCCTGATTAATTTGTCACGCAGTTCAAATCCTTCGAGATAGTATGCACTGAATCATACTGTGCGACACTTGTCCATCGATGTGTATAGCAATTGTTTTTATTTTTATTTTTAAAATCTTCAACGCCGTTTGATTGAATCTTCATTTACGATTGAAGGTTTCTTTTACTTTCCTGGTGTTCTTTGTGCTCTACACTTTTATATGGCGAGCTGTCCTCCAAATGACAAATCGAGCATCTAATAATTCTTCTTTGCTATACCTCAGTCTGAGATATGGTATCGATCCTCTCATCGTAAGTGTCAAAACTAGTTTCTAATTCCTTTTGCTTTAATTTTCCTCAATACGGAATATGGTCTATTCCAAACATTCTGTTTAGCAAGTACATATCAGATTTTTTTTCCCTACACAAACAAAAAATGCCATATTTAACATGAGTTATTAGGCAGGATGCATTAGAGACAAGGCCTGAATATCAAAGACATTTGCTGAACACAGATTATGTCTTCTTGTTGGAACATAGATAGGACGCGAGTGGTGAAATTTTTTTATAAATAATTATTTTTTATTCGTGTATTACAACAATATATATGAATTTATTTTTTTTACAAAAGTGGCTATCTGTCGCGCCACAACAGTGCGACAGGTTGCCACGGCAGTGCCACATCAACATGCAACCACGCCCACGCTGCCACGGCAGTGCCATGTCAACGCGCAGCCACGCGTTGCCACGGTAGCCAGTCGCGCCACCCTGGCGCCATAGGGGGCTCGTAGTCGCGCCACCCTGGCATGACAGGGTGCCGGGCAGGGCGGGCAGGGTAGGTAGTGCACAAAGCAGGCAGTCGAACCAGAGCCAGGAGTAAGAAGAGAAGAAGAAAAGAAAGAAGAAGAAGAAGAAGAAGAAGAAAAGAAAAGAAAGAAGGAGAAGAAGGAGAAGGAGAAGGAGAAGAAAAGGAGAAGAAAAAGAAGTGTATTTTTACGTGCTTGTTAGTCGTTCGTTCTTCATTCGTTCTTCGTTCGTCGGTTAGTAATTTCTATAATTATTTTTTCATCGGTATAATTGATATATACGTAGGAAAAATATAGGTTGTCTCAGAAAACTATTAGAGTAGTCTAAAAAAAATATAAGACCTAAATAATTTTATTTTACGCATAATTTATAAAATTATGTGTGCATAATTTTGTATATACACAAATAATGTTGGTACATAATATACTATTGGCCCCCATGTATATATGAGTTGCAATATTAATTTATTAGAGAAAAAAAATGTGTTGTTGGTTGGACAAAATAAACAGTAGCAATTAATTATTTTTGGGACTAAAAAATAGGTTAGCCGAAGAGAAAGATGGTATATGTAGGAAAAGTATAGAAGGATAGAAAAAATTGCAGCACACCGAAAAATTGTTAGGGTATCAACTAAATTGTAGTACGCTATTTCAAAGTTATTTTTAGTATGCTATTTCAAAGTTATTATGCAAATATTGTTAGGGTATCAACTAAATATTGTAGCACACACAGGAAACTTGTTAGGGTATCAACTAAAACGTATTTTCAATTTTTTTCTCAATTATTTAAACCGAACCTATTCAAATGGTCATAAGTTTTGAACCATAAGTCCAAATTGAATGAAACAAGTTTCTAAATTCATTTTAAATCATCTAAGTATCAGAACATGCAAAAAAATTTTAAAGTTTGATCTCTGATTTAAAATAGAACTCAAATTCAAAATATAGATTTAAAATAGAACTCAAATTCAAAATATAGATTTGAAACTTCCCACAATTATATAAAGCATTTTCTAATTTAAATTAGCATGCAATAATTTAAATCAAATTAATTTCATAAGTGGGATCAACATGGTCAAAGCATAACTTGCCTTCAAAGAGTACTTGTTCTTGGTCTTGGGCTGGCTCCTGGGTCAACACTTCACCTTCGAAGCCCTCGGGTACTTCAACGTCTATTCGTAAAGCGTGCAAAAAGCAATAAATGAATAAATAGTAGACAAAGTTTCCAAACATCCAAATGAAGTACATAAACAGAGAGAGCATAATTTTATGAATTTTTAGGAATTTGAATCGGCGAAATCGGAGTTAAAACGCAAAAGTTACAAGCGTTTAAAGTTTAAATAATCAATTAAATAATATTACAGAGAAAAACTTTGGTTTAAAAATTAAATAAAATTCACCATTAGGTATATCTCAATTTTATACAAATTTAGAAATTTGAATCACTCAAATCGGAGTTAAAATGCAAAAGTTATAAGCGTTCGAGTTTCAAAATTCAAATTAAACATTAAACCGAATTAATCCATTTATTTTTGTATTAAAAAAATCGATTAATGACGTCAGCATGACACGTGTCAGCACCTCATTGGTCCACGTGGATCCGCTGACATCAGCACCGGTCGAACCCACCCCATGATGACGTCAGCATGACGTCATCATGCCACGCGGCGCTCTTTGGAGCGGCCACATCGGCCCGGTGCACAGACCCGGTCCACGTGCACGGCCCGGTCCACGGATCGGTGCCACTGACAGGCGGGCCCGCCCTGTTAGCGACCCACGCTTACGCCCACGCGGACGCGCTGGTTCGGCTCCCGCACATGTGGCTAGATCTCGGCCGTTGATTTGAAAATCAACGGTCCAGATCGGATCTAGTTTCACGCGTTAGGAAAACTACTCGGCTGATCTGGACCGTTTGATCTTGATCGTACGGTCAAGATCCAATCTAGAGTTTACAACGTGGCTAACCCTAGCCGTTCGATCTAGATCTAACGGCTGACATCTATCCAAGCACAGTGCGGTTCCAGCTACGTGGCACAATCTAAACCGTTGGATCTAGATCCAACGGTTGTAAATAGATCTATAGATTACAACTTGGGATCTCACCGGGGATGACGTGGACGAATCTGGGCCCTTGGATCTTGATCGGACGGTTGGTGGAGCTCGAACGACGGCGATGGCTTGCGGCGGAGCTAGCTCACCGGAGACGAGGACGACGACCACGGCAACGGCGCTGCGGGGCTCCTCTGGCGGAGTGAAAGGTACCTCCCGACGCGTCTCGTCCTTGTGGTTCCGGATCTGGACTCAACGGCGGCGGAAACGGCGCAAAACCGCGGTGGAACGCACGGCCAACTACGGCGAGCGATTGCGGCGCAACCACGGCAGCTTGAGCTCGGTGAGTTAGGGCTACGGGTGCGCAAGGAAACGGACTACACGACAGGGGTGGCGGCGCATTAAATAGGCCCCTCGGCGTCCGTGAAAACCGCAGGAACCGAGGTCCACACTGCTGCGGCGGCAGAATCCGAAATGGATTCGGATTGGGCGACGTGGCTCAATGGTAGCCGTTGGATCAAGATCCAACGGTCGGGGGGTTTGGGCTCGGGTCCGGCTCGGCGACTTGGCTAGCTCGGTCGGACTCGGGCTCGGGTGACGTGGCGCGATCGTGGCCGTTACATCACGATCCAACGGTCACACGCGTTAGGGTTCGGTGACACGGTTCGACCAAGACGGCTGGGCGCGGTCGGGTCCGGTTGGATGAATAGTGAAAACCCGGTTCGACATTTTCCAGCGATTAAATAATCAAATTAATTCCCAGAAATTCATTTAATTCATTAAAAATAGCAAAACACTCAGAAAAATTCCAAAAAAATTCCAGAAAATATTTTAGAACATTTTGGACTCAAATAAAATATTTCCAACAAAATTTTATTTGCAAAATTAAATCCTTTAATTATTTCAAAAGGGAATAAATTCAAATAAATCCCAGAAAATTCCAAAAATTCATAAAAGTGCCAAATCTTATTTAAATTCATGAAAAGAAAAAATTGGGGTGTTACAAACCTCCCCCCTTAACAAAATCTCATCCCCGAGATTCAGGGCTTACTAAAGAATAGGTTTGGAAATTCTTTCTTTAGATCTTCCTCGCGCTCCCAAGTTACTTCACTCTCTGCATGGTTGCTCCATTGAACTCTGTAGAAACGGGTTGACTTGTTTCTCGTCTCTCGATCCATGGTGTCCAAAACCTTGACGGGTTGTTCCTTGTAAGTGAGATCCTCTCGCAGTTCTATCGACTCTAACTGTGTCTGCTCGTCTGGTACTCAAAGACACTTCTTCAGCTGGGACACGTGGAACACGTCATGTACTCCTGCTAGTGATTGCGGCAGCTCCAGCTGGTACGCAACTTCCCCTCTGCGACTGAGAACCTTGAATGGTCCAACATATCTCGGCGCGAGTTTTCCTTTGGCATGGAATCTCTTGACTCCCTTGAGTGGTCTAACCCTAAGGTACACGAAATCCTCTGGTTCAAAGCTCAAGTCTCGGCGACGGCTATCGGCGTAGCTTTTCTGTCTTGACTGTGCTATCTTCAGCTTTTCCCGGATCATGGCAATCTGCTCTTCAGCTTATTGAAGAATGTCCGGCCCAAAGACACGGCGCTCACCTATCTCATTCCAGTTCAACGGTGTTCGATAGGGTTGTCCGTATAGTGCCTCAAATGGTGACATCTGCAAACTGGCCTGATAGCTGTTGTTGTAGCTGAACTCGGCATACGGCAGACTTTTATCCCAAGAGGTAGCATAAGCCAATGCACACGCTCTTAACATATCCTCCAATATCTGATTAACTCTTTCGGTCTGTCCATTCGTCTGCGGATGATAAGCTGTACTGAAGTTCAAACGGGTCCCCATGGCTTCATGCAGCTTATTCCAGAATCTCGAGGTAAACTGGGTACCTCTGTCCGACATAATCTTCTTCGGCACTCCATGCAAACAAACGATCCTGGTCATGTACAATTCTGATAACCTATCTCCCGAGTAAGTAGTCTTTACCGGAATAAAATGGGTGACCTTAGTTAAGCGGTCCACTATAACCCATATGGAGTCATATCCACCCTGAGTTTTCGACAAACCGGTAATGAAGTCCATTCCGATTTCTTCCCACTTGCACTCAGGTATCTTCAATGGCTATAGGAATCCTGCTGGTCTTTGATGCATTGCCTTAACCCTCTGGCATATGTCGCACAACGCAACATGCTCGGCGACTTCACGCTTCATGCTCGGCCACCAGAATCCTTCCTTTAAATCCTGGTACATCTTAGAACTTCCAGGGTGAATTGAATACTTGGAGTCATGGGCTTCCTCTAGGATCAACTGCTTCAGCTCCCTCTTGTTCAGCACACAAATTCGATCCTCCATCCACAATGTGCCTTGCTCATCCAGCTTGAAGTCTTTTGCCTTGCCTTCATCCACCTTGGACTTAATCCTGCGGATCTTGTCATCATCCTTCTATCCTTCTCGGATCTGATCCTCCAGGGTAGGCTTCACTTCTAATGCGGCCAAGAATCCTTCTGGTACCACTTCAATCTGCATTCTCTGGAAATCCTTGCATAGCTCTTCCTGACTCGCGGCTATCAACATGTTCACAGTATGGCTCTTCCTACTCAAGGCATCGGCCACCACATTGGCCTTCCCGGGATGGTAATGGATTCCAACATTATAATCCTTGATCAGCTCTAGCCATCTCCTCTGCCTCATGTTCAAGTCTGATTGGGTGAATATGTACTTAAGACTCTTATGATCCGTATACACTTCACATACGTTCCCAATCAAATAGTGACGCCACAACTTCAAAGCATGCACTACGGCAACTAACTCTAGGTCATGCGTCGGATAATTCTCCTCATGCGGCCTCAACTGCCTTGATGCATATGCGATGACCTTCCCGTTCTGCATCAGCACACATCCAAGTCCTTGGCGCGATGCATCATAGTAAATATCAAAACTTTGATTGACGTCTGGTAGAACTAACACTGGTGCTGATGTCAATCGCTTCTTCAACTCTTGAAAACCCTTCTCGCACTCTGGCGTACAGGCAAACTTCTTCTCCTTCTTCAACAATTGCGTAAGGGGTCTCGCAATCGTCGAAAAGCCTTCAATGAAGCGGCGGTAGTAACCTGCCATTCCAAGGAAACTCCGGATCTAGGTCACGGACTTCAGCTGCTCCCATTGTAGCACAGCTTCCAGCTTGCTCGGGTCAACGGCGACTCCTTCTGCGGTCATTACATGTCCGAGGAACTCTACCTTGTCCTTCCAAAAGTCACACTTGCTGAACTTGGCGAAGAGTTGCTGTTCCCTCAACTTTTCCAAAACTCGCCTCAAGTGCTCTGCATGTTCACCTTTCGTCTTGGAGTAGATTAGGATATCATCTATGAACACAACCACAAACTTGTCCAAATATTCCATGAACACCTTATTCATCATGTTCATGAAGTAGGCTGGCGCATTCGTCAGACCGAATGACATAACTGTAAACTCGTAATGTCTGTATCTTGACAAAAACGCTATCTTCCGAATATCCTCTGATTGGATCTCTTGGAGAAAACTCCGGCTCCTCTCAGCTGGTCAAACAGATCATCGATCCTGGGTAGCAGGTACTTATTCTTCATGGTGACTTCATTGAGTGCACGGTAGTCAATGCACATCCTGAAACTCCAGTCCTTCTTCTTGACAAACAGAACTGGCGCTCCCCACGGCAACGAACTCGGTCTGATGAATCCTTTCTCCATCAGCTCTTCAAGCTGCTTCTTCATCTCTACCAATTCTTCGGTGGACATCCGATATGGTCTCTTTGTTATCGGCGCTGTACCAGGTACAAGCTCTATCACAAACTCTATGTCTCTGTCTGGAGGCATACCAGGTAAATCTTCAGGAAAGACATCCGGATACTCGTTCACCACTGAGACATCCTCTATGCTGATTGCCTTGGCGCTGTTAACCATCAACTGTCCATCTCTAACGGCGGTAGCTTGGAATTCCACTTTCGTTCCACACGGGTTCTCAACTGAGATAATCCTTCGTCCACAATCCAGCACAGCCTTGTGCTTGAATAACCAATCCATTCCCAAAATAACATCTAAGGTCTGGGTTTCCAATATAATAAGGTTCGCTAGGAATTCTACCCCATCTATTAATATTCTCACCCCAGAACATCCTACTTTAGTTCGGAGTTTGGAACCATGGGTTTGAACTAAAAGCATGCATTTAAGTCTTGCAATCTCCAAATCATTTTTAGCAGCAAAGCCTTGAGAAACAAACGAATGCGAAGCTCCAGAGTCAAACAAAACTGTTGCAGGTACTGAGTTGACAAGTAACTTACCCAGCACGACGTCTGTGGCATTCTGGAGTGCCTCTGCGGTGACATGGTTGACTCGGCCTCTCACTACGGTCTGGGGCGTGGCTCCTGGCGGTGTTGTCCCGCGGTTTGCTCCGGGTGCAGGCGTCCTGGCTGGTGTGGATCCCAAATTGAAGCGAACTGGGGTCACTCCTGCTGTCTTCTTAGGGCAACTGTTGGAGAAGTGCCCTGGCTCGTTGCATGTGTAGCAGCGTCTCACTGTCCCCTGTTGACTGCCTGAAGTGGCGTTTCGGGCCGAGCTGGGTCGATAATTCGATTGATGTGTCTCGATGCTGGTCATGGTGTCCTTGCTGCATTCTGCGGCTGGAATCTGAAAAACTGGTTTGGCGCAACCCTCAAGTGTTGCTGCGCTCCCTGACGCGATCCCTGTTGTTGCATCCTTCGCTTCCGGTTCTCATCCAGTTCCTTGCGCTTATCTTCAAGAATGAGCGCCTTGTTCACAAGCTCCTGGAAATCTGGAAAGGTGTGGGTGATCACCCCACTGCGATCTGAGTTAAGTCCCTTCATGAAGCGAGATTGTCTGGCCTTATCTGTCGCTACGTCTTCAGGTGCGTAACATGCAAGCTGTGTGAACTTATTCAGGTATTCGGCCACCGGCTGATTACCTTGCTTCAGTGCTCTGAACTCTTCCTTCTTGAGGTCCATAATTCCTTCCGGCACATGATACTGATGAAATGCGGATGTAAACTCCTCCCAAGTGATGTCCTGAGGGTTCTCCCGCGTGGCGCAGAAGTTCTCCCACCACTCTGCGGTGGTTCCTTCCAACTGATGAGAAGCGTAGAGTACATTCTCATTTCCCATGCATTGAGCGATGTGTAGCTTCCTTTCGATTGACCTTAACCAGTCATTGGCCTCCAATGGATTGGCATTCCCAGAGAAAGTGGGTGGATGAGTCCTCATGAACTCTGATAGTCTTGAATTCTGGCGTTGTCCCTGATTGACTTGATTATTCTGATTAACAGTGGCGTGGGCAGTAATCTGTTGTATCTGCTGCATCATTGCATGCATCAACTGGGTATGTGCGGCAAGAAAAGCCCCAAAATTCTGCATGTCAACTGGCGGTGCTGGCTGGGGTGCAGGTGCTCCATCATTAGGGTTCCCAACTGGGCGAGAACCACTTCCATTGCCTCCAAGGTTTCCGCGGGTGTTCACCATCTGTCGATTGCTCCAAGGTTTCAGAGATGAGAGGGAATAAGAATAGACAAGAGAGTAGGGAAACTTATGCGGGAAAAAATGTAACTCAAAAATCCAACTTTATTATTTAATAATAATAACTTGGTATGGTTGCTCACAATGCCTAAGGGCCTTGCAACACATACTGCACACTCAGCAAGCAATGAAAATCCAAATCGACTCTTTCTAGAGTCTAACGCCTAAAGGGTGACTCTTATTCTATAACGCGACTCGACGAAGGAGTCTCAACCTCAAAACCTACACTCACTCATCGAGAAAACCTCCACTGCCTCCTCTGGCTCTGGGGCGTCCAACTCCAACACTGGATCGGGGCCCTGTCCATATAGTGCGGTCTCCAGCTCTGCGATCCTTTCCGCAGCATATGCGACGTACTCACGAGCATTCTCTAAGTGCTTCTTCTCTTCCTCAACCTGCTCGCGAGCCTTCTTCAACTCCTGAACTGTGTCATCAATAAGCTCCTCCTGAGCGGCGACGAATCTGGCTAAGTGCGTGACGGTAGCATCCTCATCTTCTATCGGCTTCCGCTGAGCTCTGCTGTCTCAGCGTGGGTGGTGATGGAATACTGTGCCTTCCAGCTCCCTGGAGTAAATACGAGCGATCTGCTGCATCGCTCGACGCGACACCTCCTAGATTCCCATCTCAAAGGTAGACCTCCTGGCGGTGAAGTGGAAAGGGCGGCTGAACTTCGTCTTCTCTCGGGCATACACCGTGATCCTGACGTCCCATCCTGTGACCTGTCCTGCCTGCACGAGTGTAGTCCCTCGGTAGAGCGGCCTCTCAAAACCTTCAAGAAACTGAAGCATACGCCACAGCTCGGCAGCGTAGCCTCCCTCACGCTCGGCGTAGTTGTTCTTCATCATCATCTGTCAGAAGACACTCGCGTAAGAACGCAACATTTTAAAATCAATGTGGAAGACGAAAAGAACTCAGCAAGGGGTATGAACAAGAAAGAAAGGGGTAAGTCGAGAATTCATTCATTATCTTGTCAGATTTTAAGTTTTAGAAAATAGATTTTATCCTTACTACGACCAATCTAACTCTGGGTGAGCCTACAGTCAGTATGGCTCTGATACCACCTCTGTCGGGACCCAAATTTGCAAATCCGGACCCTCTGTGTATTCAGCACTAGTCCAGGAACGCGCTAGTGCACACTGTCTCAACATTGGTAAATATCACAATCATACTCAACGAAATAATAAGGTACTTAAGTTAGTTAACCAAGCTGGTTGCTTGACCTTAAGGACAAGTTACAAATATACGCCACGCAGGACGAAACTTAATAAAAGAGAAATAACAGTAGCGGAAAATAAGATAACTTCGTGGCGCCATCCAGTATACCACAGGCAACTGACTGGGCTCGCTCCCTAGTTAGACGGTTCCTCTTGGAGCTCCTCCTCCAAAGCTGATGTAGACTCTTCTTCAACTGGTGTTGTATTATGGCAAGGGTGAGTACTTGGTACTCAGCAAGTCATGCATAGAATGCAAACTAATATACTACATGCATGGCTTAGTACAAGGAATAGCTCAGGGTATAATTGCAGTAAAACAGCATTTGACAAGTAACATAAGTAGATTCAAAAGCAGTAGAAACAAGTTTAAGATCAATAACTTTTCCAGGAGTTAAATAAACATCTTTCCCACTCCTAATCCACATTTCCATCAACATCATTATTAAACCAAACCAAACCTTTCGAACTCAAGTTATTTTCAAGAAAGTCTAACTCTTGACTGTAATTCTCGAGCAATGTCCAATGCCGCGGACACGGCTATTCCAATAGATTTTACACTCTGCAGAGGTTATGAACTTTACCCACAAGATACAGCCAAACACCACAAAGGCGAGTGTCCGTAACAAAGTCTTTCGGAAACTTCTAACAACACAAGTGGTCCTCCCCGGTGATTGCACACTAACCCTTCCCTTAGCGAAGGCGAAGTTTAGGCCAATCCACCGTTAGATGGGTACCTGGCCGCAGCCCCGGTACGCTCCCCCGTATAACTACACAAAAGGTATAGTTGTGTAACACCCCGGCATTTACTATGCCCGAATGCTACCAAACATAAGCTAAACAACATCTAAATATCACATTTAACATAAAATTCCAGCAAAGGCGCATAGGCTAAAAACCGAGATTTCGGCAGCACCTCCTTTGTTTAAACATGAATTTCAGGAGCAACAACAGTAAAGCATTATAACGCAATATGAGAGACATCTAAAACAGCAATAAATAGAGTCTTAACGACAATATAAGACTAACATCAAGCACTCAAGTCTCCAAGTGTCAAACGAACATTAAATCTCTCATAAACAAGCTAAGACTTAAATCAATGATCATCACACGCAATTTATTATCAAACTAATAGAATGACTTGAGGAAACAATAAGGTGAAGCTATGTGTGGGCGTGTGACTATTCCCTTTTCTCGCATGCCGTTCTCATGGTACCTAAAACAACAAGAAAACACAAGCGTGAGTTCGAAACTCAGCAAGCATATTGCAATGGATAATAAGAGCAATGACAAGACAATATTACGCTACAACTCACATAGCATCTCACTCTTTGAACACATAATACCATCATCATCACTATGCATGAATGCAATGCAATGCTCACATCTCCTTGGAAACTCATACCGGTATGGTTGAGTACACACCCGTCGGTGTGCACCCTCTCCCCCCTTCCATCCCGAAGATGGAGGGTGCCTACTCCTCGCTTCCATTCACCACGTGAATGGAATCACGATGTAGGTCTTACTCAATGGCGTTCCGGACTAGTCATAACTTTCTCACCGGCCTTTCCCGGATTAGTTAATGACTTTCTCACCGCCCTCGCCCCATCTCATGTCATGCATGCAACTATGCCAATTATCATATTTCACATGTACATAAACATATGGCATCTCATCATGACCAACATTAACACAGGGCATCGAATCATGATAATCATACTCAATATATCATTGGAAAACAGTATGCATGGCAAGTAATCATAGCATGTATTCAGACTTTCATCTAATCTCACAAGCAATCTACGATCCGTTATTCATTACAACACACTTGCCTCAACCGTGAGCGACGGAATTGTGGGAAGTAGAGGGCACTCCCGGTGTCACACCACCTGCACAACGGCATCACACACTCTCAATAATGTCCACAAAACAGTACACAAAACCCCATCTCACCCGACATTGCCCACTACTCGCAAAACCTAAAAAAGAGGTTCTGTCCCGGCGGGACAGCAGCCTTGCAAAGGCCATAACTTGAGTTCTGGGACTCCAAATCGATTAAATGAGTACACCATCGCGAAGCTTAGGAAATTTCCCAACTTTTTCTAGTTATAGGGAAAGACTGATTCGGACTCTAATGTTGTTTAATCTAACGTTGAACACGAACTGTCTCAATCTCGTCACAGATTTGAAAGCGCTCGGTAAAACAGCCATAACTTCCAAACGGCTGGGCGGAATTTCAATTTCTTTATATGCACTGAAAGATAATGAAATTATCTACAACTTCCTAGAAGTCCGTACGACCAGATTCCAACTTTAAATTGGCGAAAATGCCTTCTCTAGCTCGGGTCCCCAATCTGCCCGAACCAGAAACGTGGATACACCACTAGTTTCCATCAAATCTACCCCAAGGCAGCACCTCCCTTGATCTAAAAACGTGATAAACTCTCTAATCACAGTATCTAGCACATCCCCGAGGAGCCCCATGATCATACCTTCGATGGACGCACGAGAACTCCACACGATCTCCTCGCTCCTCGCTCCTCGCTCCACGCTCCTCGCTCCTCGCTCCTCGCTCCTCGCTCCTCGCTCCTCGCTCCTCGGGTGGATCCACGAGGTTGCAGGGGTGGGGAGACCACCCTAGGGCAGCAAGGGGATGGAGGAGAGGTGGGGAGGTGGAGGGGCAAAGGGGCGCACGGCTTGGGGAGGGGAGGCGCACGGCTAGGGTTAGGGGGGGTGGGGTATGGGGCGCAAGGAGGGGGTGGGGGCGCACATAAAGGGCAGGGGGAGCCCTCCCACCAGCCCACAACACGGACTCCGTGTCCGAGAAGGTTTCCTAAACCATCCCACCAAAGCCCACAACCCCTCTTTAAGGCCCAAAAACCCCCGGAAAGGCCCAAAACTCCGGAAACGGCCCGGAAACGTTAAAAACCTCCAAACATTACGGTTTTAACCTTATTTCCACATCTCATACTGTAATTAACCTTATCACGCACGCTAAAAGAGGTTACGACACTCCGTGGTGTCACAAGTTGACACCCCGAGGTCCCACAGGTACGTTATTAGCAACTTAATCAACTAGGTCCGTCCCATTACAGACATGTGGTTGCACGTTTGACTCAGTTCAAAGGCTTGCAAGGTTAAGTCCTTAAGGTGACCAGGGCAAGACTACCCGAAGAACCAACTCAACGTTCCCGGTGCCACAACAGGCCCATCCGATCATTCTTGCCACATGCCCCGGTAGAAAACTATTTATCAAACCCCAGTTGATTACCATGCACCACGTGCCATAGTCAATCACGACACATGATACTTCTTCAAAATAGGTTCAACATCTCATTAAGTCAATATTAGCATTTGATTGTCCAAAGCATTTCACGTGGCAAGGCTAAGCATACTACATCGGTCTAGCTACCCATGTCGGCAATTTAATAATGTCCAACTAGTAATCCACAACTAGGGTGACAAGGGGTCAAGGCATATATTTAATTAACCAAGGTGTCATACAGCAGTTTGGCATTTATCTCACTTCCCACAATTATATAAAGCATTTTCTAATTTAAATTAGCATGCAATAATTTAAATCAAATTAATTTCGTAAGTGGGATCAACATGGTCAAAGCATAACTTGCCTTCAAAGAGTACTTGTTCTTGGTCTTGGGCTAGCTCCTGGGTCAACACTTCACCTTCGAAGCCCTTGGGTACTTCAACGTCTACTCGTAAAGCGTGCAAAAAGCAATAAATGAATAAACAGTAGACAAAAAGTGTCCAAACATCCAAATGAAGTCCATAAACAGAGAAAGCATAATTTTATGAATTTTTAGGAATTTGAATCGGCGAAATTGGAGTTAAAACGCAAAAGTTACAAGCGTTTAAAGTTTAAATAATCAATTAAATAATATTATAGAGAACAACTTTGGTCTAAAAATTAAATAAAATTCACCATTAGGTATATCTCAATTTTATACAAATTTAGAAATTTGAATCACTCAAATCGGAGTTAAAATGCAAAAGTTATAAGCGTTTGAAGTTTCAAAATTCAAATTAAACATTAAACCGAATTAATCCATTTATTTTTATATTGAAAAAATCGATTAATGACATCAGCATGACACGTGTCAGCACCTCATTGGTCCACGTGGATCCGCTGATGTCAGCACCGGTCGAACCCCATGATGACGTCAGCATGACGTCATCATGCCACGCGGCGCTCTTTGGAGCGGCCACGTCGGCCCGGTGCATAGACACGGTCCACGCGCACGGCCCGGTCCACGGATCGGTGCCACTGAAAGGCGGGCCCGCCCTATCAGCGACCCACGCTTACGCCCACGCGGACGCGCCGGTTCGGCTCCCGCACACGTGGCTAGATCTCGGCCGTTGATTTGAAAATCAACGGCCCAGATCGGATCTGGTTTCACGCGTTAGGAAAACTACTCAGCTGATCTGGACCGTTCGATCTTGATCGGATGGTCAAGATCCAATCTAGAGTTTACAACGTGGCTAACCGTAGCCATTCGATCTAGATCTAACGGCTGATATCTATCCAAGCACAGTGCGGTTCCAGCTACGTGGCACAATCTAAACCGTTGGATCTAGATCCAACAGTTGGAAATAGATCTAGAGATTACAACGTGGGATCTCACCAGGGATGACGTGGATGAATCTGGGCCCTTGGATCTTGATCGGACGGTTGGTGGAGCTCGAACGACGGCGATGGCTTACGGCGGAGCTGGCTCACCGGAGACGAGGACGACGACCACGGCAACGGCGCTGCGGGGCTCCTCCGGCGGAGTGAAAGGTACCTCACGATGCGTCTCATCCTTGCGGTTCTGGATCTGGACTCAACGGCGGCGGAAACGGCGCAAAACCGCGGCAAAACGCACGGCCAACTGCGGCGAGCGATTGCGGCACAACCACGGCGGCTTGAGCTCGGTGAGTTAGGGCTATGGGTGCGCAAAAAAACGGACTACACGACAGGGGTGGCGGCGCATTAAATAGGCCCCTCGGCGTCCGTGAAAACCGCGGAAACCGAGGTCCACACTCTGCAGCGGCGGAATCCGAAATGGATTCGGATTGGGCGACGTGGCTCAACGGCAGCCGTTGGATCAAGATCCAACGGTCGGGGGGTTTGGGCTCGGGTCCAGCTCAGCGACTTGGCTGGCTCGGTCGGGCTCGGGCGACGTGGCGCGGTCGTGACCGTTGGATCATGATCCAACGGTCACGCGCGTTAGGGTTCGGTGACACGGTTCGTCCGAGACGGCTGGGCGTGGTCGGGACCGGGTCGGACTCGAGTCTGACTCAAACTCGTGTCCGGTCAGATGAACAGTGAAAACCCGGTTCAACATTTTCCCGCGATTAAATAATCAAATTAATTCCCAGAAATTCATTTAATTCATTAAAAATAGCAAAACACTCAGAAAAATTCCAGAAAAATTCTAGAAAATATTTTAGAACATTTTGGTCTCAAATAAAATATTTTCAACAAAATTTTATTTGCAAAATTAAATCCTTTAATTATTTCAAAATGGAATAAATTCAAATAAATTCCAAATAAATCCAAATAAATCCTAGAAAATTCCAAAAATTCACAAAAGTGCCAAATCTTATTTAATTCATGAAAAGCAAAAATTGGGGTGTTACAAGGTAACACCGAGGAATATGGAGGGGCTGAGAATGGCAAGTGGAAGAATCACCCATGAAGTGAGCTTGGCGTATGGTATGGACCACATGTGCACCTGCACTTGCCAAAAACCGTATCTTCTGCATAAACCATGTTCACATGTCTTGGCGGCCTACGACAGATTCAGATGAGTAGTGTACAGTTCGTTTCTCCGTACTACATGTCGGATACTATCATTCAAACGTGGTCTGGTGAACTACATGGGTTTCGTGTCGCCGAAAACTTCACTGAAATTGATCATGCCACACGCAGATGGGTCTTTGACATTAACAGAGTCAGGGGTGGGAAGGTCGTCGCCAAACGCGCCGCATCCGTAACGACATGAACGAGTCCGAGGTGGGAGGCCCTGTTCGAAGGTGTGTCCTATGTGGAGAATACGGCCACAGGAAGAACAAATATCGTGGGAAGAACATTTCAGGTGGAGGCTCTTGACGCACATTCCTGTAAGGCGTGTTGCCATGTTCGGGATTTCCTTCCTTTTGTATGGAATGTAATAATCGTACAGTCCCCTTACACGTGTATGTAATAATCGTGTAGTTCCATTTGTATCGGATTTCATTTTGTCAAAACTATTATGCAAGCGTGTATGTTTGGTATTGCTTGTTTTTCCGTTTAACATAATCGTGTATGTCTCTTTTATCTCATCTATAGAAATTATTACATTGTTTGTTGTGCACAGGTATGTCGGTTGTGGGCGACGGTGGCGATTGGTCGTACGGCCTTCTTGATCGTCACTTGGACGCATGCCACCGTGGACTGTTACATGCTACCTGCAGAGCAGACACGGATCCTGGTGTCTTGTCCACACGGACTCCAGTACGTGCCTGGGGCATTGACAGACGCTGGTTACCTAGGTATGTAAGCGTACCAAATTTTATCATACTTAATAGGTTGTAACACGTTGTGCTCTAACTTGTAATTTATTATTGCAGGTTGGAGGCGGCGGGATTACTTCCCCTTGCACGGATGGTGGAGGCCACACAGAAGGACCTTGTCGATGGTCTAGATGGTGAGGTCATCGTCGTGGAGAGATCCCGACGCTTTCCCTTCGATCGATCCCTCCTTACTGCCCTCGTGGACCATTGGTGACTGGAGATGCATACCTTCCACTTGCCATGCGGAGAGATGGCGTTGACTCTGCAGGATGTTTCGATGCTGACCGGTCTCCCGATCGCTGGCCAGGCGGTTGTGCCAGCTGAGGTGGATGACAACTAGCGTGATGACCTTTTTGCTTGGTTCGAAGTAGTCCTTCCCCTGCACATGGAGGCCAGCCGTAGTACGCCCTGCTACACCCACGACAGAGGCACGGTCATACTCACATGGCTTCGTCAGTTCGAGGTATGTGTTGTCATGGTTCAAAATTGGTACGAATTATTTTATCTGTGTAACCAACAAACTTTTCTTCTTGCAGGTTACTAGGATGACTGGGGACGCCATGGAGTATCAGGTGAGCCAGCACCTGGAGGTTTACCTTTTGTGGTTGTTCGGGTGGGTGATGTTCACCACTACCCATGGAGACAATGTCTACGCTAGGTTTGTCCCGATCGCTTGGGCCATTGTTGACGCTGCCCTTGGCGAGGTACCTCAGTACAGCTGGTGATCAATTATACTTTGTGCCACCTACCAGGGTCTGTGCGATGCGTGCCTCAGGATGTGCCTCGGTTCAATCCTCTCCGGCTGCCCACTCCTGCTCATGCTCTAGTCATTCGAGCGTTTCCAGATTGGATGACCATGGGTTGAGGACCGAGTGCACGGTTCAGAGTTCTAAAGTGACACGGAGGTGGACCGCCCTACAATGGGGCTCTCTTTGGTGTCGCAGACGGGTATATAAATGTTTTTTGTACTATGCAATCTCGCATTCCTGCCTCTTTTGTACTAACTTTATGTATGTACCTTCTGTAGCCACAATGGGCTGGTCTGCAGGTACGAAGTGTGTACACACACTTCACAGAGGCGTTCGATATTTTGCGGGCAGAGCGTGTTCGGTGGGAGCCTTACACCTTACACCTCAACCCTAGAGCACTCCACCAAGGGCTAGGATTAGCCCACTTACATAGCCATGCAAGGGCAACCCAAAACCCTACATACATAATGGGTTTTCTTGCACTGTTTTCAAAGCATACTACCTAGACCCGCTAACCTATCAACTAGACCGCGATCCAACGGCCCTCACACTACAGGAATCGACACTATTTTCGTCGGCTCCAAATAGGCCGACATAAATAATTGTTTATTTTCGTCGGTCAGGTATGAACCGACACAATTACTTTTATTTTCGTCGGTATCATTGGCAAGGCTGACGAAAATAGTTGAGGACCTAGTTTCGTCTGTCCGGACTGACGAATATATGCCACGTGGCATGGTCGGGCTATTTACGTCGGTCTGAGCCGACGAAAATAGTTCCAGCCCAAAAAGGCCCAGCCAGATCGATCACTATTGCCCTAGCTCTCCACGCCTGGCTCCTTCGATCTGTCTCCCCATGCTGCCGCCTGTACCCACACCGCCGCCGCGCCGTCGATGCCTTGCCGCGCCACGGCCAAGACGTCCCTCGAGCCATCCCAGCGCCTTGCCGCCGCCACGGCCAAGACGTCCCTCGAAAACCATCAGCGTCGCGCCGCCACGGCCAAGACATCCCAAGCCATCCTAGCGCCTGCACGGCCAAGACGTCCCCGAACTGCACGTATGTCTCTATTCCCCCCAATTTAGATCCTTGCCTGGTTCGTATCACATTCCGTAGTCTTGCCCTAAACCGTGGTTGTTCTTGCACCCATATTCTTTACCTAAGATTCATAGGCAACAATGTGCTTATGCTTGCTTGACTCGATATCCTAATTTCACTATCAAGCCTCTGCCCTCTCCCAATGTTTCAGTATCTAAAGAGAGGTGTATTACCTGTCTCTTCGGAGCCTACCCAGTCTTGCCGACAGTACACATCCCACAAGCCTAACCATGGGCTGACCTTTGTTAAATGGTTCTATGATCATATCCCAATCACATAGATCAATGCTCGGAAATACTGGTCGATCATCATTTACACGCTTTAATTGACCATAGTGAGAGCCATTTGTCTCTATGGGAAAACATTGTGTGAAACCAAATATCAAGCAATCTCTCATAGAGTTCCCTTGTTCTATCAAATTCATTTTCATCAATTTCAAACTTCAAGCACCCATGTAAGTTAAAAGGCAGGAAATGAGTTAGTAAGCATTAATAGCATTTGCTTGTGTTACTTGCAAAGTTCAAAGAAGATATCACTACATATGAACTTCACTGAAAGAAATCAAGCATGCATCTTAAGTTTGAACTGAAGTTCGCATGCATATTAATTAAGAAGAAATTATTGAAATCACTTTCGATGGTGTCCAAACATTCTGCAAGTAAGAAATTATTGAAATTCATGAAAATAACAAAGGCATTTAAAATGGTCGAATAGTTTCTTCTAAAAGAATAGAATGCATCACTGAAGATAGACAGTTGGCCCACAAGAGCATAGATAGCAGCAAAGCTTACTTTGAATTCACAATGCAGAAAATGCAGGTTGCTCTTCTGCCAAGGTGCAACCTTTTCTCTATTGATTCTCAACAACTGTGCAGAAACTTATAGCTTACAGCCTCATTATTCAGTGCTATTCTGTACACATTTTACTTTCCACATATAAAACAAAGAACCACATTACAGTATAGCTGAGGTTGCTTGGCCTAGATGGCCTCTTGCTCAACCGATGAGGTTGCTTGGACACAATGGAGAGATTAATACAATACGGGTTTATATTAACCTCATCAAACAATACTTCTTTTATTTTTGTGGCTCCCTGTATCTTGCTTTTTTTTGTAGTTTCTTCTTATGACGCTCACCAAATGTTTGATATTGAAAATTAGATATACCTCAGGCATTACTCATAGTGTTCATTATCCTTGCAGGGGAATTTGAACTGGATGCGATCAAGGGAAGCCACACTACAATCATAGTGTTCATTATATTGTAACTTGACTGTTTTACTGCATTTTGACTTACAAAGATGCAATGAACTAAAAGGTCATTTGTAGTTTTTAAGTTTTAAAAAATTGAAAGATGCATGTAACAATCCTATGTTATTTTGAAGCAAAGTTTTCGAAATCTGGATAATGAAGTAGTACTTATACTAATGTTATAAACAATGTTATAAACATGCAAGTTGTTGCTAAGCAACATATTTTTAACTGATCTATTTTCAGTGTGCATCACCATTTAGATATATTATTCTGAATGAGCATCAAGCACCTCATCTTCTTTTCCAGTACACTTTACTCTTATAGTGCTAATACTTTTATATGCAGTGATGGAAGGACAGTAGGAGCATGCCTTGATCGAAATGGGCTCCGCCCAGCACGCTATTGGAGAACATCGGATGATTTTGTTTATGTTGCATCTGAGGTAGGTTCCAGTTATTTCCTCTGTATAAAATTGTTTGTTTGGTAACAATGTTATTAGAGAAAATTGTTGTTATTCTTATACAAAGTGAAAGTCCAGAGCAGATTAGCCAATGTTTGGTAACAATGTCCAGAGCAGATTTAGGAGATAGAATTCGCTGCTTGCAGGCCTTGTGTTTTAAGTTTGACATGTTGAATGAGTTGAAGGAAAATATGTGTGATATGAGATTAGTTTTTCAGGTCGTGCACCATCGGTACAGTCCATAGCTGATTCAGAAGAGGACAATACTAGAGCAATGTTCTCCTTGTTCTATGGTTTATGGAAGCATGTCTTCAGCAAGACAGAGTTCCGTGTACTTATCCTTGGTGTCCAAAAGGCTGGGAAGACGGTAATTCTTCTTAAATCTATATTTAAATTTGTTCAAACTAACTATAGATCTCAATATGCTCCATTATCATAACCACATTGCCCAACCTCTAATGTCAACTGCTCATGAATTTTCTGCCTCTGTGTCCTTATCAAAGGTAACTTGTATGACACTATGGCACATCTATATCCTGCTAATTTTTGTTGTCTAGTTTTCCTTAAATTTCCTATGTGTTAAAGATGAATTTGAGTTTATCTTGTTGGCTACCTTGGCTGTAGGTTAAGCTGTGTGCTAGAAAAGTTGAAGTCAATCTATTTGAAAGGAGAAGGGCTTCCGCATGATCGTATTGTTCCAACAGTTGGGCTTAACATTGGACGTATTGAAGATGCAAATGTAAAACTTGTCTTCTGGGATCTGGGAGGTCAGGTATGGTTTCTCGTGCAGAGTTATAAGCTCTTCATTGAAATTTTGCCATTCATTTATTGAGATCGATCTCTTAATTCAACAGGCTGTCAACAAACTGAAGGTAGCATCGTGCAAGCATTTACACCTTGTCTCTGTAGCGATATAATACATTGCAGTTTGCAAAGCAAAATACCTGAACTAAGTAACTGGCAAGTGAAGGTCAGTTTTAAGTTTTAACCACTTACTCAGCAATCTCAAATATGAGGCTTTCCTGTCGATAGTCAAACCACTAGAACATTAGAATGATTGTTTATATTGAAGGCATGCAATGATCATTTTTTTGAAGTTATTCCACGTCCATGGCAAATTTGCAACAAGAGGAATTTGTATCGGTTACTTTATCTTAATTCACATTTAGTAAGAGCTTATACTTAGATGCTACAGAGATCTTGATCTACGTATGTCACCTGATTCCTAATGGTTTTGCTAAAGCATTGATCTACAAAAATAGTGTTTTGCTCGAATGATTACAACAGCTATGCCCCAACAATTATTTCATGGGCATCTGATTACATTATGTGTACATTTCATATTTATGTGACCAAATCATTATTGCATTGCTTTGTTTGGTTTTGTTATATATATGTGACTATGCATTATTACATTGCTCTGTTTGGTATCGTTATGCATCTGAGATGATTTTCCTGTATTTTTTTTTTTAAAATTTAAAATCGTATTTTGCCGCCAAGGCCGATTTAAAATAATAGTACTTTTGGCCGATTTAAAATAAACTAGAACACGTCATCACTTATTTTCGTCGGCCTAGGCCGACGAAAATAAACTGGGCCACGTCATCATGTATTTTCGTCGGCCTAGGCTGACGAAAATACACTTGCCACGTCGTGGTGATAATGACTATTATTTTAAATCGACTTTGGCGGCCGACGAAAATACAACCGACGAAAATGCTTGTATTTTCGTCAGCAGAATTTCGTCGGTGTATTTTCGTCGACAAACCGACGAAAATAGTTATTTTCGTCAGTTTTTCCCTTATTTTCGTCGGTTCTTGGCCGACGAAAATAATACAGATTCCTGTAGTGTCATCGATCCTCGTGGCATCAAGCTAGTATCAACGTCTTTCCTTATCTTCTTGACTTGCCCGGATTCCGTCTCCGATCATCTTCTGGCGATCTTCGACCGTCTGGATCTCTGATGCACCTCGCCTAGCTCGGTCATCCTTCACCTCACCATGACCTTGCCACGTCGTCCTACAATCATCAAAGACAAGGAAAAACATCACATAGCATTGTCCAATAATCATCACAAATGCACACAATTAATCATGTCTCATTAATCAGTCGGTTCTATCGCTAGCCACAGGCCGGTAGTACCGTAAGAAGCTAACACAACTCAAATTACTTCCTTTTGAATTCCAATTCAAATCAAACTCAAACCTGAGCACACTTTGCTCAAATAAAGTCAAATACTCATCACAAACATGGATGGACCTCCACATGGTCTTTCATATTGACATGACAACCTTGATGACCATAAGATAATGTTATGAAATATATATTATCAACTTGGGTGTATTCAAATAATTAATAATTGTGCTTTGCCATACAATTGCCTTGGGAGAACAAATAGTCGGTGTTGCTATTTGTTCAAAAAAATAAAATTTTGGCATGATAGGAATTAAAGATTGATGATATTTTGGTATAAAAATGAAAACAAAACTATAGTTTGACGCAGGCAATATATAGCAATAGCCGGATGTGCGAGGAATTGACTTGCAAGTAGTGTACGGAGAGTGTTCTCGACTATGTCGGATTAAGGCCCGAACATAGTGTTGCATAATCCAAGATAATCATTGCAATCACAAGTGCTATTATGGGGTGGACTTAACCAACTAAGTTATCGTGTCTAACTTTGTGCATTGGAAGGCCGTAGTAGCATGGGCAATCTGGTGAAGGTTTGTGCTCATAGGGGTATCCACATAGAAGGTGTGGGTGAAATACATACCAATTCAATGGAGTATGCTTTACTATGGGGGAAATTGTTATAGCAAGAGTTAACTGCCATGGTTATTGTGTGAATGATAGGAGTTAATTGTCATGGTTATTATATTTGTGAATATTTATTTCCACCGCCATATCAAGGGATAAACATCTCTGGGCTAGTGCAAAGTTAGGCGTAGATAATGTAAAGTTTCATGTCATAGCTCCTGGCTACATGACATAGGAAGCGTGAAAATAGCGGTAAAAGGATGTTAATCATGTCTTGTAGCTAAAGATGTGTGGCTCTACAGAGTGTAATACTTTCCAAAAAGGCATACCCACAATTATAGGAGACTTGGTGCATCAACACTAATTGGATGATTTTGATATTTTCATAATAAGGGTTGAATTGAAAATATTCCATGAAAAAGTCTTTGTTTCAGATTTAATGACAAGGATTAGGAAAGGACAAAGTGTTGCTTATATTCATGGAGGAATGTGAGTTAATATTTATGATGCTATTTATACTTGCTATTTACATACCAGTCAAAATTGTACTTATGAATTCCGTTTATAAACTATTACTCGATATTTATTCTCAATTTTCTTTATCCAAATGAATCTGTTAGCCTTTCTTTAACATAGCTTGCATATACTTATATGTGATACACTATAAGTCTTGTTGGAATCCACATAGGTTAGTGGCCTTTGGCTGCTAGTGGCACTCCTAAAATATAAATAGGTTGATTAGTTTGAAGGTTTTATTATGGAGTGCGTGAAGGATTATTGCATACTAGCGGACACCGAAAAGTTAAAAGTATGCTTCAGCTTCGTTGGGTCCTTCCTGTGTGGCCCTCCATGAGCTTTGTAGATAGAGAACAACGCGTCGAGTAAATTTTTGATAGGCACTAAGTCGTGGGTGCCACCCTTTTTGGAATTAAGGTAAATTACCCAGTTCTATCTTAGTATAATTATGAGTAGAACCCAGTGAAACCTACACAGGTGTGCCATGGTCATTCAACCTAACTTCAAGCTGCGTTATATAGTAAAAATCAACAAGTATAGCAACTGGATGAAGCACTTACTCCAGGTTGTAGGGTAAAAGTATGAATTTTTTTGTCCCATTGAGACAACAATACTTTTTCCACAAACTCGTGGATGACTTGTATATTTTCGTCCATGGTTTGCTTAGACACCATGTGTGGGTCGAAGAAACCCACCTATTCATCCCTTGCTTTTGCCTCCATAATCATGTATCTACATATATATACAAAATTAAGGATCATATATATATATATATATACATGCCATTTATCGGCATGACATGAATCTACACCGTGATTGCACACACTTACAATGTCCAGCATCTTATGAGTGAAGCGTCAAGGGCATTGAGGTTGAACAGATCGAACAAGTTGTTGAAGCCGATCACAAAGAAGCCATCCAAAAACCGGTGTAAGAAATGCTCCTCCTTGAAGCTAACCGAGATACTTGATGCCCGTTGTGCTGCTGGCTTGTTGGCTTGTTCCATGCACCAATCTTGCAATCTAACATAGGCTAATGTAAGCGTGTCCAGTCCAAAAACCGGTGTAAGAAATGCTCCTCCTTGAAGCTAACCGAGATACTTGATGCCCGTTGTGCCGCCGGCTTGTTGGCTTGTTCCATGCACCAATCTTGCAATCTAACGTAGGCTAATGTAAGTGTGTCCAGGTGCTCTTTCTATACGAACGACTGTCCCAGATGGAATTGCCGTGCCAACAGGGCAAGCGGATAGCCATGGGCTGACCTAGTCATCTCTTTCGATTTGCCCTGGTCACCGCGTCACCATCGACCAAATGTTGTCTTCACAGGAGACGACTTGGGATGTGCTTGATGGGACACGATAGCTGATTTGGTGGGCTCCTTCGGTGTTGCACATGGCTCCGGTAGTGCTCGTAGCTTATCCGGTGCATCACGTGGCTCTAGTAGTGCTTGTTGCTTTGGTGCTGCTAGGCGGGCATTGAAGGAGATGTCCTTCTTGGGCCACTTGATGAATGTGCCGATGGCATCACCTAGTGCGATGATATCATCATTTGGAGGCATCTCCGGCATGATGGCCATGCAAATTTCATGTACACCATCAACATGGACCTTCGTGTAAACTGGATTTAAAGTACGACCATGCACAAGCGCCCCTACATAGGATGGATACGCGTGTCCCCAAGCAGCCTATAGGGAAACAGAGCCATTGGCAAGCCTCACTTGGAGATTGAGATTGCATGGTGTGGTCACTACATAACGGTACATAATTAATTAGCTAACACATCAAATAGGTCTATCTAAGGAGCATTGCAGACATGTATATTACCCGAGTGTCGCTGGGAGGAAATATGGAGTCATCCATGTCCATCTAAGGGACGGACATGTAGCTGCTCTGATGGTTATTTGGGCCAAAACTACGCATGTGTTTCTTGGGCTTGCACATTCTGTGCATGCCTCTCCACAACGGCCTTTTTCTCCATCCTTTCCTTAAAGTATATTAGCTAAATATCGAACTGCGCTTTCAACCTTTCCTCAATCAGGGCCATAGGCTATTCATCACACTCGGCTTTACTTTTCTTCCTACTACGGTACGTGTCAGAATCTTGTGGGAATCCCATTTTCCAGGGAACGAAAACACATAGGCCTCAGGTGCAACCCGGGTGCTCCTTGTTTCCCAAGGCCGTGGAGAGTATATCTTTCTCTCTGTCTGGAGTGAAAGAGCCCTGGGAAGATTTCGTGCTCAATGGTATTAGGCGTTGGAACACTTCCTCATCAGCATGGTTGGCAAAGGACACACCACCTAAAGACGTGGGATGTGACCTTGCTCTTACCCAATTTTGCTCTTATCCAAGATCAAGGCAAACAGCGGTGCGACCTCCTTCTGGATTGCCTTGTCGTCCTCCCTTGTCCATTGTGCGATCTTGTCCGCATACCCAGTGGAGTCGATTCTGTGTGGGTGGGTGTTTTTTTACCGGATGGCCTTGTGCACCACACTTCAACACACGAACTCTTCCGTCTTCTTCATCTCAATAAATAGTTCCCACATGTCTTCAGTGATGAACTCGTACATCTAGAACGGAGTCATTTTCTTGTTCATGAAATTAGTGATGAGGACGCTCTTAAAGTTCTTCCACACCTTTCCCACCACTAGCAATGCATACCCGCGTTGTGCGTGCATGGCGTCTTGTGGGAGCTCAAACGACCCAAAAATTTGTATCAGCAGGCGGTCGCGCTCTTCATCTATCAGCATCTTCCATGATTGATACGTGATGGGGACCCTTGCACACCCAACGATCCCTCACAATGTCTGGAATGCTATCATAGCCTTATGAGGTGCGGTAGGGGCCCCATCCCGTGAATCGACCGCCGTGATGGTATATCGGCTCTGGGACCTTCTACTAAGCCCTCTTGGAGCACACCTGTGTTTTGGTACATTGGGCGCCTAATCATATCCATTCGGCAACAAGGAATGAGGGGACGCCATCTTGTAATGAAGATCATATAAGAGGCAAGTTGGTAAATCAACAACTCATAGAGGATCATAGAAGAGAAAACAAAGTAAATTTAAGTGTTGTTAAGTGTAGTTGTAATTGTATGATACAAGGTTAAGAGAAGCAGAGTTAAGATAAGGAAAGTTAAGAGAATGTATAATTGATAGAAGTATATTTAAGAGAAGGTATGTTAATAGTTGTTTTGTATGGACAAGGTTAATAGAAGGTAAGTTAAGAGAATCATTCATGCAGTGAACCATATCTAATACAACAAATTGAAAAAGAATTTTTTTTATATTGCACTCAGAAATAGGGCTCTATTGAAGATTGTAAATCTTCAACCTCAATCACAAATGGGCTAAACAATTAATTAATTGAATAAGACCTCGAACCCTTACCACCTTAATATGCACATTAAAGAATTGATAATCAAGCTGATTGTTAACAGATTATATTCAGTTCATCATACATTTAGATCAACAGATTGAATATTTGCTAAGCGAATCATCAAATGAAGTTCAGAATTGTTAGCTAGCAATTTTACCAAGTAATCAACTGAATAGAGCAGTATAAAGACAATGAAGTAACACTGACAGTGAGCAATGGCAGATATTTAATACTTATCAAATTAAGCAAAAACAGTATAAAGTCTATTGGTTTGAGCCCTAGCTCACAAAAATAATTTTTATTATCATCAATTTACTCAATATCATCACAGAGCAATTCCTATAGGTAACAAAACAGTTAGAATGATTCAAAGAACCAATTTAGAGTTCATGAGCATTAAAGAGCACACATCAAACTATCATGCTCATTAACTGTCATCCCACAACTTAAAAATATATCAACTCATTAACAACCACAACTCACAAGACATGGAAGGCCAAATTTTATCATGATAGTAAAGGAGACATACAACTAGCAAAGAGCTCAAATTGTAATTTTGTGCATTCTCAAATGTCGGGTTGCGTAAAAAGCCTTCCTCGCCACTAGGACAAGTTATAGACTTATTTGTGACAACCTTACCTCAAAACAATAATTTCAATACTTAGCAGTTTAAGAACATAATCAATTGATCGTCTAGAGCAATATTGACAAGTATATAAGTATAAACCACCTAGAAGAAAGCTTATTGATAGAATAAAGTGATCTACTGAGCAATTGTGTTAATGATGCTTGGAGGCTCATAGGGAGAAACTCACCGGGATAGGGATGTGCCACGCAGGGTGTTGTGCACCACGGAGGGGGATGTACGCCATTCAGTTTGGGGAGGACGGAGGCATCGGAATGTGTGTCGCCGAAGGGGAGGACTCACCGGAGGGGGGATGTGCGGCGTCGAGGGGAAGGACTAACCAAGAGGGTGGATGTGCGCCATTGAGGGGAGGACTCACCAGGATGTGCATTGCCGAGGGGGGGGGTACTCACCAGGATGTGCGCTGCTGAGGGGGCGATGGAGGGTTGGGATGTGCACCACCTAGGGGGGAGACGGAGGGAGATGTTCACCAAAAGGGGTAGGTAGGGTTTGCCACCAAGTGTAACATCGCAGATTTTTTTTCTCGAGTGTTGAGATTATTAGTCAGGAGTGTGGTGGGCCTAATTGAGAGCTGTAGGGTTGGGAAATTAGCTGTGTGGGAGAAAACTTTACTGTTTTTACCCCTCCACCTAATTTTTTCCCCTCCTCCCCCCCACCTAACTCCTCCCACCCGGCTCCCTTCTTCCCCATTCGATTTTCTCCAAGTTGCAGCCAAATGGGAGGGCATACCATGGCTTCCTCTCCCCTTGGAGACCTTCCCATAGTGCCCTTCCCCTTGAAGCTTGCCTCCATGGTGCCCTCGTCCCTCCATGGCAGCAAATCCTTCCCCCAATCGGCGTCCTCCTCCTCCTTGCAGCAACAGCAGTTCCCCCTCTTAATCCTCCTTCTAGGTGAGTGGAGAGGTGGCTTGGGGTTGTTCTTGCTTCTCTAATGGAGGTCCTAGCTGGGTTGGATGGCTCTAGGGTTGCTAGATTTGAGGTTTTTGTAGGGAAAGTGGCTTTAGGTTGTAGGGAAGCTTGTGTTATTTTTCGAGCAGATTTTCACCCTTCTGTTGAAGCTGTGATTTGAGGTACTTAGAGTCATCTCATGAATCTTTGGTTGTAGAAGAAGTTGTAGCTCGTGTTTTTGCGGTCATTTGAATACAAGAACACTGAAATCCATTCAGCCAATCAAAAGTTATGGTCTTTTTAGTGAGAACTGCTCTATTTATCCATGTGTTGGTAGATGTAATGTTCAACTGCAATTTAAGGCTAGTTGCAAGCCGAATTAGAATTTACATTTGCATAGAGATAGCTAGAAATTTCATGTAGATTGAGAAAATGTATTTTTTTTCTTGATTTGCATTATAGAATCAAAATTTATGCTATGTTGAAGTGAGTATCCAAACTGCCATTTCCTGAAAATTCAGAAGTTGGGGCTGCTCAGGATCACTGTTCTTTTGAAATCTGGTATTGATTGAAGATGAAACAGCATGAATGGGTATGATATATTGAAATATGATCTTCTTGTGGCCATTTAGAGCACAAGAACTTCAGATTTGGTTTAGCCATTTGGAAGATATGCTAATTTTGGTACAGGCTGTTCGGAATTGGAGTTAACACAATTGTTCTCTATTTTTTTAAAATCTGATATTGATTGAAGAAGAACCAACATTAATGGGTATGATATATTAAAATATGATCTTCTTGTGGTCATTTAGAGCACAAGAACTCCAAATTTGGTTTAGCCATTTGGGAGATATGCTAATTTTAGTGTAGGCTTTTCGAAATTGGAGTTAATGCAATTGATTGATGTTCACTGCAAATCTGGGATTTATTGAGGTATCTCCAAATTGAATGGGTATGTGATAATTGTATATTATTCTCTTGTGGTCAATTATAGACTGAGTTCACTCAATTTGGTTAAGCGAAGCAAAAGTTATAATTGTTTGAGTGGCTGTTGTCCAGTATGGCCTAGTTTGGTTTTAATGCATGAGTTGGATTTGAGTTGGATTAGTGGTGATTGGATTATTTGGTCTCCGGAGGGAGTTTAAAGCAAGTATTATTGTTATTTATCTTTTGAGTCATATTTGCATACATGACTTTGCAGGAAATGCGAGCTCGGTGGTGGCCACTACCTATTGTCATCCCATTCTTCATGATTAAGGCAAGTATCACTAGTATGATTGTTAGGATATTGATTCTTTGCTAACTTTTATGATTATGTTTATGTTAATCATAATGGTAAATTTATGAGTATGTTAATGTTGAAAGAGAATTACTAAATGATTATGAATTGTTATAGATGAGTATGTTGTGATGATGAAAATGGTAAAGTAAATGATAATGTGCATATGTATTTATGTTCATGTTGGAAAAGAGTGCATTTTGTGATTTATTCATGTTAAATTGCATATGTGCATTCATAATAGAAGAGGCGACCCATTCTGATGCATGCCTATGTGTTCACACGTTGTAAACACGAAAATCCTACCTCGTAGTCCCATCCACAGTGATGAATGGGAGCGAGACAATAAGAGTAGACCTCTTCACGGGATGGAGGGGAATGAGAGGGTGCACACCGACGGGTGTGCACTCGGCAATACCAGTATGTGCAAAGAAAAGTGTAACACCCCTGCATCTAGTATGCCCTGAATGTTACCAAACATGATAGAAGCAGCATCTAAATACCATAAATAAGGATAAATTACAGCAAGGGGCGAATGCCAAAACCGAAAATTTTGGCAGCATCTCCTTTGTTTTTCCATGATTCGGAGCAACAACAAAGTATCACAAGTTATATCATAATGGAAAGCATCTAAAACAGCAATAACAGGTGACATAGCAACAATATATGTCCAGGATAAAGCATTCAACCACTTCATGAGCTAAACGAATCAAATAATAAGACCGAGCACACAGTTAAGCAATTCTCCGAGTTTCATGGCATTACTTTTATTATCATGACTCCAAATGATAACACTGTCTAATTTGTGTGGAGCTACCTGTAGATGTGTAGCTAAACCCTTTTTCCCGCATGCCGGTTTCATGGTACCTAAGAAAAACAACATAAACACAAGCGTGAGTTCATCACTCAGCAAGTATATTGCAATGGAACAAGAAAACACATTCCAATACCTTCATCACCACTTTTCATATTCAACATCATAAACATCTCATATTCACAGTGTATGCAACTCATTGACATCATCATACAACATCATCATATAATGCAATGCAATGCAATGCACATGTCTCCTCGAAGTACATACCGGTATTGCCGAGTGCACACTCATCGGCGTGCACCCTCTTTCCCCTTCCATCCCGTAGATGGAGGGTGCCTACTCCTCGCTTCCATTCACAACGGTGGATGGAATCATGAGGTAGGTCTTAATCAATGGCGCTCCGGATTAGTCATAACTTTCTCACCGACCTTACCGGACTAGTTATGACTTTCTCACCGACGTGGCCAGTTCTCATGCCATGTATGCAATTATGCCATAAACATAAACAACTTGCACATAACTCAACTAATCATCGCATAGCATCATAATAAGGTATTTTCATCATATCATGGGCAAACACTAATCATGGCAAGATAGCATATCATGTAATCAATTTGCATCTAATCAAGACTAGCAACATACAACACGCTACCCATTCCAATACACTTGCCTTTAACCCTTCGGAACGGTGTGGCGAGATGATGATGCCACTCGTGTAAAATGTGTAAAATGTGTACCCATTTAAGTCGTATCCTTTCCATGTTACAACCATAAATACTGGCCCTTTTGCCAACCATGTTAGCGTACCTTCGGCCGAGCTTCCAATGTGTGAAATCATGTGCTGAAAAATTGGCTTAGAATTGAACTTGCTAAAATTGCATTTGCAAAGTTTGCTTGTGCTTGTGCATGTGCTTGATTTCGAGGTGATAGAGGTTTTTCATGTGTACGCCAGACCAATGTTCCTGGTCCGTCGTGAATGTGAATTTGAGAAAAATACGCCAGACCAAGTCTCTTGAGAAACAGTGAGTTTTACGTGTACGCCGGACCAAATAATTTGGTTCATCGTGAATGGCGTTTTGAGGTTTGATTTCGCATTTGCGCCAAACTGAGTTTTGGAGAGACAGAGGTTTTTTCTTTTGCGCCGGGCCATTTTTCGCATATGCGCCGGACCAAATTTTCAGTCCGTTGTGAATGTGACTTTAAGTGTCTTTGTGCCGAACCAAATTTTCAAATAACATAGAGGTTGATGTTTGCACCGGACTGATTTTCTTTGGTACTCCGTGAATGTGCTTTTGAGGTCTTTTGCACCGGACTAGTTCTTTCAAGTAACTGAAAGTTTTACATGTACGTCGGACTAAATTTTTTGGTCCGTCGTGAACGGCGTTTTGAAGGTTGTTTCCTTGTGTGCATTGTCGGGACCCCGAATTTGCAAATCCGGACCCTCTGTGTATTCAGCACTAGTCCAGGAACGCGCTAGTGCACACAGTCTTAACATCGGTATATATCACAATCATACCAAACGATACTATCAAAGTACTTTATTTAAATAATCAAAGGGTTACTCAAGCCTTATGGCCCAGAGTTACAAATATATGCCTTGCAAGGCAAAACTTATTGAAAGAGAAATAACGTGGAAAAATCAAATAAACTTAGGTAGCGCCATCCGGTACCACAGCAATGGCCAGGGCTCGCATCCCTAAGTAGGCAGGTCCTCTTGGAACTCCTCTTCAAAGCTGGCGTAGTCTCCTCTTCAACCGGTATTGTGTTGAGGCAAGGGTGAAGTACTTGGTACTCGACAAGTCATGCTGAGATGCAAGCTAATATACTATATGCATGGCTTGGTACAAAGGAATAGCTCGAGGGTATATTTGCGATGTGACTTTTGACAAGTAACAAAAGTAGATTCAGCAGAGAAATAAGTAAAGCATAAATAACTTTTCGAGGAAATTTGATAAACATTTGCCCCATCCTAAACCACATTTCCATCATCTTCATTATTAAACCAACCCAACTTTTCAAATCCAAGTTATTTTTAGAAAGTCTAACCCTTGTTGTAATTCCGAGCATTGTCAGATCCGTGGACTCAAATTATTCAAATAGATTCTACACTCTGCAGAGGTTATGCACTTTACCCACAAGATACAATCCACTCACCACGTCGGTAGTGAATCGCCATACAAAAGTATGCGAATGAGCGATCATAACAAAGCCTTTTCGAGCCTCAAACAACACGCAATTGGTCCTCTCCGGTTAGTGCTCTACACCATCCCTTCCCTTAGCCAAGGCGAAGTATGGGACCAACACACACCGTTAGATGGGTATCGGCCACGCGACCACGATCGCTCCCCGATACAATCACACAAGCGGTGTAAGCGACACCCCGAGGCTCCACAAGTGAGTCCTTAGCGACTTAGTCAACTAGGGCGTCCCATTCCGACCATGTGGTTGCAAGTATGACCAGTTCAAAGGCTTGCAAGGTTAAGTCCTTAAGTGACCAGGGCAAGACTACCGAAAAACCAAATCAACACTCCCAATGCCACAACTCGGCCCACTTTTGATTACTCTTGCCACATGCCCCGATCGCGTTTATCAAACCCCTGATTACCATGCACCACGTCATGTCAACATCACATGATACTTTTCCAAAGCAGGTTCAATATATCATTAAGTCCATATTATCATTTGATTGTCCAAAATCATGTCATGAGCACGTAAGCAGTCTAGCAAGATACTACAACGGTCTAAACCCATGTTGGCAATTTAATAATGTCCAACTAGTAAACCACAACTAGGGTAGCGAGGATCATGGCACATACTTAGATAATCAAGGTGTCATAAAGCAAATTGGTATTTATCTAACCCCCATGTTTAAACAAAGTATCTTTTTAATTAAACTAGCATGCAATAGTTTAAATCAAAATAGATTTTCGAAATAGGATCAACATGGTCAAAGCACAACTTGCCTTCAAAAAGTACTTGCTCTTGGTCTTGAGTTGGATCTGAGTCAACACTTCTCCTCGAATCCTTGGCACTTCAACGTCTACTCGTAAAAGCGTGCAAATAGCAAATACCCAATAAACAATAGGCAAAAACATCCCAAAACTCCAAATAAAATCCATAAACAGAGAACGTAATTTTACGGATTTTTAGAAGCGGAATAAATCAAATTTGGAGTTAAACGCATAAAGATTATGATTTATTAAAGTTTAAATAATCAATTAAATAATATTACAGAGAAAAACTTTAGTCCAAAAATTAAATAAAATTCATATTTAGGTAGATCTCAATTTTATACAAATTTAGAAATTTGAATCGCTCAAATCGGAGTTGAAAGCACTTAAAAGTTATAAGCGTTTGAAGTTTGAATCTAAATTTGAATCAATATTTCGAATTAATAAATCATTTTCTTTTTGAAATTAATTATTAAGTCGGCCATGGACACGTGTCGACCTCGATTGGTAGTTTGACGTCCCGGCCGTCCATGGACTCGGTCACGCTTGGCTCGGGTCCACGCGGTGGACTCGGTCCACGACTCGTCTCCGACATGTGGGCCCCACGCGTGGCGGGTTTCACTTGCGCACGTGGCCCGTAGGTCGACACGTGGGCCCTCACGACTCCATGGTCAGCGTGTCGAACTCCCCCACGCGCGTGGCGCGGTGACACACGCGGCACAATCTCGGCCGTTGATTTGAAAATCAGCGGTCCGTGATGATCTGAACCTCGTTCAAAAACTACGGTTGTCCGGGCGTTCGATCTAGATCGGGGCGGTCGAATCTAACCTAAAGCTACAACACAACTAACCACGGCCGTGCGATCTAAATCTAGCGGTTGAAACCTAATCGAAGACGAAGCTTGATAGCAGCGGCGTGCCTCGCCGCGTGCGTTGGATCTCGATCCAACGGTGCAGCTTCGCCATGGCACGATGGCTTTCATGGCGCGTGCCGTGGCCGAGCAGGCGACCACCCTAACGGCGCTTAGGCGTCTCGGCCAAGTGAGTGCACTCCGATAGAGGTGCGCGCCTCGCAAGGTTCTCGAATCCGAAGCTTGAAAGGGCGGAGGATGACGACCGCGGCGCGAAGCGAAGAAAAAACCCGCAGCGGCACTCCTCAAACTCGAGAAATCGCGAGGCGGCAGCGCTTGGGCGTTGGAACTTAGGGCAATAAGGCGCGCCTGAGCGGCGATCCTCGGCGATAACCACGCCTTAAATAGCCTCTGCGCGCACACAAAGTGCTTAAACCTAATCAGTCCACGCGGCTATCACGGCGGCGTCCGGCTTCGATCCACGGAAGACGACGCCAATCCCGGCCGTCCCACGCGTCACGATCAACGGCCACGCGATCGCGCAGCGCGATGGTCACGGGTCGAGCCTGACGCGGCGCCAGCTGCGGCGGATCTCGTAGTTGGATCTTGATCAACGGTTGGGATCAGTGGAATTTCAAGTTGGTTGATTAGTCAGCGGCTCGGTCGGACTCGAGTCCGACTTCGGTCGGATGAAACGATTTCTGACCCGAGTTGGATTTTCCAGCGATTTAATAATTAAAATAATTCCCGATAATTCATTTAATTCATTAAAAATAGCAAAAGACTCGAAAAATTCGGAAAAATTCTGGAAAATATTTTAGATCATTTTGGACTCAAATAAAATATTTCCAGCAAAATTTTATTTGCAAAATTAAATTCTTTAATTATTTCAAAATGGAATAAATTCAAATAAATTCCAAATAAATCCAAATAAATTCCAGAAAATTCCAAAAATTCACCAAAGTGCCAAATCACACATGAATTTAAGAAAAGCAAAATTTTGGGGTGTTACATGCATGGACTAATATTTTTGGTCCGCTGTGAATGTTGTTTTGAATGTGTTTGCGCTGGACCAAATTGGCAAGTAACTGAGAGTTCAACATGTTTGCCGGACCAATTTTTTCGGTCCGTCGAGAGTGACGCTGAACCAAAGTTTTTGTCCAGCATGAATGTGATTTTATAGGGTTTAGTCCCTGTGTGCACCGGACCAAGGAGTTTGGTCCGGCGTGAACGTGATGTGGTCGTGTTAGGTTTTTGCAATTTTGAAATTGAGTTGATTTGTATGCAATGCTCGTGTGAGTAGTTGCATGGACTAATGTTGAGTCAAGTCGCGGACTTGTGCTCGAAATCGTTTTGTGGTTTATTCATGTGCAGGTGTTGCTCAAGGGCGAATGTGGTCAATGACGGGACCGGAACTAGGTTCATGGAGGAACTGAGGTTCGGGACTAGGTTTAGAGATGAATCGAGGTTCTAGTGGTCGAGGATGTCATGTGGGACGTTCGGGCTAAAGAATGATGGACATGAAGACTAGTTAGTCATGTGAGTACAGCAGGGCGGTCGTACGTGTGCAGAGTTGTTAATCACGTGAGTATGGCAGGGTGGCTGTACACACATGCAAGAGTTGTATTTGGCCAGGTTGGGCCAAGTGGAGTTGTGTTGAATACAAACTTGTTCCATGTTTGGGGTGGAAGTTGTATTCGAACTCCTTATGTTTGCTCTGTATAAATAGGGAGGAGGTGCCTCTTGTTTATGCATCAAATCAGGAGCGAGTGCTAGGGATTTAGGGTTTGTACCCTTTTGACGGGAGTATTTTAGACAAAAAGAAATAAAGATCAATTCCTTCTAGATCCTCTACGTGCTACATTAATCTCAAAGCTACAGTGCACGCGTTGCTACAGTATTCTCTGTTTTGAGAGTTCATTTGCTCATCTGTTCTGGTTCTAGATTGGTTCTTTGTCTACTTTGATTCTTTGAGTTCTGTCTTTATTTGATCAATCAAAAACCTTTCTAGGGCCTTGATTTAGAGTTCCTCAAAGTTTTGTTGGTTCATCTTTTGAAGATTTTGTTTAATCACGAAATTGATGTTAGATCAATTCTCGTCATATTCTGTCACAGCAAGCTTGCAAGGTTCATAAATTTTGATCCGTAAGTCCAATCGAGCTAATTCTTTTTTTGTTAGATTCATATTGGAATCTAGTTTCTTGTGTTCAAATTTCATATCAATCTAACGGTTGGATCTTCAGAAATTCATGTTTTACCGAACACATCTACTCTATTTTTGTTGATTACGAAACACTTATTTAAGTCCAATTTGGGGTGAATTTTTAGTAGATCTAAAATTTGGTTTTAGCTTCTGCACAATCATTCACCCCCTTCTGATTGCTATATTCGTATATATCGATCCTACATAATGATGGGTTGTCGCTCCTTCAACCATCTGTTCAATTGAAGGTTATGTTGTCTGATGATCCAGGATTCCTATTGTGATGGATTCTCTTTCCATAGCCAGTTCCTGTTGTCATCGATATACGGGGCCACAACAGCCATGTGTTGCAAAACCGTAAAATGGGCTTTAGCGCACGCAGCTGGATTAAGCGTGATTGATTTTCTTCTGATGGTCCCGATACCCTGGAGCCTCCCCTCATGGCGAGATCGAGGCACACCTATCGGCTCGACCTGAGCCATTTAATCCACACAGAATTCGACGACCTCTTCGGTTGCATAACCTTCGACAATGCTACCCTCCGGTTGAAATTGATTCCGTACGTAAGATTTGAGAATTCCTATGTACCTCTCGAATGGGTATATGCTATGTACGAACACGGGCCCGCACATCTTTTTCTCCCTCACAAGGTAAACAATGAGATGGACCATGATATCGAAAAATGACATAGGGAAATACATCTCAAGATTACATAGAGTCATTACCACCTCGACCTACAGAGCATCTAGTCCTTCGGGATTGATGATCTTTTTTGGTAAGATACTTCTAATTGCCATGCATTTGTGTCATAAGCACATGGCAATCATGAGACTTCATGCCAATTAAACTCAAATCTTGCATCGAAACAAATCTCTTCATATTGGAGGAGTAACCGAATGGAACTATCACACCATGCAAGCACTAACACAGTTCAGTTCTCTCAGCCTTGGACAGAGTGTAACAAGCATGTTCATAGTATTTCGGCCATTATCGGTCTCTTTCAGTTATAACTCAGGTCTGATGCCCGTATCGACCAAGTCAAGCCATGTGTTGATATCGTCCTTTTGTTTTGCCCTTAATATTCAGTAAGAGACCAATCAAGCTATCACATACATTCTTCTCTACGTGCATCACGTCGATGCAGTACCGAACTTGTAGGTGCTCCTAATAAGGTAGGTCCCAACATATTGATCTCTTCTTCCACATGCTCTTCTCACGGGTCCTTGACTTACTTCCATTTCTAAGTGCAACATCCAAGTTCTTAACCATATCATGACTGTTTGTCCTACTTAAAGGCTTTGGATCTAAACCATCTTCGGTCATTCCAACGAATTGTTTCTTCATCTTGCGGTTTGGGTGATTCCTTCGAAGAAACCTACAGTGACACATGTACTCGGTTTTGCGTGAGTGATTTAGCCACACTCTCTGGTATCATGCAAGCAGTGAGTACATGCTTTGGCTCCTTTTTTACTCTACCCCGACAGGTTAGCAAAGGTAGGATAATCATTTATGGTGCAGAACAACAAGCAGTGCAAAGTGAAGTACTCTCGTTTGTGAGCATCCCATACCTGTACCCTAGAAACCCACAGCTTGTTTAGATCTTCCACCAATGGTGCTAGGTACACATCAATATTGTTTCTAGATTGCTTCAGGCCTTGGATGAGTATATACAGAAAAATGTACTTTCGCTTCAAAGACAACGAAGGAGGAAGATTGTATATATAGAGATTCCCAAGCCAAGTGCTATGATAGCTGCTCATGTTACCGAAAGGATTCATTCTGTCTGTACTCAATCCAAACATTATATTCCTCGGATCTGATGTAAATTCTTCAAACCTCCAATCTATGTTTCTCTACTGGGTGGAATCAACAAGGTGCCTTATCATTCCAACATTCTTACGCTCATCCGAGTGCCACCGAAGTAGTTTTTGTCTCTTTCGGGATCGCAAACAAACCTTTCAAATGGAGAATTATAGGCAGATACCATGCCACCTTAGTAGGAGGTCCTTTCTTCACCTCGATGCCCCCATCATCATCATCTAATCTATCTTTACAATTGTACCAGGATGCGTTGCACACTGGACATACATGCAACTTTGCATACTCTTTATGCTAGAGGACACAGTCGTTTAGAAAGGCATGTGTTCTTTCTATTTCCATTCCCAAGGGACAAAGAACATTCTTGGCTTTGTAGGTGGTTCTTGGCAACTAATTTCTTTTCGGAGGCATGTCCACTAACAGGCCCAACAATGCCGTGAAACTCTTGTCATACCAAGCATTACTTGCATTTAATTTTGTAACACCCCAATTTTTGCTTTTCATGAATTTAAATGAAATTTTGCACTTTTGAGAAATTTTGGAATTTTATGGGATTTATTTGATTTATTTTATTTTGAGATAATTAAATAATTAAAAGTTGTATATAAAACTTTGTTGGAAATATTTTATTTGAGTCCAAAATGTCTCAAAGTATTTTCCAGAATTTTTCTGGAATTTTTCTGATTATTTTGCTATTTTTCTTGAATTATTTGAATTTCTAAAAATTATTTTCAATATTAAATCGCCGGAAAAATCTAACGGGTTCCACTATTCATCCGACCGAGCCATACCCAAGTCAGACTTGAGTCTGACTCGAGTCCGACCGAGCCAAACCGGCTGAGCTGAACCCAGTACGTGCGCGACCGTTGGACCGAGATCCAACGGCCACGATTGAGCCACGTAGGCGCGCACGATGAACTCAGGGTTACCGGGTTGCGGAGAACTCTGGGTGGATATGACTTCATATGGGTAATAGTGGATCGCCTGACTAGGTCATTCACTTCATCCCTGTGAAGACCACCTTCTCGGGAGATAAATTAGCAGAATTGTTTATGACCAGGGTCATCTGTTTGCACGGAGTGTTGAAGAAGATTGTATTGGACAGAGGTACCCAATTTACCTAAAGGTTTTGGAATAAGTTGCACGAAGCCATGGGGACCCGTTTGAACTTCAGTACAGTGTATCATCCGTAGACGGATGGACAGACTGAAAGAGTTAACCAGATTCTAGAGGATATGCTAAGAGCTTGTGCATTGGCTTATGCTACCTCTTGGGATAAGAGTTTGCCGTATGCTGAGTTCAGCTACAATAATAGTTATCAAACCAGTCTACAGAGGTCGCCATTTGAAGCCTTGTATGGTCGACCCTGTCGAACACCATTAAATTGGAATGAGATAGGCGAACGCCATGTCTTTGGGCCGGACATTCTCCAAGAGGCTGAAGAACAGATTGCCATGATCAGGGAGAGATTGAAGATAGCCCAGTCAAGACAAAAGAGTTACGCGGACAACCGTCGCCGAGACTTGAGTTTTGGACCGAAAGATTTCGTGTACCTTAGGGTTACACCTCTCAAGGGAGTTAGGTGGTTCCATGCTAAAGGGAAACTCGTACCGCGTTACATTAGACCCTTTAAGATCTTGAGCCGCAAAGGCGAAGTTGCCTACCAGTTGGAGTTACCACAGTTTTTAGCAGGAGTGCATGATGTGTTCCACGTGTCGCAACTGAAGAAGTGTCCTCGAGTGCCAGAGAAACAAACACCGCTAGAGTCAATAGAACTGCAAGAAGATCTGACTTACAAGGAACACCGGGTGAAGATTTTGGACACGATGGATCGAGAGACGAGGAACAAGTCAACTCGCTTCTGCAGAGTCCAGTGGAGCAACCACGCAGAAAGTGAAGCGACTTGGGAGCACGAAGAGGATCCGAGGAAAGAATTTTCGAACCTATTCCTTAGTAAGTCCTGAATCTCGGGGTCGAGATTCTATTAAGGGGGAGGTTTGTAACACCCCAATTTTTGCTTTTCATGAATTTAAATGAAATTTTGCACTTTTGAGATTTTTTAGAATTTTTTAGGATTTATTTGGATTTAATTTGAATTTATTTCCTTTTGAGATAATTAAATAATTAAAAGTTTTAAATAAAACTTTGTTGGAAATATTTTATTTGAGTCCAAAATGTCTCAAAGTATTTTTCAGAATTTTTCTGATTATTTTGCTATTTTTCTTGAATTATTTGAATTTCTAGAAATTATTTTAAATATTGAATCGCTGGAAAACCCTAACGGGTTCCCCTGTTCATCCGACCGAGCCAGACCCGAGTCTGACTCGAGTCCGACGGAGCCGAGCCGGCTGAGACGAACCCAGTACGCGCGCGACCTTTGGACCGAGATCCAACGGCCATGATTGAGCCATGTAGGCACGCACGATGAACCATCGGATCGGGCCGCGTGGACGGCCAGGATCACGCCACGTCACCCAGTCCGAGCCGCCGTCGGATTCCGCCGTAGCGCCCGAGTGGGCCTCGTTTTCCACAGATTTCACGGACATCGAGGGGCTATTTAATGCGCCGCCACCCGTGTCGTGATCTCCGTTTCTGTGCGCACACGTTGCCCTAGGTTGCCGAGCTCCACCCGCCGCCACCCGCCTGCAATCGCTTGCTGAAGTTGCGTTAGGGCTCCGCCGCGGTTTTTGCTATTTTTCGCCGTTGTCCGCTGATCCCCGCCATAGTGGTGCCCAGATCCGGAGTTCTCGTGTCAAGCCGCGTCGGAGGGGACCATTCACTTCGCCGGGGAGGCCCCGAAACGCCGTCGGGCTCGTCTTCGTCTTCGGCTCCAGTGACTCAGCTCCGCCGCATGACCATCGACTCCTGCGAGCTCCACCAACCATCCGATCGAGATCCAAGGGCTCAGGTTCGTCCACGTCACCCCATATGAAATCCACATTACGGTTTTTAGACCTAATATCAACCATTGGATTTAGATCCAACGCACGGGATTGAGCCACGTAGCCTTTGACCGCACTGTGATTAGATCCAATCGTAGCTGTTAGATATAGATCATACAGTTATGGTTCACTCACGTTGTAACGCTAGATTAGATCTCGGCCATCCGGTCATGCCACGTCGCCCCCCGGTGAAACGAAAACTCGAACCAATCTCGACCGTCTGATCCAAATCGTACGGTCCAGATTGAACCATGTAGTTCCACGGTAGCGACATTAGATCTAATCTGGACCGTTGGATTTCAAACCAACAGCCCAGATTGCGCCACGTGTTCGGGAGTCGAACCGGCGCGGTCAGCACAGCGTCGCCCGGTCGTCGCTGAGGTCACGCGTGATGTTAGTGTGGGGCCCGCGTGTTTGCAGCTCTGCCGACTGTGCGGTGACGTCATCTGTGACGTCATGCTGACGTCACGTGGGGCCGCGCGTCAGCTTTCCCTCGGCCGAGCCGTGCTGACGTCAGTAGCTGATGTCATCCAGGGGGTCCCACATGTCAGTGAGACATGTACCCGTGGACCGAGTCCACGGTGGACAAAGCCCGAGCCGTGGACCAAGTCCGTAGACCGGATAACGCAAGCGTGACGTCATAATTCAATTTTTCAATAGAAAAATAATTTGGTGGAAATTCAATTTCCATGCTGACATCGTGCTGACGTCATAATCGGATTTTTCAATAGAAAAATAAATGAATTAATTCGGTTTATTCTTTTATTTGATTTTTCAAACTTCAAACGATTATAACTTTTGCGTTTTAACTCCGATTCAGGTGATTCCAATTTCTAAATTTTTATAAAATTGAGCTCTACTTAATGGTGAATTTTATTTAATTTTTGGACATGAGTTTTCCTATGTTTATATTTATTTAATTGATTTTTCAAACTTTAAACAGTTATAACTTTTGCGTTTTAACTCCGATTTGGACGATTCAAATTTCTAAAAATTCATAAAATTGTGCTATTTCTATTTATGAATTTTATTTGAATTTTTGGACACTTTTTGTCTATTGTTTATTTATTTATTGCTATTTGCACACGTTACGAGTAGATGTTGAAGTGCCCGAAGGCTTTGAAGGTGAAGTTTTGACCCAGGAGTCAGTTTAAGACCAAGAACAAGTACTTTTTGAAGGCAAGTTATGCTTTGATCATATTGCTCATATTTTTGAAAATTTGTTTGATTTAAATTATTGCACGCTAGTTTAATTAGAAATTGTTTTAATTATTTCTGGGAATTAGGTAAATGTCAAATTGCAGTATGACACCTTGACTATTTAATTATGTGCCATGAACCCTTGTCACCCCAGCTAGGGATCATATTAGTTGGTCATTATTAAATTGCCAACATTGGGCATTTAGACCGTTGTAGTATATTGCTTAGACCTGCTACGTACACATGACATAATTTTGGACAATCAAATGTTAATATTGACTTAATGAGATATTGAACCTATTTTTGAGAAGTATCATGTGTTGCGATGTTGATGATGGCACGTGGTGCATGGTAATCAACTGGGTTTGATAAATAGATTTAGACCGGGGCAAGTGGCAAGAATGATCGGGTGGGCCATGAGTGGCATCGGGAAAGTCGTTTTGATTCTTCGGGTAGTCTTGCCCTGGTCACCCTAAGGACTTAACCTTGCAAGCCTTTGAACTGGGTCAAACATGCAACCACATGACTAGAATGGGACGGTCCTAGTTGAGTAAGTTACTAATAACTTGCATGTGGTACCTCAGGGAGTCAACTACACCTTTTGTGTAGCTTGAAGGGGGAGCGTACCAGGACTACGGCATGGTACCCGTCCAACGGTATGTCGGTCCCATACTTCGCCTCCACTGAGGGAAGGGATGGTGTATGGCAAAAACCAAAGAGGTTAACTTCTAGAGTGTAAAAATTTATTCGAATAGCCATGTCCGCGGTATTGGACACTACTCGGGGATTACAGTCAAAGGTTAGACTTTCATGAAAACATCTCGGACCTGAAAAGTTTGATTGGGTTTATTGATGACGTTGATGGAAATGTGGATTAGGAAAGGGAAAGTGTTTACTTAACTCCTGGAAAAGTTATTGATATTATATTTGCTTTCACCGCTTTTGAATCTACTTATGCTACTTGTTAAATGTTGTTTTACTGCAAATGAACCATGAACCATTCCATTTTACTAAGCCATGCATGTAGAATATTAGTTTGAATTATGTGCATGACTTGCTGAGTACCAAGTACTCACCCCTTGCAACTACAACATCAGTTGAAGAAGAAGCTATACCTGCTTTGGAGGAGGAGCTCTAGGAAGATCCGGCTAACTAGGGAGCGAGCCCAGTCGGTTGCCTGTGGTATACTGGATGGCACCACGTTGATGCTTTTATTCTGCTACAGTTTATTTCCTTTAATAAGTTTTTGCCCTGCGTGGCGTATCTTTGTAACTTGACCATAAGGTCGAGCAACCAGTTTGGTATTTTAATTAAAATACTTGTTGTTTCGTTAAGTATGATTGTGATATTTACCGATGTTGAGCCTGTGTGCACTAGTGTGATTTTGGACTAGTGTTGAATACACAGAGGGTCCGAATTTGCAAATTCGGGTCCTGACAAATTTCAGCAGTTTCAGCATGGATGACAACCTTGTATATTTGGACCTGCAGCCCGGGAACAAAGGTTTCTCTGAGTCATTCATCAAACCCCAGAATTTTACATTTTCCCGCTTATCACGGTTCCCATCTGCATCCCGTACCATTTGATCCAGATTATCATCATGAAACTTATCCTTATCAAAAGCACAGTCGATATCATCTGGTGTATTGTTGACTTCGTCGATGATGTTAGTACTACTTGCTGCTTGCATAATCTGCTCTTCATCGTGACTAGTCCAACATGTATACCTCCTTTTGAAACCCCATAAAATCAAGTATTCTTTGATCTGCGCTGGGTTTCGAAACATGCTGAGATTCTCGCAGTCAATGCATGGACATGGCATAAATTCTACCCTCTTGTTCGACATATCTTCCTCTGCAGCTCTTTTAAAAGTGGAGGCACCATTAATGTACTCAGCGCTCGCACGGTTCTCAGGATACATCCAGCTTCGGTCTATCTACGCTACGTAAGTAAGAATAGCTGTTAAATAATGAATGAAATACACTAGGAGTGCACATGAACACATATGCTACATATAAGCTACATTTAAACTTGCCGATTAACTAAAAAATATAGCTTCTTACATCACAAAGAATAAATGGATATATAAACATATATATGTATAAGCTACAGTGTAACATCCCACTTACTCGGGACACAAGTTAGCCGAGTTATACATGATCAGGATCGTCTGTTTGCACGGAGTGCCGAAGAAGATTGTATCGGACAGAGGTACCCAATTTACCTCAGGATTCTGGAGTAAGCTACATGAAGCCATGGGGACCCGTTTGAACTTCAGTACAGCTTATCATCCGCAGACAGATGGACAGACTGAAAGAGTTAATCAGATACTGGAGGATATGTTAAAAGCATGTGCATTGGCTTATGCTACCTCTTGGGATAAGAGTCTACCGTATGCTGAGTTCAGCTATAATAACAGTTATCAAGCAAGTTTACAGATGTCACCTTTTGAGGCATTATATGGTCGACCCTATCGAACACCGTTGAACTGGAATGAGACAGGTGAACGCCGTGTCTTTGGGCCGGACATTCTTCAAGAAGCCGAAGAGCAGATTGCCAGGGAGAGATTGAAGATAGCCCAATCGAGACAAAAGAGTTATGCCGACAACCGTCGCCGAGACCTGAGTTTTGAACCATAAGATTTCGTATATCTCAGAGTTACACCTCTCAAAGGAGTTAGGAGATTCCATGCGAAAGGGAAGCTCGCACCGCGATATGTTGGACCTTTCAAGGTTTTGAGCTGCAGAGGCGAAGTTGCGTATCAGCTGGAATTGCCGCAGTCATTGGCAGGTGTGCATGATGTGTTCCATGTGTCACAACTGAAGAAGTGTCTCCGAGTACCAGAAGAGCAAACACCGCTGGAGTCAATAGAGCTACAAGAGGATCTGAGTTATAAGAAGCACCCCGTTAAGATTCTGGACACCATGGATCAAGAGACAAGGAATAAGTCAACCCGTTTCCATAGAGTCCAGTGGAGCAACCATGCAAAGAGTGAGGCGACTTGGGAGCGCGAGGAGGATTTGAAGAAAGAATTTTTGAACCTATTCCTTAGTTAGCCCTGAATCTCGGGGACGAGATTCTGTTAAGGGGGGAGGTTTGTAACATCCCAACTTTTGCTTTTCATGAATTTGAGTGTTATTTTGCACTTTTGTGAATTTTTGGAATTTTCTGGAATTTATTTGGATTTATTTGGAATTTATTTGAATTTATTCCATTCTAAAATAATTAAAGGATTAAAAGTTTCAATTAAATTTTTGTTGGTGATATTTTATTTGAGTCCCAAATGCCCTGAAATATTTTCCAGAATTTTTCTGAAATTTTTCTGATTATCTTACTATTTTTCTTGAATTAAATGAATTACTGGAGATTATTTTGAATATTAAATCGCTGAAAAATCGAATCGGTTTGTACTATTCCACCGACCGAGCTCGAGTCATACTCGAGTTCGAGTCCGACTCGAGTCCGACCCGCGCCGGTGAAACCCTAACGCGGGTGACCGACGGATCTCAATCCAACGGCCACGATCACGCCACGTCGCCCACGTGCGGGCCGAGCCAGACCCGGACACGCCCGTGCGATCCCGACCGTTGGCTGTGCCACATGGACGGCGTGGATTGCGCCACGTCGCCCGGCCGTGTCAGAGCCGGACTCCGCCGCCCGTACCGGCTCCGCCGCGATTTCCGCGTCGATTTCGACGTTTGGGCCGGCATTTAAGACCCGGACGCGTGCCCGAGGTTTGCCTTTCCCTCGTGTGTCGTTTGCCCCGCTTGCCCTAGCCCTAGCCGTTGCCGTCTTACCGCTATAGCTCGCCGTAGTCGCCTAGGGTTTTGCTTCGGTTTCCGCCGCCGTCCGCCGTCGTGCGCCGCGTGGGAGGTCAGATCCGAGTCCCTCGCGTTGAGCCACGCCCGTGGAGACCACTCACCTCGCCGGAGGAGCCCCGTAGAGCCGTGCGGAGTGTCGTCGTCCTCAGCGCCGGCAACCGCAACCCCGCCGTGCAGCCATCGTCGCCTCCAGCTCGGACAACCGTCCGATCAAGATCAGACGGCTACGGTGAGTCCATGTTTCTCCGGAGACCGTAGGAACCAGATTAGATCTGGACCGTTGGATCAAGATCCAACGCCCCACGTTAGTCCACGTCACCGCAACGAAATCCACGTTGCGGCGTTTAGATCCAATCTCAGCCGTTGGATTTAGATCCAACGCACGACATTAAGCCACGTAGCCGCAACCGCACCGTGCACGGGTAGATCTCAGCCGTTCGATCGAGATCGAACGGCGTAGATAGTGCCACGCGTTGGACGCCAGGTCATGCGACGCCACCCACGGTGCGATGAAACCCGATCGGATCTGGACCGTCCGATCTAAATCGAACGGCCCAGGTCGTCCGCGTTATTCCATAACGCGTGAGGTCAGATCCAATCTGGACCGTTGATTTTCAAATCAACGGCCCAGATCGAGCCACGTGGCCGGAAGCTTGACCGTCACGGTCAGCGCGGTCACCACCCGGTCGCCGCTGCCGTCACGCGTGACGTCAGCGTGGGACCCGTGTGTTAGCGGCTGTCCCAACGGCTCGATGACGTCATCCGTGACGTCACGGTGGGCCCGCATGTCAGAGCCTCGGCCGAGCCGTGCGCTTACGCAATAATCCGATTTTTCAATACAAAAATAATTCGGTGGAAAATGAATTTCCGTGCTGATGTCATTATTCGGTTTTTCAATATAAAAATAAATAAATTAGTTTGGTTTATTGTTTTAATTGAATTTTGAAACTTCCAATGCTTATAACTTTTGCATTTTAACTCCGATTTGAACGAATCTAGTTTCTAAATTTTTATAAAATTGATATCTACTTGAATATGAATTTTAATTAATTTTCTAATATGAAATTTTCTCTGTTTATAATTAATTAATAAGTTTCTTTAAACTTTAAACAATTATAACTTTTGCATTTCAACTCCGAATTTTGCGATTAAAATTTCTAAAAATTTGAAAAATTGTGCTCTCTCTGTTTATGGAGTATATTTGAACTTTTGAATACTTTTGTGTACTGTTTTATTTATTGATTGCTATTTGCACGCGTTACGAGTAGACGTTGAAGTGCCCGAAGGCTTCGAAGGTGAAGTGTTGACCCAGGAGCCATCTCAAGACCAAGAACAAGTACTTTTTGAAGGCAAGTTGTGCTTTGACCATGTTGATCCCATTTATGAAATTAATTTGATTTAAATTATTGCATGCTAACTTAATTAGAAAATGCTTTAATTAATTTTGGGGAAATTAGTTAAATGCCAGCTTTGTACTATGACACCTTGATTATTAATTATGTGCCATGACCCCTTGTCACCCTAGTCGTGGAATATTAGTTGGACATTATTAAATTGCCAACATCGGTAATTAGACCGATGTAGTATGCTTAGCCTTGCCACGTGACATGTTTTTGACAATTACATGATAACATTGACTTAATGAGATATGGAACCTATTTTGAGAAGTGTCATGTGTTATTGACGATGATATTGATGGCACGTGGTGCATGGTAAACAACTGGGGGTTTGATAAATAGTTTTCGACCGGGGCATGTGGCAAGAATGATCGGGTGGGCCAGTTGTGGCATCGGGAAGGATGATTTGGTTCTTCGGGTAGTCTTGCCCTGGTCAACCTAAGGACTTAACCTTGCAAGCCTTTGAACTGAGTCAATCTTGCGACCACATGACCGGAGTGGGACGGTCCTAGTTGAGTAAGTTACTAATAACTTGCATGTGATACCTCGAGGGTCAACTACACCTTTTGTGTAGCTTGAATGGGAAGCGTACCAAGGCTACGGCATGGTACCCGTTCAACGGTATGTCGGTCCCATACTTCGCCTCTGTTAAGGGAAGGGATGGTGTATGGAAAAAACCGGAAAGATTCACTTGTGTAGTTAGCAGTTGCCGAAAGGCTTTGTTACAATCACTCGCCTTTGTGGTGTTTGGTTGTATCTTGTGGGTAAAGTGCATAACCTTTGTAGAGTGTAAAATCTATTCGAATAGCCGTGTCCGCGGTATTGGACATTGCTCGGGGATTACAGTCAAGGGTTAGACTTTCATGAAAACAACTTGGACTTGAAAGGTTTGGTTGGGTTTAACAGTGATGTTGATGGAAATGTGGATTAGAAATGGGAAATCTATTCGAATAGCCGAGTTGTGGCGTATGCTACAGTTGCTTAGAGGCTTCGAGAGACCGCTCTACCAAGGGACCACCATCGTTCAGGCTGGACTGGTTATTGGATGGGATGTGAAGATCACAGTGTACGCCCGAGAGAAGACGAAGTTCAGTCGCCCTTTTCACTTCACTGCCAGGAGGTCTACATTTGAGATGGGAATTCAGGAGGTGTCGCGTCGAGCGATGCGGCAGATTTCTCGCACCTACTCCAAGGAGTTGGTTGGTATTGTGTTTCGTCATCACCCGCGCAGAGACAACCGCCTTGATCGAAGGCCGATAGAAGATGAGGATGCTACCACCACTCACTTGGCCAGGTTCGTCGTCGCCCAAGAGGAGTTTATCGACGACACAGTTCAGGAGTTGATGAAGGCTCGCGAGTAGATCGAGGAAGGGAAAAAGCACCTAGAGAATGCTGGTGAGTACGTCGCCCATGCTGCGGAAAGGATTGCAGAGCTGGAGACCGCCTTTATGCAGGCGAGGCCCGATCCGATGTTGCGATTGGACGCCTTGAGCCAGAGAAGGACCCAGAAGAAGTGCCACCTGCACCCGCGCCACAGCCACAGCAACAGCCAGATCCCGAGCCAGAGGAGGACGCCGCGTCGTCAACCACAGCTGCAGTTGCAGGGCATGGAGATTGCTTCGCGCCTATGCCGCCGCACCCGCCACGAGGAGGCAGTGGAGGTTTTCTCGATGAGTGAGCGCTTAGACATAGCAGTTGAGACTCCCGTGTCGAGTCGCGTCTTAGATCAATAAGAGTCACCCCTTTAGGCGTTAGACTCCAGTGTGCTGGTTTAGTTTGGATTTTCATTGCTTGCTGAGTGTGTGCAGTATGTGTTGCGAGGCCTCTAGGCATTGTGAGCAACCATACCAAGTTATTATTATTAAATAATAAAGTTAGATTTTTGAGTTACACTTTCCCCCGCATAAGTTTCCCTACTACTTGTCTATTCTTGTTCCCTCTCATCTCGGAAACCTTGGAGTAATCGACAGAATGGTGAATACCCGTGGGAACTTTGGAGGCAATGGAAGTGGTTCTCGCCCCGCTGAACACCCCAATGATGGAGCCCCTGCACCCCAGCCAGCACCGCAAGTGGACATGCAGAACTTTGGAGCCTTCCTTGCCGCTCAGACTTAGTTAATGCATGCAATGATGCAGCAGATGCAACAGATTACTGCCCACGCCACTGCTAATAAGAATAATCAAGTCAATCAGGAACAACACCAGAATTCAACACTGTTAGAGTTCATGAGGACTCATCTGCCCACTTTTTCTGGAAATGCCAATCCGTTGGAGGCCGATGACTGGTTAAGGTCAATTGAGAGCAAGCTACACATAACCCAGTGTGTGGGAAATGAGAGAGTGCTCTACGCTTCTCATCAGCTAGAAGGAACCGCAGCTGAATGGTGGGAGAACTTCTGTGCTACGCGGGATAACCCACAGGACATCACATGGTAAGAGTTCACAGTTGCGTTTCGTCAGTATCATGTGCCAGAAGGAATTATGGACCTCAAGAAGGAAGAGTTCAGAGCACTGAAGCAAGGTAATCAGCCGGTGGCCGAATACCTGAACAAGTTCACACAGCTTGCACGCTACGCGCCTGAAGACGTGGCAACAGACAAGGCCAGGCAATCTCGTTTCCTGAAGGGAATGAACTCTGGACTACAGGTGGGACTGATCACCCACACCTTTCCAAATTTTCAGGAGCTTGTGAACAAGGCGCTTATTCTTGAGGACAAAAGCAAGGAACTGGATGAGAACCGGAAGCGCAGAATGCAACAGCAGGGATCACGTCAGGGAACGCAGCAGCGTCTACGGGTTGCACCGAACCAGTTTTTCAGATTCCAGCCGCAAAATACAGCAAGAACACCGTCACCGGCACCGAGGCCCGTCAACCAGAATTATCAGACACCAGCTCCAGCCAGAAACGCTGTTTCGAGCAGTCAACAGGGAGTAGTGAGATGCTGCTATACGTGCAATGAGCCAGGACACTTCTCCAACAATTGCCCCAAGAAGACAGCAGGAGTGACCCCAGTTCGCTTCAACTTGGGCTCCACACCAGCCAGGACACCTGCCCTAGGAGCAAACCATGGAGCAACACAGCCAGGAGTCGCGCCCCAGACCGTAGTAAGAGGCCGAGTCAACCATGTCACCGCAGATGCATTTCAGAATGCCACGAACGTCATACTGGGTAAGATACTTGTCAACTCAGTACCTGCAACAGTTTTGTTTAACTCTGGAGCTTCGCATTCGTTTGTTTCCCGAGATTTTGTTTCTAAGAATGATTTGGAGATTGTGAATCTTAAATGCATGATTATAGTTCAAACCCCTGGGTCAGAACTCCGATCTCAAGTAGGATGTTCTCGGGTGAGAATATTAATAGCTGGGGTAGAGTTCTTAGTGAACCTTATTATATTGGGAACCCGGACCCTAGACGTTATCTTGGGAATGGATTGGTTATCCAAGCACAAGGCCGTATTGGACTGTGGACGAAGAGTCATATCAGTTGAGAGCCTGTGTGGAAGAAAAGTGGAGTTTCAAGCGACCGCCGTTAGAGATGGACAGTTGATGGACAACAGCATAGAGGCAGTCAGCATAGAAGATGTGCCAGTGGTAAACGAGTATCCAGATGTTTTTCCTAAAGATTTACCTAGTATGCCGCCAGATAGAGACATAGAGTTTGTGATCGAGTTAGTACCCAGAACAGCACCAATAGCCAAGAGACCTTACCGGATGTCCACCGAGGAATTGGTAGAGATGAAGAAACAGCTTGAAGAGTGAGAAAGGATTCATCAGACCGAGTTCGTCGCCATGGGGAGTGCCAGTTCTGTTCGTCAAGAAGAAGGACGGGAGTTTCAGGATGTGCATTGACTACCGTGCACTCAATGAAGTCACTGTGAAGAACAAGTATCCACTACCCAGGATCGATGATCTGTTTGATCAACTGAGAGGAGCCGGAGTTTTCTCCAAGATTGATATAAGATCGGGATACCACCAGCTGAAGATTCGATCGGAGGATATTCCGAAGACCGCATTCTCGTCAAGATATGGACATTACGAGTTTACTGATATGTCCTTCGGTCTGACAAATGCGCCAGCTTACTTCATGAATATGATGAACAAGGTTTTCATGGAGTACTTGGATAAGTTTGTCGTCGTGTTCATAGATGACATTCTTGTTTACTCCAAATCAAGAGAAGAGCACGCAGAACATTTGAGGCGAGTTTTGGAGAAGTTGAGAGAACTGCAACTCTTCGCCAAGTTCAGCAAGTGTGATTTTTGAAAAGACAAGGTGGAGTTTCTTGGACATGTAATGACCGCAGAAGGAGTTGCCGTAGATCCAAGCAAGGTAGAAGCTGTGTTACATTGGGAACAGCCGAAGACGGTGACCCAGATTCGGAGTTTCCTTGGAATGGCAGGTTACTACCACCGCTTCATTGAAGGCTTTTCAACAATAGCGAGACCTCTTACGCAATTGTTGAAAAAGGAGAAGAGGTTTGCATGGACGCCGGAGTGCGAGAAAGGTTTTCAAGAGCTAAATAAGAGACTGACATCAGCACTAGTGTTAGTTCTACTAGACGTCAATCAAAGCTTTGATATATATTGTGATGCATCGCGCCAAGGTCTAGGATGTGTGCTGATGCAGAACAGGAGGGTCGTCGCATATGCATCAAGGCAGCTGAGGCCGCATGAAGAGAATTATCCGACGCATGACCTGGAGTTAGCTGCCGTGGTACATGCTTTGAAGTTGTGGCGTCACTATTTGATCGGGAACAGATGTGAAGTATACACGGACCATAAGAGTCTTAAGTACATCTTCACCCAATCGGACTTGAACATGAGGCAGAGGAGATGGTTAGAGTTGATCAAGGACTACAATGTTGGAATTCACTACCATCCCGGAAAGGCCAACGTGGTGGCCGATGCTCTGACTCGGAAAAGCTATACCGTGAACATGTTGATAGCCACGAGTCAAGACGAACTATGCAAGGATTTTCAGAGAATGCAGATTGAAATGGTACCAGAAGGATTCTTGGCCGCACTGGAGATAAAGCCTACCCTGGAAGACCAGATCCGAGAAGGACAGAAGGACGATGACAAGGTCCAGCGAATCAAGTCCAGGATGGATGAAGGCAAGGCGAAAGACTTCAAGCTGGACGAGCAAGGCACGTTATGGATGAAGGATCGAATTTGTGTGCCGAACAAGAAGGAGCTGAAGCAGCTGATCCTGGAAGAAGCCCATGACTCCAAGTATTCAATTCATCCGGGAAGTGCCAAGATGTACCAGGATTTGAAGGAAAGATTCTGGTGGCCGAGCATGAAGCGTGAAGTTGCCGAGCATGTTGCGCTGTGCGACATATGCCAGAGAGTCAAAGCAACGCATCAGAGGCCAGCAGGATTGCTGCAGCCGTTAAAGATACCTGACTGGAAGTGGGAGGAAATCGTAATAGACTACATTACCGGTTTGCCGAAGACTCAGGGTGGATATGACTCCATATGGGTCATAGTGGATCGCTTGACTAAGGTCGCCCATTTTATCCCAGTAAAGACCACTTACTCGGGAGACAAGTTAGCCGAGTTATACATGATCAGGATCGTCTGTTTGCACGGAGTGCCGAAGAAGATTGTATCGGACAGAGGTACCCAATTTACCTCAAGATTCTGGAGTAAGCTACATGACGCTATGGGGACCCGTTTGAACTTCAGTACAGCTTATCATCCGCAGACAGATGGACAGACTGAAAAAGTTAATCAGATACTGGAGGATATGTTAAGAGCGTGTGCATTGGCTTATGCTACCTCTTGGGATAAGAGTCTACCGTATGCTGAGTTCAGCTATAATAACAGTTATCAAGCAAGTTTACAGATGTCACCTTTTGAGGCATTATATGGTCGACCCTGTCGAACACCGTTGAACTGGAATGAGACAGGTGAACGCCGTGTCTTTGGGCCGAACATCTTCAAGAAGCCGAAGAGCAGATTGCCATGATCAGGAAAAGATTGAAGATAGCCCAATCGAGACAAAAGAGTTATGCCGACAACCGTCGCCGAGACTTGAGTTTTGAACCAGAAGATTTCGTGTATCTCAGAGTTACACCTCTCAAAGGAGTTAGGAGATTCCATGCGAAAGGGAAGCTCGCACCGCGATATGTTGGACCTTTCAAGGTTTTGAGCCGTAGAGGCAAAGTTGCATATCAGCTGGAATTGCCGCAGTCGTTGGCAGGTGTGAATGATGTGTTCCATGTGTCACAACTGAAGAAGTGTCTCCGAGTACCAGAAGAGCAAACACCGCTGGAGTCAATAGAGCTACAAGAGGATCTGACTTATAAGGAGCACCCCGTTAAGATTCTGGACACCATGGCTCGAGAGACAAGGAATAAGTCAACCCGTTTCCGTAGAGTCCTGTGGAGCAACCATGCAAAGAGTGAGGCGACTTGGGAGCGCGAGGAGGATTTGAAGAAAGAATTTCCGAACCTATTCCTTAGTTAGCCCCGAATCTCGGGGACAAGATTCTGTTAAGGGGAGGAGGTTTGTAACATCCCAATTTTTGCTTTTCATGAATTTGAGTGTTATTTTGCACTTTTGTGAATTTTTGGAATTTTCTGGAGTTTATTTGGATTTATTTGGAATTTATTTGAATTTATTCCCTTCTGAAATAATTAAAGGATTAAAAGTTTCAAATAAATTTTTGTTGGTGATATTTTATTTGAATCCCAAATGCCCTGATATATTTTCCGGAATTTTTCTAAACTTTTTCTGATTATCTTGCTATTTTTCTTGAATTAAATGAATTGCTGGAGATTATTTTGAATATTAAATCGCTGGAAAATCGAATCGGTTTGTACTGTTCCACCGACCGAGCCCGAGTCAGACTCGAGTTCGAGTCCGACCCGCGCCGGTGAAACCCTAACGCGCGTGATCGACGGATCTCAATCCAATGGCCACGATCGCGCCACGTCGCCCACGTGCGGGCCGAGCCAGACCCGGACACGCCCGTGTGATCCCGACCATTGGCCGTGCCACGTGGACAGCGTGGATTGCGCCACGTCGCCCGGCCGTGTCCGAGCCGGACTCCGTCGCCCGTACCAGCTCTGCCGCGATTTCCGCGTCGATTTCGACGTTTGGGCCGGCATTTAACACCCAGACGTGTGCTCGAGGTTTGCCTTTCCCTCGTGTGTTGTTTGCCCCACTTGCCCTAGCCCTAGCCGTTGCCGTCTTCCCGCTATAGCTCGCCGGAGTTGCCTAGGGTTTAGCTTCGGTTTCCGCCGTCGTCCGCCGTTGTGCGCCGCGTGGGAGATCAGATCCGAGTCCCTCGCATTGAGCCACGCCCGTGGAGACCACTCACCTCGTCGGAGGAGCCCCGTAACGCCGTGCGGAGTGTCGTCGTCCTCAGCGCCGGCAGCCGCAGCCCCGCCATGCAGCCATCGTCGCCTCGAGCTCGGACAACCGTCCGATCAAGATCAGACGGCTACGGTGAGTCCACGTTTCCCCGGAGACCGTAGGAACCAGATTAGATCTAGACCGTTGGATCAAGATCCAACGGCCCACGTTAGTCCACGTCACCGCAACGAAATCCACGTTGCGGCGTTTAGATCCAATCTCAGCCGTTGGATTTAGATCCAACGCACGAGATTAAGCCACGTAGCCGCAACCGCACCGTGCACGGGTAGATCCCAGCCGTTCGATCGAGATCGAACGGCATATATAGCGCCACGCGTCGCACGCCAGGTCATGCCACGCCACCCACGGTGCGATGAAACCCGATCGGATCTAAACCGTTCGATCTAAATTGAACGGCCCAGATCGACCGCGTTATTCCATAACGCGTGAGGTCAGATCCAATCTGGACCGTTGATTTTCAAATCAACGGCCCAGATCGAGCCACGTGGCCGGAAGCTTGACCGTCGCGGTCAGCGCGGTCACCGCCCGGTCGCTGCTGCCGTCACGCGTGACGTCAGCGTGGGACCCGCGTGTCAACGGCCGTCCCAACGGCTCGATGATGTCATCCGTGACGTCATCGTGACGGCACGATGGGGGCCCGCGTGGCAGAGCCCTCGGCCGAGCTGTGCGCTGACGCAATAATCCGATTTTTCAATAGAAAAATAATTCGGTGGAAAATGAATTTCCGTGCTGACGTCATTATTCAGTTTTTCAATATAAAAATAAATTAATTAATTTGGTTTATTGTTTTAATTGAATTTTGCAACTTCAAATGCTTCTAACTTTTGCATTTTAACTCCGATTTGAACGATTCCAGTTTCTAAATTTTTATAAAATTGAGATATACTTGAATATGAATTTTAATTAATTTTTGAATATGAAATTTTCTCTGTTTATAATTAATTAATAAGTTTCTTTAAACTTTAAACAATTATAACTTTTGCATTTCAACTCTGAATTTTGTGATTCAAATTTCTAAAAATTTGAAAAATTGTGCTCTCTCTGTTTATGGAGTTTATTTGAACTTTTGAACACTTTTGTGTACTGTTTTATTTATTGATTGCTATTTGCACGCGTTACGAGTAGACGTTGAAGTGCCCGAAGGCTTCGAAGGTGAAGTGTTGACCTAGGAGCCAGCTCAAGACCAAGAACAAGTACTTTTTGAAGGCAAGTTGTGCTTTGACCATGTTGATCCCATTTATGAAATTAATTTGATTTAAATTATTGCATGCTAACTTAATTAGAAAATGCTTTAATTAATTTTGGGGAAATTAGTTAAATGCCAGCTTTGTACTATGACACCTTGATTATTAATTATGTGCCATGACCCCTTGTCACCCTAGTCGTGGAATACTAGTTGGACATTATTAAATTGCCAACATGGGTAATTAGACCAATGTAGTATGCTTAGCCTTGCCACGTGACATGTTTTTGACAATTACATGATAACATTGACTTAATGAGATATGGAACCTGTTTTGAGAAGTGTCATGTGTTATTGATGATGATATTGATGGCACGTGGTGCATGGTAAACAACTGGGGGTTTGATAAATAGTTTTCGACCGAGGCATGTGGCAAGAATGATCGGGTGGGCCAGTTGTGGCATCGGGAAAGATGATTTGGTTCTTCGGGTAGTCTTGCCCTGGTCAACCTAAGGACTTAACCTTGCAAGCCTTTGAACTGAGTCAATCGTGCGACCACATTACCAGAGTGGGACGGTCCTAGTTGAGTAAGTTACTAATAACTTGCATGTGATACATCGGGGCTCAACTACACCTTTTGTGTAGCTTGAATGGGGAGCGTACCAAGGCTACGGTGTGAGGACCCCTCTTCCTATACCGTACTGTACGCCGTCTACTGTGGCGTATAGCACCGTATAGCAACAGAAGCCTCGACACCGAAAATCTGAATCTAAAAAAAATTCGATCGACGGGATCGAACCCTTAGCTTCAGACCCGGTGCCTGTACGCATCCGATACCGGTTCCCTGGATCAGTAGCCCAGTATCGCGTACCAACAACACGAGTATCAATGCACAAAGTAATGAACTAAAGTTAAATTACATAACTGGGTGTAAATCTTATACATACCCATTACAAAATCCAAAAGTAGAATAATAGCGGAAGCAAAAGAAACACTAAACTAAATAAGCCGCCTAACAACCCCACAAAGCTCTTGGATCGAGGAAGGACCACAACCGCCGCACAGCTCGCAGAACAGAGGACCACCTGAGCCATCCGGATCACCATCGGAACCATCCTCTGAGACAAGGTTAGTAAACAACAGCAAAGCAACGGTGAGTACACGTATGTACTCGCAAGTCTTTAGTGTATGGAAATATAGTTAAATGCAGGCTATTTCAACAGGAATAAGCTTCTATACTAGGTTGATTGCATAAAGCAGCATTTATTTGTAAACAACATTTAACAACCGATAGCATTAGTAATTGAAAGAGCATTTGACATAAAACATATTTCACAGTATATGTATAATGTATATTATCCCAACCGGTTCGCCATTCCCGCTCGAATGCAACCGATGGGCTAGATTGTCGACTCTATCCATCAAACACTTCCTTTCCGTTCGAGACTCACACTTTTTCAGAAGAAGACACAAAACCAAACTTCTATACTCTCCATACTTATCTGGGCTAGATGCTCTTAACCGTGAGCACGGCTAATCGATTAGTTTTACTTAACACTTCTGCAGAAGTTGCACACATTCCCCACATGGGTCTATCTAGCAAGCGTGTTGCCACGACGCCGCGATACTTTTCAAGCACCGACTCTTGCAGATTGACCATGCCGTTCCCATCATCGGTGTCAGCACAATAGCGTGATCCCACCCTAGCGGATTTAGGCGGCCGTACGCTGCAGCGCAACACGGGGTATCCCTTGCCCCGGGCCCCATTACCCCACGAGTGGCACTATTGTTGCAATGAACCCACAACACCCCTTCTTCTGTCAATGGATGACAGAAGTCCCTTCCGAGAACCCCGCCAGCTGAGACCTATCAAGCACAAGCAGTTCTCATCTTGCTCTTCGGCCTACCAACAAATCGGCTATCCCTCAAGTCAGTACATAGGCATTCTCGCCTGATTCAGTTCATGTGGTTGCGCGAGACTCACCCAGCATTAACTTTGAGTTCGGTCCTTATATTTTTGTTGACTCGGGCAAGGACTCCAATCCTAACCACACCATCATCTTCACATTCTATACCTCCTCCCCGAGTCATTTACACCACTCATTTTTATCAATTAACCATTAACCATTTTGACTCAATTCATTTTGAAATCATATTTTTATTGATGAGTGTAACTGCCAAGGACTAGACTCAAATCTATTGCATTGACTAAGCATATGCATTTATTAACATTTTATACCCAAGTGACATTTATTAAGTTGCCTAACCTCTACTAGGGCTATCAATGTGACCATGGGAAATAGATTAAGGAAAACCACCAATTTGGGTTATATCTACCATTCCCACAAACTAGCACATTTACTGAAATTAAACGCATGCATATAGTTTGATAAATCAAAGTAAACATCGTAAAATATTGGATCAAGATGATCAAAGGAGGTGCTTGCCTGTCTGCTGCTGCTCTGATGGATCCGGGATGAACTCAGGATTGTTCGAGGCGACTCCGGACTCACTCGCTTCTAATCGAATAAAAACATCAAAAACAGCGAACAGAGAAATAAATTAGGAAAAAGTGACTTTAGAAGCATAAACACCAACTTAACATAAAATAGAACTCATCTAGACACTAAGAAAGCAAAGAAACGAAACAAGCGAGAAAAATGGCGAAATCGCGATTCGAAACGGCGATTTCGGCGAATTTCTCGCCAACTTGAACAAAATGCGCAAAATAATTTAAAATTCAACTAAATTTTGTAAAACACCTAGAATTAGGTATAATACACCTAATGGAACTTACGGGAACTCGTTTGGATTTAAAACGAACAAACGGAAGCCAAAACAGTGAAAATCAATACACAAAATGCTGAAAAATCAGAAAAAAGAAAAACGGCACTATTCACCGTAACGCAAGAGCCATTTCTGTCCAGAATCCATTCGAACGACTTGCACCGATTCCAGCGACTCAACTAGTTACTTTAGGATGTCTATGACATATCTGGACATAGCCAAATGAAAATTCACTTAATTTGCATCGAAAAAAGATAGAAAGCGCAAATTAAGCCGAGGTTTACGCCTCGATTCGCACAGGGTCCGAAAACGGCTCAAACTCGATTCCACTTGCGCGAGGAGCACGTTTTCGACTCTACTAAGTCTAAATGACCCTAAATGACTCATTCCGACAGCTAACTGGCGAAGAAACCCCTAAATGTGGAATATGGCCAAAATGGCTATTTTGCTCGAAAACGAGCAATCTTGCCCAAAAGGGCCGTTTTGAGCTGAAATGCCGCGAGACTTGTTTTAAGCCCTCGGCTAGTTGCTTAGGGATACTTACGACCTATCGAAGCCATTCCCCAGCATGGATGACTTAATCTTCTCTGACTTTTGATCAATTGCCCGCTTAACTCCGGTAATTACCCGAGAAACGGCAAAAGTCCGAAAAGTGACTTGAATGCGATCCAAAACACGCGGGAAGCATGCTATCGACCTTAGTGACCTTAAACGAAGCTAAACAAAGCTAAATGCCTTAAACGGCTTGTGAGGCCTATAATTACTAAAATAAAATGCAAAGTGCTAAAATGCAAATCTAGCGATTCTAACTGCTTTTCTAGCCTCTAAGGGGATTAATGGTAAAGTCAATACATGCCTCGGAGCTCTAGGACTTTATGAAAATAAATGAGACCTAGAGCTGCAAAGTATATTGAAAAATGGTCAAAACTAAAATCCGACTTTTCTAATCGGGGTTTCAACTAGCAAGGAAGCTATCGGGACTATCCATTCGCTCATCGGACCTCTAGGATTTTTCACAAATAGAGTGACCTAGAGCTAACAACTTGCCGCAGAATTCATCAAAATGGAATTCTGACTCTTCTGATCTCGACTACGGCTACCAGAAGAGCTAATAGAACTGTCGATACAAGCTACGGACTCTTGGTATTTTGTAAAAACAAGCAATACCTAAAGAAATAAAATAAAATCCGGCTTAACAGAATTGAATTCCGATTCTTCTGATAGCGGCTCTAGCTACCAGCAGTGCTAACAAAAAATACTACCCATGCTTTGTTCCACTAAAACTCCGACAAATCGAAAACTTAGCGATAGTTTGCTAGATTTCGAAGATGGCCAAAAGCTAGGTCAACAGTAGAGTTAAATGGACCTAACGATGACCTGAGTCTAGATTCTAAAGCACAATTGCCATGCAATGTGTCTAACACATGGAACCTAGTTTTGACCTAGGCTAGGGTTTGAGTGACATGATGAAATGCGGAGCTACAGGAGGGGAAACTCGTAGCTACGCGACGAGGGATGTCCCGGGAGCCGAGAAATCAACTCAAACTTCGAAAACACCATGGGTACTCCAAAATCCATCCATGAAATTCGATGAGAAACTCACCCGAGAGGGTCTAGAAGATGGGGATCGTGATGGAGAGGTCGATTCCCGCCTCTAGATCAATTTCCACCGGTCGGTTTGCCTCCAAATGGGTGGATTGGGTGAGCTAGGGTTTTGGGAGGCTTCTCCTATGCTTGGTCGTGAGAGGGAGAGGAGAGGGAGTGAGTTGGCTGTTGGGTTGGCTTTGGAGAGGTTATAACACATGCAAAACACTATGCACTTACTCAAGGGCATTTTGGTCAAGTGTCAAGTTTTGAAGAATTAAACTTCCAAAACTGATTTTTATCGATTCTTATATATTCTGGAAGGTTCTTAGGTCGCTTTAACACTTATCCAAATAAATTTGCAATTATTTTTGAGCTAGGTTACTTAAGTTGAAGGGTTCTTTTTAATTCCCATTTAAGTATATATAGCTCAAAATGCAGAAATACACAAGAACAATGTATTATTGAACAGTGTTTGAGTACAAATGTACAGTGACTCGAGTATAGAAATACTCGGGATATTACATACGGCATGGTACCCGTTCAACGGTATGTTGGTCCCATACTTCGCCTCTGTTAAGCGAAGGGATGGTGTATGGCAAAAACCGGAAAGATTCACTTGTGTAGTTAGCAGTTGCCGAAAGGCTTTGTTACAATCACTCGCCTTTGTGGTGTTTGGCTGTATCTTGTTGGTAAAGTGCATAACCTCTGTAGAGTGTAAAATCTATTCGAATAGCCGTGTCCGCGGTATTGGACATTGCTCGGGGATTACAGTCAAGGGTTAGACTTTCATGAAAACAACTTGGACTTGAAAGGTTTGGTTGGGTTTAACGGTGACGTTGATGGAAATGTGATTAGAAATGGGAAAGATGTTTATTTAACTCCTGGAAACGTTATTGATAATATATTGTTTCTACCGCTTTCGAATCTACTTATGTTACTTGTTAAATGCTGATTATTGCAAATGAACCCTGAAACATTCCTTGTACTAAGCCATGCATGTAGAATATTAGTTTGCATTCCGTGCATGACTTGCTGAGTACCAAGTACTCACCCTTGCCACACCACAACATCAGTTGAAGAAGAGGTGACGCTAGCTTTGGAGCAGGAGTATCTGGAGGAGCCGTCTAACTAGGGAGCGAGCCCAGTCAGTTACCTGTGGTATACTGGATGGTGCCACGAAGTTATCTTATTTTCCGCTGCTGTTATTTCTCTTTTAATAAGTTCTCGCCCTGCGTGGCGTATATTTGTAACTTGACCTTAAGGTTGAGCAACCAGTTTGGCTAACTCATTAAAGTACTTTATTATTTCGTTAAGTATGATTGTGGTATTTACCAATGTTGAGACTGTGTGCACTAGCGTGATCCTGGACTAGTGCTGAATACACAGAGGGTTCGAATTTGCAAATTCGGGTCCCGACATACAGTTAAACTCAGCATCTTCAATTCTCTCTTTACATAGGTAGCTAGATCTTAAGTATAATGCAATTAGAACCAATTTCTAATTTAGGTTGAAGAGAACAAATGGATCTACACCAAGCCAGATCTAAAAACCATCTTCGTTTCCCTCTTTACCAAGCTAAATCTTAATATAATGCAAATTTGAACCAATTACTAACCTTAGATGACCTAGAACTTAAGGATCTATAATCACAACTCCAAATCCAAGGTCACTTTTTTAAAAAAATAGCTCGAAACTAGCTCAAAAATTGCTCGAAAAACCTTAAAAATACAGTGGAGATCGGAGCTCTATGTTCTTATTTAGCTGAAATGGTCATCACAGATAGATTTCTTTTTAAAAAAAACATCTGTGATGAGGTCCAGCACATCACAGATGGTTCGTGGCTAAAACTGTCTGTGATGTGCACTTCAACACAGACGGTTTTAGCCATGAATCGGCTGTGATAAGTCAGCTCACGAGCCATCTTTGTCTCTTCATCTTTCCTGCCAATTAAGCTGATCAGCTGTCTCTTCATCTTCCCACCTATATTAAACCGATCAGCTGCATGCAATCGATCGCAACTGTCTGATCGATCAGAACGTCTATTCGTCTTTCTTGCCAATTAAATCGATCAGCCATCTCTTCGTCTTCAAGTGCCTATATTAAACCCCGGGCTAGAACTTCTAACATCCTAAGTGCCTTCAAGTGTATGATTGATCAGCTAGAACTTCTAACGTCTCTCTTCGTCTTCTCTTCTCTTTGTCGTCTCCTATTCCAGCGTTGCCCCTTCTCCCGCGAGCTTTGACTTCTTTGTTGAGTCAAGGTACATGCACTTACCTTCACCGCCATCACCGCCCCTGGCGTCGCTGCAATGCCCACCGTGTCGCATCCCTCCTGCTGCTTCAGCCCCGGGCGCCTCCACCAGTAGGAAGCGCGCGCGAGTGGATCCCGACAGGGAGGAAGACGATGACGAGGAGGACACCATGATCCGCTGGGGGAGCATTCCTTCGACATCGGAGGACAGTGGCGATGAGCCACATGTCGCCTCCAGCGTCGATAGCATCAACGTCGACCCCAGCTCCGGCCCCTCGGGCAGTAGCAGCGAGTGGTGATCGCGCACGCCGCGCTATTGTAATTAATGTTAACATTAATTATGTTCTATTAACCTTTTTGTATATATGAATGTTTATGTTAATTATGTTTTGTTTTGCTAGATTATTTGATCATTTCATCGGTTTCTTCTGCTTTTGTTTGATGTTGCTTTTTTTGAATTATTAGTGCCAGTTTGGAGCTACAACACTAAGTGATGTACCGGATATTACTGATGGTTTTAAACAAACGCCGTCTGTAATGAGGACACACATCATTGAAGGTTTTAGCCACGAATTATCTATGATGAGATCCCTCACATCACAGTCGATTTTTGTTTAAAACCGTTTTTGTTGAGTGGCATATCACAGACGGTTTTTGGATAAAACCTTCTGTGATGTGAGGAACCTTATCACAGACGGTTCGTGAATAAAACCGTATGTGATGTGTCCGGAACTCATTACAGACAGTTTTTATTTAAAACTGTTAGTGATAATGCAAACCGTTAGTGATAATGCGTCTAATATAATTTGTAGTAGTGTATCTCTACTGTTATGGGTGCTAAAACTAATTAATACCTGAAGCAGTTTCCCCGTAGTTTACGGACGTACGGCTGTCGTTGAGAAACACTATACATGATTTCATTTTCTCAGGCCGTCGAATTAATTATGTTTAGTTACGTTTTTTCTCATAACCATATATTGACGCGTGCTAGTGTATTTTCGGAGAAGTTAACAAGCCGTTGCATATCGCAACCGACCTTGTCATTATTCAATGCGTAAACCAAACAAACCCGCGGAGCTTGCGACGTCGATCAAGTCTTGAACGAAAGCAACCGCATGCGTTGATTTTGTTGCTCCAATTTAGTAAAGTCTATATGAAGAGTGAGAAAAGATGAGAGAGAAAATAGCTGGCTGTTATTTAATAGCCAGTTTTGCACGGATGTATAAGTAAATCATTTATGTACAAGAGAGAAGCCATAATTATTGCACAACATCTATAGATAACTTTAGACAGTTACTATACAAGTTAACTTTTAGCTTATTATTAGCCAGCATTGGGTTTACTATTGTACTAATTGAAGGTTACTCTTTCTGAATTGCTTACGCGTCCCTTCCAGAATGTTCCTGACATCGAGGGAACGCACTCAACGACTGACTTATATGGGTCAAGGGTGGGTCAGTGGGTGCATCTACTGCGCGCTGACCCGGTTCACTTTCCTAGATATTTCCCTCACAAGATTCCAAATTTCGACTTCGAATCATATCACCGAAATCTAAATTTTCAGCAAAATCTCATTATTTTAAATAAAATTTGGATAAAATCGAAAAAGAAAAATTTGAATCCAGAATTTTTTAGATCAGAATTTTTGATATTTCAGCCGAAATTGACGAAAATTTGCTGAAATTCAGCAAATTTCAACTGAATGAAAAATTATTTAAACCATGTCAAATTTTAAAATTTTTTGTGGATGGTCATAACACATCACTAATGTTCCTATAAAATTTCAGATGATGACCAAGCCTAAAGAATTTTTAAAAATTTCAATAGTGCTACTGTCCTAATTACAACTAATGACATGTTTGGATCCCTGAACTAATTGTTACCTAGCTAAAAATTAGTCCTAATCTATCCAAACAGGAAGACTAATAGGTGGGCTAATTTTTAACCAACCCCTCAGCTAACAATTAGTCCATTAGCTGGTGGAGGAGAGCTAATTTGGGCTAATAGTAGGTAACACACTGAAAAAAGTCTGAAATACCCTCGCGCTGGCCTTATCCTCACTTCCTCACCCATGCGTCCACTATCCAGTCCATTATGAGGAGCAAACATGACTTTTCTAAGAAATTAGCCTAACCATTAGCCATGTATCCAAACAGCCCTAGACTAATTTTAGGTGGACTAATTATTAGCTGGCTAACAATTTACTTTAGCCATTAGTCAACTAATAATTAGTTTTAGCCCATCCAAACATGGCCTAAGTACATGTATTACTTCCATGCTAAAAAGTTGTCTCCATAATACCATTGTACGATGTTGAGATGGCTGAAATACCCCAAAATTTTCAAAATGGGTTTGAATTAGACTTTACTTGCATTTTATAATTTTTCCTGATTTTTTTGGATTTATTTGATTATATTACGGATTTTTGCCGTTTTTGGAAAGTTTCGGCGTTTTTGCGCTTTCCTTTTTCGACCATTACGCTTTCCCCCGCGCCCCGCGCCTCGCCGCTCGGTCGCCTCGCGCCCTCGCCAGCGCCACGCCCAGCGTTACGCCTCCGCGCGCGCGCCACGCAAGTCTTAGCGCCAACTGTGCTTCTCCCGTGAACCCCTGCCATGGCGGCGGCTGCCGCGCTGCCGCCGTCCGTCGTCGCCGCCCTAGCCGTAGGGTACTCCGCCTCTCGCCGCGCCTAGCGCCGCGCTCGCCCCGAGCCCCGCGACGCTGCTCCGTCCCATCGCCGCTCCCGCAATGATCAAGCCGGCGACTTCACCGCGCCCGCCGGCTATTTAAGCCGCCCCCGGCCCCATTTATTGCCCCACGAGCTCGCCGTCCCCTCCTCTCAAGTTTCCTCTCTCTCTCCCTCTCTCCCGTGCGCTCTCGAGGCCGCTCCAGGGCCGCCTCCGTCCTCTCCGGCAATCCCCCACCGTCGCCCGTTCCGCAGCCGCTCGGCCTCCCCTGGGCCGTGCCCTAGCACTGGGGTAAACCCCTCCCCCTTTTTTCGCCCAAGCCCGCACGCTCCCGTGCCCTAATTAGCGAGAACGCCCTCATCTCCCCCGGCTCCGACGAAGACGCCGCCCGCTCCGGCCACGCCTCCCCTGTGTCGCTGACAAGGCGTCCCCACGCGCCATACGCCTCCTTCTCCCTCTCTCTGCGCTCCTGGCCCACCCGCCAGCCCCTCATTCCCTCCCTCTCTCTGCGCTCCTGGCCCACCCGTCAGTTGCCCCTCTCTCTCTCACACACCGCAGCCGCTTGGGCGACAAGTCGATCTTGGCTTTGGCCAGTGAAAAACGGGCCGGCCCAAAGAAACCCTCCCAGCGCTAAAGCCCAAGCCGAATTGGTTTTGGCGCGGCCCAGTAAACAAAAATCCTTTTTTTCAATTTCCTTTCGGATTTTAATTTCTAAAAATTCATTTTAATTCGTTTTAATATCCAAAAATACCCCAAAAATATCCAAAAATCCCAGAAAATCCAAAAATAGCCCAAAATACATATTTCGAACCCTTTCGAGCCACTGAGTTCAAAAATGACCTCCGTTTCGCCAAACCAAGTTCCAAAAATTCCCAAAATGCCCTCCGACCCATTTCCGGCTATTTTTCTCTTTCGGTTTTCTCTTTTCTTTTCTCTTCTTCCTTTTTGTATTATTTATTGTTTATCTTATGGTGTTTGTTTACGCTAGAACCGACGTCCGAGCAGTACCAACTCCAGGAGCAGACACAGGAGCAGGAGCAGTACTTGGAACAGGAGCCGGACCAGCGTGAAGCCGAGTACGACTACACCAACTCCGAACTAGGGAACCCCTTCGCCTCGCAAGGCAAGCCATACTCCATTGATCATGTTGAACCTAATATTTCCTAGAATAATCCATAGTTATTTTCTACCGCATTATTTCCGAACTATATGTTGAAATATTACAAAGATGGTATGTTTGAATGACATGATAGCTAGTTAATGCCAAAAAGGCTCATGGAACTTCCTTGAAAAATATTGAATCCTAAATAATCCCTTGTAACCCTAGAAAATCACTATTGTTAGTATTTGGCTAGGTATTCTATTATGGTTAGTTAGTCCATTTTAAAGAAAACATGAAATGTCGATGGAATTGGATGTGGAATGTTTATGAAATGTTGCGGTCTGGGGGACAGTATTGGGCTAATCACCGCGTGGGTGTTAGTCTGATCCCCGGCCGAGGACTATTACCAAGGTATGAATGGATGGTGGTACGTTGGATACCAGGGGTTGTAGAACGTAATGGTTTGGTCTATGACAAAGTAAGGACTTACAACCTTGGGCAAAGTAAATAACTTACGAAATCGTTCAACCACAGGTTGGGCCGGTCAACTTCGTTTGCTTGACTCAACGTAGCTCGGTACATTGTACTTTCCCCAGAATACCTATAGGAGCAGGGTTACCTTCCCGGTATGGGAGATGGTCCGCGATTATGAGGGGTGAAACGGGAATGTGCACAAGAAGAATGTGGCATTACAGGTTCACAACGGTAGGTGTCCTCAGTAAGCGGGATCGCGAACTCCACTCTGGCCAGTGGGGTCCCCAGGTTAATGTGGACCGAAACTCTACCGGATAGGGGCTAAAGGGGAAGATCCAACGAAAAGCTATGATAACCTCGATCCGGCCGCATGCATAAAAGTTGCATGTTAATAGCGTGGCATAACGATCGTGGAATCTTGTGGGTAAAGCTGAACACCTCTGCAGAGTGATTTAAATGGTATTCGAATACGCCGTGCTTCCGGTAAATGAAGCTGAGTTAAAATGGGGTGAATCCCGAACCTAAGCTCAAGTAGTTTTTGATTAACAAGTTTGGAAGGAAATAACTTTGGAAACCCCCCCTATTATTATTATGGTTTGTGTTTTAAATGAAATATCAAATATTATGAAAACTTGCATACACCAAATGAGACATATGGCTATCTCTTGTTATCCTTTGCATGTGGTAAATCAGGCTTCACTGTGTGGCTTGTTGAGTACGTTGTAGTACTCACTCTTGCTTAATTAACCCATTTTAGAGTATCAAGATGTTGGTGATTTCCAAGAGATCGTGGATGACGATGCCGTGTGGTTCTAAGTCTCAGTCTCCGCTCAACTTGCCTGTGGTTTCTCTTTTGTGATGTAAATTATCCTGAAGCTCACCGCTTCCTTTGAAAACTCTGGCCGTTAGGCCCTATGTGATGTAAAAACAGTTGTATCGATCTTTTGCGGGTAATGTACGACTTGGTTTCCGGTGACTAAACTTCCTGGGTAGTCATTTCGGAATTTAAACGCACCCCTGAAAAGGCGGTCCGTCACAAGTGGTATCAGAGCCTAAGTTGACCGTAGATTGAGACCTAGATTGGCTTAAGGATCTTTTACAGAAAACTAATTAAACTTATAAACAAAATGAGTTATGAAAAATATAAGTATTATTGCTGTCCTCTTCTATCTCCTTCTACCTCAACCCTCTTAGAATTCTTATTTCCGGTTTTGTTTTAATATTTCCCATTTCTTAACTTACTTCAAATTTCGCGTTGATCGCAGATGGTTCATCATGTCTACCCGGATCCAAGCATTTTCGGTGGATGGGCAGATCTACTTTGGAGGATGATGCAGCAAGTAGGAGCAACAGATGAACACCGCCCTAAGTTCCATACCCAAGAAATGCTTCGAGACGAATTACGTTGCCAATGGATGGCATGGATCGAGCTGCCGCCCCTATCACTCCATCCAGGTGTCCCTCAACGATTTGAAGGAAGACGACTCTACGAATCCGCGGCGATTCAAGATGCCGCCCGCCAAGCAGTCCACCACCTTAGAAGCCACTACGAAAGGGAACTTGATGACACCAAGTTTCAGCTGATTCCCCAGTTTTGCGATGAGTCCCAAAGCATTGGCATCTCTTTCCCTCTTGATGAGGCAGACCCAAGGATAGAAGAGACTTCCGACTATGTGCTGCTGATGGAACGCGAATACAACCGCGCACTTCGGGAGACCAAGGCACAACATGAGCACCTCCATCAAATGTGGGACCTGATAGATCAACAGCACAATGATGTAGTTCAACTCCAAGGCCAGGTACAACAGTTGATGAATCAGATGATGGAGATCGAGCTTGCGCAGCAACCGGTAGCGCCCCCGGAAGAACCCTCGGTGGACGGACCTTCAATGATAATCGACGAATCGCCGCCGCCAGATGTCGACATGGAGGACGAGGAAGACCCCGAAGAGCGTTTCTTCTACGGCCCCGACGGAGGATGGAACCCCTAGACTGCCAAGATCGTTAAGATTTGATGCCACCCCTTTTATGTAATAGAACTAATTATTTTGGTATTGTAATATAGGTGGTATACCACCTATGGCTTGTAAGACAAACTATGATCCCTACCCTCGTACTTTGATTTCAGTAATGTATCAGGATTAGCCCTATCTCGCTCAAAATATTCTCCCTTCCTTTTCATCTAAGCCCTCATCTGTTCACTCTACCCCTGCCTAACTCTAAATTCTTACTTACCTTCCACTTCCCTTAAAACCCTACTGCAGATCGAAAGGAAGTTGAATACAACCAAGTCAACCATGGTGAGACCCAACTTGCGGAATAACACCAGCGAGGAAGGCAACTCAAATGCAGAACAGGCCAGCCTGGCTCAAGTTTTAGCTATGATGGAAAGAAACAGATATGAGGCTGAAAGGCACCAAACTCAGCTCATGGAAAGAGTCCTAGAGCAGCTAGTAGCGAGACCGCAAGGACCCCCTCCTGGAAACCACAACGTACAAGAAGGCCACATTGGAGGGACGAAATGGTCGGATTTCCAGAAGGCCCGACCTCCTATCTTCGCAACACCAACAGAACCGTTAGCGGCTGATGACTGGCTCCGTGATATAAAAAGGAAACTGGACACCATCCAGTGCACGGATAAAGAACAAGTACTATTTGCATCACATCAACTCCAAGGTCCAGCAGCGGCCTAGTGGATGAATTTTCAAACCACCAGGAATGAACAAGACACCACCTGGCAAGAGTTCGAGGAAGCTTTTCACAAAGCCCACATCCCTGCAGGACTAATGGCCTCGAAAAGGAGAGAATTCCTAGCCCTCCGACAAGGAGGAAGAACTGTTATGGAGTACCTTCAACAATTTAACCAACTGGGCCGCTATGCACCCAATGAAGTGGATACCGAGGCCAAGAAGATGGAAAGATTTTCTGAAGGATTATAGAAGAACCTAAAATTCCATATCGCTGCCCTAGAGTTTAGGGACCTGTCAACGATGGTTGACAAGCTAATGATGATAGAAGAAGCCAGAAATGACTTGGAAGACACCCGAAAAAGGAGAGCCCAGCAAATGAGGTTTCCGGCCCCCAACCAACCCAGAGGAAGAGCTCCAGCTCCAATACCCGGGTTTCCTGCTAAAAGACAAGCAGTGGGAGGATTCCGACCAATTCCTGCTCAAAGCCAGCCAGTAATAGTGAAATGCTTTAAGTGTGCTGGAAACCATTATTCCAACAACTGCACTAAGAAGACTACGGGCTGTTACCACTGTGGTCAGGAAGGACACTTCAAACAGAACTGCCCGAGAAAGAATCAACCAACTGAAGTGGCCAAATCACAAGTGTCAGCAGCTTCGGTAAACCGTCAACCAGCCGTCTACCGACCACAACCACAGCAACAGGGGATACTGCAAGGCAGAGCACCCGCCAGAAGCGAAGGGAGCTCCAACCCGCACCACTCCAGAAACTTCCAAGGCAGGATCAACCACCTGTCAGCTGAGGATGCTGCAGCCGCTACCGACGTGATTATCGGTAAATTTCAAGTCCAATCTCAGATAGCTTTGATATTATTTGATCCTGGAGCAACACACTCTTTTATTTCAATGGCTTTTGCATGCAAGCATGGTTTTCCATATTTACCGTTACAAAACCCTTGTGCGTTTCAAACGCTGGGTAATAGATTAATGGCTCGATATAAGAGCGAGAAGTTAGAAATAGTACTTCAAGGGATTAAGTTTACAGCTGAGCTGTTGCTATTAGAGATAAACAGACTGGACGTCATCCTAGGGATGGATTGGCTGTCCAAACATAAAGCAACATTGGATTGTGAAAAGAAGTTGGTAACAGTTATCAACAATGAAGGACAACGGGTAACCGTAAGGACCAACCCTGATTTAGAAAAGGGCAAAAGAAGAAGCCTTAATGCCATAGCCCAAACCATAGACCAAGTACCCATTGTTCGGGAATACCCAGACGTTTTCCCAGAAGAATTGCCAGGAAGACCCCCAAACAAGAGCATAGTGTTAACCATAGAACTGGCACCAGGGACAGTACCAGTCACCAAGCGCCAATACCCAATGTCGGCAATGGAATTAAGAGAACTCAAGAAGCAATTGGACGAATTATTGGAGAAGGAATTTATCCGATCAAGCATATCACCATGGTCCTTTCTAGTCCTATTTGTCCCTAAGAAAGATGGAGGCTTAAGACTCTGTGTGGATTACAGAGCACTGAATGCCGCAACCATAAAGAATAAATATCCCTTACCTCGGATTGATGACTTATTCGATCAACTCAAAGGAGCTAAGATTTTCTCAAAGATAGACTTAAGGACCGGATACTATCAGTTGAAAGTCAGAGAACAGGATAGGGAAAAGACAGCATTTACCAACCGATACGGACTGTATGAATTCACAGTGGTCCCATTTGGACTCACAAATGCTCCAGCTTATTTTATGAACTTGATGAATCAAGTATGTATGGACTATCTAGACCGATTCATCGTAGTATTTCTAGATGACATACTGGTTTACTCAAAAACAGAAGAAGAGCATCAAGAACATCTGCATCTGATTCTAGGAAGACTCAGGGAACATCAATTGTATGCCAAGTTCTCCAAATGTGATTTTTGGATGAAAGAAATTGCATTTCTGGGACACATCATCACCGAAGGAGTGAAAGTGGATTCAACAAAGATAGAAGCAGTGATGGAATGGAAGCAACCCACGACAGTAAGGGAAATCAGGAGTTTCCTAGGACTAGCTGGATATTATCGAAGGTTTATTCAAGGTTTTTCCAAAATTTCCAAACCTCTAACCCAGCTTCTCAAAAAGGATCATCCTTACCAATGGACCGAAGAATGTGAGAAGAGTTTCCAGACTTTGAAGGCAAAATTAACCTCAGCCCCAGTACTAGTACTTCCTGACCCAAGCAGGGAGTTTCAAATTTACTGTGACGCATCAAAGCAAGGATTAGGTTGTGTTCTGATGCAAGACGGGAAAGTAATTGCTTATGCTTCTCGACAATTAAGACCCCATGAATAGAACTACCCAACTCATGACATGGAATTAGCTTCAGTGGTACATGCACTCAAGATCTGGAGGCATTATCTATTGGGAAATCACTGCGACGTATTCACCGATCACAAAAGCTTGAAGTATGTGTTTACTCAACCAAACCTGAATATCAGACAAAGAAGGTGGTTAGAACTAATCAATGACTTCGACTTAGAGATACAATACCACCCCGGAAAGGCTAACGTGGTAGCAGACGCACTAAGTAGAAAATCTTGCCACGACATAGCCATGACAACAGACATCTCACAACAACTGCAATTTGAAATGGAACGTCTGAACCTACAGATAGTTGAGAAAGGATTTTTAGCGTCCATTACAATCCAGTCAGACTTACTCAGTCAAATCAAAACAGCCCAGCAAAAAGATGAAGAAATCCAACAATACCGCAAGGAAGCAAGTACAAATGGACCGTCAGAATTCTCGGAAGATGGACAAGGCATAGTACGATTCCGTGATCGTGTATGTGTTCCCAATAATAAAGATATAAGAGGATTGATATTGACAGAAGCTCACTCATCTCAACTCACCATACACCCAGGCAGTACGAAGATGTACAATGATTTGAAGAGTGAATATTGGTGGAAAGGCATGAAGAAAGAGAAAGCTGAACACGTATTATGCTGTGACGTATGCCGCAAGGTTAAGATCGATCATCAGAAAACAACTGGAATGTTACAACCCTTACCGATCCCTGAATGGAAGTGGGATGAGATCGGAATGGACTTTATCACAAGACTACCCAAAGCACAACAAGGATTTGATTCTGTATGGGTAATAATTGACAGACTGACTAAAGTAGCACATTTCATACCAGTCAAGCAGACCTATGGCAAGGATAAGCTAGTAGAGCTATACCTAACACAGATAGTCAGATTACATGGGATTCCCAAAAAGATTGTGTCAGACCGAGGAGCCCAATTCATCTCAAAATTCTGGAAGAGTCTATATGAAGCCATGGGAACAGACTTGAACTTCAGTGCAGCATATCACCCACAGATAGATGGACAGACAGAAAGAGTCAACCAGATACTGGAAGATATGTTGAGAGCTTGTGCCCTGACATACAGAGCGTCTTGGGTCACTTGTTTACCATTTGCAGAATTTTCTTACAATAACAGTTATCAGGCCAGTTTACAAATGGCACCTTTTGAAGCACTTTATGGAAGAAAATGTAGGACCCCACTAAACTGGACTGAGGTGGGAGAAAAACAGTTATTAGGGCCACAGATTGTACATGATGCAGAAGCCCATGTAAGGATCATCAGAGAAAACTTGAAGATAGCACAGGGACGACAGAAGAACTATGCAGACATAAGACGAAAAGACATCAGTTATCAAGTTGGAGATTTCGTGTACCTGAAAGTGACACCATTCAAGCCCGTACATAGGTTTCAGATTAAAGGAAAATTGGCACCAAGATATGTTGGGCCATATAAGATCATAAGCCGAATTGGAGAAGTAGCCTACAAATTACAGTTGAGTCCTGAATTGTCACGAGTACACAATGTTTTCCATGTGTCACAATTAAGGAAGTGTCTTCGACAACCCACAGAACAAGTACCGTTAGAAGAAATCGACCTACAGAATGATCTGACCTATACAGAGGAACCAGTCCGGATTATTGAGACAGTTGAAAGGAAACTTCGAAACAAAGATGTCAGAGTCTGCCGGGTATTGTGGAAGAATCACACGCTTACAGAATCCACATGGGAAAAGGAGTCGGAATTGCAGCAGAATTTTCCCAACCTCTTTCCCCAAGCGGAATGAATCTGGGGACGAGATTTATTTTAAGGGGGGTAGGCTAAAATACCCCAAAATTTTCAAAATGGGTTTGAATTAGACTTTATTTGCATTTTATAATTTTTCCTGATTTTTTTGGATTTTATTTGGATTTATTTGATTATATTACGGATTTTTGCCGTTTTTGGAAAGTTTCAGCGTTTTTGCGCTTTCCTTTTTCGACCATTACGCTTTCCCCCGCATCCCGCGCCTCGCCGCTCGGTCGCCTCGCACCCTCGCCCGCGCCCCACGCAAGTGCGCAAGCGCACTGTGCCTCTCCCCCGTGAACCCCCTGCCATGGCAGGGCTGCCACGCGCCTGCGCCGCCGTCCCGTCGTCGCCGCCCTAGCCGTAGGGTACTTCGCCTCTCGCCGTGCTTAGCGCCGCGCTCACCCCGAGCCGCGCGACGCTGCTCCGTCCCATCGCCGCTCCCGCAATGATCAAGCCGGCGACTTCGCCACGCCCGCCGGCTATTTAAGACGCCCCGGCCCCATTTATTGCCCCACGAGCTCGCCGTCCCCTCCTCTCCAGTTTCCTCTCTCTCTCCCTCTCTCCCGTGCGCTCTCGAGGCCGCTCCACGGCCGCCGCCGTCCTCTCCGGTAATCCCCCACCGCCGCCCGTTCCGCAGCCGCTCGGCCTCCCCTGGGCCGTTCCATAGCACTGGGGCAAACCCTTCCCCCTTTTTTCGCCCAAGCCCGCACGCTCCCGTGCCCTAATTAGCGAGAACGTCCTCATCTCCCTCGGCTCCGGCGAAGACGCCGCCCGCTCCGGCCACGCCTCCCCTGTGTCGCTGACAAGGCGTCCCCACGCGCCAGATGCCTCCTTCTCCCTCTCTCTGCGCTCCTGGCCCACCCGCCAGCCCCTCATTCCCTCCCTCTCTCTGCGCTCCTGGCCCACCCGTCAGTTGCCCCTCTCTCTCTCACACACCGCAGCCGCCCGGGCCAGCAAGTCAGTGCGGCCTGGCCGTGAAAACGGGCCGGCCCAGCAGCCCTCCCCCGCGCGCGCTAAAGCCCAAGCCGAATTGGTTTTGGCGCGGCCCAGTAAACAAAAATCCTTTTTTTCAATTTCCTTTCGGATTTTAATTTCTAAAAATTCATTTTAATTCGTTTTAATATCCAAAAATACCCCAAAAATATCCAAAAATCCCAGAAAATCCAAAAATAGCCCAAAATACATATTTCGAACCCTTTCGAGCCACTGAGTTCAAAAATGACCTCCGTTTCGCCAAACCAAGTTCCAAAAATTCCCAAAATGCCCTCCGACCCATTTTCGGCTATTTTTCTCTTTCGGTTTTCTCTTTTCTTTTCTCTTCTTCCTTTTTGTATTATTTATTGTTTATCTTATGGTGTTTGTTTACGCTAGAACCGACGTCCGAGCAGTACCAACTCCAGGAGCAGACACAGGAGCAGGAGCAGTACTTGGAACAGGAGCCGGACCAGCGTGAAGCCGAGTACGACTACACCAACTCCGAACTAGGGAACCCCTCCGCCTCGCAAGGCAAGCCATACTCCATTGATCATGTTGAACCTAATATTTCCTAGAATAATCCATAGTTATTTTCTACCGCATTATTTCCGAACTATATGTTGAAATATTACAAAGATGGTATGTTTGAATGACATGATAGCTAGTTAATGCCAAAAAGGCTCATGGAACTTCCTTGAAAAATATTGAATCCTAAATAATCCCTTGTAACCCTAGAAAATCACTATTGTTAGTATTTGGCTAGGTATTCTATTATGGTTAGTTAGTCCATTTTAAAGAAAACATGAAATGTCGATGGAATTGGATGTGGAATGTTTATGAAATGTTGCGGTCTGGGGGACAGTATTGGGCTAATCACCGCGTGGGTGTTAGTCTGATCCCCGGCCGAGGACTATTACCAAGGTATGAATGGATGGTGGTACGTTGGATACCAAGGGTTGTGGAACATAATGGTTTGGTCTATGACAAAGTAAGGACTTACAACCTTGGGCAAAGTAAATAACTTACGAAATCGTTCAACCACAGGTTGGGCCGGTCAACTTCGTTGGCTTGACTCAACGTAGCTCGGTACATTGTACTTTCCCCGGAATACCTATAGGAGCAGGGTTACCTTCCCGGTATGGGAGATGGTCCGCGATTATGAGGGGTGAAACGGGAATGTGCACAAGAAGAATGTGGCATTACGGGTTCACAACGGTATGTGTCTTCAGTAAGCGGGATCGCGAACTCCACTCTGGCCAGTGGGGTCCCCGGGTTAATGTGGACCGAAACTCTACCGGATAGGGGCTAAAGGGGAAAGATCCAACGAAAAGCTATGATAACCTCGATCCGGCCGCATGCATAAAAGTTGCATGTTAATCGCGTGGCATAACGATCGTGGAATCTTGTGGGTAAAGCTGAACACCTCTGCAGAGTGATTTAAATGGTATTCGAATACGCCGTGCTTCTGGTAAATGAAGCTGAGTTAAAATGGGGTGAATCCCAAACCTAAGTTCAAGTAGTTTTTGATTAACAAGTTTGGAAGGAAATAACTTTGGAAACCCCCCCCTTATTATTATTATGGTTTGTGTTTTAAATGAAATGTCAAATATTATGAAAACTTGCATACACCAAATGAGACATATGTCTATCTCTTGTTATCCTTTGCATGTGGTAAATCAGGCTTCACTGTGTGGCTTGTTGAGTACGTTGTAGTACTCACTCTTGCTTAATTAACCCATTTTAGAGTATCAAGATGTTGGTGATTTCCAAGAGATCGTGGATGACGATGCCGTGTGGTTCTAAGTCTCAGTCTCCGCTCAACTTGCCTGTGGTTTCTCTTTTGTGATGTAAATTGTCCTGAAGCTCACCGCTTCCTTTGAAAACTCTGGCCGTTAGGCCCTATGTGATGTAAAAACAGTTGTATCGATCTTTTGCGGGTAATGTACGACTTGGTTTCCGGTGACTAAACTTCCTGGGTAGTCATTTCGGAATTTAAACGCACCCCTGAAAAGGCGGTCCGTCACAATGGCCGAGTGGTCGATCTATGGCGTAATTGCAGTCCAAACGTCCTGGGTTCGAATCTAATCCTCAATATTAAAATTCTTTTTTAGCGTGGTGCTTGGTTGTTCAAAAAAAAAAAAAAGCGGTGCTGCCGTTGCTACGACTCGAACCCCATACCTGTCCCATGCTAAGAGGGCACTCTATATGAGCAAACCTTTCAGAATTGAAAACATTAGATCACTATCAGTTGAGGTCAAAACACTGTCACTAATTTCACTTGAATGCCGGGCAAAATTCAATCAAATGAAAAATAGTTCAAACCAAGTTATAAATTTTGAAAATTTTTATGGATGGTCCTAACATATCACTAATATTCTCATAAAATTTTCATATGATGATCAAGCTTGATTGATAATGTTTTAAAAATACTGATAGTGTTACTATCCTGATAAAAGGCTAAGTACATGTATTGCTTCCATAGATTTGATTGAGCAACGAAAATAAGTTTATAATTTTTGAAACTTTTAAATAAAAGTTCCGAGACAATGCTTAAGCTCATAAAAATTTTGTATCATGATCACACTCGAGTGAATTTATAAAATTATGATAATGTTACTATCTCAATTATATTCCTTCTGTTTTTAATTTTTTAAACATAACAAATAAAGTTCAATTCTCTTGAAAAATTTTTGGTATGATCATAGACTTGTAAATATGGTACCATAAATTTTTTAGAGTATGATAAAGCTTGTACATTGTTATAAAAATTTGACAGTGTTTCTGTTTTTTATAAAATGTTTCAAACTTTTAGTTTTTCAACAAATTTTCATGGAGACTACATTCTTAAGAGGTATTAACCCAAATCCGGTAAAAAAAAAAATGAAATTTGATCAAAATACCAAAAATTTTCCTAAATTACTGTAGCAATTTGAATATTTATTAACTTTTTTCCAGCCAAGATTTAGGATCTCGTCCCCGACCAAAATCCGAAATCTCGGCCGATATTTCCGAAATTTTGCTGGTATTTTGAACCATGTTCCCTCCTTAGCTCTCCGTTAGGAGGTTCTGATTTTTTTTTTGTGGCAAATTTAAATGAATTTGCAAATAGTTCAACATTGGGATGTTTTGCCTCTTAGTTGAGGATTAGCAAATTTCTATTCGTAGTTTTGGTATTCAATTATGTCGGCCAGCACAATTTTAGTACTTGAGTAATGTTTTCATGAATGTTTCTGAATTTGTATTACTTTTTTAATATTGGCTGCTCTAACAATCCAATTATTTTCTTGCATTTTATTGTGATTTGTGAATTTTTCGAATTTTCTGGAATTTATTTAGATTTATACAGAGTTAATTTGAATTAAGACTTTTATTAAATTATTTAAATATTTAAAGAGTTTTATATAAAGTTTTGGTAGAAATATTTTATTTGAGTTCAAAATATCTTAAATTATTTTTTAGAATTTTTCTGAGATTTTTGGTATTTTTCTCGAATTATTTGAGTTACTAGAATTATTTTAAAATAGAAAATTCGAAAACCCTAGTGGGCCGAGCCATTGGGCCGAAAACCAGTGGGCTTGGACCCATACTGGCCCAGTCTGTGAGACCCCGGATCGGCTATCCGAAATCTGCTGTATATTTCTGTACTAGTCCCAGATCAGTAGCAAGTACACACAGTCAACAGTGATACATCATTGCCGAACATAACGAAATTGTAGCATAAATATAAAGTATTAGCCACATGGCTACTTATTACATCACATGGTCACAAGACAAGAGTCACGGCAGTGGAAACAAAACGGCAAGAAGCGAAAACTAACGAACACCACAGGCGACGACAAGATACGTGACTAGTTCTCCTGGCGATCTTCCTCGAACTCCTCAGCGTAGAACTCACCGTCTTCAATGGCGTCCTGGTAGTCCTCTGATGACAACAGTTTATGTACCACGTGAGTACAAAAGTACTCAGCAAGTCTGAGAAAATATGCACATGTGGGGCTTTCCAAGGAAGGCTTAATATGGTTCTTTTGCACAAAGCCAAGTTTCATCAAACCAAACTTAATAATTATTTCCACAAAGCATATTTTAGCAATTATTTTAATAATTGAATTATTTAATATTTCAGTGAGGGTTCTATCCACCATCACTAATATAAGGACTCTAACCACCATAGTTTAAAACATCAAGATTATCCACACATGACTCTATCCGTCAAGACATAAAAATAGGTTCCATCTACCAGGTTGGCTCAATACGTCAATTAAACATCCGAGAGTTCTAACCACTCCCGAATCGCAAAACATCATTTATTTTTAAACCAAAACCAAAGTCTACCAGTATGAAAGCGTTCTTTGCTTTGCCCTTGACCGTAGGCACGGCTATTCGAATAGTTTTAACTCTGCAGAGGTGTACAACTTTACCCACAAGACATGATCAACTCGTAATGCCATGCAATTAACACACTTCCTTTGGTATGTCGACCGAGAGATCATGACAAGGCCTTTACAATGTATACGCCTAACCCGACCCACCCGCTGAGGTTTCACCGCTGTTAGGGTTCTATCTACCCAGTACAGAAGACCCCTCTTGCGCCGTGTGGGGAGTGCAACTTGCCTCTATCCGGCACCCACATTCCACCAACTGGCGAGTCTAAGTTAGGTTTTTACAAATTATTTAGCCTGGTCGTACCATGTTAGACATGTGGTAGTACGGTATGGCTCAGAATGGACAGTCATAAGCGTCGATCCTTAATTGACCTGGGGCGGTACTTGCACAATGGAAATTAGTGCTCAATCCGCACCCACCCGACATTCCAATCCGCCCAAGTCCAAATCCGTTTTCCTTTTCTTTTTATTTTGGAGAAACAGTACCAAATACTTTGTAATAAACCTTAAATCACCTTTTAAATCATAACTTTTGTATAATCCCACCCATTGGTCATTTTCATCAATTCGAGCACTAAGCATATCTACCGTTCTAATCAACAAATGTCACATTACAAGATAGTCATGACATAACAAAGAATCATAGGGTTACAATTAAGCATGGATAACAATAATCAAGGAGGTAATCGCAATTGGGATTAACTAATCATCTATATTTGACATACGATGATAAACATAGCAATGCAGGTTTATAAAATGTTGTAAATCATTTGCAAACATAGGATCAAGATGCGTCAAGGGACTTGCCTTCAGTTGTAGCGAGGAGGTCGTACTCTTGAAGTCCAGCGGCAGGGTCGGCGGACTCGGCGGGATCCTCGGCTACGCGCAAAACGATACTCAAAATAAATAACAACAAAATAAATAAAATCCAAAAATTATAAAAATAGTACTGGTAGGTAGATATTCAATTTAGTTGAATTTAGGAATTTGAACGGAGTCAATCGGAGTTCGGACGGAAAAGTTATGAGCCTCCAAAGTTGAAAAATGATGGAAAATAGAAAAACGAGGAATATTCCGGAAATCTTCTTTTTGGGCTGATTTTTGGAAACTTGTTTCTATGACATGTGGGGCCAGCATGTCATACAAAGTGGCTTCTTCCCCATGTCTACTTGCCGTGGAGAAGAAGAGGAGACCAAGGGCTTGGGGGCGCCGACGACGTGCGGCACGGTGGCCGGCGGCGGCGGTCGGAGACGGCGCCGAGAGGCACCGCGACGGCGCTGGCAGCGGCCAAGACACGCTGGGAGGCGTGGGAGCCACGGCGAGGGCAACCAGCCAGCGCGGCGAGAGGCCGGCGGCGGGAGGCGATGGCGAGGTCGGCCGGGCCGAGAGGCGGCGGCAGCGGCGAAAGCAGCGGCAGTGGTGCCAGTGTGTGACACTACGGTATGGTGTGACATTATAGAATGTGAAATTAGAGATTAAAACCTTTCGGCTTGAGGTTTACTCGCGTTTTTGGGCCGTTTGAAGTGTTGTGACACCACGGAGTGTCGTAACCTTATTTAACGTGCATGATTTGGTCAAAAACAGTATGAGATGTGGAAATAAGGTTAAAACCATAGGGTATGGAGGTTTATAACGTTTCCGGGGTTTTGGGCCTTCCCGGGGGAGTTTGGGCCTTAAAGAGGGGGTTGTGGGCTTTGGTGGGATGGAGTGGGAATCCATTTAGGATTAGGAAAGGGGCTTAGGGCTGGTAAAAGGGGGGTTTCCCTGCCCCTTGGGACGTCCACCCCCTTGCTGCCCCCTTGTGCGCCCCCTCCCCACCCCCAAGTGCCCTAGCCGCCACCCCTCCCTCCCTCCTCCCTTGTGTCGTGCGCCCCTTGCTGCCCTCTCCACCTCTCCACCTCTACACCACCTCTCCTCCACCCTCCTTGCTGCCCTAGGGTGGCCTCCCCACCCCTGCTTCCTCATGGATCCATCCGAGGAGCGAGGAGCGAGGAGCGAGGAGCAAGGAGCGAGGAGATCGATTGGAGTTTTTGTTCGTCGGGCAAAGGTATGATCATGGGGTTCCCTGGGGTTGATCTAGGTACTGTTATTAAGGTGATTATCAAGTTTTTAGATCAATTGGTGGTGCTGGATTTGAGTAATTTGGGTTAGATCTAGATGTTGCCACGTCTCTGTTTTGGGACACCATGAGCAGTCGACATAGGGTTCCTGTTTTCGCCAATTTAGAATTCGAATCTGACCGTACGGACTTTTAAGAAGTTGTAGATAATTTCATTATATTTCAGTGGACATAAAGAACGTTAAATTCTGCATAGCGGTTTGAAAGTTATGGCTGTTTTACCGAGCGCGTTAAAATCTGTGACTCGATTGGAACAGATCACGGTAATCTGTAGATTAAACAATTTTAGAGTCCGAATCAGTCTTTCCTTATACCTAGAGAAAGTTCGGAAATTTCCTAAGCTACGCGAGGATGTACTCGTTTAATTGATTCGGAGTCCCAGAGCCAAAGTTATGCCTTTGCAAGGCTGCTGTCCCGCCGGGACAGAACCTCTATTTTTAGGTTTTGCGAGTCGTTGGCAATGTCGGGGTAGATGAGGGTTTGCGTACTGTTCTGTGGTTATGATTGTGAGTGTGTGATACCTATGTGCAGGTGGTGCGACCCCGGGAGTGCCCTCTACTTCCCGCCAATCCGTTGCACGTGGTTGAGGCAAGTGTGTTGTGATGGATAGCGAGTTGTAGGTTGCATGTTGAGATTAGATGGAATTGTCTACATGATATTTGTCCACTTGCCATGTTTTAATGATTGCTATGATATGATGAGCATGTTTAAGATGTTGTGATGCCATGTGTTAATATATGAGTTTTATATGATGTTGGCATGCTTGCATAAATGACATGTTACATGGCCCGGGCGGTGAGAAAGTCATTAACTAATCCGAGAAGGTCGGTGAGAAAGTTATGACTAATCCGGAGAGCCAATAGAGTAAGTCCTACATCGTGATTCCATCTACCGTGGGTTGTGGAAGCGAGGAGTAGGCACCCTCCATCTTCGGGATGGAAGGGGGGAGAGGGTGCACACCGACGGGTGTGTACTCAACCATACCGGTATGAGTTTCCAAGGAGATATGAGCATCGCATCGCATTGCATACATGATGATGATGATAAAGATATGTGATTATGAATGAGATGATAAACATGTTGTGTGTTGTTGCAATGTAAGTTGTTCTTTTGTTCCATTGCAATATACTTGCTGAGTGATGAACTCACGCTTGTGTTTTATGTGGTTTTTAGGTACTTTGAGATCGGCATGCGGGAAAAAAGGGGTTTAGCTACACTTCTACACGTAGCTCCACAATCATAGTCTATGATTAATCACTTGGAGACATGATATTAAGAGTTGTGCCATAAACTTAATGTATGGTTTAATTTAGCATGCTTGTGATTCCTTATTTGCTTCGTTATAGCTTATGGAGTGGTTGAGCATGGTATTATTGGCATAATTTGATGATATATCCATTTATGTTGATGTTTTAGAAGTCGTGTGCTATGATATATCTTGCCATGATATTGATATTGTGTTAATTCATGTTAAGACAAAGGAGATGCTGCCGAAATTTCGATTTGTAGCATTTGCTCCTTTGCTGTAATTTATGATAAATTGTGGTATTATGTTGTTGTTTAGTCTTTGTTTGGTAGCATTCAGGCATTCTAGATGCCAGGGAGTTACACGGTGGGCACGCCGGCCGGCCGGCGACGGCAGCGAGCCACACGGGCGCCACCAAGAACAAAGCAACCCCAAACATCCCCAAAAATCAGAATTGTTTTCCAAAATTAAAACATGAGCACACAAATTGAATGATGGACCATATAAAGCACATCTAGAGGTACCCAAGATTGCAAGGAATTGAACCCAAACTCACCGAAGAAGATGAATTTGATGAAGAACACAGGTTCGGCTGAAACAATTCCAACACAAAATTCGTCGTCAAAACTTGAGGAATCCTAAAATTGATTAAAGGATTAGAATCTAGACATCCATACGAACACAAGGAAATGAACGGAATTGGATTCGGCTCACCGGAGAGGAAGATATGAGGATGAACACAAAGAACACGAAAATGTGGTTTCCTCATCGGTTTTCTCCATCTAGCGGACGAACGGCGAATGGAGGCTAAAGAACAATGATACCACTGGGAAGAGCACTCCAACACGGAGATTTGAGAGGTGGAAGTGCGCGATTTGATGAAGAAACGGCCGAGTAATGGCCCTTAATGTGATTTTCGTATTTTCCTTAATGCGGCGGTTTCCGGCGAGATTTGGGGCTAAAGATCATGGGGAACGGAAAGGTCTTGCCGTCACGGTTCCAACGGATCCAGCCACGATGGATTTGATGCTTTATTGGAGGAGTTAGGGAGATTTGAATGCATGAACTCCATTTTGGAAAGGCTTCTGTTCTTCCTAGGAGCAACCAGCACGATCCCAAGCTAGAAGATGAACAATGCTACCACGTGGCACTCCGTGATTGGCCAAGGTTTACGCGAAAGCAATGCCCTCGAGAAAAAATAGCAAAAATGGTCTAAAAATTCTGGAAAAATTCCTAGAGCTATTGGGGAATATTTGGAACCCAATAAAATTGGTTTCGCGGAATTTGGATGAAATTTGAAGATTAGAATATTCTAGGGTGAATAACGGGCATTAAACAAAAGCCGCGCGAGATAAAATACCAGAGGGCTTCCAAAAATCTTGGAAAAAATTTCCAAAATGTTTTTAGAATATTTGGGACCTAATGCAATAGGTTCCGGGATTTTTGGAATATTTTTGAACTCGGGTGAAATTTTCGGGTACTGACGGGAATCTGGAAATTTGATTTTTCGGACGAGAGAGCATTGAACTCTGATTTTGGATGGATAAGGATGCCAGGTTAAATTAAACACCAAGGAAAATCCAAAATTTGAATTTAATTACTTTAAATTAGATTTTTCCAGAAGGCCGAAAACGAGGATGTTACAAACCTACCCCCTTAGAGAGAATCTCATCCCCGAGATTCAGACGAATAAAGAAAAAGATCGAGAAACTCCGCTCGAAGATCCTCTTCTCGCTCCCAGGTAGCTTCCTTCTCGGAATGATTACTCCATTGAACCTTGCAGAACTTGATGACTCGGCTCCGGGTTCGACGTTCGGATTCATCCACAATTTTGACGGGATATTCGGGATACGACATGTCTTCTTTCAACTCCATCTCTTCATACGGCATCTGATGCTCGGGTACTCTGAGACACTTCTTCAACTGAGAAACATGAAAAACATCATGTACTCCTGACAGCTGATGAGGCAATTCCAACTTGTACGCGACTTCTTCTCTTCTGGCAACCACGGGGAATGGACCAATGTAGCGGGCCGCTAACTTTCCACTAACTCGGAATCGACGCATTCCCTTCAGCGGTGAAACCTTTAGGTATACATGATCACCAGGTGCAAAACTTAATTCCCGTCGACAATTATCAGCATAGCTTTTCTGTCTCGACTGGGTTGTCTTCAAATTCTCACGGATCACCTTAACCTGTTCTTCGGCTTCTTTCAGAATATCAGGTCCAATTATCTGTCCACCTTCTGTCTCTTTCCAATACAACGGTGTTCTGCACTTTCTCCCGTACAGAGCTTCAAAAGGTGCCATTTTCAAACTGGCCTGATAGCTATTGTTGTACGAGAATTCTGCATAGGGCAAATTTTGATCCCAAGAACCCTTATAAGTGAAAGCACAAGATCTTAACATATCTTATAATATTTGATTTATCCTCTCCGTCTGATCATCTGTCTGAGGGTGGTACGTTGTACTGAAGTTCAAATTCATACCCAACACCTCATGCAACTTCTGCCAAAACCGCGAGGTAAACTGAGAACCTCGATCGGACACAATTTTCTTGGGTACACTATGCAAACACACAATCTTGGCCATATATAGCTCTGCGAGCTTATCACCAGAATATGTTGTCTTCACCGGGATAAAGTGTGCTACTTTTGTTAATCTGTCCACAACGACCCAAATCGAATCATACCCGGATTTGGTTTTGGGTAATCCAGTGATAAAATCCATTTCGATGTATTCCCATTTCCAAACGGGAACTTGCAAAGGTTGCAACAATCCAGCTGGTCTCTGATGTTCTGCCTTCACCAACTGGCAAACATCACACTGAGCTACAAAATCAGCCACTTCTTTTTTCATATTGGACCACCAATATTTTTCCTTCAAATCTGAGTACATCTTCATACTTCCTGGATGAATGGAATACACAGATCATGAGCCTCTTTCAACACTATATCTTTGATTTCCTTTTGGTTAGGGACTACTATTCTTTTCCCGAACAAAACAGTACCTTTCTCATCTTCAGAAAATTCAGGATGTTTTCCTTTCTTTAACTCTTCCTTGAGGTTCGCAATATCCTTATCCTTCTGTTGAGCCTCTCGGATCTGCTCTTCTAGGGTTGATTGTACTTCAACATTGAAAATGCAGCCTTCATTCACCAATTCCAAGTTAAGGCGTTGGAATTCTTCATGAAGCGCTGGTTGGCTTTCCTGTACCATAACATTGTTGCAGTAGCTCTTCCTGCTCAACGCATCCGCAACAACATTAGCTTTTCCAGGGTGGTAATGGATTCCGATATTATAATCTTTAACCAATTCCAACCATCTTCTCTACCTCAAGTTGAGATCGGACTGGGTGAAAATATACTTCAAACTCTTGTGATCCGTATAGATTTTACATCTATTACCAATCAAATAGTGTCCAAATCTTGAGTGCGTGCACCACTGCGGCTAACTCCAAATCATGAGTTGGGTAGTTTTCCTCATGAGGTCGCAATTGTCGTGAAGCGTAAGCTATTACTTTCCCTTCTTGCATCACAACACACCCAAGACCTTCTTTTGAAGCATCACAGTAAACTTCAAAATCCTTATGAATGTCCGGCAAGACAAGCACTAGGGCCGAAGTTAATCTTTTCTTCAGTTCCTGAAAACTCTGTTCACAAGATTTTGTCCATTCAAACTTCTTTTCCTTCTTTAGAAGCTGAGTGAGTGGTCTCGCTATCTTGGAAAAACCTTCAATGAATCTCAGATAATAACCAGCTAATCCAAGAAAACTTCTAATGTCTGGGACAGACTTAGCTTGCTTCCAATCCAGAACATCCCTTACTTTCGCCGGATCCACTGCTACTCCTCCAGCAGAAATAATATGACCCTGGAAAGAAACTTCTTTTAACCAAAAATCACACTTGCTGAACTTGGCGTAAAGCTGATGTTTTCTTAACTTCTCCAAAACTATCCTTAGATGCTCTTCATGTTCTTTTCGACTCTTGGAATATACAAGAATGTCGTCAATGAGGACTACAATGAACTTATCCAAATACTCCATGAACACCTTATTCATCAAGTTCAGGAAATAAGAAGGGGCATTTGTCAATCCGAATGACATCACAGTAAACTCGTACAGTCCATATCTGGTGGTGAAGGCGGTCTTCGGGATATCTTCTTTCCTTATCTTAAGCTGATGATATCCGGACCTCAAGTCTATTTTTGAGAAAACTTGGGCTCCTTTCAATTGATCAAACAGATCATCTATCCTGGGCAAGGGGTACTTATTCTTGATGGTGACCTCATTCAAAGATCGGTAATCTATACACATCCTTAGACTACCATCCTTTTTCGTGACAAAGATTACTGGTGATCCCCAAGGGGAGGAACTCGGTTTAATAAACCCTTTCTCCTATAACTCTGCAATCTGTTTCTTCATTTCCACTAACTCATTGGCAGGTAGCCGGTAAGGCCTTTTCGAACTCGGAGCTGTACCAGGTACCAGCTCGATGACGAACTCAATATCCCGATCTGGTGGCATACCAGGCAGATCTTCAGGAAACACATTCGGGTATTCATTCACTATAGGTACATTTTCCAACGATGTACCTTTCAGACGGTTTAGGGTACTACCCCCCTTAGAGGAAAGGTTAGACAAGAATTCCACTCGAATTCCCTCAAGGCTGGTAAGAGAAATGGCTCTACTAGCACAATCTATTTGACCTTTGTACTTCGTTAACCAATCCATTCCAAGGATTACTTCTATACCCTTAGTATCCAATAGGATTAAGTTCGCTAGGACCTTTACCACTTGTATTATTATATCCATTTTTGGGTAGATAGTAGTTGTTCTTAAATCTTTACCAGGGGATTGGACTAATAAAGGGTTTCTTAACTAAACTGTATCCTAACCATGCTTTCTAACCAAGTATTCTGATAAAGGAATGCATTGCACCGGAATCAAACAGAACTGAAGTATGCACTGAGTTGACGAAGAACTTACCATAGATCACGTCTAGGGCATCCTGTACTTCCTCAGCTGTGACGTGGTTCACACGTCCTCTTCCAACGGTCCGAGGGGTACGCGGAGTCTGCGGGGTACCTCTCCCCTGAGCTGGTGCTGGGGCACGGGCTGGTGTAGATCCCAGGTTGAACCGCACTGGGGTGACCGGCTGACGCTTCTGCGGACAATTGCTGGCATAATGTCCCATTTCTTTGCAATTGAAGCATTGCACTCCTGCAGACGCGGTATTACTCTTATGGGCTTGGGTTCCTGCACTGCCAGCAGGAGCTTGACCGACCGGGCGAGGGGTGGACATTGGGGTCCTTGGTAGGTTGGAGGCGGCTGGCCTACTGGGCTGCTGCTGGAAAGTACGAGGTCTAGAGCTGCTAGCACCTCGTTGACTCTAAAACATCATCTTTCTTTTCCTTGACTCGAACAGCTGACGCTGAGCATCCTCCTGAATTAAAGCCTTGTTAACCATATGCTGGAACGTCGGAAAGTCACTTGATACTAGCTGAACCTTAAGATTAGGGTCAAGACCCTCCATGAACCTCCAGATCTTTGCCTCATCAGTTACGACATCTGCAGCCGCATAGCGTGACAGTTGGGTGAAGCGATTTAGGTATTACGACACAGACAAGTTTCCTTGTTGCAGCTTGTGAAACTCATGCCTCTTCATCTCCATAATGCCTTTTGGGATATGGGTGGCTCGGAACACTTCAGCGAACTCGTTCCAAGCGATGTTTTGAGCATCTTCGTGGGCGGCACAATAATTCTCCCACCAATTTGCTGCTGTACCCTTGAGTTGGTGCGAAGCAAACTGCACACTTTCTACTTCATCACACTGAGCCAAGTAGAGCTTTCTCTCGACTTCCTTGAGCCAGTCATCGGCTTCCAATGGATCCACAGATCCCGCAAAAGTTGGAGGTCTAGTCCTCATGAACTCCCCAAACTTGGACTGGGGCGTGCTCAGCTGTGGCTTGGGCCGGAGCAGCTTGGGGTGGATTGAGAGCATTCTTCGCGAATGCTTGCAAGAGTTGAAGCTGCATCGCCATTATCTGCTCTAAATTCGGCGGTTGATTTGGGGTGGAGGTGGCGGCGGTTCCTGTTGAACTGGGGGTGCCTACACATTCTCTTGTTCCTGTTGCTGCTGTTGCTCCACGGGTTCGGCTTCCTGGAACTGCACGGGTCCACGACCGCATCCACAACCTCTTCCTCTTCCACGACCATGGCCTATGCCTGGGTTCTCCATCTGAAACAAGGATGGCCAAAGCACCAGGAAAGAGGGAAAAGCAAAGAGTTCCATCTACCAGGTTGGCTCAGTGAGGGTTCTATCCACCATCACTAATATAAGGACTCTAACTGCCACAGTTTAAAAGATCAAGATTATCCACACATGACTCTATCCGTCATGACATAAAAACAGGTTCCATCTACTAGGTTGGCTCAATCTGTCAATTAAACATCCAAGAGTTCTAAGTACTCCCGAATCGCAAAACATCATTTATTTTCAAAACCAAAACCAAAGTCTACCAGTATGAAAGCATTCTTTGCTTTGCCCTTGACCGTAGGCACGTCTATTCAAATAGTTCTAACTCTGCAGAGGTGTACAACTTTACCCACAAGACATGATCAACTCTTAATGCCATGCAATTAACACACTTCCTTTGGTATGTCGGCCGAGAGATCATGACAAGGCCTTTACAATGTATACGCCTAACCTGACCCGCTGAGGTTTCACCGCTGTTAGGGTTCGATCTACCCAGTACAGAAGCCCCCTTTTGCGCCGTGTGGGAAGTACAACTTGCCTCTATCCGGCACCCACATTCCACCAATTGACGAGTCTAAGTTAGGTTTCTACAAATTATTTAGCCAGGTTGTACCATGTTAGACATGTGGTAGTGTAATATCCCGAGTATTTCTATACTCAAGCCACTGTACATTTGTACTCAAACGCTGTTCAATAATACACTGTGCTTGTGTATTTCCGTATCTTGAGTGAACATACTTGCTTGGGATCAGAAAGAACCCTTCAACTTAAGTAATTTCGCTCATAAGTAAATTCGAATTAGGTTGGGCAAGTGCCTGTGACCCTATTAACTTCCAAAATACTTTGGGACAATTAGTAATCAACCCTCGAAGCGTTAGCCGCCAAGGCCCAAGTTCGTGTTCGATGTCCGGAGATCCGGATTCAACCCCGAATGTCCGACAAAGTCCGAGTGTCCGGATTGGGCTGGCCGAAGGCGTCCAACTCGTGAGTGTCCGACCAATGTCCGGAGTGTCCGGTTAGTGTTATCGAAGACTCCCAACCCTGAGTCTCCGGCTGAGTCCTGAGAGTCCTGGGTATTGGCGGGTTTTGTATAAAAGTCCCATTTCGTGGCTCCTTCCATTCTTTCTTCTTTCTACTTTGGTTTCCACTTCCTTGGTGTTCTTCCACCACCCCGAAGCTCTTCCAAATGAGCCATCGCCTACTAAGGACCTCCCTGACTCCTCCATCTCTGTGCTCCTCCTGCCGCCATTCCCCATCCTCCACCCTATTGTTCTCCTCCATCTTCCTCGGGAGGTAAGCTTTTCTCTTAGGGTTTGATTCATGGGATTCTGGGTTCTAGAGTCGCTCATGGTGGGATTAGGGACTTAGGTTTGATTTGGGAGGCTAGGGCTGAACTTGGATTCTAGGTTTTGGTGTAGTGGTTCTAGGGTTGAAAATGGGATTTGGATTAGTGAATGTGGTATGCTAGAGTGGTAGATCGGGTAGTAGTAATGTCGATTTAAGAAGTTGTTGGTGTGAGTTAGAGGTTTGGCGGTTAGCCGACGCTTCTCGTGAATCGGCTAGTTCGAACTCCTTCCGCTCGCTTAGGTGTACGAAAGTCGTAGATCGGGTCGCTATGGAAGTTGTAGGAAGTGGTAAGGTCTCCGCCTCCTCGCCGAAAGTTGACCACACGCTCTAGGACCTGAGTATCCGGACGAAACGGTCCGAGTGTCCGCCTATCCGGGACTGGTCCGGATGCAAACCCGGATCGTCCGGTTAGGCCGCTCGTCCTGGCCGTGTTGTGTTGTCCGAGCGCGCTGCTTCTTCAGGGTTTCTTGGTTGTACTTCATTCTTGTGTATTGCATGCACTTCATGGTGCATTTAAAACTTTCTTTTGCTAAGTTGTATTTTTTCATTGCTTTTTGTTGCTTTGACCGATTAGAGGTTAGCGAAGCTAAGCCGCCGAACAACCCGAGCATCATCCCTGACATCACCGAAGTGCAACAACAAGGCAAGCACCTCCTTTGACCATCTTGAAACCTATATTTCACGACATGTCTACTTTGATTTCTCAAACCATATGCATTGTTTATATTCAAGAAATTGCTAGTTTGTGGGAATGGTAGATATACCCGATTTGGTGGTTTCAATTTCAATTCCTCGAGATCATTGATAACCTTAGTAGGTTAGACAATTTAATAAAATGTCACTTGGGTATAAACGATTTAGTAATTGCATACGCTAGACACTCGCAATAGAGGTGAGCAAAGTCACTCTTACCAAATGCTCAAAATTATGATAAATGTAATTGGTTTTGGAAAAAGTTTTGGAAATGTGAATCGTAAAGGTATATTGATAAAATGTGAAGTGTCTAGTTGGTAATTAGACTTGGCGGGAGGTATAATATGTGCTAGTTAAACATGGTGGTGATTGGTTGGCGAAGTTAAGTGGAGTTCCCCGCTGAGTCACTAGGCAAAAATATAAGGACCGAACTTGTGACGGTTTTTGAATTGAACACTCGCAACCGCAATGCTGGGATGGGGCAGCCTATTCTAGTACTTGAAGTGTGAGGGGATAGCCATGCCTGTTGGTAGGTCAAGAGTGGACCTTTTCCTCAGGTTGAGCAAATAAGCGCGCGTGTGTCCTCACGACCGCCAGATGCGCCTGCGGTGCGCCAGTACTTTTGCAAAGCAGTGGAATCGCTTCCAAACATGTTTGTTGATACAACGGTGTACGCCTTGCTATGGTAATGCCGCTGCCAACAATTCGCCGGGCCGCTACGATGAGTATTCCGTGGTCGCCCGAGCGGTGGTTGGCCTCTTATCGCCATAGTAGTGGATTTGTCGTCACCGTGCCGGGTGTGGCTATAACCTCAACGATGGGAAAGAATAGATCATTCTTGTATATCGGATACCCGGTATCGCTGGTACTCGATGACAGGGATGCAAGTCCGAGTTGTGTTTGGGTAAAGTGCGCAAACTCGCAGAGTATCAAATAATTTAATCGATTAGCTGCTACTAAGCAGTTATGAGCAATCTTCTAATCATATCAAGTATAGAGATTTGGTTTGGTTTTGAAAATGAAAATCTATTTTAGCTCAGATAAAGTATGTGGTGGAATGGTACTTGATGGAATTGTGGATATGTGTATATGATTCTCGATGGGATTATGAGTATGTATGGATGTCGATTCGTGATCCTGGGCCTAAGTAATCATGGATGGTGGCACTGTGGAGCTCATGTTACGATACTGTAAATATGTTTTATTCAAATCATTGCTTTCAAATTAAGTATTACTTTTCGATGAACTGCTTTAAATCCAAATTTTCCGCAATTAACCCAGGTAGAAGCTTTATCCTCGATGAATCAGCCCTCGCATTTATTTATATTTCCATACACTAAAGTCTTGCGAGTACATACGTGTACTCATCGTTGTCGCTAACCCTTTTCCACAGAGGAAGGTAATGATGATGTCCTCGATGATGGCTTGAGCCCCTTTCTCGCGAGTGTTATGCGGCAAGCCAGTCCCTCCTCCACAAGAGCCTGTGGGGTGGCTGCCACCGCCGGGTTGTCTTTCTTTTGTTTCATGCCGCTTTACTTCTTTTGGTTTCTCGTAATACTTTGTTCAAGGTTTACACCGCTATGTAAATTATCGAGTTTATCCTTCCGCGCCTTGGTACTGGTTGTTGGTACGCGATATCGGGCTACTGATCCAGGGATCCAGATCGATGCATGCGACAGCACCGGGTCCGGTTAAGGTTCGATCCCGCCGATCGAATTTTTTTAGGTTCAGATCTTCTGTCGAGGCTTCCTGTTGTTATACGGTGCTATACGCCATGAGACTGCATGCACAGATAGGAAGAGGGGTCCTCAGCCGCTGGTATCGTGAGCCATTGACTGCAGGAGGACTTAGTTAGCCCGGACGTTAGACTTAGGGATGCATTTTTCTTCTCAAAATTTATTTTGAAGTACAAAACTCTATTTTCAAAGTGTAGAATGCTATTCTTGTCCATTCTATAGCTTTTCGCTTATCTACTCTTCAAAATGAATTTGATCTTAATCCAAATTTCAAAAATTTGTTTCCTTCTTCTATCTTGTTCAAAAGGATTAAGAGGAATGCGGTTTTAGCTAAGAATGGGTTAAGGATAGATGTTTGTGGTTGTAATTAGGGTTATTTGTCGCTTTCCCCGAGTTGGTTTTTTTGAATTGGTTCTATGCTTCTTTGAATGAATGCTTGTAGTGTGTTTGTGCTTATGAGTGCATCCTTTGGGGATCAATCATTCTCGCACTTGATTTGCACAGCTTAGTTGACTCAACTCAGGCATTTCAGATGCCTCCCGTAAAGAGAATAGCCAGGCGCTCTTCCAAAGCAAACTGATGATGCCGGGAGCGTGGCAAAGGCAGGGGAGCTGGGGCCCACAAATGCTGGTCCCTACCGTGGGTCACCGGGTTCGGGCCTCGCCTACATGCTCAGAGCGAGGAGCCTCCTCCACCTCCTCCCCGCCCCCCGACATGGTCGCACTCATGTTGCGGCAGACCACCATGGAGTCGATGGTCCAGCCGTCTGTGGGCAAAGAATAAACAGCAAGAAGAAAGCTAGCCTCGTTGTCGGAGTTCCAATAACTCGATCGCCGAGCTTTTCTTCAGCTGGCGATCCGATGGAGGCAGAGGATTGGCTTAGCGACATGGGAGGGGAAGCTGGAGTTAGTCGGTTGCAATCGATGCGGAGAAGGTTCAAGACACCGCCTACTACCTCCAGTGGACCTGGGCAGCTTCGTGGTGGAGCAGCCTTCATTGTTCAAGCCCTCGCAGATCAGGTCACCACATGGGCAGAGTTCAAGACCCGCCGCTTCCTTCCATGTTCCAAATGGCTTGATCGAGATCAAGAAGCTGGAGTTCTACGACCTTCGCAGTGGGTCTATGGCGTTGATGGACTACCTCCACCGCTTCAACCATTTGTCACGCTTATGTTGTCGATGAGGTGACCACCGAGGCTAGGAGAGTGACATTGTTCAAGGAGCACCACCGAGGAGATCCGCTTCACCACGGCCATGACATTCCTAGCCTCAGGTCTTGGTGGGCAAGGCCATTAGCATTGAGGATGGCGCCAAGGCGCTTATGGAGAGCCGCAAGCGCAAGTGGGCAGCTCAATGGGCCAATGGACTCCTTCCAGACCCGCACTCACTTCACTGGCCGCTTCAGCTTCGGGCCGCTGGGTCAGAGGTCTCGTGGCTTACCTCCTCGCCTCGCCTGCAGTTCTAAGTACTACCTAGCCGCCCAAGACAGAAAGCTTGGGGTCCTGCATCCATTTGGCCATATCACTTGCTTCTCCTCGCGCGCGTAGGGCTACTTCTCGCTGGCTCGCCCTGAGCAGCAAGCAGTTAATGACAGTTGTGGTGCACCACCTGGCCCCAGTGGTCGGGCCTGGTGGGCGCGGAGGCGTCAGACGCCCTGCCTCGCAGGCAATCAGCTCCGGCCATGGTCGCCGAATGTAGCCACCGCAGAGGAGGCAAAGAAGAGCCCCAGATAGTGGTGTTGGGTACGTTATCCTGCTCATTCCGCACTCCGCTTTAGTATTATTGCAGTGACTCGAGCGCCGTGATTCCTTTATTTCTTCACGCTTTGTTGTTCAAAGATGAGGTCTCTGCTTTTTGTACCTCGAGAAGTACTTGTTGATCCGCTCGCTCGATCCGCTTTTGACCGCCGAGCTTGTGAGTCCAGTGGGTTAGAATTGAGATCAATGGGGTAGAATTTCGGGTGATCTTATCAACATTGAGACGCCAGGTCTTGATGTGATTCTCGGTATGGACTCGGCCGCCCAAGCATCAGTGGGCATATTGATTGTGCCAGGAGATCCGCTTCATTAGTCAACCCCGATGGCATTGTCATACCTTTTCTTCTGCTCCAAGAAGGTGCCAGCCTTTTGCTCGTTTTTCTGCTCCGGACCACCAGTAATGGTGGTGTGTGAGTACCTCGATGTGTTCCCCGATGAGCTGCCAGGTTTGCCACCTGATCGTGGATTTGGAGTTCATCATCGATCTCTACCTGGCACTTCTCCAATTTCTAAGCTGGCCTCAGACAGATGCCTGGCCGATGAGCCGATCGAGTTGGAAGATTCAGCTCAAGGAGCAGTTAGAGAAGGGGTTCATTCGCCCCCAGCTTCTTCTCCAGCCTGGGCACCGCTTGTGAAGAAGAAAGACTGCACTCTTCGCGCATGTGCGGATTACCGGCCGTTGAATGAGGTCACTGGCCAAGAACAAGTATCCTTCCCTGACGATGATTTGTTTGACCAATTAGGCGAGCTCGAGTTTTTCCAAAATAGACTTGAGATCCGGCTATTTTCAGCTCAAGATCCGTCCGAGGATATCGTGAAGACCGTGCATTCACCACTCGCTACGGCCTGCATGAGTACACAGCTTGTTTCGCTTGGCCTCACCAATGCACCACCCACCTTCATGAATCGATGAACAAAGTCTTCATGGAGTTCCTTGATAGATTTGTGGTGGTGTTCATTGACGACATCCTCATATACTCTAAGGATGATGATGAGCACGCACTTCACTTGCATATGGTGCTTAGCAAGCTTCGCGAGCATCGCTTGTATGCCAAGTTCGGCAAGTGCGAGTTCGCTCAAGCAAGTGGAGTTTCGGGGCATGTCCTGTCGGAAGGTGGGGTAGCAGTTGATCCACGCAAGGTACAAGACGTACTCAATTGGGAGCAGCCCGCAATGTCCCCGAGATTCGGAGTTTTCTCGGTCTTGCCGGATACTATCGCCGGTTTATCGAGAATTTCTCCAAAATTTCTAAACCATTGTCGGCGCTACTCAAGAAGGAGAAGAAATATGAGTGGTCACCTGGTTGTGAGTCCAGTTTTGAGTGAAGAATAGACTCACCATCGCACTGATGTTGGTCCTTCTGACATTCACAAGAACTTCGATGTCTATTGTGATGCATCCCGTCTTGGACTTGGTTGTGTGTTGATGCAGAGGGCAAAGTGGTTGCTTATGCTTCTCGACACTAAAGCCTCATGAAGCCAATTACCCGACGATGATTTGGAGCTTTGCACCGTTGTTCATGCTCTCAAGTTGTGGCGACATTATCTCGTAGGAAATGATGTGAGATCTACACCGACCACAAAAGCTTAAAGTACTTCTTTTCGCAGCCGATCTGAATTTGAGACAGCGTCGATGGCTAGAGCTGATCAAAGACTATGATTTGGGTATTCATTACCATCCTGGCAAGGCGAATGTGGTTGCAGATGCCCTCGATGCAAGTCGCACACGTTGAATGCCTTGGGTGTCATTGGCCGATCTCACCGGTTGAAGAGTTTCGTAAGCTCAATCTAGAAGTGGTTGAGTATGGTTACGTTCGCTTTAGCCGTACAACCCACTCTAGAGTCTCAGATTCAGCAGCTCAACTACAAGATGATGTCGTGATTGAGATTAGACGCCGCTTGGACTCAAAATGGCGCATCTCCGTGTTTTTCTGTGAAGTCCAATGGGCTGATCTTGCATGGGCAAAGCAGTGTATGTCCCTCGATAATGTTGAGATCAAGGGGTTGATCCTGTCGAAGCTCATGATACTCCTCTCTCTGTCCATCCTGGCAAAGACCAAGATGTACCAGACCTTCGCAGTACTCGTGGCCAGGTATGAAGAAGGAGATTGCAGCTCATGTGGCGCATTGTGATGTGTGCCGTGTCAAGGCCGAACATCAAAGGCCACCGGATTACTTCAGCCATTGCAGATCCCTCGAGTGGAAGTGGGAAGAGATTGGGATGGATTTTATTACCGGTCTACCAAGGTCCTCCACCGGTCACGACTCTATTTGGGTGATCATTGACCGTCGACCAAGGTAGCTCATTTCATCCCGATTCATACCACCTATTCTCGAGCCAAACTAGCGGAACTCTATTTGCGTAACATTGTTCGGCTCCATGGAGTTCCAAAAGTCATAGTCTCTGGCCAGTGGTTAGCAGTTCACCTCCAGATTTTGGGAGAGTTTGCAGTCCATTCTTGGCACTAAGCTATCCTTCAAGATCGCTTACCATCCCCAAACTGACGACGACGGAAAGGGCAAACCAAATCCTTGAAGACATGCTAAGGGCTTGTGTGTCGTGCTGACAGAAGTCGTGGGAGAAATGCTTGCCATTTCTTTGAGTTCTCCTACAACAACAGTTATCAAGTCGGTCTTGAGATGTCGCCTTTCGAGGCTCTTTATGGCAAGAAGTGCGAGAACACCACTGTTTTGGTCCGAGGTTGGTGAGAGGCAATTCTTCTGCCAGCCATGATTGAAGAGGCTGAAAGGCAAGTTAGCTTGATTCGAGACCGGCTGAGAAGCTCAGTCTCGTCGGAAGAGCTATCTTGATCGTCGACGCCTTGCGAGTTGAGTTTTGAGGTGGGTGACTTTGTTTATCTCAAGGTCTCACCACTCCGCGGTACTCATGATTTCAAGTCCGCGAAGCTAGCCCCGCGATACATCGGTCCGTTCGGATTTTTGAGAAGGTTGGTGTTGTGGCTTATCGGCTTGAGCTACCGCCACATCTTTCGGACATTCACGATGTGTTCCACGTGTCCCAATTGAAGAAGAGTCTTCGGTTCCATCGGAAGTTACCCAATTGGACCATCTTGATTTGCGGCGATCTTTCGTATCGAGAGTATCCAGTCCGTATTCTCGAGGCAATTTGAGCGTCACACTCGCAAATCAGGTTATCAAGATGCTCAAGGTCCAAAGGAGCAACCATTCGTAAGATGAAGCCACGTGGAGCGTGAAGACCATATTCAGCAGTAATACCCCGAATTTCTTCGACAGAATTAGCAATCTCGAGGACGAGATTTTTGTAAGGGGGTAGACCAGAATATCCCGAGTATTTCTATACTCAAGCCACTGACATTTGTACTCAAACGCTGTTCAATAATACACAGTGCTTGTGTATTTCCGTATCTTGAGTGAACATACTTGCTTGGGATCGTAAAGAACCCTTCAACTTAAGTAATTTCGCTCATAAGTAAATTCGAATTAGGTTGGGCAAGTGCTCAGACTCCTATTAACTTCCAAAATACTTTGGGACAATTAGTAATCAACCCTGGAAGCGTTAGCCGTCAAGGCCCAAGTTCAAAAGTTCGGGATGTCCGGAGTATCCGGATCCAACCGGAATGTCCGACAAAGTCCGAGTGTCCGGATTGGGTGGCGAAGGTCCAACTCCGAGTGTCCGACCAATGTCCGGAGTGTCCGGTTAGTGTTACCAAGACCCCAACCCGGAGTCTCCGGGTTGAGTCCGAGAGTCCGTATTGGCGTGGGGTTTTGTATAAAAGTCCCATTTCGTGGCTCCCTTCCATTCTTTCTTCTTCTACTTTGGTTTCCCCACTTCCTTGGTGTTCTCTCCACCACCCCGAGCTCCTCTCCGAGCCACCGGCAGTGACCCTCCCTGACTCCTCCATCTCGGTGTGCTCCTCCCCAAGCCGTCATTCCCCATCCTCCACCCGGCGTTGCTCCTCCTCCATCTTCCTTGGAGGTAAGCTTTTCTCTTAGGGTTTGATTCGCGGGATTCTTGGGTTCTAGAGTCGTTCATGGTGGGATTAGGACTTAGGTTTGGATTTGGGAGGCTAGGGTTGAACTTGGATTCTAGGGTTTTGGGTGTAGTGGTTCTAGGGTTGAAAATGGGATTTGGATTAGTGAATGTGGTATGCTAGAGTGGTAGATCGGGTAGTAGTAATGTCGATTTAAGAAGTTGTTGGTGTGAGTTAGAGGTTTGGCGGGTTAGCGGCGTTTTCTCGTAGAATCGGCTAGTTCGGAACTCCTTCTGGTTCGCTAGGTGTCTGAAAGTCGTAGATCGGTCGCGGTGAAGTTGTAGGAAGTGGTAAGGTCTCCGTCTCCTCGTCGAGTTGGACCACACGCCCTAGGACCGAGTATCCGGACGAAGCGATCCGGAGTGTCCGGCCTATCCGGTATCCGGATGCAAAACCCGATTTGTCCGGGTTAGGCTGTTCTGTCCGATCGTGTTGTGTTGTCCGAGTCGTCGTTTCTTGAGTTTCTTGGTTGTACTTCATTCTTGTGTATTGCATGCACTTCATGGTGCATTTAAAACTTTCTTTTGCTAAGTTGTATTTCTTTACATGCGTTTTTGTTGCTTTGACCGATTAGAGGCTAGCGAGTCGGGCTTCGCCTCGAACAACCCGAGCATCATCCCGGACATCACCGAAGTGCAACAACAAGGCAAGCACCTCCTTTGACCATCTTGAAACCTATATTTCACGATGTCTACTTTGATTTCTCAAACCATATGCATTGTTTATATTCAAGAAATTGCTAGTTTGTGGGAATGGTAGATATACCTGATTTGGTGGTTTCCCTCAATTTAATTCCCGAGATCATTGATAACCTTAGTAGGGTTAGACAATTTAATAAAATGTCACTTGGGTATAAACGATTTAGTAATTGCATACGCTTAGACACTGCAATAGAGGTGAGCAAAGTCAGTCCTTACCAAATGCTCAAAATTATGATAAATGTAATTGGTTTTGGAAAAGTTTTGGAAATGTGAATCGTAAAGGTATATTGATAAAAATGTGAAGTGTCTAGTTGGTAATTAGACTTGGCGGGAGGTATAATATGTGCTAGTTAAACATGGTGGTGATTGGTTGGCGAGTTAAGTGGAGTTCCCGCTTGAGTCACTAGGCAAAAATATAAGGACCGAACTTGTGACGGTTTTGAATTGAACACCGTGCAACCGCCAATGCTGGGATGGGGCAGCCTATTCTAGTACTTGAAGTGTGAGGGGATAGCCATGCCTGTTGGTAGGCGAAGAGTGGACCTTTTCCTGTGTTGAGCGATCAAGCGCGTGTGTGTGTCCTCACGACCCGCCGTATGCGCCTTCGTGTGTGCGCTTGTACTTTTGCGAGGAATCGCTCCAGTTCATGTTTGTTGATACAACGGTGTACGCCTTGCTATGGGGTAATGCCGCGGCCAACAATTCGCCGTCGTCACGATGAGTATTCCGTGGTCGCCTGAGTGGTGGTTGGCCTCTTATCGCCATAGTAGTGGATTTGTCGTCACCGGTCTTTGGGTGTGGCTATAACCTCAACGATGGGAAAGAATAGATCATTCTTGTATATCGGATACCTCGTGTATCGCGTGTACCCTGGATGACAGGATGCAAGTCCGAGTTGTGTTTGGGTAAAGTGCGCAAACTCTGCGAGTATCAAATAATTCTAATCGATTAGCCGTGCTCACATGAGCAATCTTCTCTAATCATATCAAGTATAGAGATTTGGTTTGGTTTTGAAAATGAAAATCTATTTGAAGTCGGTATAAAGTATGTGGTGGAATGGTACTTGATGGAATTGTGGATATGTGTATATGATTCTCGATGGGATTATGAGTATGTATGGATGTCGATTCGTATCCCGATTGACCATGGATGGTGGCACCTGGAGCTCGATTATTACATTATCGTAAATATGTTTTATTCAAACTGTCTTTCAAATTAAGTATTACTTTTCGATGAATCTGCTTTTAAATCCAGCTTTGCAATTAACCCTGTAGAAGCTTTATCCCGATGAATCAGCCTGCAATTAATTATATTAACATACACTAAATTCTTGCGAGTACATACGTGTACTCATCGTTCGCTAACCCTTTTTCCACAGAGGAAGGTAATGATGATGTCCGGATGATGGCGAGCCCCTTTTCATGCGAGTGTTGCGGCCGTAGTCCCTCCCTCCGATCGGTGCTTTGTGGGGTGGTCAAAGCCGGCCGGGTTGTCTTTCTTTTGTTTCCGCTGTCGCTTTACTTCTTTTGGTTTCTGTAATACTCTTGTTCAAGGTTTACACCCAGTTATGTAAATTATAGTAGTTTATACTTCCGTGCCTTGGTACTCGTGTTGTTGGTACGCGATACTGGGCTACTGATCCAGGGATCCGATGTCGGATGCGTCTGACCGGGTCCGAAGCTAAGGGTTCGATCCCGTCGATCGAATTTTTAGGTTCAGATCTTCGGTGTCGAGGCTTCCTGTTGCTATACGGTGCTATACGCTACAGTAGACGGCGTACAGTACGGTATAGGAAGAGGGGGTCCTCACAGGTAGTACGGTTATGCTCAGAATGGACAGTCATAAGCGTCGGTCCTTAATTGCCTTGGGGCGGTACTTGCATAATGGAAACTAGTACTCAATCCGCACCCACCCGACATTCCAATCCGCCCAAGTCCAAATCCGTTTTCCTTTTCTTTTTATTTTGGAGAAACAGTACCAAATACTTTGTAATAAACCTTAAATCACCTTTTAAATCATAACTTTCGTATAATCCCACCCATGGGTCATTTCCATCAATTCGAGCACTAAGCATATCTACCGTTCTAATCAACAAATGTCACATTATAAGATAGTCATGACATAACAAAGAATCCTAGGGTTACAATTAACTAATTAAGCATGGATAACAACAATCAAGGAGGTAATCGCAATTGGGATTAACTAATCATCTATATTTGACATACGATGATAAACATAGCAATGTAGGTTAATAAAACGTTGTAAATCATTTGCAAACATAGGATCATGATGCGTCAAGGGACTTGCCTTCAGTCGCAGCGAGGAGGTCGTACTCTTGAAGTCTGGCGGCGGGGTCGGCGGACTCGGCGGGATCCTCGGCTACGCGCAAAACGATACACAAAATAAATAACAATAAAATAAATAAAATCCAAAAATTATAAAAGTAGTACTGGTAGGTAGATATTCAATTTAGATGAATTTAGGAATTTGAACGGAGTCAATCGGAGTTAGGATGGAAAAGTTATGAGCCTCCGAAGTAGGAAAATGCTAGAAAATAGAAAAACGAGGAATATTCCGGGAATCTTCTTTTTGGGCTGATTTTTGGAAACTTGTTTCTATGACATGTGGGGACAGCATGTCATACAAAGGGGCTTCTTCCCCATGGCTCCTTGCCATGGAGAAGCAGAGGAGACCAAGGGCTTGGGGGCGCCGACGACGTGGGGCACAGCGGCCGGCGGCGGCCGGAGACAGCGTCGAGAGATGCCGCGACGGCGAGGGAGGCGGCAAGACGCCAAGACACGGCGTGGGGCCACGGCGAGGCAACCGATGGCGCAGCGAGGGCGGCGGCGGGGAGGCGGGTGAGGTCGGCCGCGGCCGGAGGTGGCGACAGCGGCGACGCGAAGCGGCGGCGGCGATGGTGGCGCGGATAGGGGAGCCGGAGGGCAGCGGCGCCGGCGAAGCGGCGACGTGGGACCGGAGGCGGCGGCGGCGGCGGTGCCGGGCACACTGCCGGCCGGGCGACGGCAGCGGCGGCGCCACCAAGAACAGAGCAACCCCAAACATGCCCAAAAATCAGATTTTTTTTCCAAAATTAAAACATGAGCACACAAATTGAATGATGGACCATCTAAAGCACATCTAGAGGTACCCAAGATTGCGAGGAATTGTACCCAAACTCACCGAAGAAGATGAATTTGACGAAGAACACGGGTTCGGCCAAGACGATTCCAACACTAAATTCGTCGTCAAAACTTGAGGAATCTTAAAATTGATTGAAGGATTAGAATCTAGACATCCATACGAACACAAGGAAATGAACGGAATTGGATTCGGCTCACCAGAGAGGAAGATATGTGGATGAACATGAAGAACACGAAAATGTGGTTTCCTCGTTGGTTTTCTCGATCTAGCGAATGAATGGCGAGGGGAGGCTAAAGATGAATGATACCACCGGGAAGAGCACTCCAACACGGAGATTTGAGAGGTGGAAGTGCGCGATTTGATGAAGAAACGGCCGAGTAATGGCCATTAATGTGATTTTCGGATTTTCCTTCGTGCGGCGGTTTCCGGCGAGATTTGTGGCTAAAGATCATGGGGAACGGAAAGGTCTTGCCGTCACGGTTCCAACGGATTTGTCCACGATGGATTTGATGCTTTATTGGAGGAGTTAGGGAGATTTGAATGCATGAACTCCATTTTGGAAAGGCTTCTGTTCTTCCTGGAACAACCAGCACGATCCCAAGCTAGAAGATGAACAGTGCTGCCACATGGCACTCCGTGATTGGCCGAGGTTTACGCGAAAGCAACGCCCTAGAGAAAAATTAGCAAAAATGCTCTAAAAATTCCGGAAAAATTCCTAGAACCATTAGGGAATATTTGGAACCCAATAAAATTGGTTTCGTGGAATTTAGATGAAATTTGAAGATTAGAATATTCTGGGGCGAATAACGGGCATTAAACAAAAGCCGCGCGAGATAACCCTATCAGGCCAAAAACGAAGATGTTACACCGTCCAACCCACCACCACACGTAACTGTAACCCTATCAGGTTTAGACCATCGGATCTTGATCTGATGGATGAAGGGAAGCCACATAGGTTGGAACCGTTGAATCGTTGGATGGGATCAGATCTGGATGGACGCACCAGATTGGACCACAACATCTTCATCCCTAAGTGAAAGTCGAACATTGCCGCAGTTTCAAGTTTGGAATTCTCTGTCATGACCGATCGGGACTCCGCGCTGGGCACAGAAGCCGAAGGCATTAAATACCCAATCAGGTTTCAGACTGCACGCCGCATCATACAAACCAAACCACACGTCACGAGGAGCTCTAGGGCAGGTGCAAAATCTTGCTGTAGTTGGCCTCAACATTGCCTCTATTTTTGTTCGATTCTGCTGCCGTCGTGGTCGTTTTGCCGCTCAGGTGCATGGATCTGGACCCGTCGTGATGAGGCGTAAACGCAGAGGTATTTCATCTCGCTAGGAACGCCATGCCAAAAGTCATCCTCATCAACTACGGTAGCATGAACTCACCGTGCCATCACCGAAGTTCTACGAAGCTCTCCACCGTCAGATTCAGATCCAAGGGTTTAGGTGAGAATGCGTGTCATGAATGCGAGCAGTTGCCTTCACCATTGATTGAATTGATCTAAACCGTTAGATCTAAAGATGAACCATGTGGATTAATCCAAGAAGATGTGGTGTTACTTTGCCACGTGTTTGCGTTGCTACCGTGATTAGATCTAATCTTGATCATCCGATTCGGATCTTGTGATCTAGATCCATTGGGGTAATTACTGTGTTGGGTGAACTGTAGCCGTACGATCATGGATGAGTGGTCTAGATCATACCACGTGTAGCCCACCGGGATGTGCCATGTAGCTCGGCTTTGCTGCAAGTGGGATCCAATCTCAGCCGTTGATTTCAAAGTAGATGGATTAGATCTAGCCGCTTAGCCAGCCAATAGAAGGATGCCACGTGGAGCGCGAGTACCGAGTCTTTACAGCTCAGCTGCACTAGGTGTTGACATCATCTGTGACATCACAGTGATGCAGGCGATGATGTCATCCAGCGCGGGCCCACCTGACAGTGTCTGCCAGCCTCGTGGACCAAGTTCACGATGAATCGGAGGAGATTCTGTGGACCCAGCTCATGCACTGAGGCGACATGGTGATTTCTGATTTGTCCACGTGTCAGCTAACGCAAGCATGACATCATTATTCGAAATTTCTAGTAGAAAAATAAATCTATTAATTTAGTTTATTCCTTTTAATATATTTTTAAACTTCAAATTGCTCGTTCTTGCTCATACGGACTCCGATTGAGGTGATTCTAGAGCATAAAAAATTTGCAAAATTATGCTCTATATAATGTTGATTTTTATTTAATTTTTGGAGTTAGGTTTTTCTCTATTATTTGTATTTATTGCATTTATTCTCGTTACGTGTAGATGTTAAAATGTCGGGTGTGTTCGAGAGCGAGGATTCAACTCAAACTCAAGATCCAGAGCAAGAGCAAGGGTGATTCTAAGGCAAGTTGTGCTTTGATCATGTTGATCCCATGTTTTGAAATTATGTTGTTTTAAATTATGCATGCTAGTTTAATTAAAAGTGATTTAAATTAATTTGGGAATTAGTTAATCAACCTATTTGATTGTCACCTTGTCACTATTATTTGTATGCCATTACTCATTTGTCACCCTAGGATTGTTGTTTACTAGTTGGAAACTATTAATTTGCTAATATGGGTTGCTAGATCGTTGCTATGTTGCTTAGCCGTGCAACATGTTATTGATATAATTTTTGGAAATACAAACTTAATATTGAATAATATAATATGGAATGTATTTATGAAATAGTGTGACGTTGCCACATTATGATGTTGATGTGTAGAGGTCGTGTGGTTCTACATGGATGTTGAGTTGTTGTTGGCATGTGTTGCACAATAATCAACTGCGGTGGGAAATGATTTAGACTAAGGCAAGTCGCAGGAGTTGTGAGTGATGGTGGGCTAGTGTGGCATTGGGTTGATGTGGTAACATGATATATGAGTGATGGTGAGATGGTTTTCTGTGAGTGTTGTCATGGTAGTCTTGCCTTGATCAATTAAGGACTTAACCTTGCAAGCCTTTGAACTGGGCCAAACATACAACCATAGGTCTGCAATGCGACAGACCTAGTTTAGTAAGTTACCGATATCTTGCATGTGATACCTCAGGGTGATAGTTACACAGTGGTGTAACTGTATGGGTGGAACATACCTATGCTATGGCTTGGTGTCCATCCAACGGTATGTCGGTCCTATACTTGGCCTCTTTTGAGGGAAGGGATAGTGTATGGCAACCGAAGAGGTTCACTTGTTGGGATAGAAGTTTCTGAAAGGCTTTGTCGTGATCTCTCTGTCGACACACCAATGGAAGTGTGTTAATAGCTTGGCACCAAAAGATGATCATGTATTTTGGGTAAAGTGTATAACCTCTGCATAGTGGTATATTGATGGGTTTCACCGACATTCTTCATTACGCTGCTACTTATTTATTTGGAGTTGAAGCCATTAGGGCCTCACAAGTGTAAGGTTGGCCTTAAGGTCATTCAATAGTTTTATATTCTATAATTGAGTCATTTTGTATTTCCGTTGTGTATGATTGTGATATTTCACCTATGTTGAGACTGTGTGCACTAGCATGATCCTGGACTAGTGCAGAATACACAGAGGGTCTGGGTTTGCATTATTCGGGTCTCAACAGAGGTGGTATCAGAGTCATACTGACTGTAGGTCTTGACCCTAGATAGATTGGCCATTATTTAGGAACTTCAAAATTATTTTCTAAAGAGAAAACGTAACTTCAAAGAATAATAAGTTCTTGACTCACCTTATTATTCTATTCTCTTCTTTTGCTGGAATTATCCATCCTTCCCTGCTGTTTTAAGTAAAGATCTTACCTGAGTTATTCTAAATAGTTAACGATGTTTCACACTTAAGGGGTAAGTACTGGGCACCATGCTGCTGAACCTAAAGATCGTAAAGGAATCATCGAGCTCAGGGGAAGGAGTGGATCGATGAAGTGTCCCAGAAGTCAAAAGAACCAGTGCTTTAGTAGCCAGTTGAGACTCGTGTGTGAGAGTTGCGTCTATTAAGATAGGAGTGTTACCCTTTTAGACGGTAGATTAATGTGTGCTTAGGTAATTCGGTTCTTCCTTGATTGCTAGGTGTGCAGTATGCGTTGCAAGTCTCTAGGCATTGTAAGCAACCATATCAATATATTAACAATGTTTGTTTAGATTATTAGGTTAAACCTGTTCCCCTGCACTAGGATTCTTGAACCTTATCTTTGCGCTTCCCTCATACCTAAACCTTGGAGTGGTCAACAGATGGAAAGGACCGACTGCAACAGTGATGCCGAGGCAGTTCAAGTCAAAACAGTTGTTACTACTGGTGTCAGCGATAAATTAGAGTGCGACCAACAGTTGTCTACCGTACCAACTGTGACAATTAAGAACTTGGACCAGTTATTCACTGCCCAAACTCAGCTTATGCAGACAATGGTACAACAGATGAATGCTATCAGTGCCAAATATCAGTGCAATCACTCTTTGTGATGCAAAAATCTGGCTTCATGATATGGAGAAGCTAGCCTTGGTGTAGTGTGATGATAAAGAGAAGATTCTCTATGCCACTTGTCAATTGGAAGGAGATGCCTTGGAGTGGTGGAAGAACTATCGTGCTGCCCGTAAGATACCACAAGAAATCACTTGGTTAGAGTTTGTCGCTGCCTTTTGTCAGTTTGTTGCTTCGTCAAATGATAGTGTGACAACTGCAAGTTTAGAGAAATGTACAACCCCTGCACCCGATGCCATGCCAGGATGTTGTTCTTTGAAGTGTTGTCAACCAAACAAATCAGAAGACCATGCATGCATCCGCTCTGGAGATATAGGACATATTGCTGATGAGCATGAAATCAATTGCTCCAGTTGTGAAGGAAGCCATACACTTGGAGAATGTCCTATGAGCAATATCACATGCTATCTTTGTGAAGGCCGAGATCATTGCCCATCCCAATGTCCTTTGGATCCAATTGTAACCGCCGTGACTCAGCATTAGCGAGAGGATTTGCGAGCCGCCGTTGCTTAAGATTTAGCGAAAGGAGGAGGACTGTCATCTACACTTGCTAGATCACTTGAAAAATTGAAGGAGAAATATTCCGACCTTGTCCATCCACCTCAGGAGAACGGTGATGGGTTGTCACCAACAAGTTGTTTCTGGTGTGATGAACAAGGTCACTATGCCAGAAGATACCCTGTGAAGCAACAAGTATCAACTCTCATGACATACAACATATCACATGTAGGCATATCTCACAAGACATGATTGTGCTACTACTGTCGTGAGTCAGGCCATATGGTTAAGCTGTGCTCACAAAAAAGTCAATCAATTCCTATAGCCATAGCTACTCTAGAAGCCACCTCAGTTAAGATCATCACACTAGGAGTGAGTGGTGAAGCTACAAGAGCAGCTCGTCCAAGGAGTCTGATGAAGAAGACGCGTTTGAATTGAGACTCTACTAAGGGAGTCTAGAACATGATTTTTCTTTAGGCAATGTAATGTTTCATGCACAAAAGAGTGACTATTCATGGAACCTTTTGTAAGAATTCTCTAGTTAAGGAAAGGAAATAAAAATGGTTCATATGCTGGTATGCAAAGTTTTGAAACAAGAGTGTTAATGAAGATCATATGTTTTCCATAGTTTACCTCATAACGATTTGTGTGAAATGATGGCCATAGAGCTAGGACTTGGAGCTATGAGAGCAGTGAGATGTCATGGTATGAGCCACTATTTTGTCATGGCAGAAGGTAATGTAAAAGTGAGCTTGAAGATTATAAATTTGGGTTAAATCTTAAGCACTTGGAAGTATGCCAATGTCAGTGTAGACTATTCGCAGAGCATGTGTGTGACACTACGGAATAGTGTGACATTATAAAATGTGAAATTGGAGATTAAAACTTTACGGTATGAGGTTTAATCGTGTTGCCGGGCCGATTCGGGGTGTTTGGGCCCTTCTGGGGGAGTGTAGGCCTTGGGGGAACAAATTGGGCCATTGGGGGAGGCTATTGGGCCATGTGGGGAAGATGGGAGGGGGGCAGCATAGCCTGCCCATGCGGCCCCCGAAACCCTAGGGTGCTTCCCACCTCCTCCTCCTCCCACTCCTAGCCGCCACCCCTCCTTACGCCTCCACCCCTTCCCCCTTCCTCCCCCACCTCCCCTAGCCGGCCCTAGGAGAGATCCACCCCCATCCCTTGCTGCCACACCCTTCCATACCATTGTGCTCTCCATCGGGAAGCTCCGCGACGAGGAGATCCGGCGGTTCCGGCGCGAGGAAGAAGATCGGGGAACCGGGAGGAGAAGTTTTGGCGTTCATCGTTCGTCGGGCAAAGGTATGGCTATGGGTGATCCTTGGGGATGGTATAGGTGCTGTGCTAGAGGGTGTTTCGATGCTTTTATATCAAGAGGTGGTGCTGTGATTGGGTAGATTGGATGAAAACTAGAGATTGCATAGTTTTCTGTTTCGGGCAGATTGGGCACACGACCTAGGGTTTGAGTTTTCGCAATTTTAGAGTCAGAATTTGGTCGTCCACCTATTGAATAAGTTGTAGGAAATTAAATTACCTTTAATTGGACACTAAGAACGTCCAATTCCACCTAGCCGTTTGAAAGTTATGGCTGTTTTACCGAACGTGTTCAAAACTGTGACGAGATTGGAACAGATTACGTTGTTCTGTAGATTAAACAATTTTAGATGCCGAATCAGCTTATCCCAATACTTAAAAAAAGCTAGGAAATTTTCTATGCTTCGAGAAAATGTACTCTTTCATTTGATTTGGAGTTTCTACGCCCAAGATATGGCCTTCCGAAGGCTGATGTCCCGTTGGACAGATTCTCTGTTTTTCGGTTTTGGGAGTAGTTTGCGAAGTCGGGGTAGATGAACGATTGTGAACTGTTTTGTGGGCACGTTTTCAGTGTGTGGTATCCATGTGCAGGTGGTGTGACCCCGATAGTGCCCTGATCCTCTCGCCAATCCGTCGTCCGCGGTTAAGGCAAGTGTATTTGTAGGATCGAAGTATACGAATATAGCAATCAGAGGGGGGGTGAATGATTGTGCGGAAGCTAAAACCAAATTCTTGACCTATTAAAAGTTCACCCCAAAACAGAACCAAATAATTGCCTCGTTTTCGACAAAAACAGAATGACAGAGGTTTGGTAAAACGAGAATTCCCGGAGATCCAAACGTCGAAACGATCTGAAATTTGGACACAAGAAACTAGATTCCAATACGAATCGAACCCAAAAAGAATCAGCTCGATCTGACTTACGGATCAAAAGTTATGAGCTTCGCAAGCTTGCTGATCCAGAACTTGACGAGAATCAATCTAATCAAAACTTCAAGATTAAACAAGAACGACAAAAGATTGATCAACTAGACTTTGAGAAACACTAGATCAATACCCTAGAGAGGTTTTTGATGGATCAAATCAAGATAAAACTTGAAGAACAAAAACCAATCTAGAACTAGAACAAGCATGCAAACAAGAACCAAAACAGAAAATACCGTGGCCACGTGGTTACACTGTAGCACGCAAAATCTTGGAAGAATTGATCTTTATTTCTTGTCTAAAATACTCTCATCAAAAGAGTACAAACCCTAAAACCAAGCTCAAAGCTTGATGCGCCAGCTCTACTTGGTGCCTTCAACAGAGACCCCCACCTATTTAAAGCACCTAACCCATTGCAAGGAGTTGAATTCGATTCCTATTCCCTAGAAGGAATCAGATTCCAACTCAACTCTACTTGGCCCAACCAGGCCGAGTACAACTTCTGCACGCTGCATGGCAACCCTACCATACTCACGTGACTAACACTTTGCACGCTGTATGGCCACCGCCATACTCACGTGACTAACACTTTGCACGCGAATGACCTCCTGCCATTCTCACGTGATCAACCATTCTTCATGTGCACCATTCTCTTAGCCCGAACGCCCCGCATGACATCCTGACTACTCAAGACCTCGGTTCCTCTGAACCTAGTCCCCGAACCTCAGTTCCTCCATGAACCTAGTTCCGGTCCCGCCATCGACCACATTCGTCGAGCAATACCGCACATGAACAAACCACAAAACAAATGAGCACAAGTCCACGACTTGACTCAATGTCAATCCATGCAACTACTCACATGAGCATTGCATAAAGTCCACTTCAAAACACACATCATGAAATCATTACAAATTTCAAATTCACATTCAAAATTCAAATCCAAATCGCCAAAACTCCTAATTGAGCGAAAACGATCTACGACGGACAAACAAAGTTGGTCCGCTGTATAAGGAAAAGTTTCGTTCCAAGAAGCCAACCAAACGCCGAAAAACACGTTCTCACAAACACAAACAAAGTTGGTCCGCTGTACATGCAAAAATGGCTTCGGGCCATGAGCTCAAAACATGTTCACAAATGCATCTAAAACATCGGTCCGCCGCAGTATGGGAAACTTACTGCTTTCTGAGAATTTTGTCCGCGCTAATGCGAATCTTTAATTTTTCTTGTCAAATTGTCAAAACACATGAACAAACACATTTTGCAAATTCAAATCTAAGTTAATTTTTCTAGCCTAAAGCCAATTTTTCAGCACATGATTTCACAATCTCCCTTGATGAAAACATTGGCAACACCACTTAGAATTGAATCATTTGGCATTCACTTTACAAAGATTTTGAAATCCAAAGGATCAAAGACCAAAGTAAGAAAACACAGAAATCCCTCTTGACCAAAATGCAAAACAAAAATCTCCTGAGAATGAAAATGTGTGTGAATGTGCAATGCCCAAAAATTTCAAAAATTCTCCAAACTTCTCCCAAAATTCTCAAATTTCCAAATACAACTCTCCCTTTTCCTTTAAACTTTTCAAAGAAAGATTTCCAAATTTCTCCCCCTTTGACAATGGATTCATCAAGAGTACAAGAGAGAACAGCTCAAAATTTTTCCTCAAACAATGATTTCACCAAGAGAAACAAGGGAGTGCCAAGATAGGAAAAGATGAGCCTCATTCGATCATATAACCTTATATATCACATAATATGCAAAATACATGATCTTGATGTGATTTTAACAAGTTAGGGGAATGACATGCATCTCAACCTCAATTTAGTCAACTATAGCCAAGTACTAAGCAAGATCTTAGCGTAAAAGCAAGACTTTAAAAATTGAAGCAACTAACAACTTAGGCGAGCAAGTAGTTTCAACTCCAATCTAGTAGACCAATTTAATCTTTAAACAATAAGTTGCATGTGGCATGCTTGAAGCATACTTCTTTTATTTTCTAGGAGTGGCATGCTTGAAGCATACATCTTATCTTTGAGGGAATGGCATGCTTGAAGCATACATCTTATCTTTTAGGAAAGCACCTCAAGCACATAACTTGAGGTTTTTTGCTTTTAACAACCCCTTTTATTGATTCCCTTTTCTTTTCATTTTTCTTTGATTATAAACATGCAAAAGTGATTAAAAGGTCTTATGAAAGAGTAAAGTTGAAACCACACTTGCTTCATAGCCCAAATTTGTCAAGAGGATTCAATATCAAGCCTAGAAGAGTAAGATATCCAGCAGCATTTAGCTATAGGTAATCAGTCCAGGGAATTCCACAATGTCATTTTTAGTTCAAGTGAGACAATTAGATTATCATATATTAGCTCAATTACATAACATATAAAGAAATATGATAAAGTGAGCTCATCAAGTGAAAGAACTTGGCAAAGAAACTCCCTCAAAACAATCCCATTGATGAACAATTCCAAGTTCTCCCTAATAAAAGCAAAACGAGAAGAAGACAAAGGTTTTGTAAAATGTCTCGCCAATTGATGTTCAGTATCCACATGGTGAAGCACAATATTTTCTTTTCAACATGATCTCTAAGAAAGTGAAATCCAATATCAATATGCTCAAGAAAGGGGATTATTCAAGAGGTGGCAATTAACCAAATCAATTCAACATCCTCCAAAGTCGAGAATAAGCGCTAAACTAATGCATAAGGAAGCGTAAAGCCAAATGCCAAAATCTTGAGTACCATGGAGATACTCGAAAGTTCACTTGAATGCTTGTCGATGTGAAGCACGTGGGAAGCTTGAAAACAAGCACACACAAGCACGTGGGGAAGAGAGTCTCTCATGTAAACCTCTAATTATCTCGCCTCAGCAAAGATTATCATCATCTTTATGAACAAAGACACCCTCCCTCAACATATGCACTTGTACCGCATCATTTGAACTAGTGCCTTTTGCTAAAAATGTATGGAAGAAGCATCTCCAAAGGCAACACTTTCAAAGATGAGATGCACGAGTGAAGGAGAACCAAATCTTATCCAATGAACATATGAAGTGAGCATCCGGAATTCACTAGCTACATGTTCCTCTCCTCGTGAGAAGCCTACATAGAAGCAGAAGTGTCGAGGTCTCTGCATCAAAGAAATAAGATGTTTAGGAATCCAAGATCAGACACACGACGGACAACAAAGAGGCACAACACAAGCAAATCTTATGCACAAAATCAAATTTGCCTTTTCTCATGTTTATAGGAACAGTTTTGCCAACACTCTAGGCGCATAGTGAGAAGCAAAGTGTGCTCTTCTCAAGTTAGACCTAGCTTTAGTCATTTCTTTCCTTGTTTGTCTGGCTAGTCTAAAGCAAAAATCTACTAGATGTCCATCTCTACCACAATGAGTGCAAGTGTACTTAACATGATGTTTGGCTTTAGAAGTAGAAGCATCATTTGCATTCATCATAGTAGAAGATAACACTCAGAGACTTAAAGACAATTTTCTTAGGCTCATTGATAATTTCAAATTTTCCACTTTCAAGTGTTTTGACAATAACGATGGGAGCATGTGATTTATAATGAGCATAAGAATCAAAACCTAAACCTTTGTTCTAGCGCTGACTTTTGATTGATCCAAAATCATGTTTAGGTTTTTCTTGCCATTAGTGAAACGTTCCAAAGAATTTTGCAAGTAATCAACTTTCTTAGCAAGAGTTAAACAATTATTATGCAGGAACATCTACTTTTCCTTTTTGCTTAAGCATAAGTTGAGCATGAGAGAATTTCATGTGAAAGCAAATTAACAGTTAATTGAGAAACCCTAGCATTTGCATCTTTCAATTTTAATTCAAGAGTTGAGCATTTAGAACAATAAGTTGAACTATGCAAATCATCATTGGAACAGCTAGCATGTACAACATGTTTCTCATTTTTCTCATTTAGATGCAACAAAAGAGCATGTTCTTTCCTAAGCAAGGTGAGCTCATTGTAAATTAAGTCACATGATTTGCATGTATCATCACTAGGAATCAAAGTCTTAAGTCTAGCAATTTCAGCATTCAATGATTCAATAATGAAATCATGTTTCTTAATTTTCTTATCTCGCTTGTCAAGCAATTTTCCAAGACGAGCAACAGCAATAGCTAATTCATCATAAGAGGATCTACCTCATTGAAGTCGCTGCCGTGGTCGCCCTCGGTGAAGCTTATCCTTGCTGCTTGCCATGAGACATAATCCTATCAAATCATGCTTGCTTGGAGTTGCATCATCTTATTCGCTCTCTCCGAGTCCACATCGCCAAATTGACTTGTTCAAGAGCGAAAGAACTCAGTGAACCACCTTATGCGGTTGATGAAGCTCTTCTTCTTCCTATCGCTTGACTAGAACCTTTCTTCTCATTCCTTATGTCGTTGTCCTTCTCCTCCTTTGATGTTTTTCCTGCAAGCTTAGGACAATTTGTGCGAATATGGTCGAGGTCACCACACTCATAGCATCTTGGAGGACCACCTCTCTTCTCATTCTCACATTCTCAGCAAAGCTTTGTTAAAGCGAGAAGAGAGTAGTGCGAGATCTTCTTCAGAAACTCTTCAAGTTGCTCATCTGTTAAAGAAGACATGGAAGACAAAGGCAAAGCTAGAAGAAGAATTTGCATTTGACATGTTAGGGTTAGAGATCAAAGCAATTGATTTAATGTTACCCTTCTGGCAAGAACATCCAACTCATGAGTTTTCAACTTAGAGTAAAGAACATCTAATGTGAGTGTGCTCATGGTAGTAGATTCTTGTATAGATGTTACTTTCATCTCCCACACCGACATGTCCAAAGCACTAAGCAATTGTCTAGCATTAGCAGATCATCAAAGCTAACTCAACAAAGACGCAAATTGCTAAGAATCTTATTAAAACGTGCAAAGAAGTCATCTACCGACTCACCGGTTTCATCTCAAATCGCATGTATTCTTTTTTTGTAAAGATCTTGACTGAACCTCTTTAATAGTGTTAGAACCCTCATGGTAATCACACAGAGATTTCCATACCTCATATGCAGATCGAAGATGAATCACACGATCAAGTCGCTCGTCCCAAGCCTTGATGATCAAGTTGCGCGCTTACTATTTGCTTCAACATGTCGCGATTGGTGTCGTTGACGTTGTCGCTTGCAGGGACATCATATGGTTTGTAGACCTTCTCCCAAATTGCGAATCCTCGAGCTTGGATGAACGCCTCCATCTTGGCCTTCTAAAACTGAAAATCAACACCATTGAACACACAAGGTTTTGTCGAATAATGATCCATTGATCTAATCACCGATTAAGATAGATTAGAAAAACCTTGCTCATACCACTTGTAGGATCGAAGTATACCGAATATAGCAATCAGAGGGGGTGAATGATTGTATGGAAGCTAAAACCAAATTCTGACCTATTAAAAGTTCACCCCAAAACAGAACCAAATAATTGCCTGTTTTCGATAAAACAGAATGACAGAGGTTTGGTAAAACGAGAATTCCCGGAGATCCAAACTGCTGTCGAAACGATCTGAAATTTGGACACAAGAAACTAGATTCCAATACGAATCAGACCCAAAAAGAATCAGCTCGATCTGACTTACGGATCAAAAGTTATGAGCTTCTGCAAGCTTGCTGATCCAGAACTTGACGAGAATCAATCTAATCAAAACTTCAAGATTAAACAAGAACGACAAAAGATTGATCAACTAGACTTTGAGAAACACTAGATCAATACCCTAGAGAGGTTTTTGATGGATCAAATCAAGATAAAACTTGAAGAACAAAAACCAATCTAGAACTAGAACAAGCATGCAAACAAGAACCAAAACAGAAAACATCAGTGAGCGACGTGGTTACTCAGAGTACGCAAAAATCTTGGAAGAATTGATCTTTATTTCTTGTCTAAAATACTCTCATCAAAAGAGTACAAACCCTAAAACCAAGCTCAAAGCTTGATGCGCTCAACTCTACTTGGTGCCTTTCAACAGAGACTTCACCTATTTAAAGCACCAACCCACAAGGAGTTACGAATATCATTCCTATTCCTAGAAGGAATCCGTATCCAACTCAACTCTACTTGGCCCAACCAGGCCGAGTACAACTCTTGCACGCCGTATGGCAACCCTACCATACTCACGTGACTAACACTTTGCACGCCAGATGGCCACCTGCCATACTCACGTGACTAACACTTTGCACGCGAATGACCTCCTCGCCATTCTCACGTGACTAACCATTCTTCATGTGCACCATTCTCTTAGCCCGAACGTCCCGCATGACATCCTTGACCACTAAGACCTCGGTTCCTCCTGAACCTAGTCCCGAACCTCGCCTCCTCCATGAACCTAGTTCCGGTCCCACATCGACCACATTCGCCTTCGAGCAATACACCGCACATGAACAAACCACAAACAAATCCGGCACAAGTCCACGACTTGACTCAATGTCAATCCATGCAACTACTCACATGAGCATTGCATAAAGTCCACTTCAAAAACACATCATGAAATCATTACAAATTTCAAATTCATTCAAAATTCAAATCCAAATCGCTCAAAACCTTAATTGAGCGAAAACGATCACTGACGGACAAACAAAGTTGGTCCGCTGTATAAGGAAAAGTTTCGCTCCAAGAAGCCAACCAAACGCTGGAAAAACACGCTCACAACGGACAAACAAAGTTGGTCCGCTGTACATGCAAAAATGGCTTGGTCATGAGCTCAAAAACATGTTCACAATGGACCCAAAAACACCGTCTGGCCGCAGATGGGAAACTTCATCGCTTCTTGAGAATTTTGTCCGGGCTAATGCGAATCTCTATCAAGCTTCTTGTCAAATTGTCAAAACACATGAACAAACACATTTTGCAAATTCAAATCTAAGTTAATTTTTCAGTTCAAAGCCAATTTTTCAGCACATGATTTCACAGTATTGGAATGGGTATCGTGTTGTATGTTGCTAGTCTTGACTAGATGCAAATGGATTACATGATATGATATCTTGTCATGATTAGTGTTTGCCCATGATATGATGAAAATAGTATGTTATGATGCTATGCAATGACTAGTTGTTTATGTTTATGGCATATGTTGCATATATGGCATGAAAACTGGCCCGGTCGGTGAGAAAGTCATAACTAATCCGGTAAGGTCGGTGAGAAAGTTATGACTAATCTGGAACGCCATTAAGTAAGTCCTACCTCGTGATTCCATCCATGGTTTATGAATGGAAGCGAGGAGTAGGCACCCTCCATCTACGGGATGGGAGGGGAAAGAGGGTGCACGCCGACGGGTGTGCATTCGACAATACCGGTATGTGCTTCAAGGAGACATGTGCATTGCATTATATGATGATGTTATATGATGATGTAATATGATGATGATATATGAAGAGGTCAATGTGATGCATTCAATGTGTATATGAGATGTTTATGATGTTGAATATGAAAAGTGGTGATGAATGTATTGAATTGTGTTTCTTGTTTCCATTGCAATATACATGCTGAGTGATGAACTCACGCTTGTGTTTTATGTTGTTTTTAGGTACCATGAAGCCGGCATGTGGGAAAGGGCATTAGCTACACTTCTACACGTAGCTTCACACTTATAAACAGTTTAATCATTTTGAGTCATGATAATAATGAATAGTGCCATGAAACTTGGTGTATGGCTTGGTTTGAGCTTAAGTTCATCGTTTGATTCGTTATAATTTGTGGAATGGTTGATTTCCTTATTTTAGACATAAGTGATGCTATATCAATTGTTATTTATGTTTTAGATGTCTCTTATCATGTTATACCTTGCCTTATTATTATTGTTGCTTCAATTCATGGAAAAACAAAGGAGATGCTGCCGAAATTTTCGGTTTTAGCATTTACTCCTTTGCTGTAATTTATCATTATCTGTGGTATTTAGATGTTGTTTAGTCTATGTTTGGTGACATCCAGGCATACTAGATGCCGGGATGTTACAGTTGGTATCAGAGCCAGGTTCAGGTCCGTGGAATGTGAATGTAGTAATTTACTCTAGAGTAAACTAAAATATTGACTTGGAAAAGTAGAAACATGGCATAGGTTTACTTGTTAAAATTTGGCCTTAGGGCAATAAACTTAAAATCTGAAATAGTTTGGTTAACTAATTTAAAACTTGACACACTCGGATGCACAGTAGGAAGGGTATGGGTACCGATGCTATCCGTTTAAATATTGTATTTATGCTATGATGTTAAATGCTGCATTTTGATGAAGTATGATGTTATATTTATGAAAGTATTGATTGAGATGCTATATGTTTGATACAGTGGGGTTGTGGTGCCGAAGGGTTTCGGTCACCTCTTTTTGTTCTTAGTAAGGGTGTGGTTTGACGGTGTGGCCGGTTAACGCCATCACCGAAGAATTTTAACCCCTGTAGGAGAAGAGTGCTTATCCTTTCTGTTGTAGTTCGGGTAGTTGGTTGGAGTCAAATGGAAGAGTTGATGGTGGATCCTTTTGGATTTCTTTTACCGTTCTAACGATCGGTTTGGGTTGGTTTCTGTGGTTTTAAGTGATTGGAAATCAAGGAAAGGTGCTTGGTGTTGAGTTTTTCGCTGATGGTATTTAGGCGGTTTTTGTTTGGTTTTGCCTTCTTTGGTTGAAGACAAAGAAGAAGAGTTTAGTGCTATGCCTATTTTGGATTGCCATTTCAGTTTTGGTGTCCGGCTTTGTTGATTGCTTTACGGAGGAAGCTTTCGATTTATTCTTGTGTTTGTCTTTCTCCGGGATTAGCAGAGTTTGTGGTGTTGTGCCAGACCTGGTGATCAGGGCTGAGGTATGTGTCTTTGTAAGAGTAAGGGGGATGTTTGATATCATCTTTTGACTTGGTTGGGAGATCATCCCTGAAAACCCGGTTGTTTCGTAGAAGTTTGGAGTTTGGTGTTAAGGCTTTATCTGAAAAGGAGTTGGTTAATCGTTTGGTCTTCCCTCTTGCATCCATCTTTCGTGGAAGTTGTTGATTTCGAGATTGGTGGAGTAGCTGCATGTCAGCATTTGGGAATTTAAAGAGTTGATTTTTCTTGTGTTTTATGGTTGGGTTTTCTGGAAAGAAAGGTGTTTTGGGGTGTTCTTTTCTTGAGAAACTGTGGTTTTCTTAAGAGTGGAGTGCGTGGCCCACGTAGATGTTCAAGAAGTTAAGTGTATGTCGAGGAGTTAGAGTTTTCAGATGATGTGGGTTATTGATTCTGTCAAAGTGATTGTGTTGGTTGTTTAAAGACAACTTAAACTATTGTGTTGATAGAGTTGATGAATCGAGATGATAGGTGATCCAAAGTGAAAGTAAATTAGTGTTTTATGCAGAGTGTTGTGAGTTATGGGAGTTATCGGAAGTTAGAGATTAGTAAGTGTTGATTGCGGTTGAGAAGGTCTAGAACTTCCTGGGTGACAAATTAGTATAGTGAGGTTATGGTGTAAAGACTTGAGGATTGTTGGGTTTGTTGTTTAAGGGTTGAGTACACGGTGAATCGGCAAGATGACTTAATTGATGGGTAATCAAAGAATAGGGATATGGAATGATTGTAGGAAAGGTTGAAATTGTCCTTGACAGGTGTCTGTCTGGGATCCGTAGTTATGGAAGATGTCTAATGGAGATTGTTTTAAGTGGTTAGAATTATTCATTGGTTGGATAAACTAGGGATATTGAGTAAGTACCTTATGGTTTGTGCGAGAGGCATTTGTTGTTTATGCCAAAATAAGTGATGAAGAGATGTGTTTTAAGCTTGGGATAAACAGTTGTATGAATGATGAGTCATAGTGGTTGGTAGACCAAAAGAAGAAGTTGACGTGAGTCTTATGTTGAGGTAACTAGTAAGTTCGTTGTGCCGAAGTGGTGAGAACGTGATTCTCCTTGTTGATTGTTATAAGATAGACATGGATAGAGTTTGTTGATCATATTACCGGTGGTGGTTACATGATTAGTAGGAAGTGTTTTTATCAAAGATTAGATGTTGTAACTTGTGTTCAACAGTGTTGGACTTCTCAGGATTTGGTGATTATGAAATCCTTAATGGCTAAGAGTATTGGAATGCGAAAAAAAGGTGGGATTCGAGTCGAACCTTCTTTTAAAGGTTTACGGATTTAAATGAATTTATAAACTTTCTGGGAGTGCCTGCCCTTTTGTTAGGGCATCTTGATTAGTGTGCAATAGATCTCCCCTGAGTAAGTGGCATCTTGTCAAGTTACGAATTTGACTTTGATGATTGGAAATATGGATGAAAGAGTAGTTTTGGGAGTAAACGGCTGATGGATTCCGAAATATTGTATGTTATTGAATCATGCCAATCTTTGATTTGGCAAATTTGTTTAGCTTAGGCTATGAGTATGGATTTTCACCCAAAAGTTTGTAGTGGATCGCGCTCTTTCGCGTTCAACTGAATTATCTTTGGAAACCATACGTAAAGGAAGTAAATGGACATGGTGGTTTTAGAGTTGATTTTATTTGGAAAATGTGTGCGGTGTTTGCTAGTGCTTTAAAAAGTGGATCTTATGAATGTTCCATGAGTGATTTTGCTGGTGAAGTGTTTTCTTTTGGGAATGAGCCTATAAAATTGTGACACTACGGAATGGTGTGCCATTATAAAATGTGAATTTTGAGGTTAAAAACATTATGGAATGTGGAATTTGAGGTGGAAACCATATGGTATGAGGTTTATTTGCGTTTCCGAGCCGATTTCGGGAGTTTGGGCCTTTCCAAGGGTGTTTGGGCCTAAGGGAAGGGGTCGTGGGCTTTGGTGGGAAGGAGTTTGAGTCCAAATAGGAGTAGGAGACCTGGTTGGGGGCTTCCCCCATCCCTTATTGCGCCCCCACCCCTGCCCATGCGCCCCATCTCTATGCCCTAGCCGCCACCTCCACCTCCACCTCCCGCTTCAATTCATGGAAAAACAAAGGAGATGCTGCCGAAATTTTCAGTTATAGCATTTACTCCTTTGCTGTAATTTATCTTAATGTATGGTATTTAGATGTTGTTTAGTCTATGTTTGGTAGCATTCGGGCATACTAGATGCCGGGGTGTTACAATTGGTATCAGAGCGGGCTGTAGGTCCCTGGAATGTGTATTTTTAGTGTCATGCTATAGGGTACAACTAAAATGTGATGTGGAATAACTTAGAAATATGGCTTAGGTTTTAACTAAAATTTTGTCATAGGATAGCAACATTAAAACTTGCAAAAGTGGAATAACTAATCTAAAATTTGACACACATGGATGCACAGTAGGAAAGGGTATGAGTGTCGTTTCTTTACGCTTAAACGTTGTATTTAAGCTTCGATGTTGAATGCTTCATTTGATAATGCATGTTGCTATGTTTATGAGATAAAAGATTGAATTGTGCTTGTTCTGGTGATAAAGTGGGGTTGTGGTGCCGAAGGGTTTCGGTCACCACTTTTGTTCCTAGTAAGGGTGAGGTTTGACGGTGTGGCCGGTTAGCGCCATCACCGAAGAACTATTAACCCCTGTAGGAGAAGAGTGCTTACCCCTTTCTGTCGTAGATCGGGTAGTTGACTAGAGTCACATAGAAGAGTTTGGTGGTGGATTCCTTCATATGTTCCGTAGGCGGTCGGTTTCGGTTGATTTTCTTGGTTTTAGTTGATTGAAATCAAATGAAAAGTGTTTGGAATTGGTTGTTCGTGGAGTGTCCCTTCGTTGTTTCTTGGTTTTGTCTTCCTTGGTTGAAGACGAAGAAGAGGAATTTAGCGTTGCGCCTTTTTAGTTGCCTTTTTATGCTTTGACACCGGTTTTGTTGGTTGCCTTGCAAAGAAAAGTATAGTTTTGGTTCTTGTGTGTCTTACTCTGAGTTTCAAAGAAGTTTTTGAAGCGTGTGCAAAAAGTTAAGTTGTGTCGATTTATGTTTTGTGCCTTTCTCTGCGAGGGTTTATTTGATTGTTTGGTTCCCTCCTGTGGGAGTCTTTGAGATTGAAAAGTGTTTTGGAGAAATCCTTTTGCATGACCAAGTTTGGGTTTGTCTCCTTGCAATTTGAGAGTCAAGTTTCCTTATGAATTTGGGATGAGTTTTAAAACTAAAATGCTACAAACAAAGTAAGTAGTCTTTTGACTAAAATCGGTCGTCCCTAGTAAGAATTGTTGTTTAGCATATTTTGTAGCATGTACCAATGTGGTTAATGGGATGACGTATTGTTAAGTTAATTTGTGAGTTGAAACAATTCAATGCGGTTGTTATCACTAGCTTGAGAATAAATAGACTAACTAGTGTTGTAGTTTACTCTTAGCGAGAATGATTGAATGTGTTAATGTACATGTTTAGAATCTGTTGCTTTGCTTTAAAAGCGCTTATGACCCCCCGATTATGTTTAAAGTTTTAAACCCTGATGCATAGTTAAAACATTAAGATGATGTAGACGGCTGTTATTGTTAATGAAACTTTGCTGGTTGTTTAAAGATGTTCTAATCTAATGGAATAATAAAGATATTTAATTTGTGTTGCCTAGTGACTTTAATTTGGAAGTTGATTAGAGTTGCTATTTATGTTGTTGCAAACTACTAGTATATTTGGAAGTATGCAGTTGTGTCTCTACAATGTTAGTATTGATATCAATTGAGAAGACATAAGACTTATTGTTAATGATGTTGTTAAGGGCAGTGTTAATGCTAGTATTCAATCTATTTTAATAGTTGGAGTATGTTGTGTAGTGACAATTTTGTTGTAACCTATGTATAGGGTAGCTAAAAGCAATGTTGTTGATTGATGATTATGCAAATTATTGATATTGATGACTTGGTAGTGTTGTTAGTTGTTGGAAACCATCGATCCAATAGAGAAAAGTGTAAAACTGTGGTATTATTGTCGAGTGCATGTTGTGATGGGATGAACAATGGATAATAATCATGATGTAGAATTTTATCCTTAATGAATGCATGTCTTAGAGTCAAATTTACGAACTTTGTCTTATGGAGATAATATCTACCTGTTGAAGTCATTTATTGATTGGACAAGTTTCAATTGTCAAGATGTTGACGTATGGATGGTATAAAATTGATAGGATAATTATGCTAAAGTATTTGTTGAAGTATTATGTTTTAGAATGAGAATAGGATGTTGTATGATGTGTTTGTCTTTGGGGAACAGGATGAGGTAGTATTAGTTGGATGCCTTTTTGATAAGCATCATAAACCTTAATTAGAAGTGTTGGGAATGGTAACTAGAGAAAGAAATTGTTATGTAAATTTTGTTAAATCCGGTTGGACTCTCTTGATGAGTAAATAGTGATTTTTGAATGCTTAAATGGTAAGTGTAGTGGAATACAAGTTATGTTGGGATTCATGCTGAGCTGGTGTTTAAAACCCTTTCAACTGGTGTGGTTGTTTGCCATTTTGGTTGAATGCCTTCGGTCAAGGTATTCCTTGTGTTGTGTTTCCGAGTTTCCCTAAAACCCGTATCTATTGGTGCCAATCTTTGGTTTTGGCTATTTTGTTTAATTTGCGTTATGAGTATGGATTTTCACCCAAAAGTTTTTGAGTGGATCGCGCTCCTTCGCGTTCACCCTGAATTATCTTTGGAATAAATTTTAACGAAAGCAGATGGACATAGTGGGTTGTGTTGGAAACTCTGGAGATTTAATTTGTAACTCTTTTTGACTGGAGTTGGATTTATTTGCATAACGTGTGTGGTGTTTGCAAGTGCTCCAAAAGGTGGTTTTTATGGATGTTTCATCGGTGATGTTGTTAGCAAAGTGTTCTCTTTTGGGATATGAGTTTCCCTTTCTTTTGAGAAAATATGTGGCGGTTGTGTGTACAGATGTTTGACTTTGGAGTCGATGTTCTTTTCCAAAATGTTAATTTTAGTTAAAATGCGATGTTTTGCAAGTTTAGTTTTCAATTTACGTGGCTTCCTATACGATGTGGTGTTCCTATTAATGGTGTTGCTGTCATAGTTTATATGAATTTCGCAGCTATCGATGTTAATTGTGTTTCAATCATGTGATACCGAGGAAGAAGTATTTTGGTGGATGACTATTTGGTATTGTTGTTACATGAAGAATGAATGGTGAAAAGGAAGCATGACATTGTTATAGATGTTTAATGATGAAAGAGTCGATGAGCCAGGTCGGTGAGAAAGTCATATATGGATATATGACTAATCCGGAGTGCTCTTGAAAAATTGTGACACTACGGAATGGTGTGCCATTATAAAATATGAATTTTGAGGTTAAAAACATTATGGAATGTGGAATTTGAGGTGGAAACCATATGGTATGAGGTTTATTTGCATTTCTGGGCCGATTTCGGGAGTTTGGGCCTTTCCGAGGGAGTTTGGGCCTAAGGGAAGGGGTCGTGGGCTTTGGTGGGAAGGAGTTTGAGTCCAAATAGGAGTAGGAGACCTGGTTGGGGGCTTCCCCCAGCCCTTATTGCGCCCCCACCCCTGCCCATGCGCCCCATTTCTATGCCCTAGCCGCCACCTCCACCTCCCCCTCTCCCTCTTGCATGCGCCCTGCCCCTTGGGCTCTCCCCTTGCGCCACCACCCTCTCCACCACCTATCCACCTCCCTTGCTGCCCCTAGGGGAGATCCTCACCTCAACACCTCGAAGATCCATCCATTGGAGCGCTCCGCGACGAGGAGATCCGGTGGATTTGGAGCGAGGAAGGAGATCGCGCGAACCGGGAAGAGATCTATTGGGTTTTCGTGCGTCGGGCGAAGGTATGGCCATGGGAATCCTTGGGGTTGGTCTAGGTACTGTTCTTAGGGTCATTATTTTGTTTTTAGATCAATTGGTGGTGCTGGAATTGAGTAGATTAGACGAAATCTAGAAGTTGCCATGTTCTCTGTTTCGGGCAGCATGAGCAGTCGACCTAGGGTTTGGGTTTTCGTCAATTTAGATTCGGAATTTGGTCAGCCGCCTGTTGAAGAAGTTGTAGGTAATTTCAATACCTTTTAGTGGGTATAAAGAAAGTGTAATTCTGATCAGCCGTTTGAAAGTTATGGCTATTTTACCGAGCATGTTAAAATCCGTGACGTGATTGGAACAGATCACGGTATTTTGTAGATTAAACAAGTTTAGAGTCCGAATCAGCTTTTCCATGTACTTAGAAAAAGTTAGGAAAATTCCTAAGCTACGCGAGGATGTACTCGTTTAATTGATTCGGAGTCTTAGAACCCGAGTTATGCCTTTTGGAAGGCTGTTGTCCCGACGGGACAGAACCTCTGTTTTTGGGTATTGCGAGTAGTTGGCAATGTCGGGGTAGATGAGGGTTTGCGTACTGTTTTGTGGACATGATTGTGAGTGTGTGGTACCTATGCGCAGGTGGTGTGACCCTGGGAGTGCCTCCTACTTCTCGCCAATCCATCGCCCGTGGTTGAGGCAAGTGTATTGGAATGGGTAGCGGGTTATAGTTTGCTTGATCGATTGTGATTGAAATTTAATATATGATATGTTCACATGCCATGCTTTAATTATTTCCAATGATATGATGAATATGCTTACTATTCTATGAAGCCATGTGTTAATGTACAAGTGATTTATGATGTTGGCATGTTTGCATACATGACATGATACATGGCCCGGGCGGTGAGAAAGTCATAACTAGTCCGGGGAAGGTCAGAGAGAAAGTTATGACAATTCCGGAGAGCCAATGAGTAAGTCCTACATCGTGATTCTATCCACCGCGGTGTGGGAAAGCGAGGAGTAGGCACCCTCCATCTTCGGGATGGAAGGGGGGAGAGGGTGCACACCGACGGGTGTGTACTCAACCATACCGGTATGAGTTTCCAGGAGATATGTGCATCGCATTGCATTGCATCGCATTATATGAGGATGTGATATGATGATGATATATGATGATGTCAATGATATGCTTATGAGGATGTGATATGATGATGATCTATGATGATGTCAGTGATATGCTTACGCTATGAATATGAGATGTGTATGATGTTGTATGTGAAAAGTGGTGATGAAGGTATTAGAATGTATTTTCTTATTCCATTGCAATATACTTGCTGAGTGATGAACTCACGCTTGTGTTTATGTTGTTTTTCTTAGGTACCATGAAACCGGCATGCGGGAAAGGGAGCTAGTCACACGTCATCACTTAACATCACACATAGAAACAATGACATGTTCCTTCCTTTAAATTATGATGGTTAATTTGTGTGCTTGGTTTCCTCATTTACTTCGTTTGGCTAATGAGATGGTTGGAATCTTTATTCTAGTCTTACTGCTGCTAGAACCTTTATTATTCATAATTTAGATCTCATTCTTTATACTATATCCTGTGATCATATTGTTGTTGCTTCAATTCATGGAAAAACAAAGGAGATGCTGCCAAAATTTTCGGTTATAGCATTTACTCCTTTGCTGTAATTTATCTTAATTTATGGTATTTAGATGTTGTTTAGTCTATGTTTGGTAGCATTCGGGCATACTAGATGCCGGGGTGTTAAAGTTGGTATCAGAGCGGGCTATAGGTCCCTGGAATGTGTATTTTTAGTGTCATGCTATAGGGTACAACTAAAATGTGATGTGGAATAACTTAGAAACATGGCTTAGGTTTTAACTAAAATTTTGTCATAGGATAGCAACATTAAAACTTGCAAAAGTGGAATAACTAATCCAAAATTTGACACACATGGATGCACAGTAGGAAAGGGTATGTGTGTCATTTCTTTACGCTTAAACGTTGCATTTAAGCTTCGATGTTGAATGCTTCATTTGATAATGCATGTTGCTATGTTTATGAGATAAAAGATTGAATTGTGCTTGTTGTGGTGATAAAGTGGGGTTGTGGTGCCGAAGGGTTTCGGTCACCACTTTTGTTCCTAGTAAGGGTGAGGTTTGACGGTGCGGCCGGTTAGCGCCATCACCGAAGAACTATTAACCCCTGTAGGAGAAGAGTGCTTACCCCTTTTTGTCGTAGATCGGGTTGTTGACTGGAGTCACATAGAAGAGTTTGGTGGTGGATTCCTTCGTATGTTCCGTAGGCGGTCGGTTTCGGTTGGTTTTCTTGGTTTTAGTTGATTGAAATCAAATGAAAAGTGTTTGAAATTGGTTGTTCGCGGAGTGTCCCTTCGTTGTTTCTTGGTTTTGTCTTCCTTGGTTGAAGACGAAGAAGAGGAATTTAGCGTTGCGCCTTTTTAGTTGACTTTTTTTTGCTTTGACACCGGTTTTGTTGGTTGCCTTGCTAAGAAATGTATAGTTTTGGTTCTTGTGTGTCGTACTCTGAGTTTAAAAGAAGTTTTTGAAGCGTGTGCAAAAAGTTAAGTTGTGTCGATTTATGTTTTGTGCCATTGTCCGCAACGGTTTATTTGATCGTTTGGTTCCCTCCTGTGGGAGTCTTTGAGATTGAAAAGTGTTTTGGAGAAATCCTTTTGCATGACCAAGTTTGGGTTTGTCTCCTTGCAATTTGAGAGTCAAGTTTCCTTATGAATTTGGGATGAGTTTTAAAACTAAAATGCTACAAACAAAGTAAGTAGTCTTTTGACTAAAATCGGTCGTCCCTAGTAAGAATTGTTGTTTAGAATGTTTTGTAGCATGTATCAATGTGGTTTATGGGATGACATATTGTTAAGTTAATTTGTGAGTTGAAACAATTCAATGCGGTTGTTATCACTAGCTTGAGAATAAATAGACTAACTAGTGTTGTAGTTTACTCTTAGCGAGAATGATTGAATGTGTTAATGTACATGTTTAGAATCTGTTGCTTTGCTTTAAAAGCGCTTATGACCCCCGATTATGTTTAAAGTTTTAAACCCTGATGCATAGTTAAAACATTAAGATGATGTAGACGGCTGTTATTGTTAAAGAAACTTTGCTAGTTGTTAAAGAAACTTTGCTGGTTGTTTAAAGATGTTCAACGGCGGTGGAGGAAGGCGGACGGCGGCGAAAACGGCGAATAACCGTGGCGGGGCGCTAGACCAACTACGGCGAGCTCGCGCGGGCAAACGGCTGCGACTTAGGCGACGTTGTCTAGGGCTACGGGTGCGCACGGATGTCGGCAACACGTTGGCGGCGGCGGCGCATTAAATAGGCCCCTCGGCGTCCGTGAAAACCGCGGAAACCGAGGCCCACACGGCTGCGACGGCGGAATCCGAATTGGATTCGGATTGGGTGATGTGGCTCAACGTGAGCCGTTGGATCATGATCCAACGGAGCGGGGGTTTGGGCTCGGGTCCGGCTCGGGCAACTTGGTTGGCTCGGTCGAGATTGGGTTCGGGCGACGTGGCGCGATCGTGACCGTCACACGCGTTAGGGTTTGGTGACTGGGTTCAACTGGAACGGCTGGCCCGGTCGGGTCCGGGTCGGACTTGAGTCTGACTCGGACTCGAGTCCGGTCGGATGAACAGTGAAACCGATTAGGTTTTTCCAGCGATTAAATAAACCAATAAATTCCCAGAAATTCATTTAATTCGTTAAAAATAGCAGAAAAATTCTAGAAAATATTTTGGAACATTTTGGACTCAAATAAAATATTTCCAACAAAATTTTATTTGCAAAATTAAATTCTTTAATTATTTCAAAAGGGAATAAATTCAAATAAATTCCAAATAAATTCCAGAAAATTCCAAAAATTCACCAAAGTGCCAAATCTTTTATAAATTCAGGAAAAGCAAAAATTGGGGTGTTACACTTGTCCGCACCCGAAATTTCACCCGAGTTCCAAAATACTCCAAAAATCTCGGAACCTGTTGCGTTAGGCTTCAAATATTCCAAAAACATTTTAGGAATTTTTCCAAAATTTTTGGAGGCCCTATGGTATTTTTTCTCACGCGACTTTCGTTTAATGCACGCTATTCGCTCCAGAATATTCAAATCTCCAAATTTCATTAAAATTCCGCGAAACCAATTTTATCGAGTTCCAAATATTCCCTAATGGTTCTACGAATTTTTCCGGAAATTTTTCAGACCATTTTTCCTAATTTTTCCCGCGCGCCAAAACCTTCACTCAACCTCGGCCAATGGGAGCATGCCACGTGGTGGCTACTGTTCATTGTCTCCTTCCTTATGTTGGAAATTTTCCAGGGAAGCTCCAGGAGAGCTTTTTCTTGGCAAGAAGGATACAAAACATCATAACTTCCATTTAAATGCCCCAAATCACTCCCGGTCAGATCCGTTGGATTCGTAATGTTGAGACCTTTCCATTCCCCCACCTTCATTAGCCCTTAATCTCGCCGGAAACGGTATCATTAAGCAAAATCCAAAAACGCCTCCCATACCCATAACTCGGCCGTTCCTACTCCGATTTGCGCACTTCCACCTCCATTATCTTCGTGAGGGAGTTCCCTAGCCCGTGCACATCCTCCTCCTTTGCCTCCCCACACCGTTTGCCCGAGAACACGAGAAATCGACGTTGGACGCCGTTGTTCCTCACCGTCATTCGTTGGGGAAATTCATCGTTTCCGGTGGGCTAATGTTCAATTCCTTGCAACCCTAAACCCTGTGAGATGTTGTCTAGTTGGTCCATTATCCTTTTTTATTAGTCATGTGTTAATTCTCCTCAATTTTTGCATTTGGGAAAATTTTGGGCTCCCTCTGTTTGCCGTCTTGGCGTGCGTAGTCACCGGCCGTGCCGTCTTGCCTCCCGGCCGCGACCCGTGCGCGCTTCGCCGCCGGCCAGCGAGCATACGTCGCGCTCGGCGTGCGCCCGCCACCGCCGCTCGACGTCCTTGTCGCCGCCACCGCTTCCTGCGGCCAGCCGGCCAGCGGCGCCTTCCCGTCGCCGCCACCCCATACGCCGCTCGCCCGGCCCAGCCCGCGAGACCCCACCGCCGTCCGTCGTCGCGCCTCCGCGACGCCATACCACTCCCGTCGCCGAGACCCGCTTGCCGCTAGCTTCGCCGCCGCCATACGGCCAGTCTCGGCCCCTTCCTTTGCCGGCGAGCATGAGGAGTTCATCTCCTCTGTTCTTTGGCTCCATGGGGAAGAAGCCCCATTAGTATGACAGCTAGGTCCCACATGGAAGAGGCTAAGAAAAATCAGAAATTCCAAGAAAACGAAGATTCCGGAAATATTCCCGAATTTCGTATTTTCCTGATTTTCCAAACATCGGATGCTCATAACTTTTCCGTCCGAACTCCGATTGACTCCGTTCATGTTCCTAAATTCATATAAAATCAGTACCTACCTGCCAGTATAATTTTTGTATTTTTTGAATTTTATTTATTTTCATGTTATTTATTTGTTGTTCCGTTTTACGTGTAGCCGATGATCCCGCCGAGACCGCCGACCCCGCCGCCGGACTTCTCGAGTTCGACAACCTCGCTGTGACCGAAGGCAAGTACCTTGACGCATTTTGATCCTATGTTTGCAAATGTTTTAACTTGTTTTATACACTTGCATTGCTATGTTTATCATCGTATGTCAAATATAGATGAATAGTTAATCCAATTTACGATTACCTCATTTGTTATTGACACCCACGTTTACTTGTAACCCTAAGACTTTTGCTATGCCATGTTTACCCTATATGGTGACCTTTGTTGAATAGTATGATAGAATTGCTTAGGGCCAACCTTGATGAAAATGACTCATGGGTGGGATTATACAAAAGTTGTGATTTAACTTGTGATTTGGGAGTTATTCCAAAGTATTTGGTATTGTTTTTCCAAAATAAAAAGAAAAAGGAAAATGGATTTGGACTTGGGCGGATTGGAATGTCGGGTGGGTGCGGATTGAGCACTAGTTTCCATTGTGCAAATCGCTTTAAGACAATTGGGACCGCTTATATTTATCCATTCTAAGCATAACCGTACTACCACATGTCTAACATGGTACGACCTGGCTAAATAATTAGTAGAAACCCTAACCCAGACTACTTGATTGGTGAAATGTGGAGTGGGATAGAGGCAAGTTGTACTCCCCACAGCAGGCGCAAGAGGGCTTCTGTACTGGGTAGATAGAACCCTAACAGCGGTGAAACCTCAGCGAGTGAGTCGGGTTAGGCGTATACATTGTAAAGGCCTTGTCATGATATCCCTGCCGGCACACCTAAGGAAGACTGTTAATTGTACATGGCATTAAAGGTATATCATGTCTTGTGGGTAAAGTTGTACACCTCTGCAGAGTTAAAACTATTCGAATAGCTGTGCCTATGGTCAAGGGCAAAGCAAAGAATGCTTTCATACTGGTAGATTTTGATTTTGGTTTTGGTTTCGAAAATAAGTGATGTTTTGGAATTCGGGAGTGGTTAGAACTCTCGGATGTTTAATTGGCGAAATGAGCCAACTAGGTAGATGGAACCTGTTTTTATGTCATGACGGATAGAGTCATGTGTGGACATCTTGATCTTTTAAATTATGGCGGATAGAGCCCTTATACTAGTGATGGTGGATAGAACCTTCACTGAAATATTACATAATTCAATTGTTAAAAAGAGTTGCAAAAATATGCTTTATGAAACTTATTATTAAGAATGGTTTGATGAAACTTGGCTTTATGCAAAAGAACCATATTAAGTGTCGGGACCCCGAATTTGCAAATCCGGACCCTCTGTGTATTTAGCACTAGTCCAGGAACGCGCTAGTGCACACAGTCTTAACATCGGTAAATATCACAATCATACCACTCGATACTAATAAGGTACTCTATTTAAGTAGTCAAACTGGGTACTCGACCTTATGGTCAAGTTACAAATATACATGCATGACGAAACTTATTAAGAAGAAATAGTAGCGGCGGAAAATCAAATAACCCGTGGCGCCATCCGGTATACCACGAGGCAAGCATGGGCTCGCTCCTAAGTGAGCGGTTCCTCTTGGGCTCCTCCTCCAAAAAGGCCGGTGTAGTCTCCTCTTCAGCCCCAGTGTTGTATTGTGGCAATGGTGAGTACTTGGTACTCGGCCAAGTCATCTGCAATGCAGCTAACATACTACATGCATGGCTTAATACAAAGGAATAGCTCAAGGTATATTTGCAGTAAAACAGCATTTGACAAATAGCATGAGTAGATTCGAAAGCAGTGGAAACAAGTATAGCATAGATAACTTTTCAAGGAGTTTAATAAACATCTTTCCCATCCTAATCCATATTTCCATCAACATCATTATTAATCCAACCCAACCTTTCAGATCCAAGTTATTTTTGAGAAAATCTAACCCTTGACTGTAATTCCCGAGCGATGTCCAATACCGCGGACACGGCTATTCGAATAGATTCTACACTCTGTAGAGGTTATGCACTTTACCCACAAGATACAGTCAAACACCACAAAGGCGAGTTCCCGTAACAAAGTCTTTCGGAAACTTCTAACAATACAAGTGGTCCTCCCTGGTTGTTGCACACTAACCCTTCCCTTAGCTAAGGCAAAGTTTAGGCCAACCAACCGTTAGATGGGTACCTGGCCTCAGCCAGATGCGCTCCCCCGTACAACTTACACAAAGGGTGTAGTTGACCTCCTGAGGTCCCACAGGTACGTTATTAGCAACTTAATCAACTAGGTCCGTCTCATTACGGACATGTGGTTGCACGTTAGACCCAGTTCAAAGGCTTGCAAGGTGAAGTCCTTAGGGTGACCAGGGCAAGACTACCCGAAGAACCAAATCAACATCCCCAGTGCCACAACTGGCCCACCTGATCATTCTTACCACATGCCCCGGTCGAAAAACTATTTATCAAACCCCACTTGATTACCATGCACCACGTGCCATCAACATCACATGATACCTTTACAAAACAGGTTCAATATATCATTAAGTCAATATTAACATTTGATTGTCCAAAATCATGTCATGAGCACGTAGCAGGTCTAAGCAGTATACTACACGGTCTAAAACCCATGTTGGCAATTTAATAATGTCCAACTAGTAATCCACAACTAGGGTGACAAGGGGTCATGGCACATATTTAAATAATCAAGGTGTCATACAGCAAATTGGTATTTATCTAATCCCCCATATTTAAATAAAGTATTTTCTAATTGAACTAGCATGCAATAAGTTAAATTAAAATAGGTTTCAAAATAGGATCAACATGGTCAAAGCACAACTTGCCTTCAAAAAGTACTTGTTCTTGGTCTTGAGTTGGATCCTGAGTCAATACTTCTCCTTCGAATCCTTCCGGCACTTCAACGTCTACTCGTAAAGCGTGCAAATAGCAATACACGAATAAACAATAGGCAAAAAGTGTCCAAACATCCAAATAAAATCCATAAACAGAGAGAACATAATTTTACGAATTTTTAGAAACTGGAATCGTCAAATTTGGAGTTAAAATGCAAAAGTTATGATTATTTAAAGTTTAAATAATCAATTAAAAAATTTTACAGAGAAAAACTTTAGTCCAAAAATTAAATAAAATTCATATTTAGGTAGATCTCAATTTTATACAAATTTAGAAATTTGAATCACTCAAATCGGAGTTGAAACGCAAAAGTTATAAGCGTTTGAAGTTCGAAACAAAATCTGAAATCATTATTTCGAATTAATAAATCATTTTCTTTTTCGAAAATTAATTATTGCATCAGCGAGGACACGTGGCAGCCTCTCGATTGGTCTGCGGCGTCGCCACCGGTCCATGGTCTTGGTCAACGCTCGGCTCGGGTCTACTGTGGACTCGGTCCACGACTCCACGTGTCGCTGACATGCATGTGGGCCCCACATGTCAGTGTCACGCACGCAATTAACCCTTGCGGTCCAACTCGCTGACATGCGGGCCCGCCATGACGTCAGCGGTGACGTCATGGTGCGGTTCGGTTGTTCCGCTGACACGCGGGCCCCGCGTGTCAGAGACACGCTCAACGCAGCGCGTCGTGGCTTGGGTACACGTGGCACAATCTCGGCCGTTGATTTGAAAATCAACGGCCCGGTTGGATCTATGCTTCACGCGTTTGGGGTGAACGCGGTCAATCTGAGCCGTTGGATCTTGATCCAGCGGTTGTAACGATCCTAACCCGTAATGTTATCCACAAGACGGGCGGCGTGGCGATCGTGGGGCCGTTGGATCTTGATCCAACGGTCGAGATCTAACTGAATTCTAGGGTTTGGGGAGAACGTGGGCTCACCGTGGCGGTCGGATCTTGATCCAGCGGTTGTGCGAGCTCGGCGGCGATAACGCGGCGCAGGCTCACCGGACGCGAGGGCGGTGACCAAGGCGATAGGCTGCGGGCCTCTCCGGCGAGATGAGTCCTCCTTCGTGCGCCTTGGCCTGAGGGTCTCTGAATCGGGCTCCAACTCGGCGGAAGACGGCGGGCGGCGGCGGGACGAGGCAACAACCGCGCGGGAGAGAGAGGACTCGGCGAGCAATTGCAAGGTAATGGCGGCGGATAGGGCTCGGGAGTTGGGGAAAACGATGCGCCTGGTCGAGGCGAACCTCGGGCAATGATCCACGCCTTAAATCGCGGCGCGAACGTCGAGATTCGCTCGGTTTCATGCGGAGCGTCTGGCGGCGGAGTCCGTCCCGGATACGGCAAGACGACGTGGACGCACGCGGGCCGTCCACGTGGCGCGATCGACAGCTGAGATTGGCTCGGGCGCGGCCGTGCCTAGCGCGGATTGATCCTGACCGTTGGATCTTGATCCAACGGTTCGGATCCATCTGGGTCAGGGTTGGTTCGATCGAGTCAACTGGCTCGGGTCGGACTCGAGTCCGACTCGGGTTCCGACTCGGTCGGATGAACAGTACTCGACCCGATTGATTTTCCAGCGATTTAATAATTAAAATAATTTCCAGAAATTCATTTAATTCATTAAAAATAGCAAAAGACTCAGAAAAATTCCAGAAAAATTCTAGAAAATATTTTAGATCATTTTGGACTCAAATAAAATATTTCCAGCAAAATTTTATTTGCAAAGTTTAATTCTTTAATTATTTCAAAATGGAATAAATTCAAATAAATCCAAATAAATTCCAAAAAATTCCAAAAATTCACCAAAGTACCAAATCACACATAGATTTAAGAAAAGCAAAATTTTGGGGTGTTACATTAAGCCTTCCTTGGAAAGCCCCACATGTGCATAATTTCCTAGACTTGCTGAGTACTTTTGTACTCATGTGCTACATAAACTGTTGTCATCAGAGAACTATCAGGACGACGTTGAAGACGGTGAGTTCTACACCAAGGAGTTCGAGGAAGATCACCAAGAGAACTAGTCGTGTGTCTTGTCGTCACCTATGGTGTTCTTTGGGTTTTGCTTTTTGTCGTTTTGCTTCCATTGTCGTGTCTTCGATCATGTGACCGAGTATTGTAATAAGTAGCCATGTGGCTAATACTTTATAGTTATGTTATAATTTCATTATGTTCGGCAATGACGTATCACTGTTGACTGTGTGTAATAGCTACTGATCTGGGACTAGTACAGAAATACACAGGAGATTTCGGATAGCTGATCTGGGGTCCCACAGTGGTGGTATCAGAGCCTGGACGACTGTAGGACGTGACCTTTATAGAATGGCAAAGCCTTAAGGACTAATATTTTCATAAAAACATACTTATAAAATTTTAAGTTCCTTTGCTTCTACCTCTCCTCTCTTAGTGTCTTAAGCTTATCTTATCTGTTATTTAAAATTTTTTAACTAATCCCAACTTGTTTCAAAATTTGTAGATGTCGACTTGCACCACCTTTGCGTCCTTGGCGGGAGGCTTTTGCGCGGAGCTGTCCTTGATGCTCCAAGAACTTGTGTTCCCCCACCGGCCAGAGTACCGATGTACCTCCGTGCCTAGCATTGGCTACAACACGTGGAAGATTCGGCTTTTGGTGCACACCAGGAGTCGGAGTCTGGCAGAAGATCGTCCCTTCTACTTCACTTCGGAGAGGCTGAAGATGGGAGACGCGCTGCAAGATGCGGCAAGACAGGCTATCATCCACTTAGGCAGCAGCTACAGTGGCACACTGGAGGACTCCCCGTACCGCCTGTTTCCGTGCCATGATGAAGGTAGGTACCACAGTAGGTTCCGGAGTACGGATCAGGAGGCGGATCCGACGGTCGTGCATATGGGATCGCTCATTCGAGCCCAGGACGAGGCGTACGTCAACACCACTCACGAGCTCCAGGACATGTACCAGAAGTTGGCGGCAGCTCGAGAGGAGATACGCCAGTTGAAGGAGGCTCAGCAAGTAGCCGTTCTTCCGCCACCAGCCCTTGTGTAGGCGACACAGCCTGTTGCACCAGTTCCAGTCCCGGAGGATCTGCCTGTGAGAGGATTGACTCCGGATGCTTCGCCAGCAAAGCGTCGTCGAGGCCTCAAGACTCGGGAGACCGCGCACAAGTCCGTTCGTCGCCAGTCGCCTTTGGGGGTGTCTCTGAGTTTCTTGGCCGCCCCTAGAGGTGCAGGACCTTCTTCAGCAGCTACCCCGTCTCACAGCAGGAGCGAGGAGGAGGACCCATCCCCGCGTGTCTTCGAGAGTGACACGAGCGCTTAGATGTTCTAGTCTGGAGGCCCTTAATGGTGTTCGCTAGATCGATTAATAATTACTTGTGTTGGTCGGGATCGTGCCTGGGGCAGTTGTGATCCAGCCATTGTTATCAAACTATTTTGATTTAATTAGAGTTTGCTGGTTTCCCTTTCTGTTGTGTGCTCTTAGCTTTGTGGATGTTGTAGTCCCCTATTCCTTATCTTGGCTTTTCCCTCTTTCCTTTTGCCTAGGCCGTCCGTGTTTCAGATGGAGAACCCAGGTAGAGGCCGTGGTCGCAGAAGAGGAAGAGGCCGTGGTAGAGGCCATGGACATGGTCGTGGACAAGTGCACTTCCAGGAAGGAGAACCGGTGGAATAGCAGCAGCATGAACAAGAGAATGTGCAACCACTTGCAGCCCAGCAAGAGCCGATACCACCTCCACCCCCGGCTCATCCACCCAATATGGAATAGATGATGGCAATGCAGCTTCAGCTTTTGCAAGCTTTAGCCCAGAATGTCCTCAACCAACCGCAGGCTGCACCAGCTCAAGCCGCAGCGGAGCCGCCTCAATCTAAGTTCGGAGAGTTCATGAGGATTAGACCTCCAACTTTTGCCGGATCTGTGGATCCCTTGGAAGCCGATGACTGGCTCAAGGAAGTCGAGTGAAAGCTCTACTTGGCCCAGTGCGATGAAGTAGAGAGTGTGCGGTTTGCTTCGCACCAGCTTAAGGGAACAGCAGCTAGCTGGTGGGAAAATTACTGTGCAGCCCACGAAGATGCTCATTATATTGCATGGAATGAATTCACTGAAGCATTTCGAGCCACCCATATTCTGAAAGGAATCATGGAGATGAAAAGGAGAGAGTTTCACAAGCTACAACAAGGAAACTCATCAGTGTCAGAATATCTGAACCATTTCACCTAGCTGTCCCGTTACACGACCACAGATGTCGCCACGGATGAGGCCAAGATCTGGCGTTTTATGGAGGGCCTTGACCCTAATCTTAAGGTTAAGTAGTATCAAGTGATTTCCCCTCGTTCCAGCATATGGTGAACAAGGCTCTGATTCAAGAAGATGCCCAGCGCCAGTTGTTTCAATCAAGGAAGAGAAAGATGATGTTTCAGAGTCAGCGAGGTGCGAGCAGCTCTAGGCCTCATACTTTTCAGCAGCAGCCCAGTAGGCCAGCAGCTTCCAACCTTGCTAGGACCCCAATGTCCACCCCTCGCCCCGTCGGTCAAGCGCCTACCGGCAATACAGGAACTCAAGCCCAAAAGAGCAATACCGCAACAGCAGGAGTGCAATGTTTCAATTGCCGAGAGATGGGGCACTATGCCAGCAATTGTCCGCAGAAGCGCCAGCCCATCACCCCAGTGATGTTTAACCTGGGATCTACACCAGCCCGTGCTCCAGCACCAGCTCATGGAAGAGGTACGCCGCAGACCCCGCAGACACCGCGGACTGCTGGAAGAGGACGTGTGAACCATATCACTGCTGAGCAGGCTCAAGAGGCGCCAGAGGTGGTCTATGGTAAGTTCTATGTCAACTCAATACCTGCTTCAGTTCTGTTTGATTCTGGTGCAACACATTCTTCATATCGGAATACTTGGTTAGAAAGCATGGCTCGAATACTGTAGAATTAAGAAACCCTTTAGTAGTTCAATCCCCTGGAAAAGAATTAAGAACAACTGTTGTTTGCCCGAAAATGGATATTATTATAAAAGGGGTAAAGTTCCTAGCGAACTTAATATTATTGGATACTAAGGGTATAGAGGTAATCCTTGGAATGGACTGGTTAACCAAGTACAAGGGTCAGATAGACTGTGCTAGTAGAGCTATTTCTCTTACCAGCCCAGAGGGGATTCAAGTAGAATTCTTATCAAAATTTTCCTCTAAGGGGGGTAGTACCCTGAACTGGTTGAAAGGTACATCATTGGAAAGTGTACCGATAGTGAATGAATACCCGGACATGTTTCCTGAAGATCTGCCGGGTATGCCACCAGATCGGGATTTTGAGTTTGTCATCGAGCTGGTACCGGGTACAGCTCCGATTTCGAAGAAGCCTTACCGGCTACCTTCCAATGAGTTAGTAGAAATGAAGAAACAGATTGCAGAATTGCAGGAGAAAGGATTCATCAGGCCAAGTTCTTCGCCTTGGGGATCGCCGGTAATCTTCGTCATAAAGAAGGATGGTAGTCTGAGGATGTGCATAGACTACAGATCTTTGAATGAGGTGACAATCAAGAACAAGTATCCGTTACCTCGGATAGATGATCTGTTCGATCAGTTGAAAGGAGCCCAAGTTCTCTCAAAATAGATCTGAGGTCCGGATATCACCAGCTTAAGATAAGGAAAGAAGATATTCCGAAGACAGCCTTCACTACCAGATATGGACTGTACGAGTTTACAGTAATGTAGTTTGGGTTGACAAATGTCCCTTCTTATTTCATGAATCTGATGAATAAGGTATTCATGGAGTATTTGGACAAGTTCGTTGTAGTCTTCATTGACGACATTCTTTTTTATTCCAAGAGTCGAAAAGAACATGAAGATCATTTGAGGATAGTTTTGGAAAAATTAAGAGAGCATCAGCTTTATGCTAAGTTCAGTAAGTGTGACTTTTGGTTGAAGGAAGTTTCTTTCCTGGGTCATATCATTTCGGCTGGAGGAGTAGCAGTGGATCCGGCGAAAGTGAAGGATGTGTTGGATTGGGCCTTGACCCAAGTCGATCCGGACATCAGAAGTTTTCTTGGGTTAGCCGGTTATTATCGGCGATTTATTGAAGGATTCTCAAGGATAGCGAGACCGCTCACTCAGCTTTTGAAGAAAGAGAAGAAGTTTGAATGGACTAAATCTTGTGAACAGAGTTTTCAAGAACTAAAGAAGAGGTTAACTTCAGCGCCAGTGCTGGTCCTGCCGGATATTCATAAGGACTTTGAAGTTTACTGTGATGCCTCCAAACAAGGACTTGGTTGTGTTTTGATGCAAGAAGGAAGAGTGATAGCTTACGCTTCCAGGCAACTGCGACCCCATGAAGAAAACTACCCAACTCATGACTTGGAGTTAGCCGCCGTTGTGCACGCACTCAAGGTTTGGAGGCATTATTTGATCGGCAATAGATGTGAGATCTATACGGATCACAAGAGCTTGAAATATATTTTCACTCAGTCTGATCTCAACTTAAGGCAGAGAAGATGGTTGGAGTTGGTGAAAGATTATAATGTTGGAATCCATTACCACCCTGGAAAGGCTAATGTTGTTGCGGATGCATTGAGCAGGAAGAGCTACTGCAACAATGTTATGGTACAGGGAAATCAACCAGCGCTTCATGAAGAATTCCGACATCTTAACTTGGAATTGGTGAATGAAGGCTGCATATTCAATGTTGAAGTGCAATCAACCCTAGAAGAGCAAATCCGAGAGGCTCAAAAGAGGGATAAAGATATTGCGAACCTCAAGGAAGAGTTAAAGAAAGGAAAACACCCTGAATTTTCCGAAGATGACAAAGGTACTGTCTGGTTCGGGAAAAGAATAGTAGTCCCTAACCAACAAGAAATCAAAGATGTAGTGTTGAAGGAGGCTCATGATTCTGTGTATTCCATTCACCCGGGAAGTACAAAAATGTACTCGGAATTAAAGGAAAAATATTGGTGGTCCAATATGAAGTAAGAAGTGACTGATTTTGTAGCTCGATGTGATGTTTGCCAGTTGGTGAAGGCAGAACATCAGAGACCCGCCGGATTGTTGCAACCTTTGCAAGTACCCGTCTGGAAATGGGAAGAAATAGGAATGGATTTCATCACCGGCCTACCAAGAACTAAGTCCGAATATGACTCTATTTGGGTCATTGTGGATAGATTAACAAAAGTGGCGCATTTTATTCCGGTGAAGACAACCTATTATGGAGATAAGCTCGCAGAATTGTATATGGCCAAGATTGTGTGTTTGCATGGTGTGCCGAGGAAAATTTTGTCTGATCGAGGTTCCCAGTTTACCTCGAGGTTTTGGCAGAAGTTGCATGAGGTGTTGGGTACAAATTTGAACTTCAGTACTGCTTACCATCCTCAGACAGATGGTCAGACGGAAAGAATAAATCAAATCTTAGAAGATATGTTGAGGGCTTGTGCTTTGACATATAAAGGTTCTTGGGATCAGAATTTGCCCTATGCAGAGTTCTCCTACAACAACAGTTATCAGGCGAGTCTGAAGATGGCGCCTTTTGAAGCTTTGTACGGGAGGAAATGCAGAACACCCTTGTATTGGAAAGAGACCGATGGAGGACAAATTATTGGACCTGATATTCTGAAGGAAGCCGGAGAGCAAGTCAAAGTAATCTGGGAGAATCTGAGAACAGCCCAGTCGAGACAGAAAAGCTATGCCGATAACCGTCGCCGAGAATTAAGCTTCGCACCTGGTGATCATGTGTATCTGAAAGTTTCATCTCTGAAGGGTATGCGTCATTTCCGAATTAGTGGAAAGCTAGCACCCCGCTATATTGGTCCCGTTCCAGTGGTTGCCAGAAGAGGAGAAGTCGCTTACAAGTTAGAGCTACCTCCCCAGCTGTCGGGAGTACATGATGTTTTTCATGTTTCTCAGCTAAAGAAGTGTCTTAGAGTACCCAAGCACCTGATGTCGTACGAAGAAATGGAGTTGAGAGAAGATTCGTCATATCCCGAGTACCCAATCAAAATCCTGGATGAAGCCGAACGTCGAACCAGAAGCCGTGTGATCAAATTCTGCAAGGTTCAGTGGAGCAATCATTCCGAGAAGGAAGCTACCTGGGAACGAGAAGAGGTTCTTCGAGCAGAGTTTCCCGATCTCTTTCTTTCTCTGTCCGAATCTCAGGGACGAGATCCCCTCTAAGGGGGGTAGGTTTGTAACATCCTCGTTTTCAGCTTTTTGGAAAAAATCTAATTTAAATTAATTAAATTCAAAATTTGGAGTTTCATTGGTGTTTAATTTAACCTGGCATCCTTATTCGTCCCAAAATCGGAATTCAATTCCCCTCCTTTCGAAAAGTCAAACATCTAGATTCTTGTTCGCACCCGAAATTTCACCCGAGTTCCAAAATACTCCAAAAATCTCGAAACCTGTTGCGTTAGGCTAAAAATATTCCAAAAACATTTTGGGAATTTTTCCAAGATTTTTGGAGGCCCTTTGGTATTTTATCTCGCGCGGCTTTCGTTTAATGCCCGCTATTCGCTCCAGAATATTCAAATCTCCAAATTTCATCCAAATTCCGCAAAATCAATTTTATCGAGTTCCAAATATTCCCTAATAGTTTTAGGAATTTTTCCTAATTTTTCCCGCGCGCCAAAACCTTCACTCAACCTCGGCCAATGGGAGCATGCCACGTGGTGGCTAATGTTCATTGTCTCCTTCCTTACGTTGGAAATTTTCCAGGGAAGCTCCAGGAGAGCTTGTTCTTGGCAAGAAGGATACAAAACATCATAACTTCCATTTAAATGCCCCAAATCACTCCCGGCCGGATCCGTTGGATTCGTAATGTTGAGGCCTTTCCATTCCCCACCTTCATTAGCCCTTAATCTCGCCAGAAACGGTCTCATTAAGCAAAATCTGAAAACACCTCCCATACCCATAACTCGGCCGTTCCTACTCCGATTTGCGCACTTCCACCTCCATTATCTTCGTGAGGGAGTTCCCTAGCCCATGCACATCCTCCTCCTTTGACTCCCCACGCCGTTTGCCCGAGAACACGAGAAATCGACGTTGGACGCCGTTGTTCCTCACCGTCGTTCGTTGGGGAAATTCGTCGTTTCCGGTGGGCTAATGTTCAATTCCTTGCAACCCTAAACCCTGTGAGATGTTGTCTAGTTGGTCCATTATCCTTTTTGATTAGTCATGTGTTAATTCTCCTCAATTTTTGCATTTGGGGAAATTTTGGGCTCCCTCTGTATGCCCGTGCGCGTGCGTGGTCACCGGCCGGCGAGCCGCCGTCTGCCGCCTCCTCGCGACCAGCCCCACCGGTGCCTTCCTCGTCGCCCGCCGCCCCTTACGCCAGCCCGGCCGCTCGGCTCCTGCGCGCCGATCGCCGTCTTGCGTCTTGTGCGCTTTGCACCGCGCCTCCCGATCTGCCGGCCGCTTCCGTCGCCGGACCCCGCCGTCGCTAGCCGCCACCGCCGCCGGTGGTCCCGGCCCTTTCCTTTGCCGGCGCGCATGAGGAGTTCATCTCCTCTGTTCTTTGGCTCCATGGGGAAGAAGCCCCATTAGTATGACAGCTAGGTCCCACATGGAAGAGGCTAAGAAAAATCAGAAATTCCAAGAAAATGAAGATTCTGGGAATATTCCTGAATTTCGTATTTTCCTGATTTTCCAAACTTCGAATGCTCATAACTTTTCCATCCGAACTCCGATTGACTCCGTTCAAGTTCCTAAATCCATATAAAATCAGTACCTACCTGCCAGTATAATTTTTGTATTTTTTGGATTTCATTTATTTTCTTGTTATTTATTTGTTGTTCCGTTTTGCATGTAACCGATGATCCCGTCGAGACCGCTGACCCCGCCGCCGGACTTCTCGAGTTCGACAACCTCGCTGCGACCGAAGGCAGGTCCCTTAACGCATTTTGATCCTATGTTTGCAAATGTTTTAACTTGTTTTATACACTTGCATTGCTATGTTTATCATCGTATGTTAAATATAGATGAATAGTTAATCCAATTTGCGATTACCTCATTTGTTATTGGCATCCATGTTTACTTGTAACCCTAAGACTTTTGCTATGCCATGTTTACTCTATATGGTGACCTTTGTTGAATAGTACGATAGAATTGCTTAGGGCCAACCTTGATGAAAATGACCCATGGGTGGGATTATACAAAAGTTGTGATTTAACTTGTGATTTGGGAGTTATTCCAAAGTATTTGGTATTGTTTTTCCAAAATAAAAAGAAAAAGGAAAAAGGATTTGGACTTGGGCGGATTGGAATGTCGGGTGGGTGCGGATTGAGCACTAGTTTCAATTGTGCAAGTACCGCCCCAAGACAATTAAGGACCGATGCTTATGACTGTCTATTCTAAGCATAACCGTACTACCACATGTCTAACATGGTACGACCTGGCTAAATAATTTGTAGAAACCTAACTTAGACTCGCTAGTTGGTGGAATGTGGGTGCCGGATAGAGGCAAGTTGTACTCCCCACACGGCGCAAGAGGGGGCTTCTGTACTGGGTAGATAGAACCCTAACAGTGGTGAAACCTCAGCGGGTGAGTCGGGTTAGGCGTACACATTGTAAAGGCCTTGTCATGATATCCCTACCGGCACACCTAAGGAAGTGTGTTAATTGTACATGGCATTAAGGGTATATCATGTCTTATGGGTAAAGCTGTACACCTCTGCAGAATTTAAACTATTCGAATAGCCGTGCCTACCGTCAAGGGCAAAGCAAAAAATGCTTTCATACTGGTAGATTTTGGTTTTGGTTTCGAAAATAAATGATGTTTTGGGATTCGGGAGTGGTTAAAACTCTCGGATGTTTAATTGGCGGATTGAGCCAACCAGGTAGATGGAACCTGTTTTTATGTCATGACGGATAGAGTCATGTGTGGACATCTTGATCTTTTAAATTATGGCGGATAGAGCCCTTGTGCTAGTGATGGTGGATAGAACCTTCACTGAAATATTAAATAATTCAATTGTTAAAAAGAGTTGCAAAAATATGCTTTATGAAACTTATTATTAAGAATGGTTTGATGAAACTTGGCTTTATGCAAAAGAACCATATTAAGCCTTCCTTGGAAAGCCCCACATGTGCATAATTTCCTAGACTTGCTGAGTACTTTTGTACTCATGTGCTACATAAACTGTTGTCATCAGAGAACTATCAGGACGCCGTTGAAGACGGTGAGTTCTACACCGAGGAGTTCGAGGAAGATGGCTAGGAGAACTAGTCGCGTGTCTTGTCGTCGCCTGTGGCGTTCTTTGGGTTTTGCTTTTTGTCGTTTTGCTTCCGTTGTCGTGTCTCCGTTCATGTGACCGAGTATTGTAATAAGTAGCCATGTGGCTAATACTTTATAGTTATGTTATAATTTCGTTATGTTCGGTAATGACGTATCACTCTTGACTGTGTGTACTAGCTATTGATCTGGGACTAGTACGGAAATACACAGGAGATTTCGAATAGCTGAGCCGGGGTCCCACAAGTTCCTAGTAGTTTAGAGAAATTTTACGGATTTTTAGAACCCCTCTTTTTTTTCTGAACATGTTTTGCAACGTATACGCGTATATACTTGTATACGTAGCACATGGACGTTTCCTTCAAGGAGGGTGATTCCTCTTCGGCTGTTGCATGCACGTGTGTACATCAGGGTGGCGTTGCCTTTTCCAACCGATTCATTCACTTCAGTTTTACCTCTAAAGCAAAGCCATTCCCACCTCCTGACGTTTCCATTTCCATGCATGAATTACTCCATTGAAGCCGTGATTGACTCCACACGCACACAATTTCTCCTGCCATTTCCCTGCACATATGAATGCTCATTTCATTCCAGCCATTACTAGTTCATTTCTGTTTCTTTTTGTCTCCAGACGTTACTTCTTCCCATTGTCATTCCTCCAGCCGCTACTAGCCCGTCACTTCTCTCCATTGTTCATCCCAGCCCTTCCTGCATGTCATTTTTTTTCCTTGTGCACCATCCAAAGCTCAAGTACCTCTTCTATTACATCTACGCTTCCATGCCATCTTCCCCGACTTGGTCGTCGTTGACGTTGTCGTCGTCGCCGTCGTCGCTGTCGTCACCGTTGTCGCCGTGTACGACGCCGCCATTGCTGCCGTTGTCGCCGTCGTCGTTGAAGCTGCCATCATCGCCGTTGCCGTAGTTGCCCTCGTCGCCGCCTCCACCATCGTCGTTGTTGCCGTTGACGTCGTCACCGCCGTCGTCTACGTCGTTGTCACCATCGCCATCGCCGCCGTTGCCATCTCATCGTCAACGGTCTACGCTACTGTCCGCGCCGAACGGTATCCTTTCTATCTCTACCGATCGGACAATCTCGTCGTGGGTATTACGCATGCTGTTAGGCTGAGTTTAGGATGAACAAGAGTATATATATATACTAGTTTCCGTTGCCTTCTTATGCATGTATACGTATACCTTAGAAAGTATGCATGTATCCCTATGTATATATGTACCTATGCGCATGAATATATACCTCTATACCTGTAGACATGTAAGTATATGTTAGGTTGTGTGTGTGTGTATATATATGCTAGTACAAATGTGTTTATAATAGGCGCATGCATGTTTCTGTAACAACCATAACATGTTTTAATCTGTATATACGCGCAATGTTGTACGTATAAATTAGGCGAATGCATGTATAGGTATGTATGTTTACTCGGCTACACATGTGAACATATGTATAAATATATTCCTTTTTACGTGAACCAAGTTGTGCTGGGTTGTTTGCATGAAGAATACATGTATACGGCCAGAACAGTATTTGCATGGAAAAACTAGAGACTAGTTGTACGTAGTAATTTCCAGGAATTGCGAATTTTGTCTTTTTCGCTACAAATTCGTTTTAAGTCCAAATAGTATGCAAAATTTTGTTAATTAGTACAAATTAATACCTTTCTACAGTAATTTTTATGAGATTTTATAAAAGAATATATACCGTTAAATTATTCGCGGAAAGTCCAAACTTATGAATTTTGTAGCTCTTAAACTATACATTCAAAAATTCCAAAATAAATTTTATAAATCCTAGAAAATGCTTAAATAATTATCTAGAAATTTGCATGTGGATTATAAGCTAGTTTTATTTGTAGCATTGTTTTCGAATGTGTGTTTATACGTAGTTTCGAGTGTTTATTTGGTTCTTTGTTTGTTACGCGTAGACGTCGAGTTGTGTGACCTTGTCGGAAGTGAAGATCAGGACCAAGATCAAGATCTAGACCACAGCCAGCTGATCTTTGAAGGCAAGTTGTGCTTTGACCATATTGCTCCTAGTTTTTGAAATATATTTCGATTTAAATTATGCATGCTATGTTGTTAAAATGATTTAAATTAATTTGGGATCAAGTAGCTAATTCACCTATTTGTTAATTCCACCCTTGATGTTAAAATTTGTATGCCATGTATCCAATGTCAACTTAAGTTGGGTTTAAAATTGTTGGATGAAATGAATGTGCCAACACGGCAGGCTAGACCGTGAATAGTTGCTTAGCCATGCTTACGTGGAAATGTGTTTCAAATGGCAAAATAATATTGACTAATGATATATGGAATGAATTTTGGAAATGGTGTAATCTTGCCACGTGATGATGTGAAGTGTAGGTACCTTTATGGTTCTACATGGTAATTGATATTATTGTTGGCATATGTTGCACAATAATCGAACTGGGGTGGGAAAAGATTTAGTCTGGGGCAAGTGGTAAGAGGCTTCATGCTAGGTGGGCCTTCATGGCACAGATTTTGAGATAACAGCCTTTGCGGCAATGGGATGAGTGATGTGAGAAAATTTGGGTCAGGGACTGTGAAAAGGATGTCTTGCCCTGGACAGTTAAGGACTTCACCTTGCAAGCCTTTGAACTGGGCCTTTCGTACAACCACATGACTGGAGTGGGACGGTCTTAGTTTAGTAGGATTCTGAAATCTTACCTTTGATACCTCAGGGTGACAGTTACGTCGGGGTAACTGTGTGGGGGAGCGTACTGGAGCTACGGCTTGGTACCCTATCCAACGGTGATTGTCGGTCCTACACTTCGATCCTTCGTGGGGGAAGTGGTAGTGAAGGCAATACCGGAGAGTGTCATGGGTGGAGATCGAGGTTTCCGAAAGGCTTTGTTATGATCACTCATTCGCATACTCTTGTATGGCGATTCATGGCTGATGTGGTGAGTTGATTATATCTTGTGGGAAAAGTGTACAACCTTTGCAGAGTGTGTCAAAACTATTCGAATAGCCGAGTCCACGGTACTGGACAACGCTCGGGGATTACAGTCAAGGGTTAGATTTTTGAAAATAAAAATGTGGGAATGGGTGGCTGAGTGCCAGAGATAAATGCTAAAGTGATCTAGGGCTTTGTGCCAAACTGTTTGGAAAAGATATTGATAACTTATTGTATATATGGTTTACCGCTTTTTGAATCTATTAAGATTATTTAATCAAAGCAAAATGTTGCTTGATGCAAAATAACCACTTAAGCCATTCCTTTGGAAGAACCCATGCATATAGTAAAAGAACTGTACCCCTGTGCATGACTTGCTGAGTATGTTGTATACTCACCCTTGCTTCCAACATAATCATCAAAAGTTCCTAGAAGCAGTTATCTAGGAGTTGAACCTTGTCAGTTGCCTATGGCATATTGATGGGGGTCACCGACGTTCTTCGTTCCCCTGCTGATTGTTTACTTTTGTTATTGTAAGCCCTGCGTGGCAGACTATTTGTAAGGTGACCTTAAGGTCTTGTAACCAGTTTGTTTAATGTTCGAAGTACTTTATTATTAATTCCGCTGTGTATGATTGTGGTACTTCATCCCTGTTATTACTGTGTGCGCTAGCGTGATCCTGGACTAGTGTAGAATACACAGATGGTCCAGATTTGCAGATTTGGGTCCCGACAGTTTTGAGCTTGGACTTCTCCGCAGCGGCCTATCGGGACTCCGCGTAGGGCACGGAAGCCGAAGGCATTAAATACCCTACCGGGTTCTGGACTGCACACCGCATCATATGCCCCAAATCACGCGTCACGAGGAGCACTAGGGCAACTGCAAAAGCTCATCATAGTTGACTTCAACATTGCCTCGGTTTTTGTCCAATTCTGCCACTGTCGTGGTCGTTTTGCCGCTTGGGTGCCTGGATCTAGATTCTTCATGACGAGGCATATACATGGATGTATTTCATCTCGCTAGGAAGCGCCAGGAACGCCGTGCCCAAGGTCATCCTCATCAACTCCGGTAGCACGAACTCACCGCACCATCACCGGAGATCTAACCATAGCTGCAACAAATGGGATATAACTCCACAACAAATTAATAGCACAACGCAACAACCGATTGCTACCTGTGCAATAAAATCCACTCTGACTGCAATAAACCTATTGTAGCAATTAAAGGATGAAACGACATTGCAATAAACAATCAAAACACATAGGATATGAGGCTACAACATTCTGATTGAACTTGTGCAATAAATCAATTGAATGCCTGCAACAAATACAACAAACGCTTGCAACAAAAAACATACCCAAAGGAGGCACATGGATCTTACAAGAGGAGGAAGGCATGCTGGTAGTGACGATGGCTGAGCTCGCAACTCTGCGCCTACAAGGTCCTCTGGACTCTCATCTCCGGTGATACCACCTCTTAATTGTGACAACGAATCTCTCTAACAATAGCGGTGAGCCCATCCTCATCAGCAACGAAGGTGTGATGGAGATGTGGCTTTGGCTGCAATCTGTGTCCTCCTCCACGGGATGCGAAAGAGGAGGCTTTGCATGCTTGGTGGTGAGATGAAGGACGGAGAGGATGGGGGCGCTCGGTGAAAAGGTGTGATGTAGGCAGTATGCTCTGGCTATCCAGCTACCGGTGAGAAATCAAAGGGAGAGGAGAATGGAGTAGGCAATTGGAATTAGCTGGTAGAGAATAGTGATGGGTGGGAGGCGAGGAAAGCAAGCAGAGCAGTAGCACAATCGTAGTAGTAGAGCTAGTGAAGCAGACATGGGACTGTGGGTGGAAGACTCTAGAGAAGGACAGCTATGGACACTGTCAGATTTTTTTACCAGCTTAAGTAGCGGCGAGCTTTAACCAGTAGTTGGTATCGAAGCCTGTGATGCCAGGGGAAAAGCTAGAGCGGAGCACAGTTAGAGCTCACTCATGGCAGCAGCTCGGTCGAAAGCTTGCTGTTTGCGAGTTGAGGCTAGAGAGAGAAAGAGAGAGAGAGTAGAGGGTGGAGTCAGTCATGGGTGTTAGGGATCTAGAAAATGGGTGGATGAGGCCTGATGGCTAAGCGGATAAGGTTTCTGACTTTTTTTCGCCCAAGTGAAAGCTAGATGCAAGCGTTCATGTGGATAACAGAGTGGATGAAAGCATTTGATGGAAGATAATGGAATCGGACGTCCTCGTGGTATCATTTCTGTTATACATATATGAATATATCTTAATTGATGTTTTCATATATATATATATATATATATATATATATATATAGTACAAATACCTGGGACACCATGGTGACTGGGCACTATGATCCAAAATGGGTATTTTCTCTTTATTTGCATTTGAAAATTTTTAAGATGTTAAGTTTAACTAGTTCAAACAAGTTTGAACTGAAATTCGAACTAAAGTTTCATTTTTTATGATAGTTTGATTGTAGGTATGTGCTGATTATATATATAAATCAGCAAAGCATGTGATCTAAATTCATTCAAACATTTGAATTCAAGTATATTTTTTCAAAGGTATGTGTTTCATTTGAATTGTTATAGATTGATATATACCCTAAAACTGAAAGTTTCAAAAAATATACACGAATTTGACTTGAATTCGTGCATTTAAAATTATGGTGTCTAGGCAACATGATATCCCATTATATATATACACATATATATAGGAATCCTTTTCCATACTCTTGGAAGTGCGTACTCACATCTCTAGTATACCACTTAAACGAATGTGTTATACTCTTTTATTATTTTCAGTATACTCTAATAATAATTTCAAGATATTACAATGCAACATTGTTGAAAAAAATTCATTGGAGCGCTTTTTTTTTTTTGCTTTATAGCCTTTTCCATATGTAAAAAGAGTATATAAATAAATTCTACTATAAATGGTGCATTTTGATAAATTTTTTTGTGAAACTCACTTTGAAGTATCTTATAATCAGTATTAGAGTATATATACTCAAAAGATAAAAAAGTATAATAATATCATTTAAGAAGTATATTAAGAGTGGGAGTACATACTAGATATGAAACTATTTTCATACATATATATATACACATATATATACACACATGTATATATATATAAACACTACATACCTAGAGTCTCTTTAATTCACATGATCTTTTCAGTTTCCTACAAAAAGTAAACTGTATTTTTGAAAATTCTCAAAAAATTTACGTAATTGAAGGAGGCCCTGGCCTACCTACGCAACCGACCAGGGGGCCAGGGGCTCAACCGAACGCGACGTTTTTCCAGAAGTGTCTCGCGCTTGTCATTTGCGGCTAGGTCCGGCCGGGGACGCGACCGGCGATCGTATAGGTCAAGGTCTCCGGAGATATAATAGCATACATATATATATGGCCGACCAGATAGGGAGATATTAATTAATTACGATGAAAATATATTGACAGTTAAAATTTTGAAAGTTTGATATATATATATATATATAGATACATAAAAAATATATTTGTATAGAAAAATACTTTTATAATATTATAATTTTATTGTGTTTCTATAAATATATTATCTGTGCCTAAGTACGTAGCTTCGTACTTACGCAACGTAAGTACTTGAGTCGCGTACGCTCTTTGCTTCTGCAAGCACGTCGATCTGTACGCGCCATGGAACTGCTAGTCAAAGGGGCCGGACCCGGGGGGGTTTTGCTTGTGCAAGCACGTACGTCATTGTCGTCATGGGTCACCCACTGAGTTTTTTTTTAAATAATATCTTTTTAAAGAAGATTTTGGACATTAATACGTGGATTTTAAAATTTGCAAGAATAATACATTGTCGCCAAACCATTTGGCGAAAATACTATTTTCGTCGCACCATTTGGCAAAAATACTATTTTCGCCAAATCGTTCGGCGAAAATTCGTTAATCCATGGTTAGGAAGCAATTCAAACACTAAATACCCATATCAGCCTATTTTCGCCAAACCGTTTGGCGAAAATAGGTTGATCTGAGTATTTACGAAGCAATTCAAACCGATTCAAACACTAAATACCTGCATCAACCTATTTTCGCCAAACGGTTTGGCGAAAATAGTATTTTCGCCAAACGGTGTGGCGAAAATACTATTTTCGCCAAACGGTGTGGCGAAAATAGTATTTTCGCCAAATGGTTTGGCGACAATGTATTATTCTTGCAAATTTTAAAATCCGCGTATTAATGTCCGAAATCTTCTTTAAAAATATATTATTTAAAAAAAAATTCGTCACCCACTGGCTAGCCAAATCGATCGCTGCTTACTGAGTAGCAGCAACCGCGGCTTGCTAACTTCTACGAAATTACATTGGATTTGCAGCTAAGTGTGTGGTCAGGCCAGCACCGCAAAGCTGATTAGATGACGTTGACCAGAGAAGCTGATTAGATGACGTTGACCAGAAAAGCTGATTAGATGACGGTGACCAGGGTAATTGTATATTGCCCGTAGCTTCTGAGGACTGAGCAGCTCCGTTAGTATTCGTTCCGCCGTGCATGCTACTCACTCGTACGTGTTCCCGATGCTTACCAACTCAACAGGTATACACGCGTAAGTTAACAGTGGGATAGCAGATGTACGTGTTTCGGAGGACGATAAGCCTCCAGGCCCCAGGGACGCGTATATATAGTGCGTAAGTGTATGGTACAAGTAATTAAGTTGTGTGCGAAAGTGTATGGTACAAGTAATTAGCTTATATAAGTATAGAACCTAGCTACCTTGCTTGCTAGTTGCTAGCTATAACAAACTGTCCTAGCTTTCAGCAAAGGTAATTGGTGTCTTCTTCCACAGAATTAAAAAGCAATATATAGAACTAGCGGACTACATTCAAGCACAGGTAATTAAGCTAACCTTTCCATGCCAATTTAGCTATCTTCCAATATTCTCTTGCTATACGTCTATAGCCTTATACCACCATCTTACTTTGCATGCACGATCTTGAGATACTAACCATGGCTAAGCAGGTGCCCGTCAATTGATTGCAGGACCTTGTTAAGAGGAGCACCGAGCTAGCAAATTAACCATGACTAAGCTCTTCGAGGATCCTCCGGCGGTGATCTCCCACTCCGCTCACCCCGACCATGAGCTCAAGCTGGTGACCTCCGGCGGCGCGCCGTTCCGGTGCGACGGTTGCATGCAGCCTGGCGACGGCTCCAGGTACCGGTGCGAGCCGTGTAACTTCGACCTGCACACGTGCTGCGCCCGCCCGCCGGACACCCTAGAGCACGCCACTACTACAGATCCGGCCTTCCATACCGGCCCAATAGTACCGGTTATGCATGAACCGGGACTAACATTTACATCAGTCCCGGTTCAACGGTCTGAGTCGGGGGGATCATCGATGGTTGTAACTACCAACCGGTCTTGATGCTCTCACATCGATGCCGGTTGGTTACACCAACCCGTACTAAGCGACAGAGCCGTGGATGGTTCTTAGCACCGGTTGATGTAACCAACCGTGCGATGTTCGTGTTATCGATGCAGGTTGGTTAAACCAACGATACTAAGCAGCCTCCTCGGCTCTGTCTTGCACGGGTTGGTGTAACAACGTCTTAATATAGCATCGGCACCGGTTGTTATTTGACCGTACTAATGCGCTTTCGTCTCGCGCCGATCAATCCCCCGCGCCTTTACGATGAAACTCTTAATTCGTGTTCATCCGGATTCTTGTTTTCCGATCCACCTCCTATAAAACCGTCGGATCGATCAGAAGGGAGACTTACTTGATGATCATAGTAAGCCCATTTTTAACTATGGCAGCTTCTCCTTCTTCTCCTGGCGTGCCATCATCACCACCTCGGGAGAAGGGCGAGGAGGAGCGGGAGGAGGAGGAGGATGAGGAGGAGGAGGAGGACAATGAGGAGGAGGAGGAGGAGGAGGAGGAGGAGCGGGAGGAGGAGGAGGAGGAGGAGGAGGAGGAGGGTTGGGGTTGGAGTCCGCTCGAGGAGCGCGGCGTCGTCGGGCGAGGATGACGATGATGAAGACGTCATCCACGACGACGGCGACAGCCCGCTGGACGGCGACTCCGTGACGACAGGCCCCGGCGGCCAGCGAGTGGTGGTATGGGTGATCGCGCCACCCACCACCCGTCTTGCCGCTATGCATATTATATATATTGTAATTAATTAATATAATATGTAATGTTTTATATTATGAATTATTAATATGATATGTAATATTTTATGTAATGAATTATTAATATAATATATAATGTTTTACCTCCCCTTCTTGAAGCTCACGCCTTTACCGTTAAATTGAAATATTAAAAAAATTATAAAACATAAAAACCGTTGAAAAAATTACGGCACAATGCATTGTCGTTCAAAACAATGGCCGAGAAACATTCGATTGGGCGGTGAAAATCGGAGAAAATCGCAAGAAAAATTATGAAAGTATGATTCGAGATGAATATCTTTATAAATATTTATATTATATGCATGAAAATCATTTGTGTACATTTATCTCGGGTCGATGGTTAAAGGTACCAACCGATCTTGATAGTCACATCGATGCGGTTTGTATTCTGAACCGGTACTATCTAGTAACAACGACTACGGTTGCAAGTGGATATTAGTACCGGTTTGTGCTTTGAACAGGGACTAGTGTCCGACCAATTTAAACTCTTCGTCCTCCCACTCTCTGCCGGACCGAGTCATTTGATCGCGAGAGATGAACAGGAGTTCATCGCCAAGGAGCTCGAAGGAGGGAGTCTTTGCCAAATTCGAATTTTTGTCATTTTACTACGCAACCAAGATACCTAAGGTTAGTAATATCATTCCTCACTACACTTGGTGTTAAATGGGGCCTCTTCTTTGCTTAAATTATAAAGAAAATTTGATCTTTTCCATTAATCGTTGAAGGATTATAAATGTATAAATCAAGCTCGATCAATTGAAGTAAGATACAAAAACTTATTGTGTAAGCTTATAATTTGCTTGGATTATAATATAGCTCGCATTTAAGGTTTGGATCTAGCTCAATTTTATGTTTTAGTTCCATCGATCTAGCTCAAATTAGGTTGCACGTAGTTGGGAAATTAAAAATGGTGCATTTGAGAAAAGTTTTCATAAAATTGGTTGCACGTAGTTGGGAAATTAAGAATAGTGCATTTGACAAAAGTTTTCAAAATTTAAGCAAAGATGTCGTTAAATTTGTTCACAATTTTGAATCTAGACTATGATTGACCAATTTTTTTGTAGGTTGAAAAAACTTGTGTAAGTTTATATTTTGCTTGCATTATTATTTAGCTCGAATTGTATGTGTGGCTTAAGTGCAATTGTCGGGTATGAATACAGGAGTAAATAATCATTTTATGGGAAAATATGTAATGAAATATAGTGCCTTTAAAAATATTTAATGAAATAAAGCCATTTTAAAAATATAGTTGTCTTGATTTGGATTTTGGGAAATGTTCAATAATTCATTATCGAAAAATGAGTTAAAAGTTACCTTGATCGAATATAATGTAGATGGATGATGGATGTACATGGACCGACGCTCCGGAGTTCTTGCGGGGTTTGCAAGATTTTCTTCGTCAGATGAATACACGACGTCAGGCTACATATGTTGTCCATGCATAGGTGCAAGAATGAGAAGGAGTGGTCAAACTCGGTCACATTCACTTCCATTTGCTCTCAAGAGGTTTCATGTCAAATTATACTGTTGGACCAAGCAGTGAAGAAGAGATTATACAAGAAGAAGGTGAACAAGAAGAGGCGGAGAACAATATCTTAGACGCCAGCCAACCCGGCTCTAACGAAGATACATTTGGGGAGTTTGGTAATGATGACCTAGACCAGATGTCGCTTGATGGAGAGGAGAATACATCGATGAAAGACATTACGGAAAATTTCAGCGCCTATGGGAGGACCACAAAACATTGTTGTATCCAAAGCGCCAACAGGGCCATACAAAGTTGCGTACTACACTAGAATCGATGCAATGGAAGGCGACCAATGGATTGTCGATAAGGGATTCGACGAGTTGTTATGCCTCATGAAAAAGTTACTTCGAGAGGAACACCTTGCCGAAACTACGTGCGATGCCAAACAAGTTATACGCCCTTTGGGGTTGGAGGTACTGAAGATACATGCATGTCGTAACGATTGTATCCTTTATCGCAATGAGTACGAGGATTTGGATGCTTGTCCGGTGTGCAAAACTTCTCGGTATAAGACCGGGCATGATGACCGAGGTGAGGTAGAGGCAGTGTAAGAAGAAGAGGCCCCTGCTAAGGCCATGTGGTATTTCCCTATAATACCCGGTTGAAAGCGTTTATTTGCGAACAAAGTGCATGCCCGGATGATGCGCTGGCACAAAGAAGACCGTATGACGACGGAAGGCTAAGACACCTTTGATGGCTCCCGGTGGAGGAAAGTCAATAGAACATACCGGACTTTCTTTGAGGATGCAAGGAACATAAGGTTTGGGTTGAGTACAGATGGGATGAACCCGTATGGCGAGATGAGCAGCAGTCACAGTACTTGGCCTGTGACCCTATGTATCTACAACCTTCCTCCTTGGTTGTGTATGAAGCGGAAATACATTATGATGCCGTTGCTTATCGAAGGCACAGGGCAACCTGGAAACGACATCGATGTGTACCTCAAACCGTTGGTTGAAGATCTGCTAACATTGTGGAACGATGGTGCACGTGTATGGGATGAGTACAAGAGAGAGCACTTCATTTTGCGTGCATTGCTAGTCGTAACCATCAACGACCGCCTGCACTTGGCAACCTTTCGGGCCTGTCTATCAAAGGATATAAAGCACTGCATCCTTTGCTTAGAGGAAGCGGACAGCAAGTACCTAAAAAACTCTCGAAAGGTTGTGTACATGGGCCACAGATTCCTCCATCAGAAGGACCCGTTAAGGAGGAAGGGTGAGAATTTTGATGGGACGAGAAGAGAAAGCGTAAGAAACCCCTGCATCGCGGTGGGGCTCTTGTATTTTCTTTGGTAAAGGATCTGAAAGTAGTATTTGGAAAAGGTGCAGGTAGCAAACCTGTCCCAGAGAACAAGGTCACACTGAAGCCCATTTGGAAGAAGAAGTCAATATTTTGGGACTTACCTTCTTTGGAAAGACTTAGAGGTCCGTCACTCACTAGACTTCATGCATATCACAAAGAATGTCTGCGTGAACCTGCTAGGCTTCCTAGATATGTATGGCAAATCAAAAGATACACTTCAAGCACGAAAGGACCTACAAGCTGGAATCGAGAACGACCTACATCCGAAATGAGAGCGGAAGGATGACATTACCTCCACCCCGCTAGCTACACTCTGAGCAAGGAAGAGAAAAAAATATGATTAAGTTCTTGAGCAGTGTGAAGGTCCCTTCGGATACTCCTCGAACATAAGGAGACTCATAAACATAAAAGAGAATAAAATTGTACACACAAAATCCCATGATTGTCACGTGTTGATGACACAGTTGCTCCGGTGGCGGTGCGAGGTATTCTCACGGACCGGGTACGAGGACAATCATAAAGTTATGCTCGTTCTTCAACGCTGTGTCGCGAAGGTCATCGAGCCAAATAAGTTATCTAATCTGCATGATGACATGGTCAATAGTCTGGTTCGCCTTGAGATGATCTTTCCTCCATCATTTTTTGATATTATGGTCCATCTCATGGTCCACATTGTTAAAGAGATAGAAATTCTCGGACCGTGTTCCTCCACAATATGTTCCCTTTCGAGAGGTACATGGGCATCCTAATGAAGTATGTTCGTAACCGGTCTCGCCCATATGGCTGCATTGCGCAGGGTGTTGGCACAGAGTAGGTCATCGAGTTTTGTGTTAATTTCATTGATGATCTGAATCCGATCGGCGTTCTGTATCACGCCATGAGGGAGGCTCAGGGAAAAGGGACTTTAGGGAGAAAAGAATCCTATAGCGGCGATCTACTTTCATTTAAACAAGCACATTTCACAGTATTGAAACAAGCAAGCTGTAGTGGCTCAGTATATGTATGCTCACGAGATTAGTCTGCGCCCAATACCCGGAGAAGTCGGATAAGTGGATCGCAATCGAGCAAATGGATCATTTCGCGGTTGGTTACAAAGCAATCAGCCAACCAGACAGATGATGAACAGGGCTTGAAACTCTTGGCTCGAGGACCGTCCACGACAATCGTATCATTCCAAGGGTATGAGATAAATGGGTACACATTTTACACGATAGCCCGTGATAGCAAGAGCACCAACCAAAACAAGCGGCCTCAGTATAAATGCCTTGGACAAAAATAGAAAATTTGGATACCTACTATGGTTTCATACAGAGATCTGGGAGCTCGAGTACGGACCTTTAAAAGTCCTCTGTTTCGGTGCCAATGGGTCAAACTAGCACCGCGGCCGATGAGTACGGTATGACAACTGTGGACCTCAAGCAAGTGGCCTATAGGGACGAACCGTTCGTGCTTGCTAATGATGTGACACGGTATTCTATGTGATGGACATGGACAAAGAAACCGAAAGCGAAGGACAAGCCTACTAAAAGGAAGAGCGCATGACAAATCTACCGAAAACATAAATCGAATGAGAATACTAGCGTGGCGATCAACCAAGGCGCCACGTGGTTCTTTCGGTAAAAGAAGGATTGTCGGAGTTGAGGGCGTCACGGACGAAGAAGAGTATAATCGATTCGACGAGCCGCTCCTTTCACAAGGACGTAGACATTAGTGCCCTGAATGATACAGAGCAATCTCCTTATGTACGCCGCGATCATAATGAAGGATCGCTTGTAAAAACAAAGTATGTTAGCAAATAAGTCCAACCTTGTTGTATAGTCCGTTGTTACAAGTTATAGTCTATCACTGATGGATGCTTAGTTTTCATTTTTCATGTTAAATCTAGTCTACTGTGTTCCCATGCTTTGTGATATGCATGTAACAAGGTGAAAATTTGAATTGGAATTATAAGAGTGAAAAAATTACTTCATTTTATTTTTATATTTTTAATTCATAAACTAATATTCTAAAGAAAATATAGATTTTCAATATTATTGTTGAATTGTAGAAACTATAAAAGGAATTTATAAATGACTAGTAATCTTTTTTTTTAAAAAAAATCATTTTAGTGTGGAATAACCGAATAAGTATAATTTATTACTTTTTATTAAGCAAAGAAGCAATAATTGATTTTTCTTTCATTTTATTCTAAAGAGATTTTGAATTTAATTCTAATCGATCTGTTGGTGTATTTAACCGATCTTGATGTGATATAATCGATGCGTTGGATACACCCAGATCGATAGCCAACCTAGGTTTTCCTTCGTGAGTCATATGTGGAGCGATCAGTCCGGTTGGTGTATCTAACCGGTACTAATATGTATATCAATCCGGTTGGTTAAACCAACCGGACCGATGATGGGGCCCTATAAACCTCGCTGCCGCCATTTCTTCCCCACTTTGGTGCTCCTCCCGCCCCGATTACTCCCATTTCCGACCGCGCCCCGACGACGCGCCGCCGTCGAGCTCGCCCGATCACGCCGTCCGAGCTCGTGCCCCCCTCCGACGACGCCGCCGTCCGGAAGCTCGCCCGATCGCGCCGCCATCCGAGCTTCGTGCCCCTCCGGACGCCGCTGCCGTCGAGCTCGCCCGATCAGCGCCGTCCGAGCTCGTGCCCCCCTCCGACGACGCCGCCCTCCGGAAGCTTCGCCGGCCGCCGCCGTCCGAGCTCGCTTCTCCGGACGACGCCGCCCTCCGGAGCTTCGCCGCCAGCGCCGCCCGGAGCTCGCCGACGGCGCGCGCCGTCCGAGCTCGCCCGACCTGGCCGCCCCGAGGCTCGCCCGGCCGCCGCCGTCCGTGGAGGTTGTGATCTTGTTCACGAATATTGAATGAATCTTGTCTCTGTGATAGGTTATGTGGAGTCAAAAATAATTCTATGTTGCCGGATAGTAATGTCGCATAAACAAATAAGGTAGTTCTTTCATTTACGCTACTTGATAGTTGTTGAGATAGAGCTTGTTGAGATAGAGCAGTTGGATGCTATCAATTTTATAAATGAAGCACAAGCTACAATTCCGCTTTTCTATTGTACATGATATTGAGTTTATTGAGAGATGCTATCAATTTTGCATGGTGCATACATTACGTGTTCTCCTTTATAAATGGAACACAAACTACATAATGTCATGGCTAATCCAAGCAAACTTGTCTTTTATAGTGGGGTATTCATGTTACACATACGCTTGGTTTGATACTACTTAATTGTTCATTTACCTGTAATCCCTAACTCATATTTTGTAAAACAAGAGTTAACATAGAGTATTAGTGAGACAAAAATATCTAAAGAGGAACCACTCAACTCGTGCCACTTGCTCTTATATGGATCACATACTTCATCATACAACTAGCAATACGTACAAAGAAAAACAAGCCCTAGCTAGTTGTCATTTGGAGTACATTGACATATAAGTCAAGGATATATCTACCCTACGCACATGAGTATGGAGTTGGTCTAATCAACATTTGTTCCTTCTTCCACGCCGTTACTTTTCGACCTTCTTCTAGCCTAAGAAACAACGATGGGCGAAGGATTTGATCGAGGAAGAATTTATGACAAATTTGATTGCGGGAGATGGTGGTTATGAGGCCGCAGAGCACGATGAGGCAGCGGAGGTAACAATCAATCACGTTAATGATTGTCGAGGTCACTATCATGCTAAGCCAACATTTTGACCCGTTCATGATTGTACCATGCTTTGACCGATCAATCAAGCGCAATCACAACAGCGAGGTCCAACCAAGAAGCCGAAGGCAAGATATGTTGTCACCGAAGTCAACGAACGCCAACCTCGAAACCCTTGGCGGTGATTGGGCCGTTCAATTCGGCATGCGGCGTCCACGTTAGGGACCACGTGCCCATTAGCATAGCAAAATGGGATCAGGTTCACGAAGATACGAAAAACATGCTTTGGAGCGATGTCGTGAGAGACATTCACCTTCCCCAAGGGACCGAAGAGAAGGTGAAGAGTTACACTCTCAAGAAGATGGCCATCGCATTCCAAACTTATAAACAGAAGTTGAACATAGAGTATATCAAGAAGAATCGAATGCCCGACTTCAACAAGTTCCCGAAGTTGCAAGATCACTGGGAAGCGTTCGTGAACTACAAGACTTCGGAGGAAGGTCAAAGTTTGAGTGAGAAGAACAAGATGAATGCACAGAAGAAGAATTACCACCACCGACTCGGCCCTGGTGGTTACCGCTAAGCAATACCCAAATGGGAGAAGAGGAGCATGACACTGCTAGCAAAGGGTGTCACACTCGCAACAATGGAATGGCCTGACAGAGCAAAGCATTGGTTCTATGCTCACAGGTGGCCTCGATGATAACGGCAATGCGGTGTTTGGGGAGGTCTTTGAGAGATGTGGCCGGAAGGCTTGTGCGATCCATCGAGGAGACTTCCCAAGGTAGCTTCGTGCCAAGCAGGAGAATGACGAGCTAACAAGGGCTCTACAAAACCCAGAGCACCCTGGGCGTACGAGGCGTTGGCGTCGTCCCTTGGAAGGTTGGTTTCGCTCAGACGCCGAGACCTATAGGAGTCGAATGAGAAGCAAGGCTCGACATGCACAACAACTTAGTGCGCTTGAAGAAGCATGACTCAAATAGAGGAACAATTAGCACAGAGCCAACAACGGGAGACGTGCCGGGAACCTCCGACAATCCTAACATCATCACCGGCAATGAGCTGCGCTTCCGGTGGGTTGCCCAGCGGACTTGGACAGTACCCGTAGATGACATCGGCAGCCAGACACCTTGTGAGCTGCATGTCGGGCGCGAAACCTCTCCTTGAAGGCGGCGCATGGCATGGTTCACCCAAGGAGCCGGCAGCTCATCCATGGCCAGCAGATACCGTCAAACTACTCCAAGGTCTCGGTGGAGGAGGTTTGCCCAGTGGTACGAGGACCTTGAGCTCGAAATTCCCGGAGGTGACGGAGTAAGCTAGGAGAGGCGGTACACTTTCATCCTATGGCGCAAACGGCACATAATTTTTCGAGATAACATGGATGTGTCCTCTCTGCGAAGAAGCCCGACTCCTACACCACTTCCCGCACACCCAAGCCCAAGAAGAAGCCCGACTCCTACACCACCTGCCCAAGCACATAAGCCCCTACGAAGCCCATCTCCTCCCAAGAAGGCGCCGACTCCTACACCACCTCCCCACACATATGCCCTACGAGAAGCCCGTCTCCTCCCAAGAATGCGCCAACTTCTACACCACCTCCGTGCACTTAAGCCCCACAAGAAGACCGTCTCCTCCCAAGAAGGCGCCACCAAAGGAAACAAGCCACTCACCAGACTCCCAAGAAGGACGTCCTCCACCCAATCCAAGAAGTTCGTCCACTTTCAAAGTGGCGTGCGATATGACCGACGAGGAGACCAATAAGATTGTACAAGGTGAGGTAATGAATTTTTAGACCCAAGTCACCAAAGAAGAAGGTTCAACCTGCACGAAAGAATTTCACAAAGGCTTGAGGACTATTACAAATTTGAAGGATAAAAAAGAAATGCCTCGCCAATCAAACTACGGCGCACATTGCGAAAGGAATGCCACAAGGAGTGGGCAATGAGGAGAAGGAGAAGGAGAAGGCTAAGGCGATGCTACAATTCTTTGATGAAATCGGGCTTGACCCAAATCAAATATTAGGCTCAGATTGAGTATGCCCAAGTAAGATGGCCATTTACATTGGGTGGATCATTGGTCGCGTGAGAGCCGCTCCACTAACGACAAAGATGCGGCAATTCCATGAATGGTACTTGGACGCGACCAAGCATGGTCTCTGATTGTTTCTTTGTCAAGTACAAGGATCAAGATTTTTATCACGGTGACGGTGAATTTTTATGGAATGGCACGTCATGTATGATCTATACCAGACGAGCGCCCTCGCGTCCTTGGTGGGTTCTTTGGACTCTGTAAGTGTCTTATTTACAAAAAACCATCGTCGTGCCCTTGTAGAGTACGGACCTTGCAAGCCTAACTAATTTCTTCTTGTGTAGCATGGAGATACAAAGATGCCGAAGGGATCAAATTTTTGACATAGGATTCATGGACCCATTAGTTATCAGCGAGACAACGTTAGATACTGACCCAAGCGAAACACAGGACTAACGTATACAATGCGCTAATGGGACATCAATATAAGTCAAGGATATATCTACCCTACGCACATGAGTATGTGTTTTAAATACCGCCTTGTTCTACTCCTTTTTCATAACACTATGTTAGAACTAATTAGTTATCTATGTTGACATATGTACAGTTTTCTTTGGATTCTTATTATGATCGAGCTAGATCATAGTCGGATCACAATTATGGACTCGAGAAGGAAACCAGTTCAAACGTATCAAACCTTCATCGATTTGCTCGACCGGTATTAATTCTTGTTCCTTTCATTATTGTATTACTTCTATTTCCTTCCATTTGAAACAAATTCTAATCATGTACAATTGGTAATCACATGTGTAGTGCATTCGCACTAAAAATAGGCGCATTCAAGGAGAAATTCAAATTACAACAGCCTCTCAAATGCGTATATCATAAAGCTAGCTTTTGGTTAGTTAAGTTAATTTCCTTGCATTCATTTCACGCTTTCAACTTTTTCAACCGCAGATCTTGAGTCGACGGCGGGCAACAATTTATTTACTACGTATGTGAGTTTTTGCACACCCAAACCGGAGCGACCGCATGCTAAAAGGCGACAAGGGGTGAGTAAATATAATTACTACCTTTAACGATGTATATTACTCCTTACATCCGGTACAAATTCAAGGATTGATTTGTTAATGACTTAACGGCAGTGCCTCAATATTTGGCGGAACAAGGTTGAACTCGCCGCGAGTGAGAGCAATTCAAGAACAACTCGTTGGCTTCATTTACGATGAGGTTGTAAATCCAAAAGCGAGTTCCACGAACCAAATTTTAATAGGTGGGGCCCTTCAATAAGGACCGGTGAATCATTCTCGACATCTCTACGGCTAGCAAGAGCGATGCACGTAAAAATCCCAATGAGCAGAAGGAAAAGAAATCGAGTTGTAATTAAAGTTGTGTGCATATTGTAGTACATTATATGTAATTAAATTTGTTAATGAATGTACAGTGATTTTATTATCGTGCAAATGTGCATGATTGATTATATGTGTTTTAATTCGTTGTGATTTACACACACATGAAGTCACCGTGATTTGATATAATATATTGTAGTATATTATATATAATAGCCAGATATTGGACACACACATATTTACATATATATTATATACAACCCATCGCATCGTTAGATAAAACAACGATCGATGAGGGCTCATCGAGAACCGGTTGGAGACACCAACCGTCGATAAGGTCCAGGTCTCACGATGCGCTGCCACGTGTGACTACCAACCGTCTTGATACTCTATCGATCACGGGTGAACGGACTGATGCTCAAGAGCGTCGATCAGGATGGCCTGGTTCAAAAACCTGCAAAACTCTTTTAAACCGGTACTAAAAGCCTTTTCCGTAGTAGTGCGCCCTGTTCAGGAGCCACACGTTCGCCTTCCTCCACGAACCTCCGCCCCTCGCCGGCGGCAGGGTTTGCGACGCGTGCGGCGACGACGTGCACGGCTTCGTCTACCACTGCTCCGGGCGCGGGCTCGACCTACACCCATGCTGTGCCTTCCTGCCGGAGCGGATCGTCCAGGACGGCCACGCCTTCGAGCTCCGCAAGGAGGCGTCGTGCCGGTGCGGCATATGCGGGGAAAAAGGGCGCCGCCGCAGCTTCTGGGCCTATCGATCCTACTACGACGACGGCGAGGCCGTTTACCTGCACGTGGCGTGCCTCAAGAACAGCTACCGCGGTGCCGGCCAGATCGTGCAGGCCAGCGCGCCGATCATGGAGGGCGTGCTGCAGAGCTTGCCGAGGAGGAAACGGAGGAGCGGCGGGTTCGAGCGGTTCCGCAAGATTGTCGGTGTCGTCGTAGGCGTCATCATCGCGGTCATATTTGGGAACCCGATGGCCATGATCGCCGCCGTGGCTGGGCCCGGCGGTCTTTTCCGGGGGTAGCAGCATACAGAAGTATATACCGGCAAGTACAAATCAGTGTGTGCTTGTACAAAAATACTACAAAAGTCTACGAGCGTAAATGTAGGGTGCTTATGTTGTTTCTGAATCCTTGTTTTCCTTGAATTTTTTAAAGGTTGCTTTTTTATGCTGGTAATAATCCTGTTGGCTGTTAGCTAAACTTGTTTTGGTCATTTAGTTAGTTTCAGTTTTCTTTCTTTCTTGTATCCGAGTAGGAACTTGATGAAGCAATGAGTTCAGAGTTCGGTTTTTTGGTTTCTGTTTTCGTTTGGGCTACAGTAGTCATGTTCGAAACAGAGTTTCAGTATGAATCCGAGTCAAGAGGAGGGTATGTATTGAGTCAATTACTTGTAAATTTAGCCTTTAAATATGAGCAATAAAACTCAGAAAAGCTGTGTGATTTGCAGCACCAAAATCTTCTTTGTTTTGTGTCTATTCTGTACATTGATCTAGTTGCCGGCTGTTTGCTGCAAGTTCTGAACTCCAGAACAAACGCCTACAGAGCAACGATATATCATCAACAATTCAAGTCCTGGGTGAGTTCTAATCCGACATTTCGTATCAAAGCTAGGTGTTGCATGCCCAAGATCATCCGATACGAAGCCATGTCGATAGTTGCAAAGAGCACGACAAGAGATGGCAGCGGCGACATGCCATTCCACTATCCTTAGCTCACGGCAACGAACTACACAACGTGGGCTATCAAGGTGGAGGCGTTTCTGGATGCACAGGGCATCTGGGAACTGGGAAGCCGTAGCCCCAGCGGAAGGTACTGCGGTGGATCCGAGGAAGGACAAGACGGTGAGAGCTCACCTCCTTCAAGCGCTGCCCGTAGACATCTTGTTGCAGGTTGCAACGAAGAAAAATGGCGAAAGAGCTCTCACTAATACAGAATGATACATCACTATCGCATTATCTGTGTTGGTTTCAAACTTTTAGCTAAAAAACCGATTATGATATGTGTATGTTATTTGTAAAATTTGATAATAGGTTATCACAATCGGTTCTAAGAAAGAATCGATTGTGATAATGTCCTCATCACAGTCAGCTCTAGCTCAAAACCGATTGTGATGAAGGACCCCTTATCACAATCAGTTCTTGCTCAGAACCGATTGTGATGAGAACATTATCACAATCGATTCTTTCTAGGAACTGATTGTGAGGATCACTTATCACAATCAGTTTGGGCTCAGAACCGATTGTGATGAGGGACCCCTTATCACAATCGGTAGAGTCTCGCTAGGTTTTATATCCCCTCGGGATGAATTCTCCTCTATTGGTGTTCTAGAGCCATAAAAACCGCTGCCACTCCGAAAAACAGAACATACTCTTGTTCAAACATAAACTTGGGGAAGAAAATCTGAAATCCTTGAGGATGTGCGTTAAGAGGATAAGTTGAAGCCCTAGCTTAAAGAGATTTTCCCACTATTTTCCCTAATTTGAGGTTTTCTTTAAAAGGTGAGCATTTCTTCAAATCCCTTCAATTTTGCTTTAAGAAATTTGATTTTGATTTGGTGAATATGTTTTTTATGTCATTAATGATATTATGGTTGAAACCAATATTGGTGCAAAATTATGAAATCCTCGAGAAGAGATGATGGTTTGAGGGTAAAGTTGAAATCCTAGCTTGAGTATATTTCCCCTCATTTGTGATTAATTTTCTTCAAAAGGTGAGCATGTGAATGAGTTAGATGTCATTATTGTTGCTATAATTAATAGGATCAATGCTCGAGTTTAGGTTGCGTAACTTATGCGTCTCCCGTTCGAGGGTGCTTGTTTATAAATATGCTAAAATGGCATATTTATAAATAAACAGCTTCGAATTATCCACGTTATTTGGACGGTTCGAGGATATGTGATTTGGGCAAGTTCCTAAGCTGTTTTACAACTCTAGATAATGTTTTGGCAGCATCCATCTCCCTAGTGTTCTCCATATACACACACTCTTGACCTGTTGTCGAGAGGTGTATTTGGAGAACAGCAGGGAGATACTGCAGAAATTTTCTCTAGAGTTGTACAACAGCTTAGGAACTTGCCCGAACCATATATCCTCGAATGAGATTAGAACTTGACCTAATTAGAGATTAGGAGTCATCGTTGGTACGTACTTAGTTAGTCAATATATATACGTTCCTCTAAGATCATTCAATTCCTCAACTTTGTTAATGCTTCCACCCTTCTTTTCTTTCATTGATTGGTGCATTACGTATTTCGATATCATTGTTGTTGTTTTAAATATGCATGTCTCCTCTATTGTGCGAATGTAATTAAATAATATCTCAGTATTTGAAATTGCTAGTTGTCACTCATTTGTATTATTAATTTATTGTTTGTGGTTTAATTGTAAATGGACCATGAATAACGGATGTATCAAAAAAGCCGTGTGAGTGCTGAATTTCAGAGGGGAGTTAAGGAATTTATAAGAATTGCAGAAGTAGATATGGTTATGAGGGGTGTAAAGTTCATATATTGTCCTTTTATTGATTGCACCAATCTTAGGAGATTTAACAACTCATCTCAAATTGAAAGCCACTTGATTCGATGTGGCTTCGTGAGAGCCACGAGTTGGATCCATCATGGGGAGACAAGTAGCACCCCTCCGATATGCAACAAAGACATGCTGGAAGCTGATCACGAGTTGGAGCACGATATGTTTGATGAGGACAATTTTGATCAAATGTTGTGGGATGTGGAGAGAAATTACACAGAAAGAGAGTTCGAAAAATTTAAAAGCTTGATGGAAGACGATGCCAAACCGTTGTTTTCGGGTTGCAAACCGAAATACACCAAGTTGGGTTCGGTCCTTGCATTGTTTGAACTAAAGGCAAAACACCGTTGGACATATACAAGTTTCAATGCACTTTTAGTTATTTTATTGGATATGCTTCTAGAGGGAAACTAGTTGCCAACAAGCATTTATGAAGCGAAGAAGCTACTAAGTCCCATAGGAATGGAAATAGAAAGGATACATGCATGTCATAATGATTGCATATTATACCGCAACGCGCATAAGGAACTACGTGTGATCCAGTTTGTGGTGTACCCCGGTACAAACAAAAGGAGAAGCGTGATGACAAGAAGCGTAAGAGCCGAACAGACGACGGTGAAGATGTGAACAAAGGGGTTCCAATAAAGGTATTATGGTATTTGCCCATCATTCCCCGTTTGGAGCGGTTGTTTACAAATCCCAAAGAGGCGAAATTGTTACGTTGGCATCATGAATCTCGAAAAGAAGATGGCAAGTTGAGGCACCCCGCTGATTCGGCTCAATGGAGAAACATTGATTAGCAACATGAGGAGTTTGGTGCCGAGATGAGTAACATAAGATTTGGGTTGAGTACATATGGAATGAATCCGTTTGGTAATATGAGCAGTCGTCACAGCACTTGGCCGGTTTTGTTGTGTATCTACAATCTCCCTCCTTGGTTATGCATGAAGCGGAAGTATATCATGATGTCAGTGCTAATCTTAGAACCCAAACAGCTGGGTAATGATATCGATGTGTGACACCACGGAGTGTCATAATCTTATAAAATGTGGATGTTGATGTCAAAACATTATAAAATATGTAAATGGAGGTTAAAACTTTACGTTATGCCGTTTATAGCATGTTTTTGGGCCGTTTTCGGGTGTTTGGGCCTCTCTGGGGGACTTTGGGCCTTGGGGGTTGAGTTGGGCCTCCGGTGGAAGGGTTTAGGCCCAAGGGGGGACTTTTGGGCAGCCAAATCTGGCCCCCACCCCTTTGTGCGCCCCAAACTCCCTCTCCCAACCCTAGCCGCCACCCCCTAGCCCCCCATGCGCCTCCACCCTTCCCCTTCCTCTCCATCTTCCCCCATGGCGCCACCACCCATCTCCTCCCCTCTCCAACTCCCTTTCTGCCCCTAGGGGAGTTGTCCACCTCAACACCTCGAAGATCCGTCCATTGGAGCGCTTTGCGATGAGGAGATCCGGTGGATTTGGAGCGAGGAGCGAGGAGCGATCCGGGAGGAGATCTATTGGGTTTTCGTGCGTCGGGCAAAGGTATGGCCATGGGACTCCTTGGGGTTGGGCTAGGTACTGTTCTAAGGATCAATATCATGTTTTTAGATCAATTGGTGGTGCTGGACTTGAGTAGATTGGACTAGATCTAGATGTTGCCACGTTTCTGTTTTGGGACAGCATGAGCAGTCGACCTAAGGTTAAGTTTTTCGCCAATTTAGAGTCCGAATCTGGCCGTACAGATGTTGAAAAAGTTGTAGATAATTTCATTATCTTTTAGTGGACATAAAGAACGTTAAATTCCGATCAGCCGTTTGAAAGTTATGACTGTTTTACCGAGCGTGTTAAAATCTGTGACGTGATTGGAACAGATCACGGTATTTTGTAGATTCAACATCTTAAGATTCCGAATCTGTCGACGATTGGGGAGCAGGCCCCCGCCAAGCTTACTTGTTGGTGGAGGGACCAACTGCGACCCCTTCTCACGTGATGGGATACTCAGAGGAGTGACTCACTGGACTTCAACGGGCGAGGACACTGTGATTTACCCTGGTTCGGGCCTCTCAAGAAGGAGATAATAGCCCTACTCCAGCTCGTGTATCTTTTTTGTAAAGAAAAATATGTCTCTGTCCCCCTCATGGTGGGGATGCTTTTATAGCTTACAAAGGACCAAACTCCGCAGGTCCCCACTATCCGCACGATTGGACCACGTCCAATCGTGGCAACTGGCAGATCCTACAACTCCGCCACGCTCCCGCGGAGGACGTAACGGGCTAACGGAGGTTACGCGCTGGTGGTTACTCCCACCGACCTCGAGATCACGTTAGGTCGGCCAATTCCCAGCGCCGAGCTCGGTTGCCTTATGCAAGCTCGAGCTCGCAATTGGCCAGAATACGCGACCTTCTCAGGTCCCAACTAGATCGTCCTTGGGAACGACCTCCTAGTGGCTCGGGCGGGAGCGAGCTCGGCCGTTCGTGGCACCCGAGGTAATTTATGGGAATTACCCAACCCCCCGACAGCTAGCCCCCGAGGTTCAAGTGGGAAAAAGGCCTAAGGAAGGCCTTCCCCTTGGGCCTACCGTCTACGAGCACGTCGGATTTGCTGCGGCGAACAACTGCCGCGACCACCGAGCTATTAACCTCCTCCGGGAACGAGCCTTTTGCCTCAGCTCGTCGCGCTTCGAGCGAACGGATGCGGGCCCCCCTCAACGGTTCCTTCTCCCGGAAGCCTTATTCGGGCAGTTCGAACCGTCCTTCCTGGGGAACTGTCCTTTTGGCATGACAGTTTCGATTCGTGTGCCCACGTGTCGGCCCCTGGGTGGCGAACGCCTCAACTGCTCTCTGCGCCTCTAGGGCTCCCTCGACCATAACGGCGGGAAGTCCCTTCGCTTTCCTGTTCCCTGGAGGGATTTTTAAACACCGGAGGGAACCCTAGATCTATACGATCTTTCGGCAAAAAAGCGCCTCCAACGCTCCCCGCTTCAGCGCTCGTCTTTTTCCTCGATCACCTTCTCCGCTCTCATGGCAAAGTTCGGCGCCAGCAGGCTTGACAGGCGCAAACTGGGGATCCTTGAGCGGGCGAAGTACCTCGATGCTGGCTCATGGAGAGCCGCCGGTGCCGAGGAGAGCCCGCAGCCGGAGGAAGGGGAGATCGTCTCCACCGAGCTCTATGCCATAAACGGGCTTGAGCGCGAAGCGAAGTTCGTCGAGGCCGTACTCGCCTTCTGCGAATGCGAGATCGTTCATCTCCACCCCAATTCCATTCTTATCATGGCCATCTTCGCCCATCTCTGCGAAGGGTTCATGGGCGTTGAGCCCACCCGATCTCTTTTCCACTTCTACACTCTCTCGCGCACCAAGACGCCGCAGTCGCTTTGCCTTTACTCCGCCTCCGACCTACTCGCGTCAGATGAGTACCCGAGCTTTACGCTCAAGGACTCGGTGTCGGGGTGGGCCGACTGTTGGTTCTACCTGAGGAAAGTGGAGGGCAGCTCGCTTTCCTACTCCGGTGCCAAGGGTCGCGCCGTCGAGACGCCCGACCTCTGTGCAGCCCGAGGAGGAGAAGGTGCTCATGCCGATCCACGAGCTCACCCGCCAGGGTCGGGCAGTCGGGACATCGCCGGGACTACATCGGGGAACCGGTGTCGCCCCTCGAGGAGGAGGTACACCCTTTCCTCAAGACCGAAGGGTGGCAGGACATCACCCGGGAATCACGCTCAGGTACACCACCGCTCTCGATCTTTACTTTGAAAATAAAGGATATTCGACCTTATTGCTCTTTCTCGGCCAAGAGTGACTCCACAGGAGGACTGGGTGGACGCGAGGGTGTCCGAGATGTTCGGCACCCCTAAGGCCAAGGAAATCTTAGAGGGCCGCCAGATCCCGAACAACGTCCTTAACCGGACCGAGGCGGTGAGTTTTTACCTCGGATCTCCTTTTTTCGAAGGTCCGTTTAAGCCGGGTTTTTCCCGAGGTCCCCTGACCTTGTTCGAGCCCACCTGCGCAGGAGAAGGTTGCCCTCGAGGTCGCCGTGGCCCAGCTGGGACCGCAGCTGGGGGGACGAGGTCAAAAGACCAAGAAGCAGGCGGGTCGTAAGCGCCGCGCCCGATCTCCGTCGGCCACGCCGTCCCCGCCTAGGCGTTCACGCAGGCACCCCGGCTCGGACGACCGCTCACCCCGCCAGCACTTGGAGTATGCTGATCGGCAGGAGGTGAGCGAACTAAAACTGTGGATGGACGAGTACACCAGAAAAAACCCCGAGCTGATGGCTCGCTTATGCGCCAAATGCCGCTACGGCGAAGAAGGAGGCGCGTTGAGGCCGCGGCCGGGCCCAAAGACGGAAGGAGGAACTGGAGGGCCAGATCGCGGCCCTTCAGGCAGAGCTCGCACGCGTGAGCTTGAGCTCGACCCCTCAGGACCACGAGGAGGAGAAGGACGAGCCGGACCCCACCCCCTGGTCCCGAGATCCCGCAGGTCGTCCGCTGCGCCCCAACCACGCCCAACGCCGACCATTTCTGAGGCCAGCTTGGGAGAGGTCGACCCCTCAGTTGCCAAGGCCGACAAGGCACGCGCAGATATGGCTGCCCTCCTCATTCGCGCCCGAGCCCAGCTAGAGGACGCCGAGCGAGGTCAGCTTCTCATTCCTATATCGTTTGTCTCCTTCCCCCTCCGGCACCGCACTAACCCACATCGTCTATAGTGGGTGTGGCAGCCGGTGCGGAGTTATGGGATTTCGAGGCAATGGCTGATGATATTCTTGACCTCGTGCTAGAGAGGGAGCTCGCCCGGGCTGCCGAGGCCGTCGTGGGCGATGAGGTCGAGGTGGGAACTGAGGCCGCGGAGGCCCAGTCCCCACGAAGCCGGGCGGACACTGGCGGAGGAGGTCGAGGTGGGAACCGGGGCCGCGGAGGCCCAGTCCCCACGAGCCGCCGGCGGTGATGACGTCGGGGCGGAGGAGCCCGCTGCCACGGAGCTCCGGCCTCCAGAGGCCGCGTCTCTTGAAGAGGAGACATAGAGGAAGATCGCGGCCGCCGACGCTCGAGCCGCCATGGAGGGGATAATTGTGGAGGACGACGACACGGGGGAGCCTGGTGGTGACGAGCGTGCCGCTGAAGTTCCCCGCGAGGACTCCGCCGATACCAGCGACATCATCGCCGAGACGCTCCAGGGGATCGCGGAGGAGCCCTACCGAGCCGGGCGATACTCAAGTCGGAGACCGGTAGCCGGCTTCGGCCATTGGGGACTCCAACCTGGACGGAGCTCGTCCCGGCGAGGGCGGGCCGGTGTCTCCGCTCGTCGTGGAGCCGACCTTGACCGAGGCTGGGAGGACGGACCAGCTTCCAGGCGGGGGGAACCGCCGAGCACCGAGGTCCCCGGAGCTGATCTTCCGATCGCCGACTCCGCGCCTCGGCCCGAAGATCCCGCGCCCTTGGACGCCGAAGGGGCCCGAGCCCAGGAGGAGGTGGAGTATCCGGGCGCAAGTCCTGCCCGAGGAGAAGAAGCGCAGGTGGGGGTCCTTGCCCTTGAGGCCGTCGTCCTCCAGGGGGCGGAGGTCGGCCTCCAAGACCAGGGTCATGACCCCACGGCCCATGCCGAAGAGGTTCGAGCTCAGGAAGCGGCAAACTCCCCGGGGGGAAGAAGCGCAGGCGGAGGCACCTGTTCCTGCGGTTCCCCCGCAGTCGATGGAGGTGGACTCCCCGAACCGGGGTCTTGCACCCCCGGACAACGAGGGAGGTCAAACCCCAAAGGAGGTGGAGGTACTCCTGGGCTCCGCGCCCGCCCAAGGAGGAGAGAACGTCGCGGAGGACCCCGCCGAGTTATTCCGGGAAGGGCTGGAGGCCCGGCTCCATTGGGTAAGTTCTCTTGACACCGTCTCTTCTTACAAGATTGACATTAACCCGAGATGCTTCGTCGTCCAGGTGCTAGAAACAACCATGCAGGACTTCCAGGCCGCGACCGTCCCCCCAGAAGTCGTCGCAAAGCACCACACCGAGCAAGATGCGAGGATCGCAGAGCTCGAGCGGCTGGTTGCCGAGCCAAGGCTTCGAGGCGGAGATCCGGCACAAAATGGAGGAGTCCTCGCTGGTCCTCAAGGAGCGCCTTGATCGAAGCGAGCATGCGAGGTCGGGCCTCGGCTAACGGTGGTGAAGCTGCGAGACTCCTTCAGAGTGTCGAGAAGACGATCGACCGGCATAGGAGGAGTCCAAGCGGCTTCGCCCAGCGGCTAGCGATGGCGGGAAGCTCGTCGGCAGTGCTCGACCTCGAGTCCGAGCTTGACTCCGTCACGGGAGGAGCTCGCTACCCTCCAGGGCGAGAAGCGTCTTTGGTTGCTTTTAGGCTTCATTTGTCTCGCGGGTTTACCTGCAAAACTCGGACATCGTGTAAAAAAGTGATTTGTGCATATTAAGTGTCCTTAAATTATCGATCAGAATACTAACGCGCTTCGAGTGCCTGCTTTGACCTATTGCTCCCTATTCGACGAAGGTCGACAGTCACGCGACCTAGCAAACGATCGTACTAAGGAGTAACTACCTCGTGCGAAAGCTGCACTAGGTCGTAGCCACACGGTAGCCATATACCCCCCCGCCAACGGAGGTCGTGGGCGTAGGCTGCGGGCACGACCTTGTTGATGGAGTAGCGCCCTGCGGAGATCGTGTGGCCTTTTTATGTACGGTGCGTCTACACCGCCCACCGGCCGACCCGAGATCGGAACCGTCCGAGGGGTGTCCATGCGAATCTTTACCTGCGGCGGAGGTCTGCCACGAAAAAGATGGTCGTCTTATGAGGAAGGAAGCCCTCGAGGTCGAGCTCTGGTGGCCCGGTGTTAGGTGGTCGTACGCCCGTCCGTTTTGCCCCGACGACCGAGCCTGCTCCTGATATTTGATCTGGATCGAGCTTGGTTGCGAGATTTCGCAGGGGGGGTAAAAGGGAAGAGAGAGAGAGAGAGAAAAACCGGGAGGCCAAGGTGTCGAAGTTTATTAAAAGAGTAAAGTGGGAGTGGTTGGAAGGCGTGGAACTTACGCAGCTGGTCTATGTTCCAAGTCTTTGGCTAGTTCTCGACCATCTTCCATCGCGAGGCGGACAGCCCCGGCGTCTTTGTTGAGACGACCGTGTAAGGACCCTCCCATCTCGGCGTTAGCTTGTTAGCCTTTGACAAGTCTTGGACCCGTCGCAGAACGAGATCGCCGACATGTAATGTCCTCGGTCGTACCGATTTAGCGGCGTGCTTGCGGAGAGCCTGCAGGTAAACCGCGGATCGCAGCAGAACCCGTTCTCGAGTTGCTTCCGCGAGGTTGAGGTCGAGAAGGTGCTCGCCTTCTGCGTCGATGTCGTCGGCTAGATTCACCCTTGGGGACCCCAGGACGACCTCGATGGGTAGGACGGCTTCCGCGCCATATACGAGCTGAAAGGGGCTCTCACCCGTAGCTCGGCTCGTCGTGGTGCGGACCGACCAGAGGACGGGAGGTAGCTCGTCCACCCAGGCTTGACCATGCCGATCGAGGTTCTTGAAGACTCTCTTCTTGACTCCTTGGATAATCTGCCTGTTCGCGCGCTCGGCCGCCCCATTGCTCTGCGGGTGGGCCACCGACGCGAAGCATATCTTGGTCCCGAGCTCCTCGCAATAAGCCTGAAACAGCTCACTTGTGAACTGGGTGCCGTTGTCCGTGATGAGGCGGCTTGGAATGCCGAAGCGGGTCACTACGTTATTGCGAAAAAACCTCTTAGCCGCCTGTGCCGAGATGGTCGACACAGGCTCGGCCTCGATCCATTTAGTGAAGGTGTCGATTGCGACGAACAGGTATTTACAACCCTTCCTTCCTCTGGGAAATGGTCCGAGTATGTCGATGCCCCAAACCGAGAACGGCCAGGTCAGGGGCATGGTTTGTAGTGCATATGCCGGCTGATGGACTTTCCGAGCATGGAACTGGCAAGATCGGCAGGAGGTTACTATTGAGCGCGCGTCGGCCAGGGCCGTCGGCCAGTAGTAACCCAACCGGAAGGCTTTGCTCACCAGGGTCCTAAAGGACGAGTGAGCTCCACACATCCCGTCATGGATATCTTTGAGGAGATATTTGCCTTCCTCTTGGGTGATGCACTTGGAGAGGACTCCAAGCGCGCCCTTTCGGTATAAGAGGCCCTCGACCATTTTATAGGCAGAGGAGCGTCTTACGAGCCGGGATTTCTCGGCTTCTTCCTCGGGCAGTGTCCCGTGTGCGAGGTACTGGATGAATGGCGTCATCCAACTCGCATCTTGCTCGAGGAAGGAGACGGCACCACCCGTCTCGGTTGCCCCCTCCTCGGTGGGTATGGAGGGCTTATAAAGGTGCTCGACGAGCACCCCCGCCGGGGCGGGGAGCTGGGCGGAACCGACCTTCGATAGATGGTCGGCCAGGGCATTGTCCTTCCTGGGTATGTATAGTACTTCGAAGTTTCTGAAGTACTTTTCCACCTTCCTTACTTCAGCCAGGTAAAGCGCCATTGAGTCATCGGAGCACTGATACTCCTTGTTAACCTGGTTGACAACTAGCTGCGAGTCGCCCTTCGCAGTTAGTCGTTGGACTCCGAGCATCTTGCAAGCCCGAAGCCCGGCTAGCAGACCTTCGTATTCGCCCGTTGTTCGTTGCGCCGAAATGCAGTTGGAGGGCGTACTGGATCCGCTCCCCCTGGGGGGATTCTAGGACCACTCCAGCCCCCGAGCAATCGTAAGCTCGGGATCCGTCGAAGTGCATGACCCATCGACCGTGCTCGGACTGGTCGGGTTCAGACTCGGACGGGGTAGGATTTGTCCATTCGGCTAGGAAGTCTGCTAGGACCTGAGATTTGATCGCGGTTCTGGCCGAGAATTCGATCTCGAATTCGGCGAGCTCCATGGCCCACTTCGCGATTCGTCCGCTTGCGTCCTGATTCCCCAGAATTTCTCTAAGCGGGAAGTTGGTCGGGACTCGAATTTTGTGGGCCTGGAAGTAGTGTCTTAACTTCTTCGAGGCCACGAGGAGCGCATAAAGGAGCTTCTGGACCTCGGGGTAACGCTCCTTTGGTCCGTGTAGGACTTCGCTGATGTAGTAGATCGGGCGCTGCACCTCTTCCCGTTCTCTGATTATGGCCAGCTCACCGCTGGGCGTGGCGGCCAGGTAGAGCAAAAGAACCTCTCCTATTAGTGGCGTGGTCAAGACGGGGGTCTCGACAGATACAGTTTTAATTCTTTGAAAGAGCGGTCCGCTTCTTACATCCAAGCAAAACCGTCGTGCTTCGAGCGCCTTGAAGAAAAGCGAGTCGCTCCCGAGCCGCGAGATGAAATGCCTTAGGTCCGCCATCCTCCCGGTCAGGGACTGAAGCTCCCTCTTTCATGCGGGCGGTCGCATGTTCTCGATGGCCTCTATCTTCTCGGGGTTGGCCCCGATTCCTTGCGGACCGATCATGTAGCCGAGTACCTTGCCGGCTTTGACCCCGAACACGCATTTTTCAGGGTTTAGCTTTATTCGATGTTTATTGAGGTTACGGAAGGTTTCCTCTAGGTCGGATACATGACTCGGGGCCATCCTGCTTTTGACGACTATGTCGTCCACGTACACCTCCAGGTTACGACCTATTTGGTCCGAGAAGGTTTTCTGCATGAGGCGTTGGAAGGTCGCTCCGGCGTTCCTTAGACCGAAGGACATGGTCGTGTAGCGAGCGTGCTTGAGCAGCGTGATGAAGGAAGTTTTCTCTTCATCGTCGGGCGATATGCCGATCTGGTGATAACCTGAATAGGCGCCCGTAAAACTCATCGCCTTGGAGCCGGCCGTTGCGTCCACCAACCGGTCTATCCGAAGCGGCGGAAGTTGTCTCTTAGGGGCAAAGCGGCATTCAGCCCTGTGTGATCGACACACATGCGCCACTTGCCCCCTTTTTCTTCCACGATAACCGGGTTGGCCAACCAATCGAGTGATCGACTTCCGTATAAAACCGGCTTTGAGGAGCTTGTCCGGTTCCTCTCGATGATAGCTTGCTTCTCGGGAGAAGCGCTGAGCTCTGCCGCCGCAGGCTTTTGTCGAGCCGAATCGCTAGCTTTGTGCTCGACGACCTCCCTTGGGACTCCGGGCATGTCGGACGGTTCCCAGGCGAACGTGTCCGCGCTTCTCCGGAGGAAGGTCACGAGCTCGAGTTCCTATTTAGGATCCAGGGAAGCCCCCACGTGTACGACCTTGTCTGGCTCTGAGGAGCTTAGCGGGATGGCCTTAGTTTCTCCCCCGGCCTGGAGGGTAGCCTTGGGCCGGGAACTCCTCGGCTCTTGGTCGGGCCCGCGCTGGGGCAGCTGCCCGACCATGTCTAAAGCCCTCTCGTCGCAGTTTAGGGCTGCTTTGGACTTCCTTCATCGAGATCACGCCGCGGGGCCGGAACCTTCAGGCATTGGTACCCGTGATGCGTGGCGGCCATGAATTTGGCGAGCGCTGGTCGGCCCAGGATGGCGTTGTAGGCCGACTCGATCGACTACCTCGAAGGTGATCAACTCCGTTCGGAAGTTGCTCGGGCCTCCGAAATTACAGGCGGGGCGATCTGTCCGGCGGCTTGGCCGAGGTGCGGGGACTATCCGTAGAAAGGGACTACGACGCTCTTGATCTTGGACCGAGGAATTTGCATCTCGTCCCAGACCCTGGCCGATATCGAGTCGAGGAACTCCCGCAATCCACAAGCACTCGTCCTACCGCGGTGTTGCAGATCGTTGGACTCACGACCGTCGGGAGCCTCTGGGGTTTCGTCATCCCTGGGGGGCAGTCGTCCTTAGAGAAGGTGATGGGCAGCTCGGACCACTTGAGCTGCTGAACGGGAGGCTTCCCTTGAGTGACGCGAAGTACCTCGCGTGCGGCCTCCTTCAGCTCCCGAAGAGACCCATAGGCGGCGGAGCCCCCGAATATCACGGCGATGTGGTTTCTCGGCTCCTGGTACTCCATGTCCGTATCTTCCTCCTCGGCAGGCTTCTTGCCCTTGATGTCTCCTTCTTGCTCTGGGAGCGTGGGCATGGGACCCTTACCATTGTAGAATTGCTCCAGGCGGGAGGCCCACGTTCTGCAATTCCGCAGGTCGTGCCCATGCGCCTGGTGGAGCAGGCAAAAATAGGCGCTAGCCCGTCCGCGCTGGTCGCCGCGGTCTTGGTCGTCCCGGTTTTGCTCGCTGTTCCGCTGAACCGGTCAACCTTTTCCTTTCGCGGCTCCTCCTTTATACGATTGCGAGGTCGGTCGTTGTCGTCTTTCGATGGCTGCCACCATGTCGGAGACAGAGGGTTTTTTCTTCTTTTTGATTTTTTTCTCGATCGAGCTCACGCTCTTTCGGCTTGACGCACCTTCGAGTCCGGCCGAGGGGCGGCTTTCCTTCGCCCAGCCTTCTTCCATTGGACCGCCTGCGTCGCGTTGGCATAACGGTCGGCCATGCGGAAGCGGCTCATTGGCCGTGATGTCCGGTGAATTTCGAGGTCTTGAGTAAAGCGGGCGTCTCGGACCCCAAACTTGAAAGCCGGACAACCGCCTCATCCGAGATGCTTGGGATGGAATTGCGTACTTGCATGAAGCGCTGGACGAATCGGGCGCAAGGTCTCGCCCTTCGTCAGATCGACGCTCAAGGTCGCGCTCCTTCCCGGGCGGGACGTAGCGACTCTGGAAGTTGGCTCGGAGAGTCTTTGCTCGGTGTGCCCGAGGACCGGATCGAGTTTTCCTTTTGGTTGAATAGCCCACGTCGAAGCCGCCCATCCAAAGATCAGGCGTAGTTAGCCATGACCCTTTCATCACCTCCAGCGGCTAGAATGGCCGTGGTGTAGATTGAGAGAAACTTGTCGGGGTTCTGCGTCCCATCGAACCTCTCGATGTGACCTGGTTTGAACCTTACTGGCCAGGTCACACGTCGTAGCGACGTCGCGAACGCCCTGCACCCAAAAACGGGACTGTCGGGACGGTCGTTGCGGCCAGCGGTGGCGATCCCCACCGGCAAAGCCCGAGGTTCGTGGGCCCAGGCGAGAGAATATCTCCCTATGCCTGTAAGATGGAGAGTGGCCCGAAGAGGAATGTTCGGCCCGGTTCTGCCCGTGGCTCGTATTCCGTTGATCTCGAGGAAGCCCCCGGGAATTGCTCCGGGTGCCCTCCCGAGCCCGATCGTGTTCGCGTCGGTCACTCCGGGTGCGGCTGCGTGAGTCGTCGGGGTGGAGGCGCACGGATGCCTGACGGCGGCGTTCCCAGGAATCGCTCCGGGCATCCCATCCTCGGGAGGCTTCTGCCGCTTTTATGTCCGTGGCGATTTCCTCGAGGTCGTCGGCCACAGCTGCACCCATGGCTTCTAGGTCGACTTGCTCAGGAAATTCTCTGAGGTTGCGCACCACTGTGGCCAAGGCTTGAAGGCGTTCCCCGCTCGGGGGAACGCGGGGTGATGAGCTCGTTCATTGTCGCACGGGCTCCGGTGTCCCGTACGCGTGGAAATTCTCACGAGCTTCGGCCCTGGTCTTGTTGGCCGGGCCCCCACGGACTTCTTGCCGTAAGCTGGCGATGTCCGGTCAGGGATGTCTGCAGTGCTCTTTGGCCGCTTCATAGCGGTGGAGGCGTATTCGCCGGGATTTGCTCGGTATTTCCACCTTCCTCGCAACCAAGGCGTTCACGGGATTGGGCGGACGCGAAGGTGACATCACGGTGTCTCCCCGTGAGGCGGTCCCCTGGTCGAGCTCGAGATGGTCGGGAATGTCCAGGCCATCGTAGAGCCCGTCGTACTCGTCGTCCGAGAGGGCGTCGAGTTGGGAGCGAAAGAACTGCTCCCGTGCGGCGGCTTCCGGGCAGAAGCTCCTGGAACCGTCGTGATTCTCGAGGCCAGCGGCGTCGGCAGCCCCATTGTCGAAGAACTGCTTGTCTTGTTCCTCGATTCCAGGGGCGTAGAGGCCCTAGCGATCTTGGGAGTCTGTCATCCTCCGGGATTCCTCACGAAAGGGAAAGTCGGTCCCCACGGACGGCGCCAGCTGTCGACGATTGGGGAGCAGGCCCCCGCCGAGCTTACTTGTTGGTGGAGGGACCAACTGCGACCCCTTCTCACGTGATGGGATACTCAGAGGAGTGACTCACTGGACTTCAACGGGCGAGGACACTGTGATTTACCCTGGTTCGGGCCTCTCAAGAAGGAGATAATAGCCCTACTCCAGCTCGTGTATCTTTTTTGTAAAGAAAAATATGTCTCTGTCCCCCTCATGGTGGGGATGCTTTTATAGCTTACAAAGGACCAAACTCCGTAGGTCCCCACTATCCGCACGATTGGACCACGTCCAATCGTGGCAACTGGCAGATCCTACAACTCCGCCACGCTCCCGCGGAGGACGTAACGGGCTAACGGAGGTTACGCGCTGGTGGTTACTCCCACCGACCTCGAGATCACGCTAGGTCGGCCAATTCCCAGCGCCGAGCTCAGTTGCCTTATGCAAGCTCGAGCTCGCAATTGGCCAGAATACACGACCTTCTCAGGTCCCAACTAGATCGTCCTTGGGAACGACCTCCTAGTGGCTCGGGCGGGAGCGAGCTCGGCCGTTCGTGGCACCCGAGGTAATTTATGGGAATTACCCAACCCCCCGACAGAATCAGTCTTTCCCTATAACTAGAAAAAGTTGGAAAATTTCCTAAGCTACGCGAGGATGTACTCGTTTAATTGATTTGGAGTCTTAAAACTCAAGTTATGGCCGTTGGAAGTCTGCTGTCCCAGCGGGACAGAGCCTCTGTTTTTGGGTTTTGCAAGTAGGGTGCGAAGTCGGGTTAAATGAATGTTGTGTAATGTTTTGTGGGCATGTTTGTGAGTGTGTGATGCCTATGTGCAGGTGGTGTGACCCCGGGAGTGCCCACTACTTCTCATCAATCCGTCGCCGGAGGTTAAGGCAAGTGTATTGGAATGGGTAGCGAGTTGTAGATCGCTAGTTTTGATGAGTTGAAATTGAATTTATGATGCGATAACATGCCATGCTTTAATGTTTGCTATCGGTATGATGAAAATGATCCATTATGATTCTATGCCATGATTGGTTTAAGTAAATGTGCAAATTATTTTATGATGTTGGCATCTTTGCATTCATGGCATGAGACATGGCGAGGGCGGTGAGAAAGTCATAACTGGTCCGGTAAGGTCGGTGAGAAAGTTATGACTAGTCCGGAACGCCATTGAGTAAGACCTACATCGTGATTCCATCCACGTGGTGAATGGAAGCGAGGAGTAGGCACCCTCCATCTACGGGATGGAAGGGGGAGAGGGTGCACGCCGACGGGTGTGCACTCAGCTATACCGGTATAAGCTTCCAGGAGATATGAGCATTGCATTGCATCGCATTGCATGCATGATGATGATATGTGAACAATGATTTTGAGACATGAATATGATGTTGAATATGAGATTATGACTTGACCATGAAGTTGAGCATGGTATGTAGTGATGTTACATTGAATTGTTTTTTTTTTTTGCCATTGCAATATACTTGCTGAGTGATGAACTCACGCTTGTGTTTTATGTTGTTTTTAGGTACTTTGAGACTGGCATGCGGGAAAGGGGTTTAGCTACACTTCTACACGTAGCTCCACATTCATAGTCTATGTTTAATCACTTGGAGACATGATAATAAGATTTGTGCCATGAAACTTGGTGCTCGGCTTGGTTTTGAGCTTAAGTTCATCTTTTGCTTCACTATAATTGGTGAAATGGTTGAATTCGCTGTTTGTAGATATAAGTGTTGCCATATCCTTTGTTATTGCTGTTTTAGTTGTCATTTACCAAGTTATATCTTGTTTTACTATTGTTGTTGCTTCGAAGCATGAGAAACAAAGGAGATGCTGCCGAAATTTTCGGATTTAGCATTTGCTCCTTTGCTGTAATTTATGTTAATTTGTGGTATTTAGATGTTGTTTAGTCTATGTTTGGTAGCATTCAGGCATACTAGATGCTTAGGTTTTAACTAAAATTTTGTCATAGGATAGCAACATTAAAACTTGCAAAAGTGGTATAACTATTCTAAAATTTGACACACATGGATGCACAGTAGGAAAAGGGTATGGGTATCGTTGTTTAAGCTTAAATGTTGTATTTAAGCTTTGATGTTGAATGCTAAAGTTGGTAATGTATGTTGCCATGTTATTGAGAGATTTGATTGAATTGTTCTTGTTGTTGTGATAAAGTGGCGTTTTGGTGCTGAAGGGTTTCGGCCACCTCTCTTATTTCGTAGTAAGGGTGAGGTTTGACGGTGTGGCTGGTTAGCGCCATCACCGAAGAACTATTAACCCCTGTAGGAAAAGAGTGCTTACCCTTTCTGTCGTAGACCGGGTTGTTGACTGGAGACAAAAAGAAGAGTTAGTGGTGGGTTCCTTCGTATGTTCTTTACCGTTCTGACGGTCGGTTTTCGTTGTTTTTCTTGGCTTTAGTTGATTTGAATCAAATGAAAAGTGTTGGGTATGCGCGGATTGTGTCGTTTGCAGGGCGTGGTTCTGTCTTCCTTGGTTGAAGACGAAGAAGAGGAGTCTAGTGTTGCGCTTCTTTTGGGCGCCTTTCTAGTTTTGATGCCTATTGATTGCTTTACGGGGAACAAGCATTCAATTTAATCATGTGGTTGTCTTTCTCCGAGGTTAAAGGAGTTATTGCGGAGTTATGCCAGACCTGGTTGTCAGGGCTGAAGTTAATGGCTTTGTAGGAGTAAGTGGTGTTTGATTTACGTTATTTCTTGGTTTAAGAAATCATCTTTGAAAAACCCTTCTTGTTTCGTGAAAGATTGGGGTTTGGTGTTAAGGTTTTATTTGCAAAGGTTTATTTGATCGGTTGGTCCCCTCTTGTGGGAGTCTTTGAGATTTAAAAGTGTTTTGGAGAATTCCTTTTGCATGACCAAGTTGGGTTCGTCTTATTGAAATTTTGAGAGTCAAATTTCCTTATGAATTTGGGTTGAGCTTTAAAACTAAAATGCTGCAAACAAAGTAAGTAGTCTTTTGACTGAAATCGTTTGTCCCTAGTAAGAATTGCTGTTTAGCATGTTATGTAGCATGTACCAATGCGGTTTATGGGATGATGCATTGTTAAGTTAATTTATCTCTAGCTTGAAAACAAATAGACTACTAGTGTTGTAGTTTACTCTTAGCGAGAATGATTGAATGGGTTAATGTACATGCTTAGAACCTGTTGCCTTTCTTTAAAAGTGCTTATGATCCTCGTTAATGTTAAAAGTTTAAACCTTGATGCATAGTAAGAACATTAAGATGATGTAAATTAATGATACTGTCAAAGAAACCTTGCCGGTTGTTTAAAGATGTTCTAATCTAACGGGTTAATAGAGGAATTTAATCATGTTGACTAGTGGCTTTAATTTGGAAGTTGATTAGAGTTGCTATTTATGTTGTTGCAAACTACTAGTATATTTGGAAGCATGCAGTTGTGTCTATACAATGCTAGTATTGATATCAATAGAGAAGACATAAGACTTATTGTTCATGATGTTGTTAAGTGCAGTGTTAATGCTAGTATTCAATCTATTTTAAATAGTTGGAGTATGTTGTGTGGTGGTAATTTTGTTATAACCTATGTATAGGGTAGCTAAAGGTAATGTTGTTGATTGATCATTATGCAAGTTATTGATATTGATGACTTAATAGGGGTGGTAATTGCTTAGATTAATTGTTGAAAATCCTTGTTAAAAATGGAGGTTATTGTAACATGTTGTAATGGAGTGGACCATGGATAATTAACATGATGTCGGATTTTATTCTTGCTGAATGTATATCCTAGAATCATACTCACGAATTTTGTCTGGTAGAGATAACATGTACGTGTTGAAGTCATTTATTGATTGAGTAAGTTTTGTTGTCGAGAAATTGACGTATGGATTGTATAAAATTGGTAGGTTGATCATGCTCAAGTACCTGTTGAAGTGCCATGTTTGAAATAGAGAATACGTTGTTATATGATGTGTTGGTCTGTGGGGATCTTTATGAGGTAGTATTGGTTAGTTGTCTTTTGATAATCGTCATGAACTTTATTTATAAGTATTGGGAAAGGTAATAAGAGAAAGAATTTGTTTTGTAGCTCTTGTTGTAAGCTGAGGGGTTTCTCGATGAGCAAATAGTGAATATTGAATGTTTAAAAGATAAGTATAGGGTTTCATGCTGAACTTGTGTTTAAAACCTTTTGGACTGGTTTGGTTGTTTGCTATCTTGGTCAAATGCTTTCGATCAAGGTGTTTTTTTTTATGTTGTGTGTCAGAGTTTCCCTAAACTCGTAGGGATTGGTGTTGATCTTTGGGTTTGGCCCAATTGTTTAGTTGTGCTATGAGTATGGATTGACACCCGAAAGTTTTAAGTGGATCGCGCTCCACGTTCGCCCTAAATTTTCTTTGGGAATAAATTTTAAAGGAAGCAGTTGGACATAGTGGGTTGTGTTGGAGTTTATTGGGATTTAATTTGTGACTCTTTTTGGCTAGAATTGGAGTTATTTAGAAAATGTGTGTGGTGTTTGCAAGTGTTTCAAAAGGGTGGATTTTATGAATGTTTCATCAGTGATTTTGTTAGTGAAGTGTTCTCTTCTTGGAAATGAGTTTCCCTTTCTTGTTGAGAACATTTGTGGCGGTTGTGTGCTGATGTTTAACTTTGGAGTCGATGTTCTTTTCCAAAATGCTAATTTTGGTTAAAATATGAGGTTTTGCAAGTTTAGCTTTCGAGAAATGGTGGGTTCTGACATGACGTGGTGTGTTCCAGCTAACGGTGTTGCAGTCATAGTCTATATGATTTAGCGCAGCCGTCAATGTTATGTGTGTTTCAATCATGTGATACCGAGGAAGAAGTCTTTTAGTGAATGACTTTTCGGTATTGTTGCTACATGATAAGTGAATGGTGAAAATGAAGCATGGCATCGTTTATAAATGTTCAATGATAAATGAGTCGGTGAGCCAGGTCGGTGAGAAAGTCATATATGGATATATGACTAATCCGGAATGCTCTTGAAAAGTGTGCATTCTTGTCATGTATCGAGATTTCCATTTCTTCCTAGTATGAAAAGAAAGAACTGATAATTTGTGGTGTTTTGGCTGTGGTGTTAGAGGTTTGAGTTTTCTTTGCGATTTGGCTTAGAAAAATGACATGAGTACTGTCGGGACCCCGAATTTGCAAATCCGGACCCTCTGTGTATTCAGCACTAGTCCAGGAACGCGCTAGTGCACACAGTCTTAACATCGGTAAATATCACAATCATACCAATCGATACAATCAAAGTACTTTATTTAAATAACCAAAGTGGTTACTCACCTTATGGCCAAGTTACAAATATATGCCTACTTAAGGCTAAAACTTATTCGTAGAAAAATAATAGCAATGGAAAATCAAATAGCTTAGGCGCCATCCAGGTATACCACAGAATCGAGCTCGCATCCCTAAGTAGACGGATCCTCTTGGAATTCCTCCCTCCGAAGTCGTAGTCTCCTCTTCAAGCGGTGTTGTGTTGAGGCAAGGGTGAGTACTTGGTACTCAGCAAGTCATGCGCAGAATGCAAGCTAATATACTATATGCATGGCTTGGTACAAAGGAATAGCTCAAGGTATATTTGCATGCTAAATGACTTTGACAAGTAATATAAGTAGATTCGGCAAAGCGAGAAATAAGTAAAGCATAAATAACTTTTCAAGAAGTTTGGTAAACATCTTTCCCATCCTAAACCACATTTCCATCAACTTCATTATTAATCCATTTAACCTTTCAAACCAAAAGTTATTTTGGAGAAAATCTAACCCTTGATCATTTGTAATTCCCGGCGATGTCCAATACAGCGGACACTCGGCTATTCGAATAGATTCTAAACTCTGCGAGGTTATGCACTTTACCCACAAGATACAAATCAAACACTACAAAGGCGAGTTCCGTAGAATAAAGTCTTTTAAACCTCTAACAATACAAATGGTCCTCCCGGTTATTTGCAAGCACTAACCCTTCCTTAGCTAAAGGCGAAGTCTAGGCCAATCAACTGTTAGATGGGCACTGCCTCGGCCTCAGACGCTCCCGCATACAACTTACACAAGGGTGTAATTGACCTCCGAGGTCCCAGCACGTTATTAGCAACTTAATCAACTAGGCCTCGTCCCATTACTGGACATGTGGTTGCAACGTTAGACCCGGTTCAAGGCTTGCAAGGTTAAGTCCTTAGGGTGACCAGTGGCAAGACTACCCGAAGAACCAAATCAACATCTGATCCCACAATGCCCTTGATTACTCTTGCCACATGCCCCCGTTAAATCTTTTATCAAACCCAGGTTGATTACCATGCACCACGTGCCATCAACATCACATGATACCTTTCCAAAACAGGTTCAATATATCATTAAGTCAATATTACATTTGATTGTCCAAAAATCATGTCATGAGCACGTAGCGAGTCTAAGCGATGTACTACAATCGGTCAAACCCATGTTGGCGATTTAATAATGTCCAACTAGTAATCCACAACTAGGGTGACAAGGGATCATGGCACATACTTAGATAATCAAGGTGTCATACAAAGAAATTGGTATTTATCTAATCCCCATGTTTAAGCAAAGTATTTTCTAATTGAACTAGCATGCAATAGTTTAAATCAAAATAGATTTCAAATAGGATCAACATGGTCAAAGCACAACTTGCCTTCAAAAAGTACTTGCTCTTGGTCTTGAGTTGGATCTCGAGTCAGTCGATACTTCTCCTTCGAATCCTTCCACTTCAACGTCTATCAGAAAGCGTGCAAATAGCAAATACACAAATAAACAATAGGCAAAAGTGTCCAAACATCCAAATAAAATCCATAACCAGAGAGAACATAATTTTATGGATTTTTAGAAACTAGAATAAATCAAATTTGGAGTTAAGACGCCAAAAGTTATGATTATTTAAAGTTCAAATAATCAATTAAATAATTTTACAGAGAAAAACTTTAGTCCAAAAATTAAATAAAATTCATATTTAGGTAGATCTCAATTTTATACAAGTTTAGAAATTTGAATCACTCAAATCGGAGTTGAAACGCAAAAGTTATAAGCGTTTGAAGTTTGAAACAAAATCAAATCATTATTTCGAATTAATAAATCATTTTCTTTTCGGAAATTAATTATTGCGCCAAAGATGGACACGTGGCAGCCTCTGATTGGTTGGTCGACGTCGGCCCAACATGGACTTGGTCCCACGCTTTGGCTGGTCTCAGTGGACTCGGCCCACGACTTACGTGTCGGCCCGACATGTGGGCCTTTCGGGTAGCGTCATCGGCCGGACGTCACGGCGAGACTTCACCGCAGTCACATGTGGATCTAACGGACGCGCCATGGGTGGCGTCGGCGCTATTTGGATTAGCCCCAGCGACATGCGGGCCCTCGACACGCGGGCCCAGCGTGTCGGCGTCCTGCCGCCACGTGGGCCAGCGCCGACCGCGGCGTCAGCTTCCCGACATCGGCGCAATCCCGCCGTTGATTTGAAATTCAGCGGTCGCGATTAGATCCAGGGTTAACACGCGTTGAAACTACTCGTTGATCGTGGGCCGCTCGATTTAGATCCGGACGGTCGGATCTAATCCTATAATAATCACTACTACGGCGCATGGCGATTGTGAAGCGGGTTGGATCTTGATCCAACGGACCAGATCTAATCGGGTTTTGGAACACGTGAACTCACCTCAACCGCACGATCAAGATCGGACGGTCCACGAGCTTCAGCGAGGTCCGATGGGCGATGGCGAGGCTTGGGCACCGAGAGCGAGCGACGAACCGAACCAGCGTTTCGGGGTTGCTCGGCGAGATGAATCCTTCCTTCGGTGCGTCTTGTCACGGTGGTTCCTGGATCTGGGCTCCTTCTCGGCGGAAGACGATGGCGGCGGATCGGCGTTCAATCATTAGCAAGAGGCTCCAACTCGGCGAGCACGTGCGGGCAAAGCGGCGACGGCTCAAAGCGAGATGGCTCAGGAATGGGTGCGCCAAGATGAGGGCAACCTCTGGGAGCGTCTCACGCTTTAAATAGCCTCGGCGTTAGTGCCGGACGGAAACCTAATTCTACACGGCCGTGGCGGCAGTCGGCTTCGGTTCGGCGGAGACGATGACGCCTTTCGGCCGATCCATTCCGGCACGATCAGCGACCACGATCGCCTGACGCGATCGGATCGGGCCGGACACGGCTCGGCCGTGCAGGCGGATCTCGGCCGTTGGATCTTGATCCGACGGTTGGGATTGATTAGGGTTTTGAGCTGGTTTGATCGAGTCAATCAAGCCGGTCGGACTTCGAACTTCGAGTCCGACTCGGGCTCTCGATCGGATGAGCGATCGACTTCGGTTTGATTTTCCAACATTTAATATTTAAAATAATTCCCGATGAATTCATTTAATTCATTAAAAATAGCAAATGACTAAAATTCCGTAAAAATTCGAAAATATTTTGGATCATTTTGGACTCAAATAAAATATTTCCAACAAAATTTTATTTGCAAAATTAAATTCTTTAATTATTTCAAAATGGAATAAATTCAAATAAATTCCAAATAAATCCAAATAAATTCCAGAAAATTCCAAAAATTCACCAAAGTGCCAAATCACACATGAATTTAAGAGAAGCAAAATTTTGGGGTGTTACAAGTACTCTTTGGTTGTTGCCGAACTCTTTCCAATGTGGCTTTTAGCGCCTTGGAGTTCGAGTTGTTGGATGTGGATCATTTTAGGTTCATGTGTCTTGGTTGAGCTTACTCAATGATTGTACCCTTGTTCTGATTCTTTGAAAGGAAGAATGCGAGGGCTAAACCTTCTTATAAAGAGGAATCTAGTGTGGGTTTGTAATGAACTAAGATATTAGGCGTTGCTAGTGGTTGATCGTAACTAGTTTGGAAGTGAGGAGAAAAGGAAGGTTGTGTAGGACTCAATTCAAACCTTCTTGGAGACTTGTGTCATTGATGTGTCCCTCGGTAGGGTTGATTAAATTATTAGTGGACCACTTGGTGGTTGCTGGTAATTGCTTTTCCTTTTCGAAATGTATTGGATCTTTTGTCGCCGAGCTCTGAGCGAGTTGTGTCAACAGATGTGGATTGCTTGGTTGATATTGTTTTTGCAGGTTTTAAGGACCCTGGTTATAAAGTAGGTTTTTCCTTCGGTGGTAGTGGTGGGTATTGGTCTTTTGTAAAAGGTCAATCTTTTGCAAGGTGTTAGCCGATTATTCAAGCAGTTGGTAGTCTTGGAGTATTGTGTCTTGCTTGGTTCAAGGCTGCCTAGAATACGACGAACCACAGTAGAGAGGTTGAGATGTGAAAGCACTTTTGTGCGTGGGAGCAGAAGAGGGTTCTAGAGGTTGGTGCCGTGTTCTTCTGAGGAGAAACATCGGTTAAAGGGATCGGGCACTTTAGTGCCAAGAAATGCATAAAAATGAGGAATATGAGACCGTTTCCCTTCATTGTCAGCTTAGGAAGTTATCCTTTTGCTTGGGACGTTCTGAATCCTTATGTTTGTAATCGGTGTTTCAAAGTGGAGTAAGAATTCTGGCAAGTTTTGAATGTGAGTTATCTTTAGAGTCGTCGATCTTTGATCCTTAGCTCCTTGCTTCGAAAGTGCTGGCTGGTGCAAATCGTAGGGGCTTCTAAGCGGGTTCTGAGGCGTGAACCATAGCTCTCTTCGATTTGGTTGTTTGCGAAGTGGCGTGTCTCGGATTCGGGGTCGAATCCTGTTGAAGGGGGGAGAATGTGACACCACGGAGTGTCATAATCTTATAAAATGTGGATGTTGAGGTCAAAACATTATAAAATATGTAAATGGAGGTTAAAACTTTACGTTATGCCGTTTATAACATGTTTTTGGGCCGTTTTCGGGTGTTTGGGCCTCTCCGGGGGACTTTGGGCCTTGGGGGTTGAGTTGGGCCTCCGGTGGAACGGTTTGGGCCCAAGGGGGGGACTTTTGGGCAGCCAAATCTGGCCCCCACCCCTTTGTGCGCCCCAAACTCCCTCTCCCAACCCTAGGCGCCACCCGCTAGCCCCCCCCATGCGCTTCCACCCTTCCCCTTCCTCTCCATCTTCCCCCATGGCGCCACCACCCCTCTCCTCCCCTCTCCACCTCCCTTGCTACCCCTAGGGGAGTTGTCCACCTCAACACCTCGAAGATCCGTCCATTAGAGCGCTCCGCGACGAGGAGATCCGGTGGATTTGGAGCGAGGAGCGAGGAGCGATCCGGGAGGAGATCTATTGGGTTTTCGTGCGTCGGGCGAAGGTATGGCCATGGGACTCCTTGGGGATGGGCTAGGTACTGTCAGGATCAATATCATGTTGTTAGATCAATTGGTGGTGCTGGACTTGAGTAGATTGGATTAGATATAGATGTTGCCACGTTTCTGTTTTGGGACAGCATGAGCAGTCGACCTAGGGTTAAGTTTTTCGCCAATTTAGAGTCCGAATCTGGCCATACGGACGTGGAATAAGTTGTAGATAATTTCATTATCTTTCAGTGGACATAAAGAACGTTAAATTCCGATCAGCCGTTTGAAAGTTATGACTGTTTTACCGAGCGTGTTAAAATCTGTGACGTGATTGGAACAGATCACGGTATTTTGTAGATTCAACATCTTTAGAGTCCGAATCAGTCTTTCCCTATAACTAGATATAGGTGTTGCCATATCCTTTGTTATTGCTGTTTTAGTTGTCATTTACCAAGCTATATCTTGTTTTACTATTGTTGTTGCTTCGAAGCATGAGAAACAAAGGAGATGCTGCCGAAATTTTCGGATTTAGCATTTGCTCCTTTGCTGTAATTTATGTTAATTTGTGGTATTTAGATGTTGTTTAGTCTATGTTTGGTAGCATTCAGGCATACTAGATGCTGGGGTGTTACACGATGTGTACCTAGCACTGCTGATTGAGGATTTGGTAAAATTGTGGAATGAGGGGTCAAGGTGTGGGATGCATACAAAAGAAAGAACTTCACCCTATGGGCTATGATATTGTGCACCATAAATGATTTCCTAGCACTTGGTAATTTGGTGGGCTACAGCAGAAGAGAGCCAAAGCATGTCCAATTTGTGAAGAGGAGACTGACAGCGTGCGGTTGTCGAATTCCAAGAAAACTATGTACATGGGTCACCGTAGGTTTCTACCTCGAAGTCATCCATATCGTAAGATGGATGACAAATTTAATGGAAAGTGGGAAGTTCGTGTGGCCCCGTAGCCTATGAGTGGAAGCAAGTATATTCAGGTGTAGAGGATATCAATGTTCAGTATGATAAGAGCCGTAAATTTGTTCGTCCCAGGACCATTTGGAAGAAGAGGTTGATATTTTGGGACTTACCATACTGAAAGGAGTTAGATGTCCGTCATTGTATTGATATCATGCACGTTGAGAAAAATATCTGTGATAATTTGGTTGGCATCCTACTGAACATACTGTGACACTACGGGATGTCAAAACATTATAAAAATATAAAATCGGAGTTTAAAACTTTACGTTATGAAGTTTAATTGCGTTTCCGGGCCGATTTCGGGAGTTTGGGCCTTTCCGGGGAAGTTTGGGCCGAAGGAAAAGAGTCGTGGGCTTTAGTGGGAAGGTCTCTGGGCCCATGTGGGAGTTAGAGGCCAGCTTGGGCTGGTTGGGGGCACCTCCCCCTGCCCTAGAGGGCGCCCCCCTGCCCTAGCCGCCCCCACTCCCTCCTCTCCCCCAAACAAGCCGCCACCTCTCCCCTTTCCTTGCCATGCGCCTCCCCTCCCCTCCATTGCGCCACCACCCCCTCCACCACCTCCCCACCCTCTTTGCTGCCCTTGGGGAGCCCCTCACCTCGCCATCCCACTGATCTTCCCCTCGGAAAGCTTCGCGACAAGGAGATCTGGCGGTCCCGGCGCGAGGAAGGCGATCGGGGAGCCCGGGAGGAAGGAATTCAGCGTTCATCGTTCTTCGGGCTGAGGTATGGCTAGGGGAATCCTTGGGGTTGGTCTAGGTGCTGTGCTAGAGGATATTTGGATGCTTTTAGATCAAGAGGTGGTGCTGTGATTGGGTAGATTGGTTTAAATCTAGATGTTTCTTAATTCCCTGTTTCGGGTAGATTGTGCAGTCGACCTAGGGTTTGAGTTTTCAAGATTTTAGATTCAGAATTTGGTCGTCCACTTGTTGAAGAAGTTGTAGGTAACTTCAATACATTTAATTGTACATAAAGAATGTCCAATTCTGCCCAACCGTTTGAAAGTTATGCTCGATTTACCGAACGTGTTCAAATCTGTGACGTAGCTGGGGCAGAACGTAGTGTTTTGTAGATTAAACAATTTTAGAGTCCTAATCAGCTTTTCCCAATACTTAGAAAAAGTTGGGAAATTTCCTAAGCTACGCGATGATGTACTCATTTACTCGATTTGGCATCCTAGAACCAAAGTTATGATAGTTTGAAGTCTGCTGTCTGGGCGGGACAAATTCTCTATTTTTCTATTTTGGGAGTAGTTTGTGAAGTCGGGGTAGACAAGCTTTTGCGTACTGTTTTGGGGGCACATTTTGAGTGTGTGGTATGTTTGTGCAGGTAGTGTGACCCCGGGAGTGCCCTCAACCTCTCGCCAATCCGTCGCCCGAGGTTAAGGCAAGTGTATTGTAATGGGTAGTGTAATGTATGTTGCTAATGGTGACTAGATGCAAATTGCTTACATATTGTGATATCTTGCCATGATTAGTGCTTGCCAATGTTATGATGAAAAAGGACTATTATGATGTTATGCCATGTTTAGTTCAGTTTGATGCAAGTTGTTTATGTTTATGGCATATGTTGCATACATGGCATGAAAGCTGGTCCGGTCGGTAAGAACGTCATAACTAGTCTGGTAAGGTCAGTGAGAAAGTTATGACTAATCCAGAGCGCCATGGTTGTAAGACCTACCTCGTGATTCCACCCACGTAGTGAGTGGAAGCTATGCGTAGGCACCCTCCATCTACGGGATGGAAGGGGGGAGAGGGTACACGCCGACGGGTGTGCACTCAGCAATACCGGTATATGCTTCCAGGAGACATGTGCATCGCATTGCATTGCATACATGATGATGAAAGTGAGTTGTGAACAATGTGCTTTGTCATGGCTATGATGTTGTGGATGAAATTATGATTTGATTATGATGTTAAAGTATGGTATGTATTGTTGATGGCCTTGATTTATTCTTTATGACCTATTGCGATATACTTGCTGAGTGATGAACTCACGCTTGTGCTTTCTTGATGTTTAGGTACCATGAGACCGGCATGCGGGGAAGGGAACTAGACACACTTCTACACGTAGCTCACGCAGTTGATCCCACAGTCTATTCATCTGGAGTCTTGATAATAAATTTAGTGTGTTGCAACTTGGTTTATGATTTAGTTGTGTGCTATATGTGCCTTAATCGTTTAGTTTGGCGCATGAAGAGTTTGAATGCTTAAATTGGTGCTTCAAATCATGTTAAAACAAAGGAGATGATGCCGAAATTTCGGTTGTAGCATTTGTGCCTTTGTTGTAATTTATCTTTATTCGTGGTATTTAGTTGTTGTTTAGTTTATGTTTGGTATCATTCGAGCATACTAGATGCCGGGGTGTTACACATACCTTGGAAGACAAAGGATGGTGTGAATGCTCGCCGCAATATGGCTTACATGGGAATCAGGCCCAAGCTTGCAGTGATAGAGGAGAATGGAAAAGGTCCGTACATTCCCGCTGCATGCTACACCTTGTCCAAGAAGGAGAAAGAAGACATCTGCAAGTGTCTCTACGATATTAAAGTTCCATCGGGCTACTCCGCAAACATTAAGAAGTTTGTGTCCATGGATGATTTGAAATTGCTTGGTATGAAGTCCCACGACTGTCATGTCTTGATGACACAAATGTAAGGGTGGGCATTTTTAAACCGAAACCAAATTACCAAACCGAACCGAACCAAATTAACCGATTATTTTAGTTTTTTTGGTTTACGATTTTTGGTTCGGTTTTTGTTTTGGTATAATTCTATTTTCGGTATTCGGTTCAGTTTTTGGCTTCTAGAAACCGAAATAACCTAATAACCGAATAGCCCATATACAATACCACTTTTATAATGTTCTTCCTAAAGATACCAAATAATTCTCATGTTCTAACATCTTTATGCATATGTGTGGTATGATCATATATTCTATTATGCTTATACTGTAATGACCTATGAATATTGTGTAGGTTTATCTCCACACTGTGTTGCGACATGAGTTGAATTAAATTGAATGTATCTAGTGTTTATTCATATTTCTGTTAATAGAAAAACCGAATTAACAAAACCGAAATATTTCGGTTAATTCGGTTTGGTTTTTCATTTTGGTCCGAGAAATTTAGTTACCAGTTTCTAAAAACCGAATTATTTTAAAACCGAAAAAACCAAACCGATTATACCAAAAAAAACCAATGCCCACCCCTACCCAAATGCTCCCTGTTGCAATCAGAAATATTCTACCAGAGGATGTGAGCATAGATGCTTTGTCCGATGATCGCTCGAAAAGAGGATCCTCAACCGCAATGAACTGCTACTATGAGATGATTGAAGAAATATGGGACCTCTATTATGTAATATACAAAGTTCTATTGTTCTAATGTAAGTGGGTGAGACTTCTACAAGGAGTGAAGGTCGACAAGAGAGGTTTTACTCTTGTGGATCTCAATAGACTCGCGCTACAAAGATGAACCGTTCGTCCTTGCGAAGCAACTCAAGTCTTCTACGTGCGTGATCTGGCCAATCTGAGGTTGCACATCGTCCTTCACAGCAAGAGGCAGATTGTTGGAGTTGAAAATGTCGTAGACAAAGAAGAGTACAACCAATTCGATGAAATACTTCCGTTTGCAGATGGGGCATATCTTAGTGGTGATGATGACACACATGGAACAAATTACATGTGTGTAGATCATCAAGAAGGGTTGTATTGTAAATATTGTAAATAAAGGGATTACGTATGCTTCTCAATACCACTTAATCTATTAATTCATTCAAAAATGATTCTTTAAATACATTAGCATCATGTCATATTTTTTGTTTATGTGACCGCTGTGGACAATTATTGATAATTTCGTAGTTCCATTTTGTATGTGTAAAAGAAGATGAGCTAGATGATTATTTTGGAACTACAAATACATGAATACATTTGTCCTAATTATTAATTAATTTTAAACTTGTATTTTCTTAGAATTAATTGAAAAATCTTTTTAGAAATAGCTCCAAAACAAAAAAAACATAGAGTCATGGTCATATTTGGTCAAATGTCAACAATATCATTTGAAAGGCCCTTATTTTTTTAAATATTTGTAAAAGTTCTCAAATATGTATGTCAAATGTTTTACAATGCTTTCAGAGTAAAAATCCCTTTGTTAGAAAGAAAATAGTACTTTTGCTCTCCAAATTATACCGCATTCATAGCTGGTTCATACAATGAGCTCAGTTAATTTGATTGGAATACATGAAATATATATAAGGTACAATTCTTGGAATACATGAAGTTGGTTGTGTTTGAGGTCATTAAAGTGCAGCCTGCATGCACACTACATGATCAGACCAGGTTTAAAGGGACAACTGTAAAAAAGATTTGCGTATTGCCCAAATACGAAGTGTAATTAAAATGCTATACAGCTCAATATCACCCACTGTAGGCTTCAGGTACTCATTGTTACAATCCAACAAATTTGCAGCAAGGTGTACATGCATTAGCACAGGAGTACAGGAATCAGCAATCGAACAGGCAGAGGAGTGAAACAATGAGTACACATCTATCGATTCTGACTGAACAACCAATTGCAATACTATATCTGTGTTGGTTCCTATTGAGAACTGATTGCAATAAACTTTAGATCTGTGTTGGTTACTATTGAGAACCGATTGCAATACACATTTACATCTGTGTTGGGTTCCATATAGAACCGATTGCAATATATATCTATGTCAGTTTCCTTTAGAACCGATTGCAATATATACTTGTATCCATTTGTCCTCTGAAGCACTATCCATAGCAGAGGAGCGCAAGCTGCCGGCCATCCTGGACGTCATCGAGGATACAAAGGAGAAGGGGCCTTACTGACCCAGCGTTAGTGCTTGGCTCCACACCCTCAAGATCATGGAGATGTTGCTTGATCAAGCTAGCAATAGGGATCTCATGGTCCTCCCTATTGTCGGGATGGGTGGGTTGGGCAAGACCACCTTTGCGCAACTTATTTACAATGGCCCTGAAATCAAGAAGTATTTCGAGCTCAAGAGGTGGTGTTGTGTGTCAGATGATTTTGACATTGGTAATATAGCAAATGACATCTACAAGACCAATGAGAAATACCATGAACAAGCATTACAGAATCTCCAGAAAGAAGTAAGTGGAAAGAGGTATCTGATCGTGTTGGATGATGTATGGAATCGTGATGCTGATAAGTGGGGAAATCTCAAGGCCTATCTTAAGCAAGGTGCCAAGGGTAGTTCAATACTCACAACAACTCGTGATGTGGAAGTAGCTCGAGTTATGTCCATGGGTATAACTGAAGCCTATAATCTCGACAAGTTGGGTGATGAGTGTCTAAAGGAAATGATCCAGACGAGTGCATTCAGTTTACAAATGCAATACACTTTACATCTGTGTCAGTTCCTATTGAGAACCGATTGCAATACACATTTACAGCTATGTCGGGTTCCATATAGAACCGATTGCAATATATATCTGTGTCGGTTTCCTTTTAGAACCTATTGCAATAGGAAGTTTTATTACTATCGGTTTTGGTTAAAACAGATAGAGCTCTCGGTCCATATACGTACTCAGCACTGAGCTCTCGGTCCACATTCATCCTCACCCCCAAGCTCCCTCCACAACGCCTCCACCTCCACCTCCACCTCCTCTTCCGCTTTCGGCTCCCACCTCTACCTCCACTACCTTGGACTTGGCCTCCGCCGGCCTCCAACTGCCTTAGGCTCAGCTTCCACCGTCGCCTCCCCCAAGTAGCTCTTCGAATTCCCTCGGCCCCACCGTCGGCTCCACCGGTGCTCCGAGCTCGCCCCACTACTGCAACCTCTGCGAACCACCGGCCCCAATTCCTTTCTCCTCCAACCCTAAGGTAACTTCTCCTTCTCAGATCTGGCAACTAATAACATGGATTACCATTTGCATTTGAAGATAACTATGCTACTTATCATCTATCCATCTCTTCCTGCTGAGGATGTCATATTCTTGTTCCTTGTAGTATATGTCTTCTCTGGTCTTGCTATGTGTGCTAAAAGAGTATTTATATTCCCACTGAAGAATAATATATTTTGGTGTTGCTATGGGTAATTCCTTGATACTTTGTCTTGCCAATGCTTTGATACTGAAGAATAATTTCTTCCTTTCAATAATAGGAAGAATTCAATGATGAAGGAGAGCGATAAATCTAGAAAAAGAAACTAGCCTTTTCTCCATCCTGCTGGGACACAATGGCATCTTCCTCTCCATATAGTTAATCCATGGATGTAGTGCATGACAGGGAGCTCCTAATTATCAGTACACATCTTCCTTTCTTTGTTGATAATGGACTAGAACAGAATAGAGCATTTCCTAGCTAATTTATCGGTGCTCAATCAATACACACTATACACAAATGGATTGTAGTAAACATTGCAAAAACACCATCAATTAAAGTTAATACCATATGTTTGTTGAATAGACTTTAATTAAAAGTGTGTGGCATTTAAGCAACATTTTGATGTTATCATCTCATCATGGATAATCAATTTTGATGTATCTCATCATGAGGGCACACTCGATCTCTGTGTTATTGTGCTGGATGAAGTAGAAGTGCATATTCCAATTTTTTGTGATGTAAACTTCTTGTCATAAAGCAGAATGGTATTGACATCAGTTATTATGGTGTGCCATAGAGAGAGAAGGTACTGGAAGCAATAAATTATGGCTTTGCCCCCATGTCTCACTCCTTGATTTTTGGGGGATCAAGCACTTCACTACACCTTTTCAAATTAGTATGTTCACAAAATGTCCTATATGTGTGTACATCTATGTTATTTGTTCCTTTAAGGACTGGAATATGATTTTGAGTCTATCAATAAATGTTTGATGTGGTCAAAGACATCAATCTTTAAAGAGAGTCCTAATAAAAGGCTGGCATGATGAATAATTTCACTTGGCGATATTTATGTGGGTTGAGTCCATGTCTGTTCTCTTAAGCACAAACAGCAAAAAAAAAGTTCCCTTTTTAGGGGATACTTTAAAGGTAAATCAACAAGACGCTTGAATGCCGGCGAATAATTGTCTTATTGTCATAAATGTACTCTAGGCATCATGTTCAGATGTTAACCTGCTACTAAAACTTGTCTAACTTTGAAGTTGGCAGCCTAGTATACTGAATGCATTGTACACCAAATTATTCGAGTTGCTACGAACAAGCTCATGTCAGTCAAGATCATTAACCATGTAAGACAGAGCTTCAGTCTTTCAGATGAAAATCATAGAAAAATAGAAGCAAAATATAATTGTGTGACATGCTTTGATACTATGTGAATTTTATGTCTTTGGTCTTGCTATGTGTAATGCTTTGATACTATGTGAATTTTATTTTGGTATTTATGCTTATACTTCATTAACAATGATTATTCATGATTATTTAATTTGCTTGGAATTATTGTCTTGATAAAATTGCTCTTATTATCGTATTTTCTATAGCGATTTTTACTTTATATGTCATTATTGTTTCATAATTAATATGATCAATTATAGAGTTTAGGTTGCGTAACCTATGCGTCTCCTGTTCGAGAGTGCTTGTTTATAAATATGCTAAAATGGCATATTTATAAATTAGAAGTCTCGAATTGTCCACATTTTTTTGGTTAGTTCGAGGATATGTGGTTCGGGCAAGTTCCAAAGCTGTTGTACAACTCTAGAGAAAGTTTTGGTAGCATCTCCCTGGTGTTCTCTGGATACACACCCTATTGACCTATTTTCGAGACATGTATTTGGAGAACAGCGGGGAGATGCTGCTGAAATTTTCTCTGGAGTTATACAACAACTTAGGAACTTGCTCGAACCATATATCCTCGGATGGGATTAGGGCCTAACCTAATTAGAGATTAGGAGTCCTCGTTGGTACGTACTTAGTAGGTCAACAGATAGACATTTCTTTAAGATCATCCATTAATCTATTAGCTAGTACAATTATATGGTATGGAATTATATATATGATCATGACAAATATATGAATTGCTTTCTGTCATGAAGTTTAGGTTTTATATATATTCAAAATGTCTCAAAGAGAGAGCACCGGCTCAACGCCAGAGAGAGAAGAAGGTGTGAGAAAGGGCCAAGGACCGAATAAAGGGGCCACAGGGAGAACCCTTCAGCTTCTTCACTTTGATGCCATGGGGGTTTGAACGGGTCCTGGCAAGTATAAGGGGCGATGATCCACTTTTCCCGGCCAATTAGCGAGGGAGAGAGTGCCGATCATAGTTATGGACTGGAGGAAGGAATTCAGCACCGAGTAGAAGAACCGGCTGTGGGACGAAGTTAAGGGCAAATGGATTATACCAGAGAAAGATGAAATCAATGTGACACGGTACACCTTGAAGAGAATAGGTGTGGCTGTGAGGCATTTCAGGGTTGTCATGCATGTTGAGTACATGTTGAAAGGCCGTACTCCCTTCCAAATGTATCCGTTTGTTATTCCCGAGGTTTGGGAGGAGTTCACAATGATGAGGAATATACCCGAGGCAGAGGAGCTGAGAGAGAGAGGAACATCTCTATACAGAGGCATAACACACACGCACACCACCTCAATTCTGGCAGCTATGTAGGGAAGAAGGCAGAGTGGGCGCGGCTAGCCGAAGAGTGTGCAACCTTTGGGACAACGTTATGAATTAAAAACTTCCACTGATGGTCTTCCACCCGTTATGAATTAAAAAACCGCCATAGATACTTCTATTTGTGGCGCTTCCGAAAAAAACCACCCTAAATAGGGCATCACCTATGTACTGTTTTGTAGTAGTGAACGATGCCTTACTCCCACATATGTGAGGAGCGAGCACGTGATTGGGTGTTAGCATGGACAAAGAGAACCTTCAACGGTCAGCTTGTGGTTCCAAACCCCGCGATCACACAGCTCGTCTCCACCATCGTAAGATATCTAACATAGTACATCGCAGCTGACCCTTCTCATTGTATTTTAACACTAACTTATATTCACTTCCTACAGGAGGAGGTAAGCCAGCAGAAAGAGCAAGGAATATTTCAAAGCCAAGGGTCAAGGGACATCCTATCTTCGGCAATCGGGAAGCCTGATCATAAGGGTCGGGTGCTTGCCGCATGTGCGGGGCATACAAAGAGGTCCTTCTTCCAAGAGGAGAGCGCTTCTAGTGCCAGATCATGATCATGGGAGGCACGTGAGGTGCGCTTGAGGGTCCAGGTGAAGGAGTGTAACACCCCAATTTTTGTTTTTCATGAATTTAAATAAGATTTGGCACTTTGGTGAATTTTTGGAATTTTCTAGAATTTATTTGAATTTATTCCCTTTTCAAATAATTAAAGAATTTAATTTTGCAAATAAAATTTGGTTGGAAATATTTTATTTGAGTCCCAAATGCCCTAAAATATTTTCTAGAATTTTTCTGAGTATTTTGCTATTTTTCTGGATTTATTTGAATTTTCTATGAATTATTGAATAATTAAATCGCTGGAAAATCGAGTTGGTTTTACTGTTCATCCGACCGAGTCTGAGTCAAAAACCGTGTGACCGTTGGATCTTGATCCAACGGCCACGATTGAGCTGCGTCACCCGGACCTGAGCCCGACCGAGCCAGCCAGCTCACCGAGTCGGACCCGAGTCCAACTCACACGACCGTTGGATCTTGATCCAACGGCTCTTGTTGAGCCACGTCACCCAATCCGAATTCAATTCGGATTCCGCCGCCGCAGCTGTGTGGGCCTCGGTTTCCGTGGTTTTCACGGACGTCGAGGGACCTATTTATTACGCCGCCGCCACCAGCGTGTGCTCCGTTTCCATGCACATCCGTAGCCCTAGACCACATCGCCTGAGCCGCCGTGGTTGCGCCGCAATCACTCGCCGTAGTTGCATTAGGGCTCCGCCGCGGTTAATCGCCGTTTCCGTCGTCGTCCGCCGTCCTCCGCCGCCGTTGAGCTCAGATCCGGAACCGCGAGGTCAAGCCGCGTCGGAGTGTACCCTTCACTTCGCCGGAGGAGCCCCGTAGCACCGTTCGGGTGGTCGTTGTCCCTGTCTCCGGTGAGCCAGCGCCGCCGCACGCCATCGCCGGACCCCGAGCTCGCTCCACCGTCCGATCCGGATCCAAGGGCCCAGATTCGTCCACGTCACCCCCGATGAGATCCACGTGCTAATCTCTAGATCTATTTCCAACCGTTGGATCTAGATCCAACGGTTTAGATCGCGCCACGTAGCCTTAACCGCACCGTACTAGATCCAATCTCAGCCGTTAGATCTAGATCGAACGGCTAGGGTTAGCCATGTTGTAAACGTTAGATTGGATCTTGACCGTCCGATCAAGATCGAATGGTCTAGATCAGCCGAGTAGTTTTGTTTAAACGCGTGAGGTTGGATCTGATATGGACCGTTGATTTTCAAATCAACGGCCCAGATCGTGCCGCGTGTCCAGAACTTGGACCGTCGCGGTCGCCGCTGACGTCACGCGTGACGTCAGCGTGGGGCCCGTGTGTGTCGCCGACCCAATCGCACCATGACGTCATCGGCGTCACGGTGAAACCCGGTATCGGCCGTCCTCGGCCGTGCGTGATAGCGTCCTTCGGCGTCATCCGAGGGGCCCACCTGTCAGTGAGACACGTGAGCCGTGGACCGGGTCCACGGTGGACCAAGCCAAACCGTGCGCCGGGTCCATGGACCCGAGGCGACGTGGCGGCCTCTGATTGGTCCACGTGTCATGCTGACGCAATAAATTGATTTCCGAAAAAGAAAATGATTTATTAATTCAAATTATTGAATTCAAATATGACTTCAAACTTCAAACGCTTATAACTTTTGTAATTTAACTCCAATTTGAGTGATTCAAATTTCTAAATTTGTATAAAATTGAGATCTACCTAATGGTGAATTTTATTTAATTTTTAGGCCAAAGTTTTTCTCTATAATATTATTTAATTGATTATTTAAAATTTAAACGATTGTAACTTTTGCATTTTAACTCCGATTTCGCCGATTCAAATTCCTAAAAATCCATAAAATTATGCTCTCTCTGTTTATGGGCATTATTTGGATGTTTGGACAATTTTTGTCTACTGTTTTATTCATTTATTGTTATTTGCACGCGTTACGAGTAGACGTTGAAGTACCCGAAGGCTTCGAAGGTGAAGTGTTGACCCAGGAGCCAGCTCAGGACCAAGATCAAGTGATTTTTGAAGGCAAGTTGTGCTTTGACCATGTTGATCCAATTTTGAAATTAATTTGATTTAAATTATTGCATACTAGTTCAATTATAAAATGCTTTAATAAATTTTGGGAGATTAGTTAATTACCTAGTTGCTGTGTGCCACCTTGACATAGAAAATTGAATGCCATGAACCCCTTGTCACCCTAGTTGAGAATTAAATAGTTGGACATTGTTAAATTGCCAACATGGGAATTTAGATCGTTGTAGTATATTGCTTAGACCTGCTACGTACTCATGATATGATTTTGGACAATCAAATGTTAATATTGACTTAATGATATATTGAACCTGTTTTGGAAAGGTATCATGTGTTGTGATGTTGATGGCACGTGGTGCATGGTAATCAACTGGGGGTTTGATAAATAGATTTGGACCGGGGCATGTGGCAAGAAATGATCGGGTGGGCCAGTTGTGGCATCGGGAGCGTTGTTTTGGTTCTACGGGTAGTCTTGCCCTGGTCAACCTAAGGACTTAAGCTTGCAAGCCTTTGAACTGAGTTAATTGGGCAACCACATGTCCGTAATGGGACCTAATAACTTGCATGTGATACCTCGGGTGTCAACTACACCCTTTGTGTAGCTTGAAAGGGGAGCATACCAGTGCTATGGCATGGTACCCGTCCAACGGTATGTCGGTCCCATACTTCGCTTTGGTTAAGGGAAGGGATGGTGTATGGCAAAAACCGGAAAGGTACACTTGCGTAGTTAGCCGTTTCCGAAAGGCTTTGTTACGATCACTCGCCCTTGTGGCGTTTGGCTGTATCTTGTGGGTAAAGTGCATAACCTCTGCAGAGTGTAAAACCTATTCGAATAGCCGAGTCCACGGTATTGGACATTGCTCGGGGATTACAGTCTAGGGTTAGACTTTCTTGAAAATAACTTTAACTTGAGAGGTTTGGTTTGGTTAAATGATGATGTTGATGGAAATGTGTATTAGGAATGGGAAAGATGTTTATTTAACTCCTGGAAAAGTTATTGATCTTATACTTGTTTTTACTGCTTTCGAATCTACTTATGATACTTGTCAAATGCTGTTTACTGCAATTATACCTGGAACTATTCCTTTGTATTAAGCCATGCATGTAGTATATTAGCTTGCATTTTGTGCATGACTTGCTGAGTACCAAGTACTCAACCTTGCCACAAAACAACACCAGTTGAAGAAGAGGCGACGCCAGCTTTGGAGGAGGAATATCAGGAGGAGCCGTCTAACTAGGGATCGAGCCTAGTCAGTTGCCTGTGGCATATTGGTTGGCACCACACGTTTTCTTTATATATTCCGCTGCAGATTTTATTTGAATAAGTCTTAGCCCTGCGAGGCGTACCTTTGTAACTTGACCATAAGGTCGAGCAACCAGTTTGGTTATCTTAATTAAAGTACTTTATTATTATCGATGTGTATGATTGTGATATTTACCAATGTTGAGACTGTGTGCACTAGCGTGATCCTGGACTAGTGCTGAATGCACAGAGGGTCCGGATTTGCAAATTCGGGTCCCGACATGGAGGAGGTGAAGGAGGAGATGAGGGAGGTGCTGATGGAGGAGATAATGGCACATGAGGAGCGCCTAAGGGCCGAGATGATGGCGATGTTATCCCAGAGTGAAAGTCATGTAGCCTCGCCTGTGATACACCCTAGCAGCGCTTCTAGAAATGATCAGCCTAGTCTCCACCTCAAGGTAATAAGTGTTTCTGACTAAAATTAAGGTACAAGAGTAAGCTTAACAAAGATTATGATCAAGTTGCGCATTTCTTGCAGGCTCCTGCCAAGTGCCAGCTAGTCCTGATCGAAGATGGATTTTCCATTGAGGTTGAATGCGGGGTTGCATTTCCAAGCAAGGAGGATGACATGGTGCATGGTAGACCTTTGGGGAAGGGCTACATGAGGGTGCAGGTGGATTATGTCCGCGATGATTTCTTGTCTCATGTGTTGTAGTTCCCCCCGAACGTAGATATCACCACTCTCGGGCAAGCATGGATGCCGTTCATCAAATGTCCCACGATGGGTGTCGTACTGTGGAATGCATAAAATCCTGTGTCTTGTCCATCATTTCAATACTGCAACACTTCACGTTACATATGCATGTGCTTTATAGGTTACTACTCCTACACCTACTGTTGCACATGCTCCTGCTGTTGCAACTACTCCTACTGCTGCACCTACTCCTCCAGCTGCACCTACAACTTCTCTGGCTCCAAAACAGAGTGCATAGCTAGTACACAAAAGGACTACTAGCACGCTGACGAAAGATCCATAGGAGAGCTCGGAGAATCTTTCTGTGAAGAAGGCAAAGTTGTTAGAGTCCACAGAGCCCCCTAAAGATTCTAAGGGGTTCGTACATGGAAAGCCCATTGTCTCAAGCAATGAATTGAATGCTTTAGGCTTGTGCACTCGGTTGCTACATGGATGGTACATTGACAAGGCACATGAGGCCGAGCCTTGCGTCGATTTCAGTGAGGTATCGGAGGGGACAATTCCACCGCCAGGAGGATGGGACATTTCCAGTGAGTTTTGTGGATCTGTTCTTTTTGTACACATAAAAGCTATCGATATTTCTACTGTACGATCCTGGACGCTATGAGTATCACACTATACTCATACCTATGACTATTTACTGATTTTGTATTACGTTTTTTAACAATTGACACGAGTTGCAGGATAATGAGGCAGTGAGCCATGATGGGTCGACACCTTGTCAGGTTTGTTGACCCCGAGATGGTGTCTGCAACCATAGCTAGGTTTCAATTGGAGTTCCTTGTCAACTACATCAAGCAAGCATTGCAAGCTGAGGTGAAAAAGGACCTCATTCTCTTCCTGTACCACCATCAGTAAGTACTACTTTAGAATTCAATTACTTGTACGCACTTAAACCGTATATGAACTTATTTTCTTGCATTGTGTACCATTTAATAAGCAACCACTGAGTTCTACTTGTGGTTGTTCCAAGTGAAAACAAAGCCTACATGTTTAACTCGCTCGAAAATAGAACGATGGACTACACGATCCAGCCTATTTTGCAGAAGTAAGTACATTTCTCTAACCTAACACTTTACATATTGAACTATGTTAGATATTTTTTCCTTAATGGTATCTCTCCAATATATACAGGGCTTTCTTGTCTTACGTTGCTGAAAGTGGGCAACACAATGATAAACAAGGCAACGAACTGGAGTGGAAGCGCTCCCACAATCCAATCTAGAGGAGCTTTTCTTACCTTTTTTTGTAATAGACCAAAATGCCCATCGAACTTCAGTTGAAATTACCCACCATTGCCACCCCTCCATTGTAGAAACAGCAATCCAAATACACTATAATCTGGGTTGCCAAACAACCATTAGTTTTTCAACCTCCAGCTTTTAACAATCCAGCTTTTACAATCCAGGTTTTAAAAGCTACTTTCTACAATCCCCAATTGAAAAAAACAGGCCCTCAATGTGGCAGCGAGCTTTTGCGTAGGCTGCTGTGCATATTTGCACTTTAGAGCATGCACATCATGGCACGAGCGAGTTCCGAGGTGCGCACCAGGCAAGGGTTGGTTGACAAGTAGGCCCGAGTGGCAAAGAGAGAAAGTGTGGGTGAGAGAGACAGAGAGAGAGAGAGAGAGAGAGAGAGAGATCTAGCTAAGAAAGGAAAGCGTATTCGCTAGAATGGGTTTTCTTACTGGGAAAGTGGGTTTTTGGTGAGGCACCTTTCATTTTTGGTATTTTCTGATTTCTATTAAATGTACTATTTTGTAGCCAATATTTTTTGAATTTTTTTTAGTAATAAAATTCCTTCAATTTTTATGATTTTTTTTTGCAATGATCCTGGGATAATTCTAGTGTTTTTGTAAAATTTTTACAGTATAAACAGCTATGTGAATTTCTTCTAGGTTCATTTAGTGCTTCTATTCTAATGAAGGATTCTATTTTTTGATATTTTCAAAAGCACCAAATAATTTCAAAAATTTATGAAACTTTTTAGAGAAGTTCTTTCAATAAATTGGGACTTGAATAAAATATTTTTATACTTTGAAGTGTTGTGAATTTTCAATTTGAAAATAGAATCGATAACTAGGTTATTGAAAATGATTTTCTTTAAATGGGAAAATTACGAAACAATCTTGAAAAATTCACAATAAATTCAAAATTGATTTGATGAATTTGTATTTCACTTAAGTGAATTTTGGGATGTTTCAGTTGTGTCTCTTATATTATATACCTAAAAATATATTGTTGTATTTTTTATTCAAATCTAATAATTATATATGGCTAAAAATACAGTTGCATTCCATATGCAACTTTTCTAACTCCCACATACATTAACTTGATCTACATAATTGTAATCTAGATCTAATATAAATGATTGTGTAGATCTTTCTCTTTTTCCTTCAATTAACCCACAATTCCTAGCCCATGAGCATGAATGTGGTGGTTTCTTTTTCAATGGTTTAAATAATAGAACTAGAAGGATGGACTACGTATTATGAAAGTACTCAAATAATTAAAATGACTAATCAACCGTATTCACTAAGCATCAAATCAACCAACCATCTACCGTTCTACCATGCACTTGCCATTTTAACCACGTGAGATGGAGTGATGAGTCACTGGTTGTGGGGCCCCGGATCGGCTATCCGGAATCCTCTGTGTATTTTCGTACTAGTCCCAGATCAGTAGCTAGTACACACAGTCAACAGTGATACTTCATTGCCGAACATGACGAAAAATTGTAACATTAATAATAAAGTATGGGCCACATGGCCGCTTATTACAATACTCGGTCAAAAGACCGGAGACACGACAGCAGGAAGCGAAAACAAAACAAGCGAACACCAACACGCCACAGGCGACGACTAGGAACGCGACTAGTTGTCTTGGCAGTCCTCCTCGAACTCTTCAGGGTAGAACTCACTATCTTCAGCTGCGTCTTGGAAATTTTCTGATGAAGACGGGTTGATGTAGCACGTGAGTACAAAAGCACTCAGCAAGTCGGGGAAAGTATGATTATGTGGGGCTTTCCACAGGAAGCTTAACAGGGTTCTTTTGCATAAAGCCAAATTTATTAAACCATACTTAAGTAATAAGTTTCACAAGGCATCTTTTAACAATTCTTTTTAACAATTGAATTATTTAATATTACGGTGAGGTTCTATCCACCATCACTAGTATAAAGGCTCTAACCGCCAACTTTTAAAAGATCAAGGTTAACCATATGACTTCATCCGTCAAGTATAAAACATGTTCTATCCACCTGGTTGGCTCTATCCGCCAAACCACATCCGAGAGTTCTAACCACTCCCGAATCCCAAAACAAAACACCTTTTTGTTTGGAAAACCAAAACAAAAGTCTACCAATATGAAAGCATTCTTTGCTTTGCCCTTGACCGTAGGCACGACTATTCGAATAGTTTTAACTCTGCAGAGGTGTAAAACTTTACCCACAAGACATGATTGTCTCTTGATGCCATGCAATTAACACACTTCCGTTGGTGTGTCGGCAGAGAGATCATGACAAGGCCTTTACAATGTATACGCCTAACCCGACCCACCCGCTGAGGTTTCACCGCTGTTAGGGTTCTAGCCACCCAGTACAGAAGCCCCCTCTTGCGCCGTGTGAGAAAAACGACATTGCCTCTATCCGGCACTCACATTCCACCGTGTGGTGAGTCGAAATTAGGTTTCTACAAATTAGTTGGCCAGGTCGTACCATTATAGACATGTGGTAGTACGGTTATGCTTAGAATGGACAATCACAAGCGTCGGTCCTTAATTGACTTGGGGCGGTACTTGCACAAGACAACTCGTGCTCCATCCGCACCCACCCGACAATCCAATCCGCCCAAGTCCAAACCATTTTTTATTTTCTTTTTATTTTGGAAAAACAGTACCAAAATCATAATAATAATTCCCAAATCATACTTGAAATCATTATTTTTGAGTACTCCCACCCATGGGTTGTTTTCATCGATAAAGGTCCTAAGCAATTCTACCGTACTATGTCCCAAAGGATACCATATAAGCATAAGCATGGTATAACAAATGTCCTAGGGTTACAAGTAACATGAATGTCAATCACAAAGGAGGAAATTACAATTCGGATTAAATATACCCTTATATTTGAAATACGATAAAACATAGCATGCAATTGTATAAAGCATTTAAAACATGTTTGTAAACGTAGGTTCAATATGCGTCAAGGAGACTTGCCTTCATCCGTGGGAAGGTCGTCGAATGTTGGAAGTCCGGCGGCGGGGTCGGCGGTCGCGTCGGAGTCCTCGGCTACACGCAAAACGAGGCAATAAATAAATACCAGAAAATAATTTAAATCTAAAAATTACAAAATTAGTATTGGCAGGTAGATCTTGATTTTAGATGAATTTAGAAATTTGAACGGAGTCAATCGGAGTTCGGATGGAGAAGTTATGAGCGTCCGAAGTTTGAATTTCGAAAAATTAGAAAAACGAGAATATTCCATGGAATATTCATTTTCTTTTTTTCTGAATTTTTGGGAATTGTTTGTGTCTATGGCAAAGTGTCCCCACATGTCATACTCTAGGGCCTTCTTCTTGCTTGGGCTCATGCCATTGCCATGGATGGAGCTCAAGGGAGCTTGAAAGGGGGCTCGCCGTGGTGGCGTCATGACATGACGCGGTAGGGGTGCACTGCGGGCGCGGGGGGCCGACAGGCGGCTGCTGGCGGCGAGCACGGGCCGGCGCACCCCCAAGCACACACGGGCACGGGCAACTCCAAAACAGAGACCCAACTTTGCCCAAAAATCCGGATTTTGCACCCATTTTTGCATGGAATTTGATCAAACAAAAGCATGGATTCACTAGATAACATCCTTAGGGACCTAAAGGAGCAAGGAATTGGATTGATTCTCACCGGAGGCGACGAATTTCGCGACGAACGGAGCTCCGGCCGAACCGAGAAAAACGCGAAATTTGTCTCCAAAACTTGAGGGCTCCTAAAATTGATTGAATTGTTAGATTCTAGACTCCCTCACGGTCACAAAGAATCAAGTAACACGAAGAATGGCTCACCGGAGAGAGATCTACGGCCAAGAACGCGAAGAACACCGAAAACGGCGACCTGGCGTTGGTTTTTCTTGATCTCACGGGCACAAGAGTGGAAGAGGCTAAAGGAGGATCATACCACCAGGACGGGGATTCTTATACGGAGAGAATGGAGGTGGAATCACGCGGAACGGAGTTGAAACGGCCGAGTTATGAGCGTTTGAGTGCATTTCGATTTTTCATTAATGCGGCCGTTTCCGGTGAGATTAGCGGCTAATGAAGGTGGGGAATGGCAAGAGGACGTCGCTACAGATTCAACGGAACCGGCCGTTCGCGTTTTGGAGTTGGGATGAGGGAGATATGAGCATTTGAATCAAACCCTAGCCATGGGAGAGAGCTTGCTTGAGCTTCTATGTTCTTCATGGCTAGAGGTGGAAGACGACACTGTTCATGCCACGTGGCGAGCTCCGATTGGCCGGTCCTTACGTAAATGATCCGCCCTAGAGAAAAATTAGGAAAAAAATGCCTAAAAATCCCGAAAAAATTCCTAGAGCCATTTTGGAATATTTGGGACCCAATAAAATTGGTTTCGCGGAATTTGGATGAAATTTGTGGAATTAAATATTCAGGCGCGAATTGCGGGCATTAAACAAAAGCCGCGCGAGATAAAATGGAGCGAAGGTCCAAAAATCCGGGGAATTATTCCAAAAATCATTTTGGAATATTTGGAACATAATTGAAGTGGTTTCGGGATTTTTGGAGCATTTTTGGACTCGGGTGAAATTTCGGGTACCGACGGGAATCTGGAAATTCGATTTTTCGACCGGAAGAGAATTAAATCCCGATTTTGGATGGGAATGGATGCCAGCCTAATATAAACACCAAAGAAACCCCAACTTTTGAATTTAATTTATTTAAATTAGATTTTCTCCAGAAAGCGAAATTGAGGATGTTACACTGGTGCCAACTGTAACACCCCAGCACCCCGTGCCCCAAATGTTACACTCTCCAGCACCAACCATTACCAAAACACTGGGAAAATTTTGCAAAACAAGTGAACAACTAGGAGGTTTCCGAACTTATTAAAAATTTCGGCAGCACCTCCCCTAAAACTAGGACATCCACTCAGCAGACAAAAGACAAGGTACAACAAAACAATGGTATAAGTAATTACGAACAACTAAATCAGCAAGAACAATAATATCAGAAATTAACAACTATTAGCCTTAACTTCACGGCGAGGCTTACAATAATTAAAATTGCAACGCAATAACACCATAATAGCAACATGAATCAAACAACGGTAATCCAACATAAGCTTAATCCACAACCACATTCTCAATGACACAAAGGTCTAACACTAGATATCCTTGTGAACTATCATTCTTTACTCATGTCATGATGGTGAGTGTCAGTGATGCTATCTCCCAACCCGGTATGTGGACTTCAGCGAACCTAAAACAACAAAGGAAACAACGGTGAGTCCATGACTCAGCAAGTACGTAATAGAACAATAACATAATCAATATCACAATTAAATAACAGGGAAGAGAAACAAAGAGATATCCATGGGTCGAATAAAACATAAGAAAAAACATCACACTCACAATACACGCCTCATGACATATACCGTAATCACAAACTCAAGTATTGCACATACCCCATTAGCCCTCTTTGGATGAGTCCACGTCTCAATCCATACTTAATTTGTACATTGCAGTCAACACAATTATCACATTAATTGTCATTCATCATCGCAGAAGCTATGCAATGCACTTATGACCCATGCTAAACATGCACCTTTCATTTCTTATGAATGCACCTTGAAAGCTTATACCGGTATAACTGGGGGAACACCCGTCGATGTTCACCCTTTACCTCCATCCCGTGGAGGTACCTACCCCAAGTAGGTTTTACATAAGGGCACTCCGGATTAGTCATAACTTTCTCACCGACTGTGACACCACGGAGTGTCGTATCTTATAAAATGTGAATGTTGAGATCAAAAACTTTATAAAATGTGAAAATGGAGGTTAAAACTTTACGTTATGCCTTGGGGGTCTCTCCGGGGGACTTTGGGCCTTGGGGGTTGAGTTGGGCCTCTGGTGGGCCGTTTTCGGGTGTTTTGGGCCTCTCCGGGGGACTTTGGGCCTTGGAGGTTGAGTTGGGCCTCCGGTGGGAGGGTTTGGGCCCAAGGGGGGGACTTTTGGGCAGCAAAATCTGGCCCCCACCCCTTGGTGCGCCCCAAACTCCCTCTCCCAACCCTAGCCGCCACCCCCTAGCCCCCCATGCGCCTCCACCCTTCCCCTTCCTCTCCATCTTCCCCCATGGTGCCACCACCCCTCTCCTCCCCTCTCCACCTCCCTTGATGCCCCTAGGGGAGTTCTCCACCTCAACACCTCGAAGATCCGTCCATTGGAGCGCTCCGCGACGAGGAGATCCGGTGGATTTGGAGCGAGGAAGGAGATCGCGCGAACCGGGAGGGGATCCGTTGGGTTTTCGTGCTTTGGGCGAAGGTATGGCCATGGGAATCCTTGGGGTTGATCTAGGTACTGTTCTAAGGGTGTTTATCAAGTTTTTAGATCAATGGGTGGTGTTGGAATTGAGTAAATTGGATTAGATCTAGATGTTGCCACGTTTCTGTTTTGGGACAGCATGAGCAGTCGACCTAGGGTTAAGTTTTTCGCCAATTTAGATTACGAATCTGGCCATACGGACGTTGAAGAAGTTGTAGATAATTTCATTATCTTTCAGTGGACATAAAGAACGTTAACTTCCGATTAGCTGTTTGAAAGTTATGACTGTTTTACCGAGCATGTTAAAATCTGTGACGTGATTGGAACAGATCACGGTATTTTGTAGATTAAACAACTTTAGATTCCGAATCAGTCTTTCCCTATGACTAGAAAAAGTTGGGAAATTTACTAAGCTACGCGAGGATGTACTCGTTTAATTGATTTGGAGTCTTAGAACTCAAGTTATGGCCGTTGGAAGTCTGCTGTCCCGGCGGGACAGAGCCTCTGTTTTTGGGTTTTGCAAGTAGGGTGCGAAGTCGGGTTAGATGAATGTTGTGTAATGTTTTGTGGGCATGTTTGTGAGTGTGTGATGCCTATGTGCAGGTGGTGTGACCTCGGGAGCACCCACTACTTCTCATCAATCCGTCGCCGGAGGTTAAGGCAAGTGTATTGGAATGGGTAGCGAGTTGTAGATCGCTAGTTTTGATGAGTTGAAATTGAATTTATGATGCGATAACATGCCATGCTTTAATGTTTGCTATCGGTATGATGAAAATGATCCATTATGATTCTATGCCATGATTGGTTTAAGTAAATGTGCAAATTATTTTATGATGTTGCATCTTTGCATTCATGGCATGAGACATGGCGAGGGCGGTGAGAAAGTCATAACTAGTCCGGTAAGGTCGGTGAGAAAGTTATGACTAGTCCGGAACGCCATTGAGTAAGACCTGCATCGTGATTCCATCCACGTGCTGAATGGAAGCGAGGAGTAGGCACCCTCCACCTACGGGATGGAAAGGGGGAGAGGGTGCACGCCGACGGGTGTGCACTCAGCTATACCGGTATAAGCTTCCAGGAGATATGAGCATTGCATTGCATCGCATTGCATACATTATGATGATGATATGTGAACAATGATTTTGAGACAAGAATATGATGTTGAATATGAGATTATGACTTGACCATGAAGTTGAGCATGGTATGTAGTGATGTTACATTGAATTGTTTCTTTTTGGCCATTGCAATATACTTGTTGAGTGATGAACTCACGCTTGTGTTTTATGTTGTTTTTAGGTACTTTGAGACCGGCATGCGGGAAAGGGGTTTAGCTACACTTCTACACGTAGCTCCACATTCATAGTCTATGTTTAATCACTTGGAGACATGATAATAAGATTTGTGCCATGAAACTTGGTGCTCGGCTTGGTTTTGAGCTTAAGTTCATCTTTTGCTTCACTATAATTGGTGAAATGGTTGAATTCGCTGTTTGTAGATATAAGTGTTGCCATATCCATTGTTATTGCTGTTTTAGTTGTCATTTACCAAGCTATATCTTCTCTTACTATTGTTGTTGCTTCGAAGCATGAGAAACAAAGGAGATGCTGCCGAAATTTTCGGTTTTAGCATTTGCTCATTTGCTGTAATTTATGTTAATTTATGGTATTTAGATGTTGTTTAGTCTATGTTTGGTAGCATTCAGGCATACTAGATGCTGGGGTGTTACACTGACCTCACTGGATTAGTGTAACACCCCAAAATTTTGCTTTTCTTAAATTCATGTGTGATTTGGCACTTTGGTGAATTTTTGGAATTTTCTGGAATTTATTTGGATTTATTTGGAATTTATTTGAATTTATTCCATTTTGAAATAATTAAAGAATTTAATTTTGCAAATAAAATTTTGTTGGAAATATTTTATTTGAGTCCCAAATACCCTAAAATATTTTCCAGAATTTTTCTGGAATTTTTCCGAGTATTTTGCTATTTTTAATGAATTAAATGAATTATTGGGAATTATTTTAAATATTAAATCGCTGGAAAATCAACTCGGGTCGAGTACTGTTCATCCGACCGAGTCGGAACCCGAGTCGGACTCGAGTCCGACCCGAGCCAGTTGACTCGACCAACCAGTTCCCAACCCTAAGTGATCCCGACCGTTGGATCGGGATCCAACTACCGAATCCGCCGTGCAGTTCGAGCCGCGTCCGACCCGGACACGATCGCGCCCGTGCGATCGTGGCCGTTGATCGCGACACGTGGACGGCTCCCAGTCGTCGTCTCCGCTCCGACTCCGAGCCGGAGAGCTCCGCCGTGACCGAGCGGGACACGGCTAGGGTTCCGATTGCGCCGCATCGCCGAGGCCGTATTTAAAGCCCGACCGCCTCCGAGGTTGACCTCTCCTATGCGCCCGTTTGCCCCAGCTAATAGAGCTCAAGCCGCCGCCAAGCCGTGCCGATTGCTCGCCGTAGGGGAAGTCCCCGCATGATTTTCGTCGATCCTCGCCACGCCGCCGCTCTCCGACGACAAGGCAGGACTGAGATCCCCATATCGCGTCGCGCTGGGAGTGCCAATCTTCACGCCGAGCTACATAGACACGCCGTGTGGGAGGTCGTCGTCACGTCTCGGTGCTCAAGCCTCGCCAGCGCCATCACGGACTTAGCGAAGCAATCTCCGCCGTCCGATCCGGATCCGGCCGAGGTTCGCCCACGTATTTCCTTCTTTGTTCAACCCTAGATCCGTTAGCGGCCGTTAGATCTAGATCGAACGGTCCGAATCAACCGTGTAGTCTTGAGCGTGAAGTCTAGATCCAATCACGGGCCGTTGATTTTCAAATCAACGGGCGAGATTGTGCCACGTGTACTTAAGCCACGCCACGCGCGTGATCGCGTGTCTCTCGACACGCTGGCCCGCGTGTCGGGCCGACAACCGAACCGCACCATGGCGTCACCGCCGACGTCACGGTGGGGCCCGCATGTCGGCGAGTAGACCGCATGGGTTAATTGCGTGCGTGACAACGACGGTGGGGCCCACATGTCGCCTCACGTGGCCGTGGACCGGTCCACGGAGACCCGAGCCGGCGTGGACCGAGTCCATGGACCGGTGGCGCCACCAACCAATCAGAGGCTGCCACGTGTCCATCTTGCCGACGCAATAATTAATTTCCAAAAGAAAATGATTTATTAATTCGAATTAATGATTTGATTTTGTTTCAAACTTCAAACGCTTATAACTTTTATGCGTTTCAACTCCGATTTGAGTGATTCAAATTTCTAAATTTGTATAAAAATGAGATCTACCTAAATATGAATTTTATTTAATTTTTGGACTAAAGTTTTTCTCTGCAAAATAATTTAATTGATTATTTAAACTTTAAATAATCATAACTTTTATGCCTTAACTCCAAATTTGACGATTCCAGTTTCTAAAAACTCATAAAATTATGTTCTCTCTGTTTATGGATTTTATTTGGGTGTTTGGACACTTTTTGCCTATTGTTTATTTGTGTATTTGCTATTTGCACGCTTTACGAGTAGACGTTGAAGTGCTTAGGAAGGATTCAAGGAGAAGTATTAACTCAGGATCCAACTCAAGACCAAGAACAAGTACTTTTTGAAGGCAAGTTGTGCTTTGACCATGTTGATCCTATTTCGAAATCTATTTTGATTTAAACTATTGCATGCTAGTTCAATTAGAAAAATACTTTGTTTAAACATGGGGTTAGATAAGTACCAATTTGTCGTATGACACCTTGATTACTTAAGTATGTGCCATGACCCTTTGTCACCCTAGTTGTGGATTACTAGTTGGACATTATTAAATTGCCAACATGGGTTTAGAACGTTGTAGTATCTTGCTTAGACCTCGCTACGTGCTCATGACATGATTTTGGACAATCAAATGTTAATATTGACTTAATGATATATTGAACCTGTTTTGGAAAAGTATCATGTGATGTTGATGGCACGTGGTGCATGGTAATCAAGCGGGGTTTGATAAACGATTTCGGCCAAGGGCATGTGGCAAGAGTAATCAAGTGGGCGATTGTGGCGTTGGGAATGTTGATTTGGTTCTTCGAGTAGTCTTGCCCTGGTCACCCTAAGGACTTAACCTTGCAAGCCTTTGAACTGGGTCTAACGTGCAACCACATGTCTGTAATGGGACGGACCTAGTTGACTAAGTTGCTAATAACGCACTGTGGGACCTCGTGAGGTCAACTACACCCTTTGTGTAAGTTGTACGGGGAGCGCATCGGGCCGAGGCCAGGTACCCATCTAACGGTTGATTGGCCTAGACTTCGCCTTAGCGAAGGGAAGGGTTAGTGCGCAATAACCGGGGAGGACCACTTGTATTGTTAGAGGTTTCCGAAAGACTTTGTTACGGGAATTCGCCTTTGTGGTGTTTGACTGTATCTTGTGGGTAAAGTGCATAACCTTTGCAGAGTTTAGAATCTATTCGAATAGCCGTGTCCGCGGTATTGGACATCGCTCGGGAATTACAGTCAACGGTTAGATTTTCCTAAAAATAACTTTGGTTTGAAAAGTTGGGTTGGACTAATAATGAAGTTGATGGAAATGTGGATTAGGATGGGAAAGATGTTTATTAAATTCCTTGAAAAGTTATTTATACTTTACTTGTTTCTACCGCTTTGAATCTACTTATATTACTTTTCAAATGTCAAGTTTCGCAAATATACCTTGAGCTATTCCTTTGTACCAAGCCATGCATATAGTATATTAGCTTGCATTCTGTGCATGACTTGCTGAGTACCAAGTACTCACCCTTGCCACAATACAACACTAGTTGAAGAGGAGACTGCACAAGCTTTGGAGGAGGAGCTCCAAGAGGATCCGTCTACTTAGGGAAGCGAGCCCAGTCAGTTGCCTGTGGTATACTGGATGGCGCCACGAAGTTATTTGATTTGCCGCTGCTATTATTTTTCTCTGAATAAGTTTCGCCTTGCGAGGCATATATTTGTAATTTGACCATAAGGTCAAGTAACCAGTTTGACTATTTAAATAAAGTACTTTATTGGTATCGAGTGGTATGATTGTGATATTTACCGATGTTAAGACTGTGTGCACTAGCGCGTTCCTGGACTAGTGCTGAATACACAGAGGGTCCGGATTTGCAAATTCGGGGTCCCGACAATTAGTTATGACTTACTCACCGACTTGGCCCATTAAATGCTATGAATGCAAATGTTGCAATATTTACTTTTCATTGCTCATCTGTCATGCAACATGTAACACCCCAATTTTTTCTTTTCATGAATTTAAATAATATTTGGCATTTTTGAGAATTTTTGAAATTTTCTGGGATTTATTTGGATTTAATTTGAATTTATTCCCTTTTGAGATAATTAAATAATTAAAAATTTTAAATAAAATTTTGTTGGAAATATTTTATTTGAGTCCAAAATGTCTCAAAGTATTTTCCAAAATTTTTCTGTAATTTTTTCTGATTATTTTGTTATTTTTCTCGATTTATTTGAATTTCTAGAAATTATTTTGAATATTTAATCGTTGGAAAAGAAACCGACTCGGTCGGTTACTGTTCAACCGACCGATCCACGTTAGAGTCAGACCCGGACCCGAAACCCTAACCCTACTCGGTCCCGACCGTTGGATCAGATCCAACGGCCGAAACCGAGCCGCGTTGTGCGCGCACGGGAGGCGTCCGATCCGTGCTAAGTGGACGCACCGGATTGCACCACGTCGCGTCGCCATGGTCTCCGATTTGAGTTTGGATAGCACCGCTGTGTGGGCCTAGTGCTCCGGATATTGCACGCACGCCGAGGCCATTTAATGCATGAGTCGTCGCCCGAGGATCGCCGTTTGCTTGCGCACCTTTTCCCCTAATTTTCCATGCCCGAGCCACCGCCGTCTTCCCGCAATCTCTCACCGAAGTTCACGAAGCACTACCGCAGATTCTTCCTCTTCCCCAACGCTGTTGGCCCTTCTCCATCGCGTTGGACCCTGGATCCAGAACTGCTGTGACGACTTGCGCACATGGGGGTCATCCACTTCGCCGGGAACGCACGGGAACGCCGTCGCTTGGGTCGTCGTCTTCGGCTCCGGTGACTGTGAACCACTGCACCACCATCATCGCCCTCGAGCTTCGGTAGCCGTCCGATCTTCATCGCACGCACGAGGTTAGTTCACGTGTGTCCTCCCCTATACCGTAGATCCAAATAGATTCAGGCCGTTCGATCTAGCTTCAATGGATCAGATTAGATCTAGCATTTAGATCTAGATTCATTTACAACCATTGGATCCGTAGCGAGCAGCTCAGATTTTGTCACGTAGGTTAGTGTAGTTGCATGTTAGATTGGTTTCTGACCGTTAGATTTAGATCGTGCGGTTCAGATCGTTTCGCGCATTGCTATTCAGATCTGTTCGTAGCCGTCGGATCTTGAACCGAGGGCTGTGATGCACCCACGCGCCGCACATTGGGACATGCCACATTGCATCACTCCCGCGCAGGTTGAATCGCATCCGAACCGTTGGATTTTGAATGGGCGGCCGAGATCGCTTCGGAGCCGAGCCAATCGGAGCGCGCCACGTGTGCTCGGGTGTGCCTCAGTAGCACCGTGCACGTGAACCACTGACACGGCAGGCCCACATGTCAGTGACTATGAGCCGAGACCACCACAAACTGAGCCGAGCCGTGCGCCGGGTTCATGGACTCGAGGCCACGTGTCAGCTCCCGATTGGGCCACGTGTCCCATGACGTTATGCTGACGTCATCAGGGGACTGGCCGTGGGATGATGTCAGTAGTGACATGTGTCGCTCTGTGATTGGTCCACGTGTCAGTGCTGACATCATAATTAATTTCCGAAAAAAAGAAAATGTTTATTTAATTCGGTTTATTCTTTTAAAATATATTTTCAAACTTCAAACGCTTATAACTTTTGCGTTTGAACTCCGACTGAGATGATTCCGGTTCCTAAATTTTTGTAAAATTGAGATCTATTTAATGGTGAATTTTATTTGAATTTTTGGACACTTTTTATCTGTTATTTATTTATTTATTTATTGCTCTTTTTGCATGTTGCGAGTAGACGTTGAAGTGTCCGAAGGCTTCGAAGGTGAAGTTTTGACTCAGGAGCCAGTTCAAGACCAAGACCAAGTACTTTTTGAAGGCAAGTTATGCTTTGACCATATTGTTCCCACTTTGGAAATTATTTCGATTTAAATTATTGCATGTTAATTTAATTAGAAAATGTATTGATTAATTATGGAAATTAGTTAAATACCAAATTGCTGTATTCCACCTTGACAAATAATTGTATGCCATGACCCCTTGTCACCCTAGTCTGGTTTAAGTAGTTGGACATTATTAAATTGCCAACATGGGTATTTAGACCGTTGTAGTATAATGCTTAGCCCTGCCACGTAGACATGACATGGTTTTGGATAATTAATTGTCAATGTTGACTTAATGAGATATGGAACCTATTTTGGTGAAGTGTCATGTGTTATTAATGATGATGTTGATGGCATGTGGTGCATGGTAATCAACTGGGGGTTGATAAATGCTTTAGACTGGGGCAAGTGGCAAGAATGATCTGGTGGGCCATGAGTGTCACCGGGGAAGTCGTTTTGGTTGTTCGGAAGTCTTGCCTTGGTCACCCTAAGGACTTAACCTTGCAATCCTTTGAACTAAGTCAAACATGCAACCACATGTCCGGAATGGGACGGACCTAGTTGATTAAGTAGCTAATAACATGCTTGTGGAACCTCGGGGTGTCAACTACAAATTTTGTGTAGTTCTACGGGGGAGCGTACCGGGGCGATGGCTAGGTACCCATCTAACGGTTGGTTGGCCTAGACTTCGCCTTTCCTAAGGGAAGGGCTAGTGCGCAACGACCGGGGAGGTCCACTTGTGTAGTTAGAGGCTTCCGAAAGACCTTGTTACGGATACTCGCCTTTGTGGTGTTTGACTGTATCTTGTGGGTAAAGTGCATAACCTCTGCAGAGTGTACAACCTATTCGAATAGCTGAGTCCGCGGTATCGGACATTGCTCGGGGATTACAGTCAAGGATTAGACTTTCACGGAAATAACATGGTCTTCGGAGAATGCTTGGGTTTGAAGTGCTGAATTGGAACTAGGATTGGAGAATGCTTTACTTATGCAATCATTACGAAAATACTTTACTTACTATTGTTTTACTGCTTTATGATCTACTACTGTATTTACGCATGCTGCTTTACTGCAAATGAACCTATTAGCCTATCCTTTGTAATAAGCCATGCATGTAGCATATTAGCTTGCATTCTGTGCATGACTTGCTGAGTACCAAGTACTCACCTCTTGCAAAATACAACACCAGTTGAAGAAGAAGCAACGCCAGCTTTGGAAGAGGAGTTTCAGGAGGAGCCGTCTAATTAGGGAGTGAGCCCAGTTAGTTTCCTGTGGCATATTGGTTGGCGCCACACGTTTTCTTTACATTCCGCTACAATTGGTTATTTTAATAAGTTTCCGCCCTTCGAGGCATACTTTTGTAACTTGACCATAAGGTCGAGCAACCAGTTATGTTTTCCTTTTTAATAAGGTAATTTACTATTCCGTTAAGTATGATTGTGATATTTACCAAAGTTGAGACTGTGTGCACTAGCGTGATCCTGGACTAGTGCTGAATACACAGAGGGTCTATATTTGCAAATTCGGGTCCCGACATAACAACACCATCAACAGAGCCTTCCCAGTATGAACCCATTTTCCTCATCACAACCATATGCATAAGAATAAACACATGCACAACGGCTCATAACAAGACTATTTTCTTTTAATCGATAACATTAGTTCAGCATATCATAAGCAAGAATGATCACTTAAATACAGTGAGTAAAATACTGGATACTTTCAATATTAAATGCCGTCAATTCATCTTATTGTTCTACCATGCACTTGCCTCTTTACCACGTGATGAGGTTAGACACGAGTGCGAGACCTCACCTGAAGTCACACCACCTGCAAAAAGATGCAATCCACTCAAAAGCATGCCAACCAAACAACTGCAAGACTTAGCGCGAGATCGATTCTACAACCCACTCCAAAACCCCGAAAAACAGAAATCTATCCAACAGGGACAATAGCCTTCCAACAAGAAAAACTTTTGATTCACCTATCCAAACGGAGTGAACTCAGCTCCTAATTAATCATGGAGGTAAATCTTCAATTATCACAAAGCCATGCAAACAAGGGATGCCTCAAAGGTCCCTAAATCGCAACTGAAACCTCAATCTCAATCTCTGAACTTTCAGCAACCACTCATTTTCGGACATCGATTTCTAAATTGCGTAACTTTTGATTTGCTTAACAGATTTTCACGTTCTGATGCTTAAAACGACCTCAAGGAGATAAACTACAAGTATAAGACAGCCATTCACTCAGCCAACGCACCCGCTGTTCCCAGATCGAAGGTGAACAGAGAGTACCGAGCACCTGACTCACTTTGGATAGACCTCACAAAAATTGCCATAACTTCCAAACGGCTAGGCCAAATCGTGATTTCTTGAGCTCTAATGAAACTTAAGAACACGATCTATGAATTTCTCTACAGCCCACCGACCGGGAGACGTGCCTAACTTGCCCAAATCGACTCTCCAAAATTGGCTATTGCAACAGCCTAAAAACAGCACATCTCCTCTAACCCTAATTATCCATTTCCCTCCGAAAACTCAAATCTAAGAATCCTAGGGCCAACTATACCAGCAATGGCTCCCAGATCTGAGCACACAAGGAAAAAATTCATGGTTTAACTTCACCTACCAAGAAGAGGGAGGAGACTCGGTTGGAGAGGCAGCCGGGCGCGCTAGCAGGGAGGGGAGCGCCGCCGTCGGAGCTGGCCGGAGCAGGAGGTGGCACCGCCGGCAAAGGAAGGTGCAGGGAGGGGCGCTCGGCCAGGCACTACTGTTGCTGCTGGCGCTGTGATGGAGGAGGGATGCCGGCAGAGAAGTGCAGGGGGGCAGCTTGGCCAGGGAGGCTGCAGGGGGTGGCTTGGCCTGAAGGAAGAAGGGGCATTGGGGGGAGTCGGCCAGGAAAACCAGGGAGCCAGGAAAAATAGGAAAGGGGTGAAGGGATAGGGTTAGGTGGGAAATTAGGTGGGGGAGGGAAAAAATTCAGAAAAACCCCTCCCACACAACCCAATTTAACCCTAACACGTGCCGATGGATCCACAACCTCTGAAGCTACCCGCTAGAGGGGCCTACGCTCACCCGACTGAAATCCCAAAACTTAGAGCAAAGTTTTGCAGTATTACGCCAACTCCGAAATTACACCAAAAGATGACTTAATAATATGCTATAATAGCACATAACATTAAACATAACAATATTGCTCCTACGAATAACCACATACCTAACTTTCCTTTCATCGGACAACTTCTCCTTTATTGTCTCAACAGTTGGATGATGATAACTCCTACCTCGGGAGCCCAAACATACCAAATCATTTAAGTTCCAGGAACTACATAAAATTGCCTATAATTTTCTAGTTAGAAAAGGGTTCATATTAATTCGTTTAACCCCTCATTCTTAACCCCCAAAGACTGTTCTACTAGTTTACAGGATAGCAGGCTTAATAATTTTGTAACTAATTTTATACAGCACCAAATTTACAAACCATTACATCTATGAAATTTGTGAAAAAATATTTAGCTTTCTCTATTTATTGACACAATTTAATTTGGCTAGCATCTAGACCTAATAAGCATATTAACAAAGCCATAATTTTCTTGACATCAGCCTTCTCCTAGCCATAATTTTATAACTGCTCAACCAAATTCAAAGTTCTTGTAATATGTAGATAATTTAGAGAGTTTGATATACTTTTCATAATATGACCAAGCCATGAAACAGACAATAGATGCTCTAATCCAAACCCCGAAAATGAAGACCATGATTAATCAAATCCTGATCACTAACAAACACCTTTCTGATGCTATCCAACATCCCCATCTACCGCTGATTTGATCACAAGACCACTCCACTCTAGCGCCCCTATATAGCATGGACAGTGATGAAATCGACTCAGGAATGCACGCTGAGGTCAATTTGGCACTGGTCGGCCAGGCCTGGAATTTTTTAATCTGAATATTACATTCTACCTCTCTTAACATAATTCAAGCCCCAAATTCTATCACTACAAAAGTCTCTACAATAGTAGAAAACTGAAACGGGAGGAAGAGTAGAAAACTGAAGCAGTAGGAAAAAATTTAAAACACACGAGAGGTAAATAGCTCAGGATATTTCCGACACGTGAAACTCCAGCTCTAATGTTACTTCCCCACCACCCCCCACTCAGTTTGATGTGACCAAAGCACCTCAACATACTTCAACGTCTTATGCCTCAACACCCGCTCCTACTCCCCCAGTATTAGTACTGGACGGGATTTGTCGTCGTCACGAGCTAAGTTTCGAGTTGGATGATCATGTTTACCTTAAGGTGACACCGCTATGTAGCGCTCGCCATCTTTAAATTTGGGGAATCTAGCACACGGGTACATTGGGCCATACCACATCCTCAAAAAGAAAGGCGAGATGGCATACAAATTGGGGCTGTCACCCCAACTTTCGAGAGTGCATGACGTCTTCCATGTCTTCCAACTCAGAAAGTGTCTCTGAGTCCCAACCGAGCACACCCATTTGGAAATGATCAATATGCAACCCGATCTTTCTTATCGAGAGCACCCAATATGCATCCTAGAGGAAGTTGAACGACGCACACATGACTAGGGGCGGAACTAAATATGATTACCCGGTGTCACAGGACATCAGGTAAAAAAATTAGTGTATGTTAGTCTATATATAAAAAAAATTATTGTATGTTAGTCTATATATATATAGTATATGTGAACCCCTTTGATCTAAATCTTGTGACACCGGGAGGCAAATAACAAGCAAATGGTAAGAATAATAAGTTATTATCACATATATGATGAAGTGGTGAACCCCGATGATTTTTTTCTAGTTCCGCCCCTGATATGACTGCATTATCAAGATGCTAAAAGTTTAATGGCGCAACCATACCGCAGATGAGGCCACGTAGGAACGAGAAGATCACTTTAAGGATGATTTCCATTATTTCTTCATTGAGTTTACCAAATCTCGGAGGCACATTCTATTTAAGGGGTAGGTCTCGTGATTAGATGCATCCGGACGTCGGATCCAAACGCTAGGATAGGATCAATGAACAGTCATCAGATGTCAATAAATATCATTATTGTAACAAGATTTGAGAGAAGATATGATTGCATCAAACTAAAACATTTCCTGCAACAGCAGAGAAAAGGTGTTACAATAATTTGAGAAACATCCATAACAAAGCCTAGAGATGTCGCTTGGTATAAATCATATTTTTGTTACCATTATATCAACATCAGAATCAGATGCGTACATCTCAAAGCTAGTCCAATCGCCAGAAGATATACTTAAGAAAATCAGGCAATTTACCGATAGCTTGCAAAACAGAGTAAATAAAATATCTTTTTTGCATAATAAATAAATAAAACCTTAAAGCAAGTTCTCAGTAACTTACAGGTAACAGCTTTCGTCGAATACAATGTGGTTGCACTTCACAGTTTCGCGTACCACTGTATTTCCGGCCATTGTATTATTCGACGAGCAAACTAGCTACAATACCGTCACGGTCCATAGCACTTAACCACGCGTTACTTGGAAGGGAGCCAGACGGGGAGATTAAAAAACGGCCGATTCTATTCTATCGGAGCATGACGTACTTATCAGACTGTTTGTATATTTATCTACTTTATCTAGAGATAAAACTAAACACAACATGTATAATGAATTAGGGCTTTGGATCCATGCAGCTAACATTTAGTTGCTAAAAATTAGCTAAAGTAGATCCAAACATAGCCAGCTAATAGATCAGCTAACTATTAGCTGGACACCCAGCTAATGGTTATCTCATTAGTAGCTAAACCCAACTAATAGCAGCTAAGGGCATGTACAATGGTACATGTCAGTTGTCTATAAGGGTATGCTACATCAGATTTTTGATGATGTGGAGGAGAGAGAGGGAAGAGAGAGAAATCTGCTGTCTATTATTTAACAGACGGCCTTATAGACAGCTTTATAGTGTGTATACCATTGTACAGACAGTCTATTAATCATATGAGAGATCATTACAGACAGCTATATAGACAGTCCATTGTATAAGTTATTTTTAGTACTGTCTGTAGATGACATGGAGGTATATTATAGACAGCTACCGTCTATACCACTGTACATGCCATAATAGGTGGCATTTAACCAAAATACCCTTCGCGTCTGCCACCAATAGCAGTTAATAGCAGGGGTATTATGGACAATTGATCAACCAAACATCTATTAGCCACATATTAGCTGGTGGATCCAAACACCCTCCAGCTAATAGTTAGCTAGCTAATATAGCTATTAGCTACTAATGTATCTAAACAGGCCCTTACTTCCTTCGATCACAAATAATTATCATTTTTTATATCGATATCATCTCTAAAATACAACATTGACCACTAAATTATATTATAATATATTTATAAAACCCAATAAAATTATAATATTATAAAAATAATTTCAGAGATAAATCTACACATATGATTTTTATTTGCTCAATTAAATATTTCAAAAAATATTGATAGTCAAAGTTTCGAAAGTTTGACTGCACATATGTTTAAAAGATAACTATTTATGATTGAAGGGCATATAAATCTATCTTTGTAGGATCCTACAATATTTTTATTATAGCATAAAAAGTGTTTGTTATGGACAATAACTCATATAATATTTAATTTTGACTATTAATATATTCTAAATATTTAAATTAGATATATGAATATCATATGTATAGATTTGATCTAAAAAAAATACTTTCATAATATTATAATTTTATTTTGTTTTATAAATATACTTTAATAAAAATTAGCGATTAAAATTATGTTTTAGATACTATATCAATAATTAAAACGATAACTATTTATGATTGAAAGGAGTAATATTTTGTGATGTCTATGCCCTAAATTCATACCCTTAGAGACGTACTATCTCTCCTCCTTTTCTCTCGTATCAGTAAAGATTCTATGTAGCATAACTTATAATCAGCACCTATTACGTCATTGTATACGCCACTAGTGCTGTCGTCAGGACTTGAACGAAGCAACGTGTTCTGCAAGCGTTGATTAGCTGCATTTCAGCAGAGGCGGCCAAGTTGCTAACTGTTGTCGGCCGTAAAGCGGTGCGATATAATTATGGAAAAAAAGCTCAAATATACATCATATTAATCAAAATAGCAAAAATATACAACATTAAATTTTTTTTTCAAAAATGTCAGCAGCTACCGCCGTGCCACGTGGCGGCCGCCACACCATACGGCGGCCGCCACCCCACGCGGCGTCAGCCGGGCCGCCAGCCCCACGGCGCCGCTACACGGCGGCAGCTGCCGCCCCGCGCCGCCGCGCCTCCCTGCGCGTCGGCCGCCGCTATCGCCACTGGCTGCCGCCACCACGGCCGCCACCCCATGGCGGCAGCCAGTGACAGTTCGCCGGCTCGGCCTGCCCCTGCCGTGGCAGCCCGTCGTCGCCCCGGCCCCCTGCCATTGCCTGTCGCGCGTGGGAGAAATGATGCATTGGAACTCGTTTTTTGGTTGCTAATGCCATTGGCTGGATACTTTTGCCACCGAAAGCAGCATGCATGTGGGAGAAACAGGGAACGGTGGTTGAAATAGCACGACATATCACGTCAAGTCAAATCGAGTTCGTATCCGATGCAGCATAAAGTAAAGTTTACGGCTAAATTTAGTTCTAATCAATGTAATTAAGAATAAACGACATGATTATGCGTAACATAAATTATGATTAATGTAAACGTAGCAGTAATGATCTTTGAGCCTATAAATGGAGGTGCTGCGTCGCTCTCCTTGCAGTGCAGTGTGCGAGAGCAGAGTGTGAGGGAAGAGTGTGAGAGCAGATTGTAGTGCATGTTCTGGGAGCTTGAAGGGAAGGCCAACAAATCGAGAGCGCGAAAACAGAAGATTAATTAGTCGGTGGTTATAGTTATTTGAAATTATCGCAAAGTTCAATCATTTTTGCCTTACTACTTCTTGCCACATGACTTCATATTGTTGTTTTTGCTTCGTGTAGGTACCGACGACGTTCCCGGAAACTCGGAGCAAGGTAAGCACCTCCTTCAATCATGTTCATACTACAATTTTTCGTAGGTTTTGTTGTTTTGAAGAATTGTTTGTATTAAGTATTCTATACTGTGAACCTGGTAGATATGCCCTATACTGTGAACCTGGTAGATATGCCCCCGCATTCCATACAAAAAGTTCAATTAAGTATTCTTGCATGAAATAACAACCATCTTTTGGGACTTTAAGTATCTCTAGAGGTCGTGACCCTCTGCGAGGTTCCACCGAACGTTGAACTGCCTCGGGTCCGACCCTCCGATGACCATTGGACTGTACTTATTCCGCATTGTTCATATTTTCTTGATGTAATCACTACGTGGACCGAGGTCGTGACCCTCCTGGCGAGCTTCCATCGCAGCGATTATTCGCTAAGCGAAGGATCATATTATTTTTGGACGTAAGCACTACTTGGACCCGAAAGGAGTTGAGCTCCTTTCTGAACTTTACAACTCGAACGAAAGTAGCCGCTTAATCGGACTTAAATATGGGTGGCGCGGGCTTCTGGACATTGGTCAGTTATTTTGCCTTATTACATATTTCGCTTCTTATTGTGGTTTTTGCTTCGTGTAGATACCGACCTTGCAGTTAGCGCACACGCATGACTGTCTGCCGGACGTAAAACTTCGTGCAGCAAGGCAAGCACCTCCTTCAATCATGTTCATACCACTATGTTAGCCATATTAAGTTGTTATGAAGAAATGTATGTGCGCATGTGTTACATTAAATTAACACCCTATACATGGCGACCTACTTTATTACTGTGTGGTTTGTTTATGTTTTCACAAAGTTTAATAAATTTTGTTTATTTCATACATGATTTGTATCTTGCAGGTATTTTTGACGAACATTTATTGGTTGAAAGCTCGAGTTTTTTTGATCTACTGTACTACTTGGAGAAGGTTAGTTAACAAATCTTCATAAATAATAGCATGTTTTGGTCAGTGCAGTTTTAGTGAACAGCTTGTTAGGTTAGATTGCCGTATTTACGTTTATGCAATGTATTATTCTTGAGGACAGTGTAGTGTTATGCTATAGTGAAATGTTACGACGGTATTAGGAAACATTAGTACAATGCTATTATGACATTATGTGTGTAGCAGTAATGTATGTGATATTTTGTGCGGAGAACGTGAATTAACAACCTTATTTTGGGACCCTCTGCCGAGGTAACCTTGTGCTGTCTGGTGGGGCTGGACCCTCCGATGACCATCGGGCTGTCTGTATTTGACACGATCTTCACCGTAAGCATAGGATTGTATTTTTTTTGACGTAATCACAACTTGGACCCGAAATGACTTGATTACTCGAACCAAAGTTGCTGCTTAATCGGACTTAAATATTGGTGGCACGAAGTTCAGGACTGTGTTAAGTCATTTTGCCTTATTACTTATTTGACTTCGTATTGTTGTACCTTTTTTTGGCCGTAATCACAACTTGGACCCGAAAGGAGTTGACATCCTTTCTGAACCTAATAAGTCGAACCAAAGTTGCTGCTTAATCTGGCTTAAATACTGGTTGCACGAAATTATGTACTGTGTTAATTCATTTTGTCTTATTACTTATTCGACTTCGTATTGTTGTACTTTTTTTTGGACGTAATCATTACTTGGACCCGAAAGGAGTTGACCTCCTTTCTGAACCTAACAACTCGAACCAAAGTAGCCGCTTAACTGACTTAAATCTTGGTTGCACGTAAATTCTGCATCGTGTTAATTCATTTTGCCTTATTACTTATTCGACTTCGCATTGTTGTACCTTTTTTTGGACGTAATCACAACTTGGACCCGAAAGGAGTTGACCTCCTTTCAGAACCTAATAACTCGAACCAAAGTTCTTTATTAATCGACTTATATACTTGGTTGCACCAATTTTTGTCTTGTGTTAATTCATTTTGCCTTATTACTTATTCGACTTCGTATTGTTGTACTTATTTTTTGACGTAATCACAACTTGGACCCGAAAGGAGTTGACCTCCTTTCAGAACCTAATAACTCGAACCAAAGTTGCTGCTTAATCTGACTTATATACTGGTTGCACCAATTTTTGTACTGTGTTAATTCATTTTGCCTTATTACTTATTCGACTTCGTATTGTTGTACCTTGTTTTGGACGTAATCACAACTTGGACCCGAAAGGAGTTGACCTCTTTTCAGAACCTAATAACTCGAACCAAAGTTGCTGCTTAATCTGACTTAAATACTGGTTGCACGAAATTCTGTACTGTGTTAATTCATTTTGCTTTATTACTTATTCGACTTCGTATTGTTGTACCTTTTTTTGGACGTAATCACAACTTGGACCCGAAAGGAGTTGACCTCCTTTCAGAACCTAATAACTCGAACCAAAGTTGCTGCTTAATATGACTTAAATACTGGTTGCACGATATTCTCTACTGTGTTAATTCATTTTGCTTTATTACTTATTCGACTTCGTATTGTTGTACCTTTAATAAACTGCATATGTCTTGTGCTAGTATGTTATATAACATATACATAATTATATGTTGGCATACATTTCAACTCAGACGTAACCATAACATTAATGCTTTCGTAATTAAAATTTGAAGTAATGACAATACGCTTTAAGATGTTAGCGGTGCGTGTGTGCATTTATTGTTGACTACAATTATGTATTTCTACAGTCCTCGATGGCGATCCCGCTTCATATATGGCATGGGGGGGAGCCCGAAAAATTGCAGGGCCCATTTGTCAGCATGCATAATTGTGCACACATAGAGACAATCAGAATCCACCGATAGAGTTGCGTCTGATAGAGCAAAAGCGGTTGCACGCGCTCTTAGTGTTGACCGTACGTTGTACAAGCTCGTGGTAGATGGGGTTAGGCCCCATGTAGTGCCAAATAGCTTGCTTTACGTGTACAGCCTATTCGAGCTCCGTAGAACGAGTGCCTGGCGCTTCTACATGGAGAAGGCCGCACAGAAGGGTTCGCACTAGGTGTTCACGTGAAGCTGGTCCCTCGCACCCCCGCTGGGGAGGCAGGGACGAGCCGAGCCCATGAGGAGGACATGGGGGTCAATGCGGACGAACAACCCGAGCCCGAAGAGGAAATTGCGATGAGCTCGCAGCAAGTCCCCGCTCAAGGGGGCTTGGCAGGGACTGGCGAGATGGATGCGCCCGTCCCTGAGGTTGATGCGGATGCCCTAGCGGATGACCCTCACCCTACTTATGGTGACGGTCCTGACGAAGATGAGGACCCGGGGCCAGCAATCGCATTTTTGCACTTGCTGAACCCGGCCGACTGTGTTCTGGCCCGCTTGGAGGATATTTCTAGGCGTGGGCAAGACCATAGCGATATAGAACTCGATCAGGAGTTTGCCACAAAGGAGGAAGCGATGCACTTCTGCACTAATTACGCGGTGCTGACCCGGCGTGACCACCGTGTGACTCGCTCGGACCAGACCTGCTTCGAGCTTAAATGTAAGAAAGGGCAGCAGTGCGAATACTATGTTCGTGCGAACCGCCCTAAACATCAGCACCATTTCGTTATAACTCGGTACACACCGCACACATGCACAGAGGCGCTTGTTCGGAACACAAGCGGTGTGGTGAAATCAAGATTCATCGCGCAAATCCTGTTAGACGTGCTGAAGGCCGACATTAGCCTCAGGCCCGCAACCATAATTGCTGAGATGCAGAACAGGACAGGGATGTCCATAAACTACTTGCAAGCTTGGCGAGCAAAGCAGATGGCTTTGAAAATGCTGTTTGGTAGTTTTATGGAGTCATTCAATTGGGCTCCACGACTACTAAGGCGGATAGCTGCAACAAACCCGGGCTCCGAATATGCTATTGTCGCGAACCCGCGGCTTCCCGATGGAACGATTGCTCGAACACTACTACCTCCTCGTGGTGTTCTCGGGCGTTCGTCCGTGCATCACGGCATTCAAGAATCGCCGCCCCGTTATATGCGTGGATGGGACATTTCTGTCCGCCAAGATAATGGCACCCTACTCACCGCCCTAGTCGCCGATGCAAACAACCAGCTACTACCGCTGGCTTTCGCGTGGTTGAGGGCGTAAAGCAACGATACCGGTTCTCGTTCCTATCCTGGTGAAGACCCGTGTGGTGCGGGATAGGCCCGGTGTGTGCGTCGTGTCGGACCGTAATGCAGGCTGCTGAACGCCTCAATAGAATGGCGGAGGATGAAGATTGCCATTGCCAGTGGAGAGACGTTCAGCGTAGATGGTGCATGCGTCACCTTGGGGCGAACCTGTACACCATGTGCAGGAACAAAAACATGGTGAAGCTATTCAAAACCCTATGCATGCAAAACCAACTGCGCAAGTTCGATACGATATTTAACCAGCTGAACGAGCGCTCAAAGGAACTGGTGGCGGAAGAGACCACGGAGGGCACACAGGTAATTGGTGGCTCGGAGGTCTCCGTACGGCGCAAGATGACATTCGCTCAATGGATAGCTCGTAAACCCGCCGAGAGATGGGCCTGGCGCACGATACAAATGGTGCTCGGTGAAGATAATGCCCTCTCTAGTACGGTAGCACATCATTTGACAGCACTCATTTCCACCTAAGCGGTATGCTTCTGTTCTGCAGATACTCCATCATGACGACGAACTTCGCCGAGTCGCATAACAATGTCTTTGCGGGGCTCGTTGCCTACCCATTTGCTCAATCATTGAGCTCACATTTTTAGGACCGCGAAATACTTTGTTGATCGGCAAAGGGCGGCGCATAACCGCGCTCAACCTTCGCTTCCCCGTGTCGAGGCTTTGTTACAAATGTCGTGGCGTAAAGCTCAATTCCACCGCGACGCGCGCATGATGGACCTCGCGCTAACATTTTTCTCGCCGAGTGCAAGCGCAAGCACCGCTCGATACTCCGCTGGGACACAAAACCGTAGATGCCAGCTCGGCCCGTATGAGGCGACCTGCTCATGCAACAAGCCTCGCCTAGAGCACATCCCCTGCTCGCACGTGCTAGCAGCGTGCCGTGACATGGGGGGCAACGACGGCACACAATATGTCACACCGTACTACCGTATGGATGCCGTTAGAGCAACATGGACGGGGCATTTGAACCGTTCAACGCCGGCAACAACTACAAGACCTCCGAACCCCTACGTGGCTCCGTACCCCACACTAAGGCGCGACACGGGTAGACTGCGTTCGCGCGGTTTGAGGGTGACATGGATGCGTCTCAGCGAGACGATGGCCTTCGGCGCCATTGCCAGATCTGGCAGTGTACAGGCATGACCGTAGAAGCTGCCCAAACAGAGGGTGATGTTGTCCAATGTAATATTTCAACTATACACTTAGACATGCAACATCTTCCTACTACCTTCCTTTTGCATTCTCTTCGTGAAATTTCAGTTATGTAATTTATGAACCTAAATTTCTTTGGGTATGTACAAAGGGTTTTGAAATTTCTTCTCGATGTTATTTTTGTATTTCATTGTTTCATTCCCTGGAGATTATGCAGGCTTGTTATGGAGTTGCCGTGAGCTGTTGCGATCGAAGTATGATGACGACCACAGGGCGGAAGTGGGCCTCCGCCAGACGGTAACGTTATTACTACATCGCCGTAACGTATCGCAAGCGTCGCGCACCTTCGTTATGCTAAGCACGCTTACTTGCTTTGTCCTTGCAGCTTAACACTCTCCGCATGCGTGGCTCTCGTAACATTAAGACATTGGACCCTCGGTTCATATACGGCCTGGGACGGACGGGCCTGTTAGCTTCGCATTTCGTGCGTGGAGCCTACGAAGGAAGGGCAGTGGACCCCGATGCCTAGATCGACGGGCCCTTATCACCGCGTTGGTCGACAGATGGCGTCCGAGACGATACTTTCCACCTCCTTCGGCGAGATGACGGTGACCCTCAAAGATGTCGCCATGTTATTTGGCCTTCCACTTTCCCAGAAACCCCTCGTAGTGCGCAAGCCCTCCAAAGAGGCATGGAAGAACTATGTAGAGGAAAGGTAATAAATGTGAAAGCACACCGACCACACTTATCTCGGGAGCTAATGTGATTTGCTAACATGTGATTTTCTTCGATGCAGGTTTGGCACAACGCATACGGGAACGTGGATCGTGAGTCTCTTTCACATGGCTTGACAGCCTCCTGAGGTCGACCATGTCTCAAAACGCCGACCCTGGTCGATAAATAGGCATTTCGAGGTGTACCTCTATTTCCTCCTTGCAGAATTTTATTTACAAACGGAAATGGTGATTCCGTTGCCCCCACCTCGCTTGGGTCGCTGAATTAGCCGAGCGAGTGCGAAGATGCAGCACCGACTTCTACTGGTGGGGCTCGGTCGCAGACACATATCGCGAGATGTGTGCGGCCTGCCGCCACGGTCACAACCAACTTCAATAATGGGAGGTTGCCCCTCGCTTCTCTGATTGTGGTCCTGGTCATACCTACCCATAGCGCCGACCAAGAGTGTCAAAGCGGTACTACCCAAAGGGTCTGGCCGATGAAGCTAACGTGCATCCACTCGCAAGGCCAACCTTGGGTTACAAATGGATGCATGCCAGACTCCGATGGGCCCAGGAATCAGACCGCGGCTCCTACCCTCGTCTCGTGGGGGACCTAGACTTCTTGACATCAGTGCAGGTCACGTGGGATCCCTTTCCCACCCAGGCCGCGACGGAGGTTGCGTCGGGAGGCCGTATCTCCAATCTGTGCACGGGGGAGCCTCAGTATTGGATGACGAAATGCTTCCTCCTGTGCATGAGTGCCGTTGAGCCATACTCTCCGAGCGCTGCTCGCCGCCAATTTGGGTACCGGCAGTCTTTCCCTCCACCGCCTCCAACAGATCTCAAAGCTCCCATGGGTATGTCTCTACATGTCACATTACTTTCACGCCATCGTGAAAACCATTAATAACGTGTTGGATTGATCCGCAGAGGAGTACATCGGGCACAACTACAACCGGGTCGCACGGAATAGCCGGCATATTGAGAGGTGGAACTCGATGGCCATCGAGGACGCCTGAACCCATCAGCGCAGCCTCACGAGACGGACACACTTGGGTACCTTGACTGGTACAGACCTCGCACACGGGCGGTGCTCCTAGACAGGGGTGTGGCGATGCCAGTGCAACATGGCTATGCTGAGGAGTACGCAGAGCGCATGCACACACTGGTACGGATCGCACCTATCACATATTAAAAATGGGGGATATACCCAATTAAACATTCGATACGTATTAATTTGCAGAGGCGTGAGGCGGAGTACATGCATGACCAGGCGGACGAGATCCTCACGCAGTCACAGGAGCAGCAACGTCAATCAAGCAATCCTTTACGGAACCTTCTTCGCCAAGACGGGCCACCGCATAAGAAATGCGGTCGAGATGTTGGTGGCCATAGACCGTCTACCCAACGTGATTACGAGGATGTACCGTCTGGCGCCGCTCGCACCGAGCCCCCTGATGAGGAGCATGTCCATGGATAGACGTGCAACGCCTGTGGCTCCTCGGCGGCAGCAAGACCCACCCAGAGCATCGACTTCCTCCCGGGTCCCGAGCCATGAGAGCGGCCGGGGCCATGGAGGCGGGTACGTTGAAATAGGTGCTGGGGCAAACGTTCAAGGAGGAGTACACATCAACATGTCACCGTCCCCATCATTGCCGCAGGAGTCTTTTAGTACCCCTGTCGGGACCCCGAATTTGCAAATCCGGACCCTCTGTGTATTCAGCACTAGTCCAGGAACGCGCTAGTGCACACAGTCTTTAACATCGGTAAATATCACAATCATACCAATCGATACCATAAAAGTACTTTATTAAAGTAATAAAACTGGTTACTCGACCTTATGGCCAAGTTACAAATATATGCCTCGTAGGGCGAAACTTATTCAGAGAGAAACAATAGCAGCGGAAAATCAAATAAACTTCGTGGCGCCATCCAAGATACCACAGCAATCGATCGGGCTCGCATCCCTAAGTAGTCGGGTCCTCTTGGAGTTCCTCCTCCAAAGTCGGGCGTAATCTCCTCTTCAATCGGTATTGTGTTGAGGCAAGGGTGAGTACTTGGTACTCGAGAAGTCATGCACAGAATGCAAGCTAATATACTATATGCATGGCTTGGTACAAAGGAATAGCTCAAGGTATATTTGCGGTAAACAAAGCATTTGACAAGTAATATAAGTAGATTCAAAGCAAGAAAACAAGTAAAGCATAAATAACTTTGCAAGAAGTTTAAATAACATTTTTCCCCATCCTAAACCACATTTCCATCATCTTCTTTGTTAAACCAACCCAACTTTTCAAATCCAATTTATTTTCAGAAAGTCTAAACCATGACTGTAAATCCCGAGCATTGTCCAAAGATCGTGGACTCGGCTATTCAAATATATTCTACACTCTGCAGAGGTTATGCACTTTACCCACAAGATACAATCCACTCACCACGTCAGCCGTGAATCGCCATACAAGAGTATGCGAATGAGCGATCATAACAAAGCCTTTCGAAGCCTCAAACAACACAGTGGTCCTCTCCCAGACGTGCGTTTCACACCATCCCTTCCCTTAGCCAAGGCGAAGTATGGGACCAACACACCGTTAGATGGGTACTGCCACACCCACGATACGCTCCCCGCATAATCACACAAACGGTGTAATCGACACCCTGAGGCTCCACAAGTGAGTCCTTAGCGACTTAGTCAACTAGGGCCGTCCCATTCCAGCCATGTGGTTGCAAGTATGACCCGGTTCAAAGGCTTGCAAGGTTAAGTCCTTAGAGTGACCAGGCAAGACTACCCAAAACCAAATCATCACTCCCAATGCCACAACCGGCCCACCTGATTACTCTTGCCACATGCCCCTGGCCGAAATCAAGTTTATCAAACCCCGCTTGATTACCATGCACCACATGCCATCAACATCACATGATACTTTTCCAAAACAGGTTCAATATATCATTAAGTCAATATTAGCATTGGATTATCCAAAATCATGTCATGAGCACGTAGCAGGTCTAAGCAGCATACTACAACGTTCTAAACCCATGTTGGCAATTTAATAATGTCCAACTAGTAAACCACAACTAGGGTGACAAGGGATCATGGCACATACTTAGATAATCAAGGTGTCATATAACAAATTGGTAGTTATCTAACCCCATGTTTAAACAAAGTATCTTTCTAATTGAACTAGCATGCAATAGTTTAAATCAAAATAGATTTCAAATAGGATCAATATGGTCAAAGCACAACTTGCCTTCAAAAGTACTTGCTCTTGGTCTTGAGTTGGATCCCGAGTCAACACTTCTCCTCGAATCCTTCCCACTTCAACGCCTACTCGTAAAGCGTGCAAATAGCAAATACACAAATGAACACTATGCAAAGATCCCAAAACTCCAAATAAAATCCATAAACAGAGAGAACATAATTTTCTGGATTTTTAGAAACTGGAATCGTCAAATTTGGAGTTAAATCGCAAAAGTTATGATTATTTAAAGTTTAAATAATCAATTAAATAATATTTCAGAGAAAAACTTTAGTCCAAAAATTAAATAAAATTCATATTTAGGTAGATCTTAATTTTATACAAATTTAGAAATTTGAACCACTCAAATCGGAGTTGAAACGCAAAAGTTATAAGCGTTTGAAGTTTGAATCTAAATTTGAATCAATATTTCGAATTAATAAATCATTTTCTTTTTCGGAAATTAATTATTGCGTCAGCATGGACACGTGGCAGCTCCTGATTGGCCTGCTGACGTCAGCCGGTCCATGGGCTCGGTCCACACTCGGCTTGGGTCCACCGTGGACTCGGTCCACAGCTCCACGTGAGACTGACATGTGGGCCCACTCGGGTGACGTCATTGGCGTCGCGGGGCTCGACCACCAGTCGGTGAGTGGGTCCCACCGATGGCGTCCATGGTGGCGACGCCACGGTCTTATCGGCCCGACACGCGGCCCCGCGTGTCGCTGACCAGACGCAGCGCTGCGCGCGACGATTCGGCTTCTGGACGCTGCGTGGCACAATCGCGGGCCGCTGGTTTGAAATCCGACTACCGGGATTGAGTTTGGCCTCATGTGCTTGGGGCGCACGTGATCGATCGTGGGCGTTGGATCTAGATCCAACGGTTGGGATTAGATCTAGGATTTTCAACGGGGAAACTCACCGAAGTGACGTGGCACGATCTGGGCCTTTGGATCTTGATCGGACGGTTGGTGGAGCTCGGGGTCGGCGATGGCTTCACGGCGGAGTTGCGCTGCCGGCGCGAGGAGCGACCACCCAAACGGGCGGTTGGGGCGTGCTCGGCGAGATGGAGGGTGTCTTGGTGCGCCGACTTCGGGGTTTCGACCGGGGTCAATGGCGGCGGAGGACTACGCGACGGCGGCGGCGAGGCAAGGACCGTGGTGGCGCTTCACGCAACTACGGCGAGCGATTCCGGCGAACCTACGGCGGCTAGAGCTCGGCGGGTTAGGGCAAGAAGTGCGCGGGTCACGGCGGTCCTCGGGTGCGATCCGGCATTAAATAGCCCCGGAGGCGTGCTCGGCATGAGCCCTAATCGGTCACGCAAGACTCGGCGGCGGAGTCCGGCTCGATTACGGAAGACGACGAATCGTGGCCGCCCACGTGTCGCGATCAACGGCCACGATCGCGACGGCGCGATCGTCCGTCCGAACACGGCTTTCGGCCGGTTTGGCGGATCTCGGCCGTTGGATCTTGATCCAACGGCTGGGATCGACAGGGTTAGGAGTGGGTTCGGGTCGAGTCAATCGCTCGGTCGGACTCGAGTCCGACTTCGGTCGGATGAACAAGATTTGACCCGAGTTGGATTTTCCAATGATTTAATATTTAAAATAATTCCCGATAATTCATTTAATTCATTAAAAATAGCAAATGACTCAGAAAAATTCTGGAAAATATTTTGGATTATTTTGGACTCAAATAAAATATTTCCAACAAAAATTTATTTGCAAAATTAAATTCTTTAATTATTTCAAAATGGAATAAATTCAAATAAATTCCAAATAAATCCAAATAAATTCGAGAAAATTCCAAAAATTCACCAAAGTGCCAAATCACACATGATTTTAAGAAAAGCAAAATTTTGGGATGTTACAAACCTCCCCCCCTTAATAGAATCTCGTCCCCGAGATTCAGGGCTCACTAAAGAAATAGGTTTGGAAATTCTTTCTTCAAATCCTCTTCGCTTCCCAAGTCGCTTCACTTTCTTCATGGTTGCTCCAATCGAACTCTACAGAATCGGGTTGACTTGTTTCTAGTTTCTCGATCCATTGTGTCTAGAATCCTCACTGGGTGCTCATTATAAGTCAAATCCTCTTGCAACTCATTTGACTCTAGCGGTGCCTGTTCCTCTTGAACTCGGAGACACTTCTTCAACTGGGACACATGGAACACGTCATGCACTCCTGCTAACGATCAGTGGCAACTCCGGTGATAGGCAACTTCACCCCTCGCGACTCAAAATCTTAAATGGTCCAACATAACGGGTGCGAAGTTTCCTTTGGCATGGAACCTCTTAACTCCCCGAGAGGCGTAACTCGAGGTATACAAAGTCTTACGGTTCAAAACTCAAATCTCGGCGACGATTGTCAAGATAACTCTTCTCTGCCGAGATTGGGCTATCTTCAACCTTTCCCTAATCATAGCGATCCGCTCCTCGGCCTCTTGAAGAATATCAGGCCCAAAGACACGGCGCCGCTGGCCCTCATTCCAATTCAATGGTGTCCGACAGGGTCGACCATACAGTGCCTCAAAAGGTGACATCTGTAAACTAGCCTGATAACTATTGTTGTAACTAAACTCGGCATACGGCAAACTTTTATCCCAAGAGGTAGCATAAGCCAATGCACAAGCTCTCAACATATCTTCTAGAATCTGGTTGACTCTTTTCTGGTCTGTCATCCGTCTGCGGATGATAAGTCATCTTGAAGTTTAAACGGGTTCCCATGGCTTCATGCAACTTATTCCAGAACCTTGAGGTAAATTGGGTACCTCTGTCCGATACAATCCTCTTTGGCACTCCGTGCAAACAAACAATCCTGATCATGTACAACTCTGCTAACTTATCTCCCGAGTAAATGGTCTTCACGGGGATAAAATGGGCTACTTTAGTCAAGCGATCCACTATAACCCATATGGAGTCATAACCTCCTTGAGTCTTCGGCAAACCGGTAATGAAATCCATTCCGATTTCCTCCCACTTCCACTCAGGTATTTTCAGCGGTTGTAGCAATCCTGCTGGTCTCTGATGCATTGCCTTGACTCTCTGGCATACGTCGCACAATGCAACATGCTCGGCAACTTCACGCTTCATACTCGGCCACCGAATCTCTCCTTGAGATCCCGATACATCTTGGCGCTTCGGGATGAATCGAGTACTTAGAGTCATGGGCTTCTTCCGTAATCGCTTGCTTTAACTCCTTTTGTTAGGCACACAAATGCGATCCTTCATCCATAACGTGCCTTGCTCGTCTAGCTTGAAATCCTTTGCCTTGCCTTCCTCCATTTTGGACTTAATCCTACGGATCTTGTCATCATCCTTCGTCCTTCTCGGATCTGGTCCTCTAAAGTAGGCTTTACTTCCAAGGCGGCCAAGAATCCGCTAGGTACAACCTCAATCTTCATTTTCTCGAAATCCTCACATAACTCATCCCGACTTGTGGCTAGCAACGTACTCACGGTATGGCTTTTCCGACTCGGTGCATCGGCTACTACATTGGCCTTCCCGGATGGTAATGAATTCCAACATTATAGTCCTTGATCAATTCTAGCCATCTCCTTTGCCTCATATTCAGATCCGATCGGGTGAATATGTACTTAAGGCTCTTATGATCCGTATACACTTCACATCTGTTTCCAATCAGATAGTGACGCCATATCTTCAAAGCATGCACTACGGCTAACTCTAGGTCATGTGTCGGATAATTTTCCTCATGCGGCCTCAAATGCCTTGATGCATAAGTTTAATTTACCTTTCCATTCTCTGCATCAAAGACACATCCAAGTCCTTGGCGCGATGCGTCACAATAAATATCGAAGCTTTGAGCAACATCAGGTAGAACTAACACCTGGTCTTGATGTCAATCGCTTCTTCACCTCTGAAATCCTTCCTCACATTCTGGCGTCCATGCAAACTTCTTTTCCTTCTTCAGCAATTGCGTAAGAGGTTTCGCACTGTCGAAAAGCCTTCGATGAAACGGCGGTAATATCCTGCCATTCCAAGGAAACTCCGAACTGGTCACCGTCTTTGGTTGTTCCCAATGTAACACCGCTTCTACTTTGCTTGGATCCACGGCGACTCCTTCCGGTCATTACATGTCCAAGAAACTCCACTTTGTCCTTCCAAAAGTCACACTTGCTGAACTTGGCGAAAAGTTGTGTTCCTCGCCTTTTCCAAAACTCGCCTTAAGTGTTCGGCATGTTCATCCTCTCTGTCTTGGAGTAGACTAGGATATCGTCTATGAACACGACGACAAACTTGTCCAAATATTCCATGAACACCTTATTCATCATATTCATGAAATAAGTGGCGCATTGAGTCACCCAAAGGACATAATCAGAACTTCGTAATGTCCATATCTTGACGAGAATGCGGTCTTCGAATATCTTACGATCGGATCTTTAATCGATGATATCCCGATCTCGCATCAATCTTGGAGAAAACTCGGCTCCTCTTAATCGATCAAACAAATCATCAATCACAGGTAGCGGATACTTATTCTTCACGGTGACTTCATTGAGTGCACGGTAGTCAATGCACATCCTGAAACTCCCGCCCTTCTTCTTGACAAACAAAACCGGTGCTCCCCACGGCGGCGAACTTGGTCTGATAAATCCTTTCTCCATTAACTCTTCTAGCTGTTTCTTCATCTCTACCAACTCCTCGGTAGACATCCGATAGGGTCTCTTTGCTATCGGTCTTTGTGGCACAAGCTCTATCACAAACTCTATGTCCCTGTCTCGGCATACTGTAGATCTTCGGGAAAAACATCGGGTACTCATTCACTCTGGACATCCTCTATGCCGATTGCCTTGGTATCAAGTAACCATCAATCGCCCATCTCTAAGCTGCGGTGGCTTGAAATTCCACTTTCTTCCCACACGGGCTCTCAATCGAGATAGTCCTTCGTCCACAATCCAATACAGACCTTGTGCTTGGATAACCAATCCATTCCCAATATAACATCTAAGGTCCGGGTCTCCAAAATTATAAGGTTTGCTAGGAACTCTATTCCATCTATTAGTATTCTCACCGGAACATCCTACTTCCGTTCGGAGTTCGGAACCAGGGTTTGAACTAAAAGCATGCACTTAAGTCTTGCAATCCTTAAATCATTTCGAGTAGCAAAGCCTTGCGAAACAAACGAATGCGAAGCTCCGTAGTCAAACAAAAGCTGCAGTATCGAGTTAACAAGTAACTTACCCGATCTGACGTCGTAGCATTTTGCAATGCATCCGCGGTGACATGGTTGACTCGGCCTCTCACCACGGCCTGCAGGTGTGGCTCCTGTCTTTGGCGTCTAGCTGGGTGGTTCCTAGATTGAAGCGAACCGGGTCGCTCTCGCTGTCTTCTTCGGACAACTGTTGGCAAAGTGTCTGGCTCGTTGCGCTTGTAGCGTCTCACTGTTCCTCGACCGCTCGTAGCGTTTCTAGCGGGGCTGGGGTTTGGTAGTTCGATTGGCGGGTCTTGGTGCTGGGGATGGTGTCCTTGTTGCATTACGTGGTTGGAATCAAGAATTGATTTGGTGCAACTCTCAAGCCGCTATGCGTTCCTCGACGTGATCCTTCTTTGTTGCATCCTGCGCTTCGTTCTCATCCAGTTCCTTGCGCTTGTCCTCAAGAATAAGCGCCTTATTCACCAACTCTTGGAAATCTGGAAAGGTGTGGGTGATCAACCCTACTTGCAATCCTGAGTTAAGTCCCTTCATAAAACGAGACTGCTGGATTTATCTGTCGCTACATCCTCAAAGCGTGGCGTGCTAGCCGTGTGAACTTGTTCAGTAGTCGACCACTTGGTTGATTACCTTGCTTCAGTGCTCTGAACTCCTCCTTCTTAAGGTCCATAATTCCTTCGTGCACGTGATATCGCGGAATACAAATGGTGTGAACTCTTCCCAAGTGATATCTTGAGGGTTCTCTGCGTGGCACGAAGTTCTCCCACCATTCGCCAATGTTCCTTCCAACTGATGAGAAGCGTAAAGTACCTTCTCATTTCCTATGCATTGGGCTATGTGTAGCTTCCTCTCAATTGATCTTAACCAATCGTCGGCCTCCAACGGATTGGCATTCCCGAAGAAAGTGGGTGGGTGAGTCCTCATGAACTCTCGACGACCTTGTATTCTGGCGTGGTCACTGATTAACTTGATTGGCGTTGGCCTGAGCAGTGGACGTGCTGCATTTGTTGCATCATAGCATGCATCAACTGGGTCTGAGCAGCAAGAAATGCTCCAAAATTCTGCACATCCAAAGGGCGGTCTTTGGTGCTCCATCATTGGGGTTTTCTGTTGGGCGAGATCCACTCCCCATTGCTTCCAAAGTTCCCACGGGTGTTCACCATCTGTTGATTTGCTCTAGGTTTAGAGATGAGAGGGAAACAAGAATAGACAAGTAATATGGACTTTATGCAGGCGAAAGGGGTAACTTTAAGGTCCATCTTTATTATTAATAACTTGGTATGGCTGCTTACAATGCCTAAGGGCCTTGCAACACATAATGCACACTCAAGAAACAAAGCAAATCCAAATCGAACTAACTCGAATCTAACGCCTAAAGGGTGACTCTTTATTTTATGACGCGACTCGGCGAAGGAGTCTCACTATAGAACCTAAGCTCACTCATCGAGAAAACCTCCACGGCCTGGTACGGGTCTTTGCGGCATAGGCGCCGAAACGATCGCCATGTCCAGCGACTATGTCATCTGTGGTAGTCGAAGAAGCAAAGGTCCTCATCGAGATCGACTCCTCCGGATCGGCTCGTGTAGCTCAATCTTGGCTCTGGAGTCTGGTCCGTACAAAGTCATTTCCAACTCATCAATCCTTCGTAGAAGGTGTGCCACATACTCTGAGCTTCCCGCCATCTGTTCTTCTCTCGCCGTGATCTCCTTGGCGGGCCTTCGTAGCTCCTTACTTGTATTATCTAGTACATCTTCCTGGCGACGACGAATCGTGCCAAGCTGTGTAACCGTGGCATCCTCATCCTGAATCGCCGGGTCGAGAAGGTTGTCGCTGCTTGCGGATGGTAACGGAACACCGCATTTCCAACTCTCTGGCGTAGACACGGGTAATGTGCCGCATTGCTCGTCGTGATACTTCTTGGATACCCATCTGCATTGTAGATCTCCTGGCAAAGGTCAGCTGTATCGAGCGATTGCCTGGCCCCTCTTCCTGGCAGTACCTCAATCCTCACGTCACAAGCCTTGATCAATCCCGCTTGTCCGATCACTTCCACTTGATATTGGGGCTTCTCAAAATCTCCGAGAGTTTGTAGCATGTGCCAAAGTTCTCGCAGCGTGACCAACTCCCGGATCAACGTAGTTGAACTCTTCCTCCATCTGTCACAAGAGTGCTTTACGTAAGAACTCGGAATTTTCGAATTGTGACAAGGTAAGGAAAATTTCAGCAAGAGACAAGAAAAGAGAGAAGGGGATAAGTCGAGATGTCATTTCTTGTCTTCACAAATTTTTAGCTTTAGAAAATAGGTTTTATCCTCACTATGACCATTCTAGCTTAGGGTTGAGCTCTACAGTCAAGTATGGCTCGATACCACCTCTGTCGGGACCCGAATTTGCAAATCCGGACCCTCTGTGTATTCAGCACTAGTCCAGGAACGCGCTAGTGCAAACAGTCTTTAACATCGGTAAATATCACAATCATACCAATCGATACCATAAAAGTACTTTATTAAAGTAATAAAACTGGTTACTCGACCTTATGGCCAAGTTACAAATATATGCCTCGTAGGGCGAAACTTATTCAGAGAGAAACAATAGCAGCGGAACATCAAATAAACTTAGTGGCGCCATCCAAGATACCACAGCAATCGATCGGGCTCGCATCCCTAAGTAGTCGGGTCCTCTTGGAGTTCCTCCTCCAAAGTAGGCGTAATCTCCTCTTCAACCGGTATTGTGTTGAGGCAAGGGTGAGTACTTGGTACTCGACAAGTCATGCACAGAATGCAAGCTAATATACTATATGCATGGCTTGGTACAAAGGAATAGCTCAAGGTATATTTATGTAAACAAAGATTTGACAAGTAATATAAGTAGATTCGAAAGCAGTAAAAACAAGTAAAGCATAAATAACTTTGCAAGAAGTTTAAATAACATTTTTCCCCATCCTAAACCACATTTCCATCATCTTCTTTGTTAAACCAACCCAACTTTTCAAATCCAAGTTATTTTCAGAAAGTCTAACCCTTGACTGTAATTCCCGAGCATTGTCCAGTACCGTGGACTCGGCTATTCAAATAGATTCTACACTCTGCAGAGGTTATGCACTTTACCCACAAGATACAATCCACTCACCACGTCGGTAGTGAATCGCCATACAAGAGTATGCGAATGAGCGATCATAACAAAGCCTTTCGGAAGCCTCAAACAACACAGGTGGTCCTCTCCAGACGTGCTCTACACCATCCCTTCCCTTAGCCAAGGCGAAGTATGGGACCAACACACCGTTAGATGGGTACCTGCCACGACCACGATACGCTCCCGCATAATCACACAAACGGTGTAATCGACACCCTGAGGCTCCACAAGTGAGTCCTTAGCGACTTAGTCAACTAGGGCCGCCCCATTCCAGCCATGTGGTTGCAAGTATGACCCAGTTCAAAGGCTTGCAAGGTTAAGTCCTTAGAGTGACCAGGGCAAGACTACCCGAAAAACCAAATCATCACTCCCAATGCCACAACCGCCCACCTGATTACTCTTGCCACATGCCCCTGGCCGAAATCAGCGTTTATCAAACCCCGCTTGATTACCATGCACCACATGCCATCAACATCACATGATACTTTTCCAAAACAGGTTCAATATATCATTAAGTCAATATTAGCATTGGATTATCCAAAATCATGTCATGAGCACGAAAGGTGTCTAAGCAAAGATACTACAACGTTCTAAACCCATGTTGGCAATTTAATAATGTCCAACTAGTAAACCACAACTAGGGTGACAAGGGATCATGGCACATACTTAGATAATCAAGGTGTCATATAACAAATTGGTAGTTATCTAACCCCATGTTTAAACAAAGTATCTTTCTAATTGAACTAGCATGCAATAGTTTAAATCAAAATAGATTTCGAAATAGGATCAACATGGTCAAAGCACAACTTGCCTTCAAAAAGTACTTGCTCTTGGTCTTGAGTTGGATCCTGAGTCAACACTTCTCCTCGAATCCTTCCCAAGACTTCAACGCCTACTCGTAAAGCGTGCAAATAGCAAATACACAAATGAACACTATGCAAAAGATCCCAAAACTCCAAATAAAATCCATAAACAGAGAGAACATAATTTTCTGGATTTTTAGAAACTGGAATCGTCAAATTTGGAGTTAAAACGCAAAAGTTATGATTATTTAAAGTTTAAATAATCAATTAAATAATATTTCAGAGAAAAACTTTAGTCCAAAAATTAAATAAAATTCATATTTAGGTAGATCTTAATTTTATACAAATTTAGAAATTTGAACCACTCAAATCGGAGTTGAAACGCAAAAGTTATAAGCGTTTGAAGTTTGAATCTAAATTTGAATCAATATTTCGAATTAATAAATCATTTTCTTTTTCGGAAATTAATTATTGCGTCGGCATGGACACGTGGCAGCTCCTGATTGGCTCTTGGCGACGCCAGCCGGTCCATGGGCTCGGTCCACACTCGGCTTGGGTCCACCGTGGACTCGGTCCACGCCCACGTGAGATCGACATGTGGGCTCACTCTCGGGTGACGTCATTGCTGACGTCAGCGGGGCTCAGCCCACGGTGCTGTCAGGTGGGTCCCACCGATGACGTCATGGGTGACGTCACGGTACTGTCGCTGACACGCGGGCCCCGCGTGTCAGTGACCACGCCAGCCGCGTGGCGCGACAGTTCGGCTTCCTGGGCCGGCGTGGCACAATCGTGGCCGTTGGTTTGAAATCCGACTACCGGGATTGAGTTTGGCCTCATGTGCTTGGGGCGCACGTGGATCGATCGTGGGTCGCTGGATCTAGATCCAACGGTTGGGATTAGATCTAGGATTTTCAACGGGAAACTCACCAAGTGGCGTGGCACGATCCGGGCCTTTGGATCTTGATCGGACGGTTGAGTGGAGCTTCGGGTCGGCGATGGCTTCACGGCGGAGTTGCACGCCGGCTGAGGATCGGCGACCACCCAAACGGCGGTTGGGGCGTGCTCGGCGAGATGGAGGGTGTCTTCGGTGCGCCGACTTCGGGGTTTCGAATCTGGGGTCAATGGCGGCGAGGATCGGCGACGGCGGCGAGGCGAGGCAAGGACCGTGGTGGCGCTTCACGCAACTACGGCGAGCGATTCGCGAACCTACGGCGGCTAGAGCTCGGCGGGTTAGGGCAAGAAGTGCGCGGGTCACGGCGGTCCTCGTGCGATCCGGCATTAAATAGCCCGGAGGCGTGCTCGGCGGAGCCCTAATCGGCCACGGCAAGCGCACTCGGCGGAGTCCGGCTCGATTCTGGAAGACGACGAAATCGTGGCGCCCACGTGTCGCGATCAACGCCACGATCGCACGCGCGATCGGTCCGTCCGAACACGCGGCTTTCGAGGTCGGCGGATCTCACCGTTGGATCTTGATCCAACGGTTGGGATCGATTAGGGTTAGAGTGGGTTCGGTCGAGTCAATCGCTCGGGTCGGACTCGAGTCCGACTTTCGGTCGGATGAACAAGATTTGACCCGAGTTGGATTTTCCAGCGATTTAATATTTAAAATAATTCCCGATAATTCATTTAATTCATTAAAAATAGCAAATGACTCTTAAAATTCGGAAAAATTCTGAAAATATTATGGATTATTTTGGACTCAAATAAAATATTTCCAACAAAAATTTATTTGCAAAATTAAATTCTTTAATTATTTCAAAATGGAATAAATTCAAATAAATTCCAAATAAATCCAAATAAATTCCAGAAAATTCCAAAAATTCACCAAAGTGCCAAATCACACATGATTTTAAGAAAAGCAAAATTTTGGGATGTTACAACCCCCGTCCAGCATCAAAAAACATGGGAGGACGTGTCGAGGGCGTACGATGACCTTATGGGATCCGGGGCTACATTCACTGATTTGCTCGCGACGACGTGTTTGCAATCCCTAGGGTTGGAATCGTTGCCCCAAGAACCCGAGGAGGCCTGGATCGAATCGGGCAGAGCAGCAGCCTTTCGGACGTATTTCACGCGCATCGTGGTACCATGCAGACCGATCGATGGCTGCATGGGGCATCCACAGCGGCGTCGTCAGACGCGTCCAAATTGCGGCGATTCGACGAACGCGAGATGCATTTGCTAGGTCCAGCCTTGCAGCGCCGACTCACGTGTCCCCAAGCGCCAGAAATTTCACACCGTCGCACTACGATAACCAAGAACGCCGTGGTAGGGGGACGCGCAGGGAAGAGGAAGGGGAACTAGATCGTGTTGTATGAGACTTATGTTAACTTCTTTAATCTATGTCATTCAAACTTGTCAAATTTCTTTTGATTTTTTATGTTGCTCAAATGAAAAACTTGTCAACATGAAAAAGTTGCGTCTTGGAATTCTCTACAACTTTCATGTAGATCAAAGAATTATTCGAGCACAGGAAGACCTCCAAAATCGTGAATTACAGAAGGGTCCGTCGCGAACAGTTTTTGGTGTCCCAAGAAATGCACTTACCTTTCCGATTATCTATGATTTTTTATATTGCTCAAATGAAAAACTTGTCAACATGAAAAAGTTGAATCTTGGAATTATCTACAACTTTCGTGTACACAAAAAAATGATGAGAGCACGGGAAAATCTCCAAAATCGAGAATTACAGAAGGGTCCGTCGCGAACAATTTTTGGTCCGACGCAAATGCATTTACCTTTCCGATTTTCTTTGATTTTTTCTGTTGCTCAAATGAAAAACTTGTCGACATGAAAAAGTTGCGTCTTGGAATTCTCTACAACTTTCATGTAGACCAAAAAATGATTGCAGCACATGAAGACCTCCAAAAATGCGAGTTACTGCAGACCATTCAATTTGGTCCGTGACATACGTGACAAAGTTGATATTTGGTCCGTGGTAAACATGAAATGTATAGGTTTTAATTTCGTCAAACGTATGTGCTTAACGGACTAAAGAGCAAATCAGCTGCATTCTTCAGAAAAAATAGACTCAGACGTGATATTTCACGGCCGGCCGAATGTGCTTAAGTTGTCATATTTTTGCGCGTCCGTTATAATTAGCCCTTTTCAACTATACGAAAATACATACAACGGAATGTGTAATTACAATGTTTTTCCATAACATCGTAGTCAGTATAGAGAAGAGCAAATCAGCTGCATTCTTCCGAAAAAATAGACTCACACGTGATATTTCACGGCCGGCCGAATGTGCTTAAGTTGTCATATTTTTGCGCGACCGTTATAATTAGCCCTTTTCAACTATACGAAAATACATACAACGGAATGTGTAATTACAATGTTTTTCCATAACATCGTAGTCAGTATAGAGAAGAGCAAATCAGCTGCATTCTTCCGAAAAAATGGACTCATACGTGATATTTCACGGCCGGCCGAATATGCTTAAGTTGTCATATTTTTGCGCGACCGTTATAATTAGCCATTTTCAACTATACGAAAATACATACAACGGAATATGTAATTACAATATTTTTCCATAATATCGTAGTCAGTATAGAGAAGACCAAATCAGCTGCATTCTTCCGAAAAAATAGACTCAGACGTGATATTTTACGGCCGAATGTGCTTAAGTTGTCATATTTTTGCGCGACCGTTATAATTAGCCCTTTTCAACTATACGAAAATACATACAACGGAATGTGTAATTACAATGTTTTTCCATAACATCGTAGTCAGTGTAGAGAAGAGCAAATCAGCTGCATTCTTCCGAAAAAATGGACTCACACGTGATATTTCACGGCCGGCCGAATATGCTTAAGTTGTCATATTTTTGCGCGACCGTTATAATTAGCCCTTTTCAACTATACGAAAATACATACAACGGAATGTGTAATTACAATGTTTTTCCATAACATCGTAGTCAGTATAGAGAAGAGCAAATCAGCTGCATTCTTCCAAAAAATGGACTCATACGTGATATTTCACGGTACGGCGAATATGCTTAAGTTGTCATATTTTTGCGCGACCGTTATAATTAGCCATTTTCAACTATCACGAAAATACATACAACGGAATATGTAATTACAATATTTTTCCATAATATCGTAGTCAGTAGAGAAGACCAAATCAGCTGCATTCTTCCAAAATAGACTCACACGTGATATTTCACGGCCGGCGAATGTGCTTAAGTTGTCATATTTTTGGCGCCGACCGTTATAATTAGCCCTTTTCAACTATACGAAAATACATACAACGGAATGTGTAATTACAATGTTTTTCCATAACATCGTAGTCAGTATAGAGAAGAGCAAATCAGCTGCATTCTTCCGAAAAATTGACTCACACGTGATATTTTACTAGGCCGAATATGCGCTTTCCTGTCCTGGCCCTCGCCTCGCAAGCTGATGTGCCGCAAACGGAGGGGATGGGCACTACCAGGACACTTCGAGCTGCAGCTTTGCTTCAGCCATACCCCTCCCATTGCGCTGCAAACGCTGCCACGTGTCGCAGTACGGATGCACCGGCTTACACCAGGCCCCCCACGCGCATTGCAAACGCTCCCACGTGCCGCTTGCTGTCTTGGACCCTCGCTCCGCGCGCTGCTGTGCCGCCAGCTGTCTTGTTTGTCCCTTGTGCCCTCCCTATAAATTACAACGCCGCATGCATTTCTATCGGGCAATCGTGAGTGAGTTCAGTAAGTTGCGACTGAGTTCAACCCACAACGCGAGTGTTTCAAAGGTATTATTTATGAAATTTATTTTCGACGGTCAGTGACATTGTTGTGTTGTTGGGTCAGTAATCTGATGGATATTGATGGCTTCTTGGGGCTTTCAGGCCATCTGTTCCTTTAATGTTTTTGATCGAAGTACATTTCAGTTATGCTTGAATCCTACTCTTCTAGGCTGAAATATAATTGCTTCCAATGTGTAGATGGACAAGGATCCGGAGCGGCTCAGTAAAGGCTGGGCCTGGACAATCAAAGAAATAGATGGCATCGCAGCTGACCTGAATAAAATTGCTAAAGACAACTTCAGTCCTGGCAACAGTTCAAGCGCCAACGAATTCAACAGCTTTATTCTCGACATCGGCTATTGCTAGTAGCCTCGAACATGTCGCCATACAATCTAACGAATTGCTGCAGTCAAACCCCCCACAGCCAGCACAAGAGGACACTAAGCTCGTTGCCAAAGAGGAGGACACCGAAGGTGTAGACCTGCATCGTTGTCTTCCATGTGAATACGAGAATGATGACGAGGTCAAACGCGACCGCTTGCAGTTTTTAGAAGAGGAGGGTATTGATGCAGATAGTGATGATTCTGGAAAGTTCTAATCCAGAATTGCGTGAGTTGTTCAAATAATATGTAGTAGTCATGTACCCGTCATGTACGTTGGCGATGTACGGTATTCCAACGTTGTTTCTCCCGTGTTGTGATGTTATGTCGTAACTTATATATTTCAACGTTGTATTTTCCGCCTTTAATATCTTTTGTCGTTACAAGCCATACGAAACGGCACAACACCGGATACACCAACACAACATACGAAGAGTTAATTTAACAACTTCATTCCATTTTAATACTCGTAAAGACGTAGTACATGCAATTTTCCGCGACCGTTATATTTAGCCCTTTTGAACTATACGAAAGTACATACAACGGCAGGTGTAATTACAATATTTTTCCATAATATCGTAGTCAGTACACAGAAGAGCAAATCAGCTGCATTATTCCTAAATAATAGACTCACACGTGATATTTCACGGTAAATTTGAATATGCTTAAGTCGTCATATTTTTCCGCGACTATTATATTTAGCCCTTTTGAACTATCTGAAAGTACATACAAAGGAAGTCTGTAATTATAATATTTTTCCATAATATCGTAGTCAGTATACACAAGACCAAATGGGCTGCATTCTTCCAAAAATGGACTCACACGTGATATTTCACGGCCACGAATATGCTTAAGTTGTCATATTTTTCCGCGACTATTATAATTATCCATTAAGTTGTCATCATCCAAACTTTCGCTGCATTGGCACGAGACGTCTGTCAAAGCACTGCCGCAAGGCCTGCAGGATATATCATGTCATCAAATGCATGCGTGGCAGAGAATGCCTTAGTCGTCATGTCAAAGCATAGCTGCCAAAGCCCGACTGGCACCTCCCTAGCAGCTACAAAGCTGCATGCATTTGTCGCTTCCAAGCACAGGCAGAGCTTCAATTGAATCCGATGCTCGCGGATTCGTTCTTGCTTCAAGTCTGTCGTTTTATCAATTCAGGCTATTTAACCCCCTTCCTGGCTTCCCAGCATTGCATCAACCGAACGACTGCTCCAATACAACAAAGAGAACCATCCCCCGCAAACCAAACGAGCAGCACCAATGGAGTTTCCCTCGCCCCCAAGGCACAGCGTTGTCCAAACCATCCCCGACGGCACGGAGGTCCCCATGTGCCTATGGATCCTTGCCGCTTCGGCGATCAATAGACAACTCATACACGCACGGTATGAGGTATCGAGTTGCCGCAACCACGACTCTGAGCCAAAGTCAGATGCGTCAAGTGAGAAGCCCGGTATGTTCATACTCGCATTTTGTGTTGCATCGAACCTGCATGTGTCTAACACCATGTGATGTGACCAATTGCAGCCTCCACTGTGCGAGTTCATCCGATTCTACGACGCGGAACAAACTCTCGAGATGGAAAGGATGCGGAATCGGGAGTACTCGCATCGGAGGGCTATGGTGGAGCAGCAGTGGTGTGAGCAGGATCAGGAGGAGAAGCGCAAGCAGCGTCTGGAACAGATGCTTGCACAGAGGGAGGCCGAACGGCAGCGCCATGCCGCGGAGAGGGAGGCTGAAAAGTGAGAGAAAGCGTGAGAGGGCAGCTAGGCCAGGGCGGCAGGAGCCGAAGGATTGCGTAAGGGAAAATATCCTCGCCGCTCTCGAAGAAATGTACGACAAGGGCCCTTCTTGTTGTTCCCTTTCCCTAAGGCATGTTAGGTTTAGTCCCAGTATATGCCACTTTATGTTTACCATTAAGTAAGCCGTCGTAATTTATCCGCCCATCTTTGACCAAAACTACAGGAAGTCTCAAAAATTATTACACAACTATCGGTACAGTGTACAAATAAAATATTACACAATTATCGGTATTTGCATTTCAATCGGATCCGGTCGAATAACCAGAGAAAACTAAAAAAAATTCGGCGAAATAATGAGACAAAAATAAATAAAGGTCGTGGCGGGAACCGTCGCTATTTTTGATATTTTTATTTCTTGTTGTATATTTCTACAGTTTTTTATTTACATGTTGTATATAAAACCGTTTTCCCCACCGACTAACAGAGCCAACCGCTCGAATATGGACGCGAATGACAAATGGTAGGTAATGTCCTATACAATTAGGGTCAAGTCTAACATTCCACTAAATTTTAAGTGATACGGAATAAACCAAAGAAGGAAAAAAGAGAATGAGACGGTATTATAGATAATCTATTGTATGAGTTATTTTTACATAATATAATAATATACTATAAATAACTGCCATATGAGACGGTATTATAGATAATCTATTCAGCCGGGTGTTGTATTAGCATTAAAATACAACAAAGATACTACTATTCCACAAAGGTAAAATAGACTCAAACAAGAATACGAAATTAAAAAGGTATTACAAAATTATCGGTACAGTGTACACAAATAATATTTAAAAATACAATTCGAAAGCATATTCTTAATCCGTATGATTTGGCGAAAACTTATAAACTTTTCTTATCAAATTTGGAGTTGTCTAGCGAAAGTTATTTGCATTTCAATGTCCGGTCGAATAACTAATGAAAACTAAAAAAAATTCGACGCTAAATAATAAATTAAAAATCAAAAAAATTGGGGACACGTGGCGGCGAGGCGGAGCCACCTGGCTGCCGCCGTGGGGGTGGCGGCAGCCAGGCTGCCGCCCTGGGGTGTGGCGGCGCCGTCTTGGCGTGGCGGCCGCCACGTGGCGCGGCGGGAGCGGTGGGCAATTTTGAAAATTTATTTTTTTGTTGTATATATTTGCTATTTTGATTTGTATGATGTATATTTGAGCTTTTTTTCCATATAATTATCCTATTACTAAGATTCGGAGGTTTCTAGACCTCCGGCAGGGTCCACGACATCAGTTTTGCAGAAAAACCATTTTGTTTTTCATAATTGTATCCGGCTCCAGATTGCAGATGGCTTCGTTCTCGTGTCGATGTATAGCCACACAGCCGGCGGATACTTGACGCGGAGACTCCTACTCGGCTTCCAGGCTTCCAGCATCACTAACTTCTCTAGACGTGGATTTTGCTTGGTATGATTTGATAGGGACATGGTTTTATGCAGTTTTCTAAGGACCGCAACTTAAGTAGTTGTGCGCTAGTCGTTGAATTGAAAAAGAGACGGTTCTGATGATTCAAAAATACTACAACAAAATAGTACTATAGTAGTACTGTAGCAAATGGATTTGAATAATTTGGGCTGTTCGCTTGCTCGATCGGAAGGTCTACGCCTATGGGGACTGCTTAAGTTGCAGTCTCTATAGAGACTGCATTTGATCTCTATCCGATTTGATAGAATCCTAATTTAAATTTGAAAGGACTCTATTTATTGGTAAACGAATTCAAATCTATCTTTTATTAATTTTACTATATATTGGATACCCTTTTGTATGGACAGGATCAATCTTATAAAGAGAGAGCTTTGATCCCTTAGGCTTTGTTTGGGAGATCCATTCACGGTCGGGATCCATGTGGATCGTCCGGGATTTTAGCACTGCAGCAAAATAGTACTATAGTAGTACTGTAGCAAATGGATTTGAACAATCTGGGCTGTTCGCTTGCTCGATCGGACGGTCCACGCCTATGGGGACTGCTTAAGTTGCAGTCCCCACAGAGACTACATTTGATCTCTGTCCGATTTGATAGAATCCTAATTTAAATTTGACAGGACTCTATTTATTGATGGACTAATTCGAATCTATCTTTTATTAATTTTACTATATATTAGATACCCTTTTGTATAGACAGGACCAATCTAATAAAGAGAGAGCTTTGATCCCTTAGGCTTTGTTTGGGAGATCCATTCACGGCCGGGATCCATGTGGATCGTCCGGGATTTTAGCACTGTAGCACAATAATACTAAAGTAGTACTGTAACAAATGGATTTGAACAATCTGGGTTGTTCGCTTGCTCGATCGGACGGTCCACGCCTATAGGGACTGCTTAAGTTGCAGTCCCCACATAGACTGCATTTGATCTCTGTCTGATTTGATAGAATCCTAATTTAAATTTGAAAGGACTCTATTTATTGGTGGACTAATTCGAATCTATCTTTTATTAATTTTACTATATATTAGATACCCTTTTGTATAGACATGATCAATCTAATAAAGAGAGAGATTTGATCCCTTAGGCCCAAACAAAGCATTACTTTGTGTGTGCTCCCTGCTCTTGTTCTTGTAATTTCGTTAGCGTGCTGTTGATTGATCGTGGGTGAACGATTATATTTTACAACACGTTATCAGCACGAAGCTCCGTCGAGGCCAGTTGAGATAGTATGCCTGTATCAATCTACACTGCATCAATATCATCTTGATACACGCGATTAAATCAACGTCAAAACCTACGTAAGTTAGAGCTATGTGAGTTAGTCGCACATAAAAAGTAAATCTAACATCCCAATTTTTTGTATTTCTTGAATTTATTGTGTTTTTTGAATTCTTGTGAATTTTTTAGAACTTTTTGGAATTATTTTGAATTTATTTATATTAAGCCTTTTGTTAAAAGTATTTAAAGGTTTGAAATGTTTATATAAAGTTTTATTGACAATAGTTTATTTGAGTTAAAAATGTCTCAATAAAATTTTTAGAATTTTTCTGATATTTTAACTATTTATTTTGAATTAATCTAATTTTAAAATTATTTTAAATAAGAAAATCAGTATTTAGTTAAACCCTATTAGGACAAAACCTAACTGGGCCCAACCCGCCGCCAGCCTGCTTGAATCGCAAACCCTAACTCTAGAGCCACAGTTGTTAGATCTTGATCTAGCGGTCATGATTGCGCCGTGTTGCTCGTGTGTTGTGTGCCGCCCGTTTTCTACCACGTGAACGGTGTGGATGTGCCACATTATCATCGTCTTTCGTATCCGAGTCGGACTGCGCCACCGTAGGCTGCCGTGTTTGTTTTGACGTCTGTGATTTGTGCGCCTACCAAGGCCTATATAAGGCAATCACCACGCTCATTAATTGCCCTAGAACACACCGTCTCATTGCCATGCTTGCTGACGTCTGAGACGCCATCGACTGTGAGTAATTGCTTGCCGGAGTTCGCTTTAACCCACCGTCGTTTTTGCTTTATTCTGGCGTCGTTTCACCACGTTCGCGTTGTTTGAGGTTGCATTCCAGTTCACCGTAAGAAGCCAAGTTGGTCTTGTGGAGGCCCAAGCTGGATCAACCGTCGCACCGCCGAGATATTCGTCGTCTTCTCCAACCCCGATAAGCCCTCACCGTTCTGCGCCGCTGTTGGGAGCTAGATGTGCAAACTCAAACCTTCTATCTATTCCACACTAATCCAGGATCACGCTAGTGCACACAGTGTCAACATAGATAGATATCACAATCATACACAGCGGAATAATAAATAAACTCTATCTATTCATATAACCTGTTGAGTCAACCTTATGGTCAACTTACAATAATACGCCTCGCAAGGCAAAGTCTCAAATAAAGAAAACTGCAGCAGAAAACAAATAGAACTCATGGTGACCAATCAATTTGCCATAGGCAACTTACTGGGCTCGCACCCTAATTCGTTGGCTACTCCTAATACTCCTCCTCCAAAGCTAGTGTCGATTCCTCCTCAGCTGATGTTTGTTTTGTTGCAAGGGGTGAGTACATAAAGCACACAACAAGTTGTGCACAGGATGCATTTCTATTACTACATGCATGGCATATACCAAATGACAGGCTAAATGGTTGTTTTGCATTAAAGCGGCACTCACAAATAATCATAATAGATTGAAAAGCAGTAAAATAAGTAATAACAATAATAGATTGCACAATTAGGGGATTGGACTAACAACATATGTCTAAGGTTCACCATATTTAACCCATTTCCAACAGCAAAATTCCAAGATATAAAGGAATGAGAAGCTCCAGAATCAAACAAAACTGTTGCAGGTACTAAGTTAACTAGAAACCTACCTAGCACGACGTCCGTTGCATTTTGAACTCCATTAGTAGTGATGTGGTTAACTCGGCCTCTCACCATTGCTTGGAGTGTGGCTCCAGCTGTGCAGCTCCACAGTTCATTCCTGGTATAGGTGTCCTTGCAGGTGTTGTCCCTAAGTTGAAGCGGACCGACGTAACACCTCCTCTCTTGGGACAATTGTTGGCGAAGTGTCCCAGCTCATTGCAGCTGTAGCAACGTCTTCCTGCCATCTATGGATTTCCTCTAGTCTAGTTACCAGCTTGGGCAGGTGTCTGTGAACTATGACCGGTTGGACACGATGCGGGCAACGGTGTCTTGAAGGTACTCTTGGGTTGGAACCTGAAGAACTGATTAGACGCAACCCTCAACCTTTGTGCTCCTTAGCGAGCTCCCTAAATTGCCATTCGGCACTTCCGGTTGTCCTCCAACTCTTTGCGCTTATATTCCAGAATTAAAGCCTTGTTCACCAATTCTTGAAAATCAGGGAAAGTATGGGTAATCAGTCTGACTTGCAATCCTGAGTTCAGTCCCTTCATAAAACGAGACTGCCTTGCTTTATCCATTGCTACATCTTCAAGTGCATAGCGAGCAAGCTGCGTAAACTTATTCATATAGTCAGCCACTAATTGACTTCCTTGCTTCAGTGCTCAAAATTATTCCTTCTTCAAATCCATGATTCCTTTAGGTACGTGGTATTGGTGGAAGGCTGTAGTGAATTCCTCCCAAGTAATCTCTTGTGGGCTCTCATGCAAAGCACATAAATTCTCCCACTATTCTGCTGCGGTTCCTTCTAGTTGATGAGAAGAATAGAGCGCCTTCTCATTCCCAGTGCGTTGGGTGATGTGTAGCTTCCTCTCGATGGATCTCAGTTAATTGTCTGCCTCCAATGGATTGTCATTCCCAGAAAATGTAGTGTAACATCCCAAATTTTGCTTTTGCTATATTTATTGAGTAATTTGAAATTTTGAGAATTCTTTGAATTTATTTGGATATAATAGGAATTAATTTGAATTGAGTCAATTATTGAATTATTTAATTATTGGAAAATTTTAAATAAAATTTTGTCAAAAATATTTTATTTGAGTTCAAAATGACTCAAAATATTTTCTAGAATTTTCCTGCTATTTTTGTTGCCTCAAATGAATCAGTTTAATTTTTGGAATTGTCAAATCAAAAATTCCAGGAAATCCTTTGGAACAGTAATGGGCCTAAGCCCAACACTGTGCGGTCGGTTTGGCCCAGTGCAGTGAAACCCTAACCGTCGCGTACTTGAGGTCATCCGATTGCGATCTTGCGGCCCGGATGATGCCGCGTAGCAAACGCGTGGGAACCGTCAGATCGGTGATGCGTGGTTGACCGAGATTGCGCCACATCGCCCGCTCAAAACGTTACCGAAAATCCGCCACCTCGCCATCCCTACCGTGATTGATACTTGCCATTACGCACGTCGAGGCCCTACTAAAGGAACCAGCTAGCACGTCGGGAAAAGCATTTCATTCCGCACCTTTTGCCCTAGCTCACGCACGTCGAGGTGCCCCAGAGCTTCTGCAATCACTCACAGTAGTTGCTAGAGCAGCCGCCTCGGTTTTTGTTAATTTTCGCCGCAGTTCGTCATTGTCCGTCGCGCCGGAGACCAGATCTGAAGCCTTCGGGTCAAGCAGCGTCTGTGGAGATATTTCACCTCGCCGAAGAAGCCTCGGAGCGCTGTCGGCTTGGTCGTCTTCTTCGTCTCCAGCAAAGAGCTGTGCCACGCCGCCACCGAAGCTTCACAAACATCATCAACTATCAGATCCCCATCCAACGCTCGAGGTTCGTCCACGCAGCCGTCTTGTTGATTATGTTAGATCAGATCTAGGCCATCAAATCAAGATAGAATGACTCGGATTTAGCCATGTAGATACAATCTCATGCCATAGATTAGATCAACCTAGGCCGTTAGATCACTAGATGTGAGGATGAGATTGAACCACGTGTATGCTCTGATGGTTCGCCATGTAGCACATCACTGTCATGTATTAGATTAAATCTCCACTGTAAGATCTTAATCGAGCGGTCTAGATCATTCCGTACAGATGATTTATTTAGCTAATCCGAGCCGTCGGATCTAGGAAGGAGGGCGAGGATTGAACCACGTAGCGCGTAATCGCGGATAACTAGATTGGATTTGGACCGTAGGATCGTAGATGGAAAGTTCCGATCGGTCCGTGTGGAGTTTGGACCGATCCGTGTGAAGTTCGGACCGATCCGTATGGATTTGGTCTCGGTTAGATCATAACCGTCAGATCGATGTTTAACAGTTCAGATTAAGTCAAGAATTTGCGCCTAGTTTGTTTGTGGCCATCCAACTGGGAGTGTCCGGTCCAGATGCGTCCACATGGCAAGCGCGGGACTATCCACGTCGCCAACAAATCGTGGTAGTTGGATTCAATCCGAGCCGTTGGTTTTGTATTAAACGTTGTAGATTTGCTGCATGCTCAGCCAATCTGAGATGACCACATTGCACACAGGGCTCGAGGCGTCAGAGCCGAGCCGTGGTCATCGCTGAAGTCACCTGTGACGTCGGCAGTGATGTCATCAAATTGGACCTGCATGTCAGCGTCTGCATGGTCTGGTGGACCAGGTCCACCGTGGACCCACTCCATGCGCCGGAGGTGATGTGGCCGCACCAGATTGTGCCACATGTCAGCTGAGCAAGCATGATGTAATAAACCGAATTTTTAGTACAAAAATATTTCGTTTAATTTGGATTTTTCTTTTATTTGTATTGTCAAACTTTGAAAAGCTATAACTTTTGCGTTTGAAATCTGTCGACGATTGGAGAACGGGCTCCCGCCGAGCTTACTTGTTGAATGAGGGATCAACTTAAGCCCCTTTCTACCAAAGGTGTGGCATCGAAGACGTGGGAGACGATCCATTAGAACATGCAGAAACACAAGGATTTTATCCTGGTTCAGGCCTCTCATGATCGAGATAATAGCCCTACGTCCAGTCGCCTAGTGGCGTTTTTTTTGTATTGGAATGACGGATACAAGTACATGGATCTCACCCCAGGCCCCCCCTTCTCCGTTGATGGAGAGAGGATTAAATACAAGGTGCATAGGTACATACATGGTAACTGCTTCCTAATATCATGCCCGTTGCCCTCTTTGGACGTGTCCATGATTCTCGCCACGTTTGAATTATTGGTATAACTTCCCTGAATCATTGCCGAAATAGTCACCACTTTCGCAATCTCCGAGCATGCCTTTGGTCTGGCTTCTACCATCCCGCGTCCTTTCCGAGTATGGTTGCTCGGGCACATCTTTGAGGCCTATAGTCGACCATGCTTTGCCTCGATATTACGGGTATACTTGTGCCCGAGCATTAGAATGCCCGAGGCTCATGCTTGGGTATCGCATCCAAGCCTATGGTCGGGAGTCGCTCGGCTGTCGGGGCAGAATAGTCCTTATAGAAAATAGTCCAATCTCCAACAAAATCCGATTGAGGTGATTCCAATTTCTAAAAATTTATAAAATTGAGATGTGTTTAATGGTGAATTTTATTTAATTTTTGGAGTTGAGTTGCACTGTATTTTTGGTATTAATTATGTATTTATCCGTTATGCGTAGACGTTGAATTGCTAGAAAGCTTCAAGAGGGAATTCTTGGCACAAGACCAAGTCTCGGAGCAGGATCAGCAACAGTTTGAAGGCAAGTTATGCATTGATCATATTATTCCTAAGTTTTAAAGTTATGTTTTTTCAAATTATGCACGATAATTTAACTAAAAATGGATTTCATTAATATGGGAAAATTAGGTAATCAACCTACTTGATATTGCCACCTTGTCACTATTATTTGTATGCCATGAATCATTGTCACCCTAAGTTGTTATTAGTTGGTTGCTAATAATATGCCAACACGGGAGGCTAGACCATGAATAGATGCTTAGTCCTGCAACGCACTATGAATAATCTTTTGAGTTACAAATGGAATATTGACTAATAATATAAAGAACGTACTCGAAAGTAGTGTGATGTTACCACATGATGACTTTGAAATGTAGAGACCTATGTGGTTCTACATGGATGATTGACTTATTGTTGGCATGTGTTGCACAGTAATTAACTGGGGTGGGAAATGATTTAGACTGGGGCAAGCGACAAGAGGCTTTGTGCCAGGTGGGCCTGTGTGGCAAATTGGTTGATGAGCGACGTGAGGGTTGTGTGCCAAATGTCAGGAGCCGCCCAGACTGCCCTTGGGCTATTTGAATGCTCTATCACCCTTATCAGATTTGGAGGCTAGCAACGGTTCGCCGAGTGCGCTCGCAATGCTAGCACCCAAGCCCAATGGAGGCAACAATGAGACCATTCGAATAACTCGACAGCAATCCCGGTATTCCCTCGGTATGCGACCCAAAGCTCGCCCAGGATCACCCCGCATACCGGTTTCCATTGCCATATCAATTTAATTTGCATAAAGGGAGCAACGAACCCAAAACTTTATGACCAGAAACGCAATCGAGGAAGCACAACGAAGCAACTCTAACTCAAGCTCAAAGACAAACCAAACAGCCACACAACTAAGGCAGCTCGACTAGCATACAAAGAGTATATATGATGACTTAAAGCAACCATGGCAGCATAAAAATTCAAAATTTCGGCAGCAACCACGTAGTATAATGAGCAACATGAATAGAAGCAACATTAGATACAAGACATGAAGGATACCACATTCATGATTCAGCACAACCACAACAACAATATGGCATAGTAATCATTAAGAGTAGAAGCAACATACTAGACATGACATATGCATTACAACGCATTCAGGACTCGACAATTGAAATAGTCTAAGTGTTCAAGCATCACCTAACATGGTTTGGAAGGCTAACTATATAACAAAAGTAAACTCAACCAACCCATTAGCAAAACATAGCATCTTCGGAAGTGCCCTGCCCCTGAACACTTACGGGCGTTTACAACGTCGCAAGTAGCCTCTACTCGGTGCCCCGCCCAGACACCGAGAGGCAGTAAGGACAGAACTCGCATCCATCCTAATCCTCACCTGAAAACCACATAGTAGAAGCATGAGTACAGAAGGTACTCGCAAGACTTACCCGTGGCCCATATGTGACCGACTCGAAAGAATATGCATTTGGATGTAGCAAGGAATAAGCTTATGATAAAAGTGCAAAAAAGCTTAACTTTATACATAATCATATTCCACTACTCAATTCATAGGTTTTGTAGCACTTATGGATAGCACCTATTACTAGAGTGGAATCTGAAATTAAACATGAAAGAGAAGCAAGTAATATCATGAACAAGTATAACCATAAATATACCAACTAGCTTCAAGTTTAAGTTGTTACTATGCTGAATATGCGATGACCAAGCGTGCTCATATCCGAGAGCGCGGCAATTCGAATCGCTTACTGTCGGGACCCGAATCTGCAAATCCGGACCCATAGTGTATTCAGTACTAGTCCAGGATCACGCTAGTACACACAGTCATACAGGGTAGAATATCACATCCATACACAGCGGAAATATAAAATAAATTACTTCAAACATTAAATAAACTGGTTACAAGACCTTAAGGTCACCTTACAAATAGTTTGCCACGCAGGGCTTACAATAACAAAAGTAAATAATCAACAGCGGAATGAAGAACATCAGTGACTCCCATCAATATGCCACATGCAACTGACAAGGTTCAACTCCTAGATATTTGCCTCTTCGCGGAACTTCTCCTCCTTTGAAGTTGTAGTCTTCTCCTCAACTGATGATTGTGTTGGAAGCAAGGGTGAGTATACAACATTCTCAGCAAGTCATGCACAGAGGTGCAGTTCTATTACTATATGCATGGCTTCTTCCAAAGGAATGGCTTAAGTGGTTATTTTGCATCAAGCAGCATTTTGCTTTTACCAAATAATCTTAATAGATTCAAAAGTAGTGAAACCATATTAGATAATAAGTTATCAATCTCTTTCCAAATAGTTTGGCACAAAGCCCTAGATCACCATAGCAATTATCTCTGGCACTCAGCCACCCATTCCCGCATTTTTATTTTGGAAAATCTAACCCTTGACTGTAATCCCCAAGATTTGTCAAGTACCGTGGACTTGGCTATTCTAATAGTTTTGACACACTCTGCAGAGGTTCTACACTTTTCCCACAAGATATAATCAACTCACCATGTTAGCCGTGAATCGCCATACAAGACTATGTGAATGAGTGATCATAACAAAGCTTTTCGGAAACCTCGATCTCCACCTATGACCCTCTCCGGTACTGCCTTCACTATCACTTCCCCCACGAAGGATAAAAATGTAGGACCGACAATCACCGTTGGATAGGGTACCAAGCCGTAGCTCTGGTACGCTCCCCCACACAGTTAACCCGACGTAACTGTCACCCTGAGGTATCAAAGGTAAGATTTCAGAATCCTACTAAACTAAGACCGCCCCACTCCAGTCATGTGGTTGTACGAAAGGCCCAGTTCAAAGGCTTGCAAGGTGAAGTCCTTAACTGTCCAGGGTAAGACATCCTTCTCTCAGAACCCTGGCACAAGGCCCCTCACATCACTCATCCCCTTGCCGCGAAGGCTGTTATCCCAAAGACTGTTGCCATGAAGGCCCACCTGGCATGAAACCTCTTACCACTTGCCCCAAACTAAATCTTTTCCCACCCCAGTTTGATTATTGTGCAACACATGCCAGCAATAATACCAGTTACCATGTAGAACCACAAAGTTACCTACACTTCACGTCATTACGTGGCAAGATTACACTATTTCCAAAATTCATTCCATATATCATTAGTCAATATTATTTTGCCATTTGAAACACATTCCACGTAAGTATGGCTAAGCAACTATTCACGGTCTAGCCTCTTGTGTTGGCACAATTATTAACATCCAACTAAATAAACTAACTTAAGGTGACAATGGAATACATGTCATACAAATATTAATCATCAAGGGTGGAATTAACAATTAGGTTGATTAACTATTTCACCCAAATTAAATTAATTCATTTTAACAACATAGCATGCATAATTTAACTCAAAATATATTTAAAAAATTAGGAGCAATATGGTCAAAGCACAACTTGCCTTTGAAAAATAGCTGGTCTTATTCCTAAGCTTGATCTTAGTCCTGATCTTCACTTCCGACAGCGTCACACAACTCGACGTCTACGCATAGCAAATAAAGAACCAAATAAACACTCAGAACAACGTATAAACACACATTCGAAAACAATGCTACAAATCAAACTAGCTTATAATCCCCATGCAAATTTCTAGATAACTATTTTAGCATTTTCTAAGATTTATAAAATTTATTTTGGAATTTTTGAATGTATAGTTTAAGAGATACAAAATTCGTAAGTTTGGACTTTCCACAAATAAGTTAGTAGTATAAATTTATTTATAAAATTCCAGTAAAATTACTGTAGGAAGGTATTAATTTGTACTAATTAACAAAATTTATTGCAAGCGATTCGGACTTAAAACAAATTTCTAGCAAAAAAGACAAAATTTGCGTTTTGGAAGAAAATGAATTACGTAAAACTTTTTGCATGGCACTATTCCTCCTTTTATATGTGTATACTCCTTGGTTGCATATGGGTTCGGTTTGGGAATTTGCTACATGAGGAAAAAAACAGAGATCGGCCAGACGACCAGAGCGGGACAACGAGCGCAGTCGGCCGGAGAAAGCGATGGCGGCGGCGACTACGGCGCATGGGCGGCTACGGCGACGGCGCGCTTGTGCATGCAAACTGGAGAGGAATCGCGATCGGCGATGCCATACATGGCACTACTCTTCTTTGCATTTGCGTTAGGGAAATGTGGGTGGTAATTATCAATCACACACACGTACCTATATGCACAAGTACATAGGTTCATGCGCAAATACGCCCATATATATGTATATATTCTCACGTCCAGAATATATATACGTATACTGTGTACGAGAGAAATAGAGAAACAGAGAGAGGAGAGGAAGAACTACCAGATGGAACCAGGTGAGCGTGCAAACCGGCGAGGGCAGAGGAAGTGTTTGGCCTTATATATATATATATACATTCTAACCTCTAGTATAAATATATATATACACTGGCGTGCGGCCTAACATATACGTGGGGATGCTTACATACTAATATATATACACGCGTAAATACACACGATGAGATCCACCAAACCGTAGAGATAGAGCGCGTGCGAAAGGAAAAAGTGTGACACTACAGAAGGTCAAAACATTATAAAATGTGAAATTGGAGATTAAAACCTTACGTTATGAGGTTTACTCGCGTTTCCAGGCCGTTTCCGGGAGTTTCTGGGCTTGAGGAAGCCTCGTGGGCTTGGGGGGACCTCTTGGGCGGGAGGTTCTAGGGCAGCACCCTGCTGCCCCTTGCGCCCACAGCCCCCCATGCGCCTCCTTCCCCTCCCCACCCCCTAGCCGCCGCCCCTCCCCACCTCCTTGGCCGTGCGCCCCATCTCCTCCTCCCCCTTGCACCACCACTCCTCCCCTCTCCTCCCCACCCTCCTTGCTGGCCTAGGAGAGCTCCTCACCTTGCCACCCCGCTGTTCTCTCCATAGGGAAGCCCCGCGACGAGGAGATCTGACGGTTCCGGCGCGAGGAGGTCGATCGGGGAAACCGGGAGGAGAGGAGACTCATCGTTCGTGTTCATCGGTGAAGGTATGGTCTTGGGAAATCCCTGGGGTTGGTCTAGGTGCTGTGGTAGAGGGTGTTTCTATGCTTTTAGATTGAATGACAGTGCTGCGATTAGGTAGATTTGATGAAATCCAGAGTTTGCCCTGTTCTGTGATTTGGGCAGATTGTGCACTCGACCTAGGGTTTGAGTTTTCGTGATTTTCGAGTCGGAATTTGGTCGGCCACCTGTTGAGAAAGTTGTAGGTAACTTCAATACCTTTAATTGTACACCAAGAACATCCAATTCCACCCAGCTGTTTGAAAGTTATGGTCGTTTTACCGAACGTGTTCAAATATGTGACGCAATTGGTACAGAACGTAGTGGTTTGTAGATTAAACAATTTTAGAGGCCGAATCAGCTTTTCCCAATACTTAGAAAAAGCTAGGAAATTTCCTAAGATTCGCGATGGTATACTCGTTTACTTGATTTGGAGTCCTAGAACTCAAGATATGATAGTTTGAAGTCTGCTGTCCGGGCGGGACAGATTCTCTGTTTTTCGGTTTTGGGAGTAGTTTGTGAAGTCGGGGTAGACGAGCTTTTGCGTACTGTTTTGGGGGCACGTTTTGAGTGTGTGGAATGTTTGTGCAGGTGGTGTGACCCCTAGAGTGCCCTCATCCTCTCGCCAATCCGTCGCCCGCGGTTAAGGCAAGTGTATTGTAATGGGTAGTGTAATGTATGTTGCTAGTTGTGAGTAGATGCAAATTGCTTACATGTTGTGATATCTTGCCATTATTAGTGCTTGCCTATGTTATGATGAAAATGGACTATTATGATGCTATGCCATGTTTAGTTCAGTTTGATGCAAGATGTTTATGTTTATGGCATATGTTGCATACATGGCATGAAAGCTGGCCCGGTCGGTGAGAACGTCATAACTAGTCTCGTAAGGTCGGTGAGGAAGTTATGACTAATCCGGAGCGCCATGGTTGTAAGACCTACCTCGTGATTCCACCCACGTGGTGAGTGGAAGCGATGCGTAGGCACCCTCCATCTACTGGATGGAAGGGGAAGAGGGTGCACGCCGATGGGTGTGCACTCAGCAATACCGGTATATGCTTCCAAGAGACATGTGCATTGGATTGTAATATATGATGATGTTATATGATGATGATATATGATGATGTCAATGAGATGCATACACTGTGAATATGAGATGTTTATGATGTTGTATGTGAAAAGTGGTGATGAAGGTATTAGAATGTATTTTCTTGTTCCATTGCAATATACTTGCTGAGTGATGAACTCACGCTTGTGTTTATGTTGTTTTTTCTTATGTACCATGAAACCAGCATGCGGGAAAGGGAGCTAGTCACACGTCATCACTTAGCATCACACATTTAAACAATGACATGTTCTTTCCTTTAATTGTGATGGTTAATTCACTGAACTAAATTGTGGTTTTGATGCTTCGTTGGTTGTCATGAGTAAATGATTAGACCATATTTGACATGTGACGGATAGGCTTATATCCTTAGTTGTATGGTGGCTGAAATTCCTGATTGTCATGTTATTGCTATCGTTCATTATGCTATCTTGATATTTTAAGATTGTTGTTGCTTCAATTCATGGAAAAACAAAGGAGATGCTGCCGAAATTTTCGATTTTAGCATTTACTCCTTTGTTGTAATTTATCTTTATTTATGGTATTTAGATGTTGTTTAGTCTATGTTTGGTAACATTCAGGCATACTAGATGCCAGAGTGTTACAGTTGGTATCAAAGCGGGCTTCAGGTCCATGGTGTATGAACTTAGTGTAATACCATAGGGTTAACTAAAATTTTGATGTGGAATAACCTAGAAACATGGCTTAGGTTGTACTTAAAATTTTGTCTTGGATAGCAACATTAAAACTTGTGTAAGTGGAATAACTAAATTAAAATTTGACACACATGGATGCAAAGTAGGAAAGGGTATGGGAATCGTTGCTTTACGCTTAAATGTTGTATTTAAGCCTTGATGTTGAACGCTATATTTGATAATGTAAGTTGCTATGTTATTGAGAGAATCGATTGGATTGTTCTTGCTATTGTGATAAAGTGGGGTTATGGTGCCGAAGCGTTTTGGTCACCTCTTTTTGTTCATAGTAAGGGTGAGGTTTGACTGTGTGGCCGGTTAGCGCCATCACCGAAGAACTATTAACCCCTGTGGGAGAAGAGTGCTTATCTTTTCTGTCGTAGATCAGGTAGTTGACTAGAGACAAATAGAATAGTTAGTGGTGGATTCCTTCGTATGTTCTTTACCGTTCTGACGGTCGGTTTGATTGTTTTTCTTGGTTTTAGTTGATTGAAATCAAAAGAAAAGTGTTTGGTATTAGATTTTCGCGGATTGATCCTTCGGCGTTTTTTGGTTTTGTCTTCCTTGGTTGAAGACGAAGAAGAGGAGTTTTGTATTGCGCGTCTTGTGGTCGCTACTTTTTGTTTTGACGCCCAGTTTTTGTTTGTTATTGTGGACTGCCTTGGGGGAGGAAACTAATGTGGTTATTGTTCTCCCTATCTAAGAAAAGTGTTAGAGTTTCTCCTAGTGCCGACCTTAGGTTGGATGGAGATAAGTTTTGAATCTTTATCGGAAAAAGATTTGGGTGAACACTTGGTTTTCCCTAGTGCGTCCATCTTCCTTTTTGGATGTTGTAGGTCTTGAGATTTCTTGAAGAGTTTTGGATATCAGAGTTGGAAATTTGAGAGTTGAGCTCTCTTGCATTTCTGTTGGAGTTTTGTTTTCCTCTTTGCCTGGAAAGGAGAAATTGCTTATTTGGTGTTCGTTCTTGTTCTAGAGCTGCGGTTATCTATAAAGTTGGGGTTGCATCTTGTTTTTCAAGGGTAGGTGACCCATGAAGGTGTTTTGAAAATTTTATGTCCGTGCTATGTAGTAGGGAACAATGTGGTTTATGGAATGACGTATTACTAAGTTAATTTGTGAGTTGAATCAATTAAATGTGATTGTTACCTTTAGCTTGAGAATAAATTAACTATTAGTGTTGCAGATTACTCTATAACGAGAATGATTGAATGTGTTAATGTACATGCTTAGAATCTGTTGCTTTGCTTTAAAAGTGCTTATGACCCTCGATAATGTTTAAAGTTTTAAACCCTGATGCACAGTTAGAACATTAAGATGATGTAAACTGCTGATATTGTTAAATAAATTTTGCTGGTTGTTAAAGATGCTCTAATTTTAGATGTTAATAGAGAATTTTAATCGTGTTGACTAGTGACTTTAACTTGGAAGTTTATTAGAGTTGCTATTTATGTTGTTGCAAACTACTAGTATATTTGGATGTATGCAGTTGTGTCTCTACAATGCTAGTATTGATATCAATTGAGAAGACATAAGACTTATTGTTAATGATGTTGTTAAGGGCAGTGTTAATGCTAGTATTCAATCTATTTCAAATAGTTGGAGTATGTTGTGTGGTGGTAATTTTGTTATAACCTATGTATAGGGTAGCTAAAAGTAATGTTGTTGGTTGATGATTATGCCCATTTGTTGTTATTGATGACTTAGTAGTGGTGGTAATTGTTTAGATTACTTGCTGAAAACCATGGTTAAATGGAGGAAATTGTAACATGTGGTGATAAGAGTGAACCTTGGACAATTAACATGATGTAGAGTTTTATCCTTAATGAATGTATATCTTAGAATCATATTTACAAACTATCTTGTGGAGATAATTTTTACTTGTTGAAGTCATTTACTGATTGAACAAGTTTCAATTGTCAAGATATTGACGTATGGGTGGTATAAAATGGATAGGTTGATCATGCTCAGGTATTTGTTGAAGTACTGTGTTCTAAATCACGAAAATGATCTATTACGATATGTTGGTCCGTGGGGATCTTGTTGACGTAGTCTTCGTTGGATATCTTTTGATAAGCATCATAAATCTTATTTATAAGTTTGGGAAATGTAATTACAGAAAAAATTTGTTATGTGGTTTTTGTTAAGTCCTGTTGGGCCTTCTCGACGCGTAAATAGTGAAGATTGAAAATCTTTAATAGAAAGCATAGCGGAACACTAGAGGTGGTTGTGTCTATGTTGACCTTGTATTTAAAACCTTTGGACTGATTTGGTTGTTGGCTATTTGGGTTGACTGCTTTCGGTTGAGGTGTTCCTTATGTTGAGTTTCAGAGTTTCCCCAAAACTCGTAGTGATTGGTGTCGATTTTTGGTTTTGGCCCATTTGTTTAATTTGTGCTATGAGTAAGGATTTACACCCAAAAGTTTTGTGTGGATCGCGCTCCTTCGCGTTCACACTGAATTATTGTAATACCCCGGCATTTAATATGCTCAAATGCTACCAAGCATAGACTAAGCAACCTCTAAACACCACAAATACAAGTAAATTACAGCAAAGGCACGAATGCTTAAAACCGAAATTTTGGCAGCATCTCTTTTGTTTTAACAAGAATTGAAGGAACAACAATAGCATAGCAATGTATGGCAATATAAGAGGCATCTAAAATAGCAATAATTAACGGCATGACAGCAATATAAGTCTAATTCCAAGCATTCAATGTCTCCATGAGCCAAACAAACAATAAGACTCTCATAACGCAAAACTAAACCATAAATCAATGAGCATCACACTAAATTTATTATCAAGACTCCAATTGAAAGACTGTGGGAACGAATAAGTGAAGCTACGTGTAGAAGTGTGACTATTTCCCTTCCCCGCATGCCGGTCTCATGGTACCTAAAACAACAAGAAAGCACAAGCGTGAGTTCAACACTCAGAAGTATATTGCAATGGTACAAAAGAACAATTTACATGGCTACAACAACTCACAAAATGTCTATCATCATATTCAAGTTCACATATCATTATCATCATCATCATGTATGCAATGCGATGCGATGCACATGTCTCCTGGAAACTCATACCGGTATGGTTGAGTACACACCCGTCGGTGTGCACCCTCTCCTCCCTTCCATCCCGAAGATGGAGGGTGCCTACTCCTCGCTTCCATCCACCGCGGTGGATGGAATCACAATGTAGGACTTACTCAATGGCACCCCGAACTAGTCATAACTTTCTCACCGACCTGACCGGACTAGTTATGACTTTCTCACCGACCCGGCCATGTATCATGCCATGTATGCAAACATGCTAACATCATAGATAACTTGTACATTAACACATAACATCATAACATAATAAAACATATTCATCATATCAATGGCAAACATTAAAGCATGGCAAGTGAACATATCATATATTCAATTTCAATCTCAACACAAAACTAGCAATCTACAACCCGCTACCCATTCCAATACACTTGCCTCAACCACGGGCGACGGATTGGCGAGAAGTAGAAGGCACTCCCGGGGTCACACCACCTGCACAAAGGTACCACACACTCACAATCATATCCACAAAACAATACGCAAACACTCTTCTACCCCGACATCGCAAACTACTCGCAAAACCCAAAAACAGAGGTTCTGTCCCGTCGGGACAACAGTCTTCCAAAAGGCATAACTCGGGTTCTAAGACTCCAAATCAATTAAACGAGTACATCCTCACGTAGCTTAGGAAATTTCCTAACTTTTTCTAAGTATATGGAAAAACTGATTCGGACTCTAAAGTGGTTTAATCTACAGAATACCGTGATCTATTTTAATCACATCACAGTTTTTAACACGTTCGGTAAAACGAGCATAACATTAAAACGGCTTGGCGGAATTGGACGTTCTTTATACCCACTGAAAGATATTGAAGTTATCTACAACTTGCTCAACAGGCGGCTGACCAAATTCCGACTCTAAATTGGCGAAAACCCAAACCCTAGGTCGACTGCTCATGCTGCCCGAAATAGAGAACGTGGCAAACTCTAGATTCCATCTAATCTACCCAGTTATAGCACCTCCAATTGATCTAAAAACATGATATCTACCCTTATAACAGTACCTAGACCAACCCCAAGGATTCCCATGGCCATACCTTCGCCCGACGAACAAAGAACCAACGGATCTCCTCCCGGTTCGCACTATCTCCTTCCTCGCTCCAAATCCACTGGATCTTCTCATCGCGGAGCGCTCCAATGGACGGATCTTTGGGGTGGTGAGGTGGAGAGACTTCCCTGGGGAAGCAAGGGGTGGAGGAGAGGGGAGGGGAGGCACACAAGGTGGGGAGGAGGCGTGAGGGAGGGAGGGGCGCAAGGGAGGAGAGCAAGGGGGGCGGCTAGGGTTTCTCCAAGTGGGGGGGGGGTCGCAAGAGGCAGGGGTGGGGCGCACATATGGGCTGGAGGAGGCCCCCAACCAGGTCTCCTACTCCTATTTGGACTCAAACTCCTTCCCACCAAAGCCCACGACCCTTTCCCTTAGGCCCAAACTCCCCCGGAAAGGCCCAGACTCTAGGAAACGGCCCGGAAATGCGATTAAACTCTATACTGTATGGTTTCAACCTCCAATTTCACATTTCATAATGTTTTGACCTCGACATTCACATTTTATAAGAATATGACACTCCGTGTTGTCACATTCTCCCCCCTTCAACATGATTCGACCTCGAATCCAAGACACACTAATACGCAACCCAGCAAAGCAAAAGATAGCTAGGTTTCACATCACATACCTGAGGCGAAAAGCTCGGGATACTTCTCGTGCATGCGAGACTCCAGCTCCCAAGTCGCTTCTCTCTCAGTCTGATGTGACCACAGGACTTTGACAAACTTGAGCGTCCTGTTCTTCATCTCTCGTTCTGAAGTTCCTAGAATTTTCACAGGACGGGACTCGAAGGTGAGGTCCTTCTCAAGCACTAATGGTTCCAACGGAACCACCAACTCCAGATCATGCAAGTACTTTCTCAGCATCGAAACATGGAACACATTATACACTCCTTGCATTCACTTCGGTAGCTCCAGACGATAGGCCAGCTTACCAACTCAGGCGATGATAGGAAATGGCCCAACATACCTCGGACTGAGCTTCCCCTTGGTGCCAAATCGAACCACACCCTTAGTGGGAGATACTCGCAAGAGTACGCTATCACCCACCTGAAACTCCAAATCTCGCCTCCTCACATCAGCATAGCTTTTCTGTCTGCTCTGCGCTGCAAAAAGGTTCTGCCGTACCTCCACCACGCGATCAACAGTCTGCTGGACCCAATCCAGTCCAAGAACTGCTCTCTCACCCACAGCATCCGAACAAAGCGGCGATCTGCACTTCCGGCCATACAGTACCTCATAAGGAGCAGCCCGGATGCTGGAATGATAGCTGTTATTATAAGCAAACTCTGCCAGAGGCAAATGATCTTGCTAGCTACCTTTCCAGGGCATCACACAGGCCCTGAACATGTCCTCCAAAGTCTGAATGGTACGCTCAGATTGCCCATCCGTCTGAGGGTGGAAAGTGGTACTAAGGCGAAGCTGTGTACCCAAAGCACTCTGCAAACTCTCCCAGAATTTTGAAACAAATTTCGCATCCCGATCAGAGATAATGGTCTTGGGTACACCATGCAGTCTCACAATCTCCCGCACATAGATGGGAGCCAACTCGCTCGTTGAATGGGTAGTGCGGATGGGAATGAAGTGTGCAGACTTGCTAAGACGGTCCACCACAACCCAAACAACATCCTTCCCTCGTGGAGTACGAGGTAGGCCAACCACAAAATCCATGGAGATGTCATCCCACGGCCACACCGGGATCTCCAATGGCTGCAATAGACCAGCAGGGCGCTTGTGTTCGGCTTTGATCTTCTGACAAATCCCAGGGTTCCAATTACAGTTTTTTCGATTTTCGCATGATTATCGAATTTCGAAGATCAACAAAATCGAACCAAAAACCGATCGAAAATCGTAAAAAAATCGAATAGTTTGAAAAATTAAATTTTTTTAAAAAAAAATTAAAAAATCTCAATATTTGGTCAATAATGGCGATATTTGGTCGATAATCGCTCGATTATTGTGATATTTTCCTCGAAAATCAGCCGATCACGTGAACTTCCTCGTCGATCGATTTTTTGAGCGATTTTCGGTCGATATACCTTGATAATTGCTTGATATGTCTCGATAATCACGATATTTGCGTTAGACAATTTTTTTTGAATTTTTGAATTTTTTGAAAATTTATTTGAATTTAATCGGTTTATCAGTCGGTATTCTATATCGTGTCGACTCGATAAGACCGATTATCGTGAAATTCGGTCCATTTTTTACGATAAGTGGAACCCTAGTCCCCTCTGCCCTCGATCCCAAATCCCAAATTTGCCCAGAGCCATCGCTCTCGATCCCCTCCACCCTGCCTTTGTCCCCTCCGCCCGTGCCACCCTCGCCACCTTCGCAGCCGCCGTCGCTCCCCCTCACGCCCGCGCTCGTACCAACATGGCCCCCTCAGCGCTCCACCTCCTCGCGGCGCTGGAGAGGATTTGAGAATTTTTGTTCTCAAAACTAATCATCAGCCGCGACTCCCAAGGGGACCTGGCCGCCCGCCGAGAAACGGCACCTCGCGCTACTCATCGCCATCACTCCTCCTAGCCTGCACTCGTAGTGTAGGGGTCGGCGGGGTAGTGCGGAGCGCGGTGCTGAAGGCGCGCGTAGTTGTCGGCGGCGTTCTGCTGCTCCGACGGCTGCGCCGCTCCACCACCCTGTGGGACCATGCCCGCGTTGTACCGATGCGCTCTCTGGCAAGAAGGTGAGTCTCTCCCGATCAATTTATCTTCGGTTTCCCGATGTATGCGGCATCACTAAGAATTTGTCAAAAAAATTTGGTCGATTTCAAATGGAGGAAAAGGAAATTTTGTGGCTTGATGCTCATAGGCTCAATCATAGCACTAGGTTAGAAGTTTAGAGTTAAGACTAACCCGAACCAATTAATGGCAGTTGGAAAGGATTACTGGTAGGGATTCTGGCTTCACGCAGACCGCATACCCCAGGAAAGAGTAGATTGTATTAAAATTTTCCTTTCTTAATTTTTTTATTCCTGCAAGAGAGTCCTTTCCGTTGTTGTGGACTAACATTGAGTTGAACTATTTCGATGATCCATCGATTTTTGATATATTTCACATTCGTTGTTCGACCTGCTTGCCCTTCCTTGGTACCACTCCGATCCGTAAGGGGGGTCGACGCTATCCCATCACTAGCTTTCTGTCTCTAATGCTGCCATCTAGCTACTTGCTTCAAATTAATCATCCTAGTTTGGGCCATAATCAGCAGCGTGTTCTCTGCGGTAGGTGAGTTCCATTACCCCCTTTTCATGCTGTTAATTAGCTAGCCTCACACCCATCTGTGTGCTTGCACATGCATGGTTTTACTTGAAGAAAGCTTATAGATAGATTCCAACAATTGATAACACCTGATGCACAAGTTTCTTGTAATAGGTTGTTTTATCCACATGTTTCTTTCATATTGATTTTTTCATTCAGCTGTGAACTCTGCTATTTTATATGGATGTTCGATTTAGTTGGGAATTCTAATAATCTTTATACGTGTACGTATTGCTGCTATGGGCTATGTTACTTCACTACTTTTCTATATACTCTGAGAATATGATGGTGCCCACTAAATCGCTACATAATGGAGAAAATAGATGCATTAAAAAATACGCATTATATAGGGCATCTAGAAATACATGTATACATAATGTGTAGACATGACAAGGCGTTGTAAATGTTTCTACAAAAGCTTTCCTAAGTTCATAGAGATGCAATTTAACGTCTCCATACATCAATTGAGACGTGTTTACATGTTTCTACAAAAGCGTCTATAATTTCGTAGAAGTGTATTTTAACGTCTCTATACATCAATTGAGACGTGTTGTTGATGTTTCTACAAAAGCGTCTCTAAGTTTATAGAGATGCAAGTTAACGTCTCTATAGAATGTTTTAAATGATGTGGACACGCTTAACAAAACGTCTCTATATTTTTGAGATGATCCATGTGGAGACGCTCCTACGACGCTTTATAAAAATGACTCTGTGGTCTTGCAGAGATGAAATAAAACGTCTCTAGCCTACATAAAACATGTCTTTATAGGGATGTTGTGTTGTAGTGATGACAGGGGGCATTGTCTAGCGACTGAGAGCGTCAGCCACCACATTTGCCTTACCCGTATGGTACTGGATAGTGAGGTCATAATCTTTTATCAATTCCAGCCATCTCCTCTGCCTCAAGTTCAAATCTTTCTGAGTAAAGATGTACTTGAGGCTCTTGTGATCAGTGAAGATATCACAACACTCACCATATAGATAATGCCTCCATATCTTCAATGCAAACACCACAGCAGCTAGCTCAAGATCATGCGTGGGATAGTTCTGCTCATGCTTTTTCAGCTGCCTCGATGCATAAGCAATCACCTTGCCATCTTGCATGAGCACACAACCAAGTCCCAAACGAGAAGCATCAGAATAAATAGTGAAGCGCTTCCCAGGCTCGGGAAGGGTAAGAACAGGAGCAGTCACTAACTTCTCCTTCAAAGTGCAGAAACTATGCTCACATTCTGTAGTCCACTGAAATCTCATCCCCTTCTGAGTCAGCTGCGAAAGTGGCTTGGCAATGATAGAGAAATCCTACACAAAATGCCGATAGTAGCCAGCCAACCCTAGGAAACTACGCACCTCTTTGACATTGGAAGGCCTCTTCCAATCCAAAACTGCTGAGACTTTGCTAAGATCTACAGATATGCCTTCTGGATTGATGATGTGGCCAAGAAAACCCACCTCTGAAATCCAGAACTCGCACTTTTTCAGCTTAGCAAAGAACTGATTCTCCCTCAAGGTACTCAGCACAAGACTCAAATGCCGCTCATGCTCCTCTTCTGATTTAGAGTAAACCAGAATGTCATCGATGAACACAACCACAAACTCATCAAGGTACTTGTGTAGCATACTGTTCATCGCCTCCATAAGGATAGCAGGAGCATTAGTTAGTCCAAAAGACATAACTTTAAATTCATAATGCCCATACCTAGTGGAGAAAGCAGTCTTCTCAATGTCCTACTCCCTCACGCGAATCTGATTGTACCCCGACTGAAGATCAATCTTGGAGAATACCTTTGCTCCCTTCAGTTGGTCAAACAGATCCTCAATGCGAGGCAAATGATACTTATTCTTGACTGTCACTTGATTAAGAGCACGATAATCAATGCACATGCGCCAACTTCCATCCTTCTTCGAGACGAAGAGGACGGGTGCTCCCCAAGGCGAAACGCTATGCCGAATAAAGCCCTTGGCCAACAAATCCTCCAACTGCTTTTTCAACTCGCCTTGAAAAGGACGAGCCAAGAGGTATGGAGAGATAGAAATAGGTCGAGAGCCAGGAACAAGATCAATACGAAACTCCACATCCCTCACAGGAGGTAAACCAGGCAACTCGTCAGGGAACACATCAACAAACTCCTTCACTACAGGAATCTCCTCAATGGAAACTGAAGAAGATGGCTTTTCTGACATAGCCATGAGGAAACCCAACTGCCTCAAACGGCGACCAAAAAACAAACTAGCCAAAGCAAAGAAGGAACTGGAAGGTATACCACACTGAAAGGTCAACTCTACCCCTGACGGGGCCTGCAAGGTAACCGTCTTCCAGAAACAACAGATCTTGGCACGGTACTAATGCAACTAGTCCATGACCAAAATGACATCAAAAGGAGCCAACTGAATCACCATAAGATTTGCAAAGAAAACCTCGTCATCAATGGCAATGGTGCAACCCGGGCAAGCCAAAGAACTAGCAATCAAACCCCCAGGAGAACTGACTATCATAGACATTGAAATCCGCTGTACTCCCAACTTAGCTCTACTAGCAAACTCAGACGACACAAAGGAGTAGGATGCTCCGGAATCAAACAGAACAAAGGCATCAACTGAATCCACAAGCAAAGTACCTGAAACCACCTCTGGATGCCCGGCTGACTCGGCGGTCGGCAAGGCGTACACTCCTGGTGGCGCCGGGACAGTGGGAGCCCTGACACCCGGCTGATGCCCTAACAAAGCTGGGGGCGGAGGAGGCAACTGAGGAGGAGCAGACGGCTGCGGGCACTAGTAGGCTGCTGGTGGGGCCCACACAAAGGGCGGCTGAGGAACAGGAGCCGCCATCATGTGCACCGATCCTCTGGAAGATGCCGCTGGAGTGGGAGGAGAAGGCACCGTCTCCCATTTGATGATACTACTGGGATTCATCCGAAAGACTCGCCCCATGTGGCCAGGCTTGCCACAGTGGTTGCAACTCCCGGACCAACCACACTCCGAAGCACGGTGCTCACCACCGCACTTGAAACAAATCATGCCCTGCCCGGGCACAGGACGAACAGCCGCTCGCGAGGAAGACGACTGGGGCGGCTTCATCTTAGCCCCTGAGGAGCCCTGTCCCCCCTTGAACTTCTTGAAGGTGGGTCGCTGAGAAGACCAACCTCCTCCACCAAACTCCTCTTCTGGCCCCTCCTAGGGCCGCAGGAACCCCTGAACTACCCGGGTTTTGCTTATCCTGGGAGAGCTCCAACTCGAGCTCCATGCCCTTCGCTTGCTCCACCACGGAGTAGAAGTCACGAGGGACAGTCGCCCCCATGACAACTCTGAACTCCTGGTTGAGGCCTCTACGGAACCTCCTCGCCTTCTCCCTGTCGTCGGCTGCCACAGCTGGCACAAAGCGCACCACATTATTGAACTCAGCCTCATACTCTGCCACTGGCCTCTTTCCCTAGGAAAGAGTAGTCAGAGTATGCTCCATCCTCTCAAGGAAAGACTCTGGGTAGAACTTGGCTCGGAAGCGAGCCACAAAGTCCTCCCAGGTGACTGGCCCAAGAGTAGGGGCTCTAGCAGCCAGAACCCCCTCCCACCAGATATCAGCTTGGCCCTTCAGCTGGAAGGCCACAAAGCGAGCCCTCTGGACCGAGGTCAACTCTAGGACCTCAAACTGCCGCTCCATGTATCGCAGCCAATCTGCGAACTGGACCAGTGTGCCCGCTCCATCAAAAGTGTCAAGACGGAGGGACATCCACTCCCGGAGACTCATCCTCGGCTCCGGCACAGCGGGGGCAGCAACTGGGGCCGCTGCAGGGGGTGGCACAACAGCAGGGGCTGCCAGCAACTGCTGGCGCAGCTCCTGAACCTTCCTCTGCAGAGCCTGAACTAAGTCCGCATTGGCGGCGGGTACCTCAGCCCCTGACGGTGCCGCTGGGAGCTCCTCCTGCGCTAGCCCATGAGCATTGAGCGAAGCGCTACCCTCATCTACAGACTCAGTAACTCCTTGAGAACCTCGCCCTGGCCTCCACGGCCACGGCGACCACGGCCTCTACCCCTCGGCATGGCTGCTACAGACAGACAACCATCCAATCACATAAACATAAGCACAACATCATATAATCAAGAACAAAGATCAAACATCATCATAAACATAGTCTTCATCAAATAAGAAAGCGCAATGCAATGATGAACCAAAACCCCATCCTACTGTGCAACCAAGTGTGTCAAATTTTAAATTACTTATTCCACTTTTGTAAGTTTTAATGTTGCTATCCTATGACAAAATTTTAGTTAAGACTTAAACCATGTTTCTAAGTTATTCCACATCACATTTTAGTTGTAACCTAAGGTATGACACTAAAAAATACATATTCCAAGGACCTCTGACCAGCTCGATACCAATCAGTAACACCAGGCATTTAATATGCCCGAATGCTACCAAACATAGACTAAGCAGCCTCTAAACACCACAAATACAAGTAAATTACTGCAAAGGCACGAATGCTAAAAACCGAAATTTCGACAGCATCTCCCTTGTTTTAACATGAATTGAAGGAACAACAATAGCATAGCAATATATGGCAATATAAGAGGCATCTAAAATAGCAATAATTAACGGCATGACAGCAATATAAGTCTAATTCCAAGCATTCAATGTCTCCATGAGCCAAACAAACAATAAGACTCTCATAACGCAAAACTAAACCATAAATCAATGAGCATCACACTAAATTTATTATCAAGACTCCAATTGAAAGACTGTGGGAACGAATAAGTGAAGCTACATGTAGAAGTGTGACTATTTCTCTTCCCCGCATGCCGGTCTCATGGTACCTAAAACAACAAGAAAGCACAAGCGTGAGTTCAACACTCAGCAAGTATATTGCAATGGTACAAAAGAACAATTTACAAGGCTACAACAACTCACAACATGTCTATCATCATATTCAAGTTCACATATCATTATCATCATCATCATGTATGCAATGCGATGCGATGCACATGTCTCCTGGAAACTCATACCAGTATGGTTGAGTACACACCCATCAGTGTGCACCCTCTCCTCCCTTCCATCCTGAAGATGGAGGGTGCCTACTCCTCGCTTCCATCCACCGTAGTGGATGGAATCACGATGTAGGACTTACTCAATGGCGCCCCGGACTAGTCATAACTTTCTCACCGACTGTACCAGACTAGTTATGACTTTATCACCGACCCGGCCATGTATCATGCCATGTATGCAAACATGCTAACATCATAGATAACTTGTACATTAACACATGGCATCATAACATAATAAAACATATTCATCGTATCAATGGCAATCATTAAAGCATGGCATGTGAACATATCATATATTCAATTTCAATCTCAACACAAAACTAGCAATCTACAACCCGCTACCCATTCAGATACACTTGCCTCAACCATGGGCGACGGATTGGCGAGAAGTAGAAGGCACTCCCGGGGTCACACCACCTGCACAAAGGTACCACACACTCACAATCATGTCCAAAAAACAATACGCAAACACTCTTCTACCCCGACATCGCAAACTACTCGCAAAACCCAAAAACAGAGGTTCTGTCCCATCGGGATAGCAGTCTTCCAAAAGGCACAACTCGGGTTCTAAGACTCTGAATCAATTAAACGAGTACATCCTCGCGTAGCTTAGGAAATTTCCTAACTTTTTCTAAGTATATGGAAAAACTGATTCGGAATCTAAAGTGGTTTAATCTACAGAATACCGTGATCTGTTCCAATCACGTCACAGTTTTTAACACGTTCGGTAAAACGAGCATAACATTCAAACGTCTGAGCGGAATTGGACGTTCTTTATACCCACGGAAAGATATTGAAGTTACCTACAACTTCTTCAACAGGCAGCCGACCAAATTTCGAATCTAAATTGGCGAAAACCCAACCCCTAGGTAGACTGCTCATGCTGCCCGAAACAGAGAACGTGGCAAACTCTAGATTCCATCTAATCTACCCAATTACAGCACCACCAATTGATCTAAAAACATGATATAAACCCTTAGAACAGTACCTAGACCAACCCCAAGGATTCCCATGGCCATACCTTCGCCCGACGAACGAAGAACTAACGGATCTCCTCCCGGTTCGCGCGATCTCCTTCCTCGCTCCAAATCCACCGGATCTCCTCATCGCGGAGCGCTCCAATGGATAGATCTTCAGGGTGGTGAGGTGGAGAGGCTTCCCTAGGGCATCAAGGGGTGGAGGAGAGGGGAGGGGAGGCGCACAAGGTGGGGAGGAGGCGTGAGGGAGGAAGGGGCGCAAGGGAGGAGAGCAAGGGGGGCAGTTATGGTTTCTCCAAGTGGGGGAGGGGCGCAAGAGGCAGGGGTGGGGTGCACATATGGGCTGGAGGAGGCCCCCAACCAGGTCTCCTACTCCTATTTGGACTCAAACTCCTTCCCACCAAAGCCCACGACCCTTTCCCTTAGGCCCAAACTCCCCCGGAAAGGCCCAGACTCCCAGAAACGGCCCGAAAATGCGATTAAACTCCATACCGTATGGTTTCAACCTCTAATTTCACATTTCATAATGTGTTGACCTCGACATTCACATTTTCTAATAATATGACACTCCGTGGTGTCACAATTATCCTTTGGAATAAATGCTTAAAAGGAAGCAGATGGTCATAGTGGGTTGTGTTGAAAATTCTTGAGATTTAATTTGTAACTCTTTCGGTTAGAGTTGGAGTTACTTGAAAAAAAGTGTGGTGTTTGCAAGCGGTTCAAAAGGTGAATTTTAGGAATGTTTCATAAGTGATTTTGTTAGTGAAGTGTTCCTCTTTTGGAAATGAGTTTCCTTTTCTCTTTGAGAAAATTTGTGGCGGTTGTATGTGCAGATGTTTAACTTTGGTGCCGGTGTTCTTTTCCAAATATTGATTGTGGTTAAAGTGCGAGGTTTTGCAAGTTTAGTTTTTCAATTGACGTGTGTTCTTATACGATGTGGTGTTTTCCTGTTAATGGTGTTGCTGTCATAGTTTATATGAATTTCGCAGCCATCGATGTTAATTGTGTTTCAATCATGTGATACCGAGGAAGAAGTCTCTTGGTGAATGACTATTCGGTATTGTTGTTACATGATGAATAAATGGTGAAAAGGAAGCATGATATCATTTGTGTATAATTAATCATAAAAGGGTCCGTGAGCCAGGTCGGTGAGAAAGTCATATATGGATATATGATTAATCCGGAGTGCTCTTGAAAGGCTGCATACATGTCATGAATCAGGATTTCCATTGTTTTCTTGTATGAAAAGAAGTAATGAATAACTTCTGGTATTTTGGCTGTGGTATAGGAGATGTGTGTTTCCTTTGCGATTTGGCTTAGGGAGATAAAATGAGTACTCTTTGGTTGTTGCCAAATTCTTTCCAAAGTGGCTTTTAGCGCTTTTGGGGTTCGAGTTGTTGTGTGTGGATCAATTTGGGTTCATGGTTTTCGGTTGGGCTCACCCAATGCCAACCTCCTTGGAGAATTGGGTCGTTGATGTGTTCCACGGTAGGGTTGATTAAATTATTAGTGGACCACTTGGTGGTTGCTAGTAATTGCTTTATCTTTTCGAAGTGTATTGGATCTTTTTGTCACTGAACTATGAGTGAGTTGTACCAACCGAAGTGGATTGTTCGGTTGTTATTGATTTTACGGGTTTTCAGAACCCTGGTCATAAAGTAGGCTTCTCCTTTAGGTAGTAGTGGTGTGGGTGTTGGTCTTGTTGTAAAAGATCAGGATGTAACCCCGATGGTTCAAGCAGTTAGTAATCTTAGAGTGTTGTGTCTCACTTGGTCTGCGTCGTCTTGAATACGACGAACCACAGTTGAGAGGTTGAGACGTGAATCACTTTTGTGCGTGGGAGCGGAAGATGGATCTAGAAGTTGGTACCATGTCCTTCTGGAGAGTGGCTTTGGTTAAAGGGATCGGGCACTTTAGTGCCAAGGAATGCATGGAATGAGGAGTGTGAGACCGTTTTATTTCGTGGTCTGTTTGGGATTTTATCCTATCGCTTGGGTCATGCCGGGGCCTTGTATGAGTGCATTGTGTTTCAATGTTGAGTAAGGTTCTTGCAAGTTTTGATTGTGAGTTATCGTTAGAGCCGTTAGTCTTTGAGCCTCAGAACCTCACGTTTGAGTCCCATCCTATGAAAATTCTGGGGAATTCAGAGCGAGTGTTAAAGAACAGGACGCTCAAGTTTTTTAAAGCCCTGTGGTCGCATCAAACTGAGAGGGAAGCAACTTTTGAGCTGGAGTCTCGCATGCGCGAGAAGTACCCCGAGCTTTTCACCTCATGTATGAGATGTGAAACCTAGCTATCTTTTGTGTTGCCGGGTTGCATAGTGGTGTGTCTTGGATTCAAGGTCGAATCCTGTTGAAGGGGGGGGAGAATGTGACACTACGGAAGGTCAAAACATTATAAAATGTGAAATTGGAGATTAAAACCTTACGTTATGAGGTTTACTCGCATTTTCGGGCCGTTTCCGGGAGTTTCTGGGCTTGGGGGGACCTCTTGGGCCGGAGGTGGGAGGCGTAAAGGCCCAAGTGGGGGAGGTTCTAGGGCAGCACCCTGCTGCCCATTGCGCCCACAGCCCCCCCATGTGCCTCCTTCCCCTCCCCACCCCCTAGCCGCCGCCCCTCCCCACCTCCTTGGCCGTGCGCCCCATCTCCTCCTCCCCCTTGCACCACCACTCCTCCCCTCTCCTCCCCACCCTCCTTGCTGGCCTAGGAGAGCTCCTCACCTTGCCACCCCGTTGTTCTCTCCATCGGGAAGCCCCGCGATGAGGAGATCCGACGGTTCCGGCGCGAGGAGGTCGATCGGGGAAACCGGGAGGAGAGGAGACTCATCGTTCGTGTTCATCGGTGAAGGTATGGTCTTGGGAAATCCCTGGGGTTTGTCTAGGTGCTGTGGTAGAGGGTGTTTCTATGCTTTTAGATTGAATGACAGTGCTGCGATTCGGTAGATTTGATGAAATCCAGAGTTTGCCATGTTCTGTGTTTTGGGCAGATTGTGCACTCGACCTAGGGTTTGAGTTTTTGCGATTTTAGATTCGGAATTTGGTCTGCCGCCTGTTTAGAAAGTTGTAGGTAACTTCAATACCTTTAATTGTATAGCAAGAACGTCCAATTCCGCCTAGCCGTTTGAAAGTTATGGTTGTTTTACCGAACGTGTTCAAATCTGTGACGTAATTGGGACAGAACGTAGTGTTTTGCAGATTAAACAATTTTAGATGCCGAATCAGCTTTTCTCAATACTTAGAAAACGCTAGGAAATTTCCTAAGCTTCGCGATGGTGTACTCATTTACTTGATTTGGTGTCCTAGAACTCAAGATATGATAGTTTGAAGTCTGTTGTCCGGGCGGGATAGATTCTCTGTTTTTCGGTTTTGGGAGTAGTTTGTGAAGTCGGGGTAGACAAGCTTTTGCGTACTGTTTTGGGGGCATGTTTTGAGTGTGTGGAATGTTTGTGCAGGTGGTGTGACCCCGAGAGTGCCCTCATCCTCTCGCCAATCCGTCGCCCTCGGTTAAGACATGTGTATTGTAATGGGTAGTGTAATGTATGTTGCTAGTTGTGACTAAATACAAATTGCTTACATGTTGTGATATCTTGCCATGATTAGTGCTTGCCTATGTTATGATGAAAATCGACTATTATGATGCTATGCCATGTTTAGTTCAGTTTGATGCAAGATGTTTATGTTTATGGCATATGTTGCATACATGGCATGAAAGCTGGCCCGGTCGGTGAGAACGTCATAACTAGTCCCGTAAGGTAGGTGAGAAAGTTATGACTAATCCGGAGCGCCATGGTTGTAAGACCTACCTCGTGATTCCACCCACGTGGTGAGTGGAAGCGATGCGTAGGCACCTTCCATCTACTGGATGGAAGGGGGAATCCGAATTATTCGCGAGGAATCCAAGTAAAATTCAGAAAATTACCAATAATCCCAGAAACTCACTAAATATATTAAAACAAAATTTTGGGTTGTTACACTTACTCACCCTATAGGGGATCATCAATCACACGACATGAATCCCACAAAGGAAACTCGTGTGAACCCTCCTCCCATCCATACCTACTCGTTGAACCATCTTCATGCGGTCCGAGCACCTAGCACCCCCTCGAGCGGCCCAAGCCTCGCTTGGCCCTTGAGAGTCGGCCTAGGCCTCGCCCTCAACCACGTCCAACCGCATGAGGGCATGACCCATCGAGTAGTATGCCATGAAAGGGTGGCTTACCTTACCATAATCAGGCATGCGATTAACATGGTGTGCTCGATCAAAGGGTAATCAACGGATCGGTCCTCAACAAACACAGGCGAGACTACGCATTTGAGTTTCCACACTCAAATGATCCAACCCTCTAGCCCGGTCTCAATTTCACATTTCAGTTCCTACCCAAATCCATTGCAGCCAAATAATGTGAAGTAATTATTCTCAAGTGATGGAACCATCCACCACTTGGCCCATACCCGACATCTAAGCAAACTAAGCATGGACACAATATAATTACCCATAGTCTAGTTCCAAAGGAGGTGTCCAACAATTATCAATGAGTGTTTGTGCAGCAAATAGGTTCTAATACCATCCCCACAATTCAACTCCTAATGCATGACTTAATCATCCGATAGGCAATTTATTCACCAAAATACAATTATACATAAGGTTGAATATGCTTAGGTGCTTGCCTTGAACTTCTGCCGAATTTTCAACAACAATTTGCTCCTCAATTCCCCCCTCGACCACGGCCATGCCAACCTCTGCGGGTTCGTTCTCTACATGATCACAAAACATGTGAAATGAGATGCATGCCATGCACATGAGATGGAATGACAATTGAAGACCCATGATAGCTCAAAAAATGCGAGCATTCATCAAACCAAAATGAAAATACATCGTTAAAACTCCACATTAATAGCCAAGCAATATTTTGAAATGCTCAACCCTACTCTAACCAAAATCCTAACCTCTGTAGCAACTCTGAAATCTAAAAATAGCAAATACACTACTCTTTTGGTTTTAAACCCAAAATTGACACCGCTCCAACAATGCTAGCATTTTGCTTTAAATAAGCGTAACTTTTGAATGAGTAATCCAAAAATTGATTTCCTGTACTCTCAACGACCACAAGAGGATGATATATTTTTATCATACATCCAAACATTCAGAATATAGATTTAAAATCCTCAAACGGTACTCTGAACCTCAGCCCCAAAATCTGAAATTTCCGCAACTCTAGATTTCAAGATAGCAACTTCCAAAGAGCATAACTATTGATCCTTGAATCCAAATCAAGCAAACAAGTACATTTTCACAGTCTACACGAAATTTACTACAACTCTCCAGGCAAAATTAAATCCTAATTCAGCATCTAAAAAATCCTAAAACTCACTTCAAGTTTCAGGTATCAGTTTTCAGAACTGCAAGACAGCATGCACTAAATTTTAGTGTATCTTTTCACTGGATTGACCAAATGCAGTGAGGCCAAGTCCTAAAGAAGCATAAGAACTTTAGCTACGCTTACCATACAGCTAAGTCACTAGGAAGAACATCTAGGTACCCAAATCAGCACAAAAAAAAACAGCAACCTCAGACTGCAACCCAAACTCTGGATTTTCAGGATAGCATGAAATTCAAATGAGCATATCTTTTTATCAACTCAACCAAATTGAGTGATCCCATTTTATAATTGAACACAAGAACAATACCTACACATACCTCTACCCCCAATTGACCACCCATTGCTTTAACTTGCCCAAAAATAGAAGAGAATAGTACTCTGCACAAATGCAACAATTCTGGACAGATTTCACCAAATTGATCATAACTTTCACAAGATTTATTGAAATCAAGTGCTTCCAAGTTCTAATGAATCTTAAGAGACATATCTACAACTCATTCTCTAGCCGTCCAGGGAGATGAATCCTCTAACTTTCTCAAAAAGACGAAATACAGCAGCCCTAAAATCATTTTGAAATTTACAGAACAACTAGAACCCTAGATGAAAAGTTTCCCTCCAAAACTTTCCTCCAAAACTAAACCTAGGGTGCCCAAAACATATGGAATCCCACCCAAAACCAGGAAACTAACAAACCTAAACCATGGTTAGGCTTACCTTTGCCTCCCTCAAGGAGGAGCCATGGGGGAGGAAGAGGGGAAGCTCGGCTAGAGGGAGGCAGGGAGGGCGCCGGCGTGGAGGGCTTGTAGGGGCGATGGCCAGGAGGATGTAGCAGGAGCTGGTCAGCTGGGGAACACAAGAGAGGGGTGGGAGAAGAAATCTAGGGGCAGCCAGCTCAAAGGCAAGGAAATGGAGCTCTCCCGCAAAGGGAGGCAAGGGAAATGGAGGAGGAGCTTGGCTGCTTGGAGGGGAGGCTACTGTTTGTGTTTAATTGCCAACTCACATGTGAAACAAGGGACTAACACTTGGCTAAGTCCCATAATTTTAGCACATGAATTCAATCTTTGAGCCATGTTTAAAATTAGTGTTAGCTTTTGGATTGGGCTCAAAACTCAACCATGCTGTAGAGAAAAGTTTCTTGTTTGTAACCAACCAACACGCATATTCTAGATCATTATAGAACTCCAATTATGAGGCTCTAAACTTTTGATGAAAATCACATTTGCCGTCTAAAATTTTCTAGCTCTAAACTTTTGGTTAAGCTTGGGATACTTCTAAGTGGCAATTTAGGATATGTTCGGGAGTTAGAGATCGATCTCGAATGCGGCTAAAGATTGGTTGGTGTTGATGCTTGCCACATGAGTCGAACTCGAATTCGGGGCCTTGACACCAAATGTTGAGAGAAGGAAGTCTTGCCTTGGTCAGTTAAGGACTTAACCTTGCAAGCCTTTGAACTGAGCCAACCGTACAACCACATGTCTGGTATGGGACAGACCTAGTTTAGTAAGGTTCTGGTATCTTTCCTTTGATACCTCAGGGCGACAGTTATACAAGGGTGTAACCGTGTGGGGGAGCATATCTGTGCTGTTGCTTGGTACCCATCCAACGATATTTACTGGTCCTATACTTCGGCTCTGTGTGAGGGTAGTGATAGCGAACGTAATACTAGAGAGGATCATAGGTTGGGATAGAGGTTCCTGAAAGATTTTGTTACAGTCATTCGCCTGTGTGGCGAGAGATTGTATCTTGTGGGCAAAGTGTACAACCTCTGTAGAGTGTGTTAAAACTATTCGAATAGTCGTGTCCACGGTACTGGACAATGCTCGGGGTTTATAGTCAAGGGGTAGATCTTAAAAATAAAATGTAGAAATTGTGGCTGTGTGCCAGTTATGAAGGTGAAATTGGTTTAGGGCTGTGTGAAAAGATCTTTGGAAAATACTGAGAAATTATTATTATTGTAATTGTTTCACTGCTTTAAATCTAATAAAGTTGTATGTTTAAAAATGTTGCTTAATGCAAATAAACCAATTAAGCCATTCCTTTGGAAGAGGTCATGCATGTAGTAATAGAACTGCATTCTGTGCATGACTTGCTGAGTGCTGTGTGTACTTACCCCTTGCAATTAACAAATCACTAGTGGAGTCTACGCCTACTTGGGAGGAGGAATTCCAAGAGGAGCCAGAGAATTAGGGTGCGAGCCTCGTCAGTTGCCTATGGCAAAGAGTTGGGTTCATCGAGTCTTCATTTTCGCTGTCATTATCTGTTTACTTTCCGTATTGTAAGCCCTGCGTGGCAAACTACAATTGTAAGGTGACCATAAGGTCATTCAATCAGTTTATTTAAATGTTTGAAGTACTTTATTTATTATTCCACTGTGTATGATTGTAATATGCAATTGTGTTGAGACGGTGTGCACCAGCGTGTTCCTGAACTAGTGTGGAAAACACCGATGGTCCGGATTTGCACATTCGGGTCCCGACAGATGTGGTATCAGAGCCAGGCTGACTATAGGACTTGACCCTAGATAGTTTGGCTATTTCTGAGGATAAAACTATTTTCTAAAAATTAAAACTTGTGCAAGAATATCAATGAAATCTTGACTTAGCTTCTCTTTCTCACTTCATACCTATGTTGAATTTTCTGTTGTTTCTTTTGATTCTTTTAAAATTGAGGTCTGATGAGAGTTGTTTGGCAGATGAGGAGGATTCACACTTTCGGAGAGCACACCGGAGGCTATGCTGCAGAGCTGTAGAGGATGCTCCACTTGTTAGGAGGCTTTGATAGGTTTATTTATAGGGCCCGCACCTGGATAGTTAATGGAAGAGTCCATGGCATGGCTACTACGATCACCGTCTATGCTTCAGAGAATGCCAGGGCCAACCATCCAACCAACTTCACGGTGAGGAGGGCTACTTTTGAGGCTGGCATCTAGGAGTCTACTCACCTTGTGCTACGGAGGATCAGCCACAGCTACGCGGGGGAGCTGCGGGACATTGTGTTTCGTCTTCACCCCTAGGAGGGAGGAGCTATCGAAGGACATATTGACTTGTAGAGTGACGCAGCTGTCGTGCACCTCACCAGGTTCGCTGCAGCCCAGGAGGAGGTGATGTATCACACTATCCAGGAGCTGCAGGAGGTGTACAGTGACATGGAGGCTGCTGAGCTAAGGATGCAGAAGACTCAAGCTCTAACAGCCCAAAGGATCGGGGAGCCTGAGGAGGCTCTTTTCGCCAGGGAGCAGGAGGGCGAGATGGATCTTGACAAGGAGGATCCTGAGGAGAGAGTGCCAGAGCCAGAGGCTGAGCTAGTACTAGAGTAGGATCCCGTGCTGGAGGGGCAGGGTTCGTCGGCCATGACGGTAGTGGGAGGTCATCAGGATCAGTTTGCACTGATGCTTGAACACCCGCTGGTGTACGCCCCGGGGGAGCCGCATCTGGGTTGGCTCGACAGGTGAGCGAGTCTAGGGTGGTGTTGAGACTCAAGTGTAGAGTTGCATCTTTTCAGTTTCAGAGTTACCCTTAAGCGTGAGTCGTTTGTGTGCTTGAGTTGTGTGGAGTCCTAATATTTCATTTCAGATGTTTGTGAAGTGTTTAGTATGTGTTGCATGGCCCTTAGGTACTTATGAGCAACCATACTAAGTTATTAATAAAGTTGTTGTTTTTAGAGTCTATATTACATCTGTTTCCCCTGCATAAGTTTTCTTAATACTTATCTATTCTATTTCCTTCTCTTCTCTCTTAATCATTGGAGTAATCAGCAGATGGTCAACACGCGTAGAAACAATGGAGCTAGCGGGAGTGGTTCGCGCCAGGGAGGCAACAGGAATGAATCACCTACTCCCCAGCCTGCACCGCAGGTCGACATGTAGAACTTGGGGGCCTTCCTTGCTGCACAGACTCAACTGATGCATACCATGATGCAGACGATGAAACAAATCACCAATCAGGCCGCCGCCAACAATGACAACCAAGCCGCCAACAATGTGCTGCGCCCTTACTCAAAATTGTCAGAGTTCATGAGGACTCGACTGCCCACATTCTCGGGGAATGCTAATCTGCTGGAGGCAGACGATTGGCATAGGTCAATCGAGAGGAAGCTGCACATCACCCAATGAAGTGAAAATGAGAAGGTTCTCTACGCTTCTCACCAGCTGGAAGGTACAGCTACTGAGTGGTGGGAGTACTTTTGTGCTGCTCACGAGAATCCCTAGGAGATCATCTAGGAGGAATTTACTAGTGCTTTTTTGCCAATACCATGTGCTAGAGGGTATCATGGACATGAAAAAGGAGGAGTTTAGAACCCTCAAGCAAGGAGGCCAGTCAGTGGCCGATTACTTGAACATGTTTACTCAGCTGGCATGCTATGCCCTAGAAGACGTCGCGACTGATAACGCTAGACAATCCCGTTTTATGAAGAGATTGAACACTAGCTTCCAAGTGGGTCTGATCACCCACACTTTTCTGGATTGCTAGGAATTGGTGAATAAAGCCCTGATTCTGGAGGATAAGCATAGGGAGCTGGGCGATAATCGCAAACTCAGGATGGCACAGTAGGGTGGTCGCCAAGGTCAGCCACGAGCAAGAGTCCCACTGCAATAGTTTGTCAGGTTCGAACCCATGAACAATGTCTGGACACCGCCACCAGTCCCGTGATCTACCGGACAGACTTCTCAGATGTAACACCCTGGTTTTTTAAGTGCGTGTAATTAAGCTTAATGAAGCTAATTAAGTGTTGATTAGTGCTCTGATTTGTTTTCGAATCTTAATCTGGAGTTATTCGCTTTCAATTTTTCCTTTTGTCGTTTCGTTCGGTCGTTTTCCCAGTTCGGAACCTTCGCTTCGAATTAGGGTGAAGTCTCAATTCGCCTAGGTTAGAACCTAACCTTAAGTTTCTGAACCTTCATTAGGATTCACCGGACCCATTCCACAAGTCACTGAAGCAATTGGTTGAGTGCCGTTGCGAAAGCCGCATAAATCTAGTGTGACACCACGGAGTGTCATAACTTTATTTTACGTGCTTGATATGGTTAAAAACAGTATGAAATGTGGAATTAAGGTTAAAACTATAGGTTATGGAGGTTAATAGCTTTTCCGGGCCGTTTTCGGGGTTTTGGGCCTTGGTGGGCTTTGGTGGGATGGATTAGGTCTCCGTAACGGACTAGAATTGGGTGTGGGACTGGTAAAAGGGGTTTCCCTGCCCCTTTGGGGCGTCCACCCTGCTGCCTTTGCGCCCCTTGAGGCCTTGGTGCGCCCCCCTCACCTCCCCCCACTTGCCAAGCCCTAGCCGCCCCTTCCCTTTGAGCCTTGCGCCTCCCCCTTGCTCTCCTCCATTGCCCCACCTCTCCACCACCTCTCCTCCACCCCCTTGCTGCCCTAGGGTGGTCTCCACACCTCTGCACCTTGTGGATCCATCCGTTGGAGCGAGGAGCGAGGAGCGATCCGCGAGGAGATCTATTGGAGATTCGTTCGTTGGGCAAAGGTATGATCATGGGGATCCTTGGGTTTGATCTAGGTACTGTTCTTAGGGTGTTTATGAAGTTTTTAGATCAATTGGTGGTGCTGGGTTGGAGTTCTTTGGGTTAGATCTAGACGTTGCCACGTTTCTGTTTTCGGGCAGATTGAGCAGTCGGTCTAGGGTTCGAGTTTTCGTCGATTTAGAATCCGAATCTGTCCGTACGGACTTAAAATAAGTTGTAGATAATTTAATTATCTTTCCGTGGACATAAATCACATTAAAATCCGATCAGCCGTTTGAAAGTTATGCCCGTTTTACCGAGCGTGTTAAAATCTGTGACGCAATTAGAACAGATCGTAGTAATCTGTAGATTAAACAATTTTAGAGTCCGAATTAGTCTTTCCGTATAACTAGAAAAAGGTAGCAAATTTCCTAAGCTTCGCTATGGTGTACTCATTTAATCGATTTGGAGTCCCAGAACTCAAGTTATGGCCTTTGCAAGGCTGCTGTCCTGCCGGGACAGAACCTCTGTTTTAGGTTTTGCGAGTAGCGGGCAATGTCGGGTGAGATGGGGATTTGTGTACTGTTTTGTGGGCATTATTGAGAGTATGTGATGCCGTTGTGCAGGTGGTGTGACCCCGGGGGTGCCCTCTACTTCCCACAATCCCGTCGCCCACGGTTGAGGCAAGTGTGTTGTAATGAATAGCGGAATTGTAGGTTGCTTGTGGAGATTAGATGAAAGATTGAATACTTGCTATGATCACTTGCCATGCTTGCTGTTTTCCAATGATATATTGAGTATGATTATCATGATTCGATGCCATGTGTTAATATTTGTCATGATGAGATGCCATATGTTTATGTACATGTGAAATATGATAATTGGCATAGTTGCATGCATGACATGAGATAGGGCGAGGCGGTGAGAAAGTCATAACTAGTCCGGCAAGGTCGGTGAGAAAGTTATGACTAGTCCGAACGCCATTGAGTAAGACCTACATCGTGATTCCATCCACGTGGTGAATGGAAGCGATGAGTAGGCACCCTCCATCTTCGGGATGGAAGGGGGAAAAAGGGTGCACACCGACGGGTGTGTACTCAACCATACCGGTATGAGTTTCCAAGGAGACATGAGCATTGCATTACATCTCATACATATTGATGATGACAATGTTAAGTGTTTATGAATAAGATGATTTACATGAAGGGAGATGCTATTGCCATATTGTTGTTCTTGTTGTCCATTGCAATATGCTTGCTGAGTTTGAACTCACGCTTGTGTTTTTCTTATTGTTTTAGGTACCATGAGAACGGCATGCGGGAAAAGGGAATAGACACACGCCCACACGTTGCTTCACCTTAATGTTTCCCCAAGTCAATTCTTTTAGATTGATAATAAATTGCGTGTGATGGTCATTAAATTAAGGCTTAGCTTGGTTAATGAGAGTTTTATTGTTCGTTTGACACTTGGAACTTTAAGTGCTAAATGTTAGTCTTTTATTGTCGTTAAAACTCTATTTATTGCTATTTTAGATGTTTCCCTTATTGCCATATAATGCTATATCGTTGTTGCTCCTTAAATTCATGATAAAACAAAGGAGGTGCTACCGAAATCTCGGTTTTTAGCCTAAGCGCCTTTGCTGGAATTTTATGTTAAATATGATATTTGGATGTTGTTTAGCTTATGTTTGGTAGCATTCGGGCATATTAAATGCCGGGGTGTTACATCTAGAGCTTTCAGCCCTGGGGTGGTAGTACCGCAGGCGTAATGTCGGTACTGCTGGGCGAGCGGCAGTACCAGCCTACCAGGGCGGTACTGCTGGCCAAGCTTCGAGCACGGGGGACAAAACCCATATTTTGCACATCGTCGACCATCACTCTTTCTCTCGATCTCAGCGCCACCCCACATCACCATAACCCCACGGGAGAGCCTCCTCCTCCGCCCCTCTTCCCTTATTTGCCCCTCCTCCCTCTCTCTCTTGTTCTTCCTCTTCCCCTCCTCTTCTTTCCCGAGCTCCACCTCTCCTCAAATCCGGCTGAGTGGAGGTTGTTTGGAGCAAGAGGAAGCAAGGACAAGGTGTGGGGAAGCATCCTCAAGCCCCCAAGAAGCTTCTTGCTTGGTGGATTCAAGGTTCAAGCTCATCTCCTAGGTTTCATCTCAAACCCTAGCTCTTTCCCTCCTTCTTTCTTTCATTTTCCTTTTGTTTTAGCTCAAGAAACCCTAGTTCTAGTGGTAGATTACCGTTTCCCCGAGTTGCTAGACCTAGGTTAGGGTTAGAAGAATTATGTTATGCGATCGGTCTGTTCCAGAAACCCCGATCTACCTTTCGTTGGGCTCATTTGCCTCAAGATGTCGTTTCTTGAATTTTCGGAGACTTCCCTTTTGAAACCTTAGCTCCGGGAAGTCGAGAAAATGACTCACGAATGTCTCCCACGTCTCGAAGGTCGATTCTCACGGAAGAATCGAGTTTGAACTCGATTCGAGTCCAGAATCAAATTCGGGATCAATTATGTTTTTTGGGATTTAGATGTTCGATCGTCATGCCCTGAGGGTTGTAGTCAATCTCTCAGTCGTGTAGGACCTTAGTGCCCTATCGGAATCAATACGCGTATTGCAAATCCGCTGTTTCGGCAGATTTGCGAAAGGATGCATTTTGGGCATTCAGAGCAATTTCGCGTTCTGAAGTCCCGAAATCTTCGAATCTGATGCGTATGGGTCCCTAGTACCATAGATGCCCCATTGCCGTGACAACAATAGAATTTGGACTACTTTTGAGTTAAAATCCGATTTTCCATCGTGTTTGCCCTCTGTTAGGTTCAAAAAGGGCAAATTCGGGCAATCGAGCTTGAAAGTTATCGTGGTCGACGTGAATAAGTCCCTAGCGTTGCTAGGAACCTATCCACGCTTGTGCCACGAAGTTCCGAACTCAATCGTGCAAATTACCCTTTTTGCAATTTTGGAGTTTTCTGCAGGCCAACACTACCGCCGTTGTGGGGCCGGTACTGCCGCCCGAGCGGCACTACCGCGGTCACAACATCAGCACTTGAATTCCAGAGAGGCACCATTTTGGTCTCTAGCGACCGACACTACCGACATGTGAGGCCGGTACTGGCGCCCTCGTCGGTAGTACCGCTCGCATAACGTCAGCGGTTATTTTCCAGAGAGCACCCTTTTTTGAATCCGGCCAGCGGCACTACCGGGCTTGTTGGACGGTACTACCGGCCCAGAGCGGCACTACTGCACAACAGCAGCCGGTACTGCCGGGCTCAGGGTAAAACCCTGATTTCCTCTTTTTTGTGGAGTTCTTGTTCTCTGTTTTGGTTCTTATTGGTGTTTGATTGCTTCTTTACCTGTTTTGATCGATGTTATTGGTCTTATTTGCTTTTCGCGTAGACGTTGATGTGTCAAATACCGCAGACGACCCCGACTACGTTCCAGAAACCGAATTAGTCGAAGAGCAAACAGGCAAGCACCTCCTTTGACCATTTTGATCCCATATTTGCAAATCATAATTTCTCTTTGTCAAATCTATTATGCATGCGTGTATGTTCAATTACAATGCTAGTTTGTGGGAATTGGTAGATAGTCCTAGATTCAGTGGAATTCCTTAATCTAAATTGAATTGAGAACCTTGTCAAACTGTAGGCCAGTATTAGACATAGCAATAAATGTCAAGAGGGTATTAAATAGTAATAGTTGCATACGTTTAGCCTCGCAGTAGTAAGTGCTATAGGAGATCACGTCACACTCAATTACTATTCTCCTGTAACTAAAATGGTGGTTGGTTTCGGTTATGGTCGGGATTTGGATTCGGGTTGGGAAACTCGAATGGTATTTTGGTTTTGGTTGGAAAATGGGAATTGGTTGCGTGAGTAAAATGGAAAGCTTGGAGAGTTTAGACCGGGCGAGATGTACGGAGTTTGGTGGTTTGTAAATGGTTTGGTTTGGTCGTTTCGGTTGTATGGATGATATGGTATTGGAATGGATCACAAGCCAGGGGCTTGTTTGGAATGGTTGTGGTTTCAGTTGGTCCCTTGCTATGGGGAGGTTGCGGACTAGTGGGAGATCAGTGGGGCCGCTAGTGCCAATCCTCTGTGGCTATGGCAAGTGGGTATGGAAGATCTCGCCTGAGTCACCCTAAGGACTGAACTTGATATTATCACTAAGTCAAAAACGTGCAACACATGTGCCCGTATGGGATGGCCTTAGCCTAGTACGGTGAAAAGGATCCGGTCTTGCATTCAAGGAGGGCAAAGGGGTACGGATACACCTGTGGTAACATTGTATTCTACAGACTCTCTCGTTGAGTCGTCGAGGGAGAGTTTGCCCAATACAACGGTAATGCCTCCTACGGGGCGGTTGTGGACTAGTGAGAGCCCGTGGGGACCACTGGTGACCACTGTAGCCGTAGAAAGGGATGCACATTATCGAGTCGGTGCAAGATTCGAACCCTGATCTCTCGAAAGGTTTCGTCACTATCTAGCAAAATGGATACTCCTAGTATCGCGTGACATGGCTAACATGATTGCTAGAATGTCTCATGTGGGTATAGTGTACAGTCTCTACAGAGACAAATAAACTAATCGATTAGCCATGCTCACGGTCAAGAGTAGCTTGGGAAGTACTGTCAAGTATAGACTTTGGTCTGGATTTTCATTTTGGAAAATGGTTGCAAAGGAAAAAGGTTGGGTGGGTTTGGTTTTGGTTTTGGTCTTGGTTTGGTCTTGTTTCGTAAAAATGGAATGGAATGGAATAAGGTGAATCGGATGGAAATTGGTTTACGGATCAAATGTTACTGTTTACTGTTACTTTAAAATGTTCTCTTTTAACCGCTTTGTAACTGCGATGATTTGGAATTTATTATTGTATTGCAAATAAATCTAGCTTTGTGCTCAAATGGACTTTGTAGAAACCTGCATCCTTTGTTGAAACCTGCATTTATATGTTATCGTTTCCATACACTAAAGTCTTACGAGTCCTGTGACACTATGGAATGTCAGAATGCGACATTATAGATTTTGGCATTATGGTACGACTTTGGTACCATGTTTTTGGGTTTTTTCCGGGAGTTTGGGCCTTCCCGGGGTAGAAATATGGGCCTTCCGGGGGAGTTTGGGCCTTGGGGGACCTTGGTGGGTCGAAGGTGGGGAAGAGCGGGCCCATGTGGGGGTGTTTTTGGGCAGCAAAGCCTGCTGCCCTGCCTCCCCTTGCGCCACACCCCCTCCCACCAACCCTAGCCGCCATCCGCCTCACCCCTTGCGCCTCCCCCTTGCCGCACCCCTCTCCCCCTTGCGCCTCCCCCTAGCCGCACCCCTCTCCCCCTTGCACCTCCACCTCCCCTCCTCCCCTAGCCGGCCCTAGAGCCTCTCCCTCCGCGCGATCTCGCTATCCGGGAACTCTTCGTCCAAAAGGATCCGGCGTTCCCGGCGATTTCGGTATTCCCGGCGATTTCGGCATTCGTCGACCGGATGATCTGTCAAGAAGAGGTAAGGATTTGGGGTCTTGTTTGGCGTGGTTTAGGTGCTGTTAGATGGGTTAATCATAGCTAAATTTGGTGTTTAGGTGCTGTTCCTAGATGGGATTAGGAGAATTGCAATGCTGTCCCACGTTCTGTCCTCGGGCAGATTGGACGTCCGATCTAGGGCTTAAGTTTTCGTAATTTTAGATACGTTTTCTGATCGGCCGGCTATTACGGAAGTTGTAGATAATTTCAATACCTTTCAGTGGATACCAACAACGCAAAATGCTGATCAGCCGTTTGGATGTTATGGCTGTTTTACCGAACGTGTTCAAAACTGTGACGTGATTGGGACAGATCGGGTTGATCTGTAGATTAGGCAATTTTAGAAGCCTAATTAGTTTTTCCCAATACTTAGAAAAAGTTAGGAAATTTCCTAAGCTTTGAGAAAATGTACTCGTTTACTAATTTGGAGTCCTATATCTCAAGTTATGCTAGTTGGAAGCCCGCTGTCCCGTCGGGACAGATTCTCTGTTTTCGGGTTTTAGGAGTAGTTTGAGAAATCGGGGTAGATGATCGTTCTTGTACTATTTTGAGGGCACGTTTTGAGTGTGTGGTACCTATGTGCAGGTGGTATGACCCCGGGAGTGCCCTCATCCTCTCGCGAATCCGTCGCTCGCGGTTGAAAGCAAGTGTATTGTAGTGGTTGCGGCTTAAGGAGCCGTAATGTTTGATAATGAGATGGTTTACACATGTTTTATGATATGATGCCATGATTGACTCTTGCTTGCGACATGATGAAAATGGCTTATTATGAGGCTATGTAATGATTAGTTGAGTTTATGTGCAAGTTGTTTATGTTTATGACATAATTGCATACATGGCATGAAAACTGGCCAGGTCGGTGAGAAAGTCATAACTAGTCCGGTAAGGTCGGTGAGAAAGTTATGACTAATCCAGAGCGCCATTGAATAAGACCTACCTCGTGATTCCATCCACAGTGGTGAATGGAAGCGAGGAGTAGGCACCCTCCATCTACGGGATGGAAGGGGAAAGAGGGTGCACGTTGACTGGTGTGCACTCGGCAATACCGGTATGTGCTTCAAGGAGACATGTGCATTGCATTGCATTACATGAATGAGGATGATTATGAGATGTTTATGAAGATTAACTATGAGATGCTTATGATGATGTGTTATGGTATGTGATATTGATGCTATTGAATAATGTTGTTGTTCTATTCCATTGCAATACACTTTGCTGAGTGATGAACTCACGGTTGTTGTTTATGTTTTTTTTAGGTATAGCATGCTCAGCTTTTGGGAAAAGGGATTAGAACACCAAATCACTATCTTGAGCTCACTAGTTGATAAAACATATGAATCCTTTTGGAGTTGTTTACTTCTATTAAGTTGTGATGGTGATTGGTTCGTGATGAACCCCCATAGTTAATTGTAGTCATGTAGTTATTTATGTCTTTTGCTTCGTCATAGTTCATGAAGCGGTTGAATTCGTTGTTTAGACTTAAATTGATGCTATATCTCTCATTATTGCTGTTTTAGATGCCATTCATTATTTTATATCATGTTATATCAATGATGTTGCTTCAAATCATAGGAAAACAAGGGAGATGCTGCTGAAATTTTCGGTTAAAGCATTTACGTCCTTGCTGTAATTTAATCTTAATTGTGGTATTTAGTTGCTGCTTATGCTATGTTTGGTGTTGTTGCTTATGCTATGTTTGGTGACATCCAGGGCATACTAGATGCCGGGGTGTTACAAGTACATATGTGTACTCACCGTTTGCTCTAACGAATTTTGGCTAGAAGAAGAAGAAGGTAATGAAGTCAATCCCGACGAGTCTCACTTCGCGTCTGAGTTCGACGAATTTGCCGAGGGATAACTGGACTCCCTTCCAGCCAGTTGCCTGAGGGTGGACGGCATACTGCGTGTCTTTCTTTTGGTCTTCCGCTGTGATTTATTCTGTTTTTTGGACTCGTCTAAGCCATGAGGCTATAAGCTGTAAGATTAAATAGTTGTAATAACTCTACCTTTCAGATGTAAATTATTTAATCTTGGATGGATGTGATCCGTCTCAATAGACAACGTGTGGGTACTGGGCTACTAATCCAGGGAACTAGTACTAGACACAAGGTTGCGGGAAGCTCAGGTCGTGTTCAATCGGTTGGCATATGCACTTGCGTCGAGTGTTGCCGATCAATTGACCTCAATCCGAGTATGGGTTTAGTTTGGCGGTCGGAAGTTATTACGGGTTGCATTAATTACCAGTCCGATGCAGCAGTAATGACCCGGTTCGCTAATCCAAGTCCGGAGCCCCCCATGACATCAGACACCTGCACCAATTGGAAATCAGTCTGGGGGCAACCCTCAGATGGCAGGCAGGCATTGTTACAACTGCCAGGGAATGGGACATTTTGCCAGTAGCTATCCCAAGAGAGGAGGTGCGACACCAGTGCGCCTTAATCTGGGAAACACCCCTGCAATGACACCAGCACCAAATGTGAACCGTGGAGTTGCACAAGCTGGAACTCTGTCTCAGGCAACTACAAGAGGCAGAGTCAACCACATCACTGCCAATGGAGTGCAGGAAGCCTCAGACGTCGTGCTAGGTAAGTTTCTGGTTAACTCAGTACCTACAATAGTTTTATTTGATTCTGGAGCTTCACATTCGTTTGTTGCTCGAGATTTTGCTATTCAAAATGATTTGGGCATTGTGAATCTTAAGTACATGCTTTTAATCCAATCCCCTGGATCAGAACTTCGATCTAAAATAGGATGTTCTGGGGTAAGGCTATTAATAAATGTAGTAAATTTCCTAGCGAACCTTATTATATTGGATACCCAAACCTTAGATGTTATTTTGGGAATGGATTGGTTGTCCAAGCACTTGGCAGTGTTGGATTGTGGTTGAAGAGTAGTATCAGTTGAAAGTCCACATGGAGAAAAGTACAGTTTCAAGCAACCGCGGTTTGTGATGATCAATAGTATTAAATCCATTAGTTTGGAGGAAGTACCAGTAGTGAATGAATATTCAGATGTATTTCCTGAGCAGTTGCCTAGTATGCCACCGGACAAAGACATTGAGTTTGTAATAGATTTGGTACCGGGAACAGTACCGATAGCTAAGAGACCGTATCTGATGCCTACCGATGACTTGGTAGAGATGAAGAAGCAGATTGGAGAGCTGCTAGAAAAAGGGTTTGTGAGACCTAGTTCGTCCCCATGGGGAGCACCCGTGTTGTTTGTTAGGAAAAAGGATAGCAGCTTAAGAATGTGTAAAGACTACCGTGCACTTAGTGAAGTTATGATAAAGAATAAGTACCCATTACCTAGGATCGATGACTTGTTCGATCAGTTGAAGGGAGCTGGAGTTTTCTCTAAGATAGATCTTCGGATAGGATATTGTGAAGACCCTGCCTTTTACAGCACAGTATACTGAAAAAGACAAGTTCTTTAATATGCTTTCTGTACTGGTCCCTGGATCAGTAGCCAGCACGCATATACACAAATGGGAGTCACAACCATACAACACAGATTATTATTACATTGTAGCGGAAGTGGTTCATATATAGGAATATTACAAGCCAAAAGTGCAGATGTCTCTATCCTGCAGTATGCCAACTACCCATTTTTCACAAGCAACTGACAAGGTAGAACTCTAGTTAGAAAAACGGTCGTTACCCTTGTAACCTACATCGTTGTAAGTTTATTCGACATAATCCATTCCTGCATCTAAAACAACAAAATAGCAAGGTTAAGTATATTGTGTACTCAGCAAGACTTGAGGTGTTTGCAAAACCTGGAACATATGCAAGCGGAATAGAAAGTGTGTAACACCCCGACATCTAATATACCCGAATGCTACCAAACATAGACTAAACAACATCTAAATACCACAAATAAAGATAAATTACAGCAAAGGTGTAAATGCTAAAACCGAAAATTTTGGTAGCATCTCCTTTGTTTTTCCATGGTACGGAGCATCAACAATAAAATCACAAGTTATATCATAATGGGAAGCACCTAAAGCAGCAATAACAGGTAACATAGCAACTATTTAAGTCTAGCATAATGAATTTAACCACTCCATGATCTAAAATGAAGTAAATAATATGACCAGGCACACAAATAAGTCCCCTGCTAGTACCGGAAGTGATAATAAAAGTAGGAATGCTGTCACTAGAACGGACCACACAAAAAGTGGTAATCTATGCATAGTCATTCCAGGTCCACGCATGTTGAAGATAGTAGTTATAAAATTGATAGAACCTAAAATTGATGAAACACCTGATAGATGAAGACTAAAAATTGCTAAATCAACTGCTCCTCCAGAATGGCTGGTAATACCACTTAAGGGCGGATAGACCGTCCACCTAGTGCCACTGCCCACTTCTACTAAGGCTGAGCTTAATAGGAGCAAGAGACTTGGTGGCAACAACCAGAATGCTATATTATTTAATCGTGGAAATGCCATGTCAGGTGCACCTATCAGAATCGGAACAAACCAATTACCATACTCCAAGTTCTCAATGCATTAACTTATAATCACAACTACGAATGGCAAAATTGTCTATATCTTAATGAGTGAAACTTTGTGAAGATGTGCCACTAAGCCCCTTTCCCGCATGCCGGTTTCATGGTACCTAAAAATAACATAAAACACAAGTGTGAGTTCATCACTCAGCAAGTATATCGCAATAGGTCATAAAGAATAAATCAAGGCCAACAACAATACATACCATACTTTAACATCATGATCAAATCATAATTTCATCCATAACATCATAGCCATGACAAAGCACATTGTTCACAACTCATTTTCATCATCATGTATGCAATGCAATGCGATGCAAATGTCTCCTGGAAGCATATACCGGTATTGCTGAGTGCACACCGGTCGGTGTGCACCCTCTTCCCCCTTCCATCCCGTAGATGGAGGGTGCCTACGCATTGCTTCCACTCACCACGTGGGTGGAATCACGAGGTAGGTCTTACAACCATGGCACTCCGGATTAGTCATAACTTCCTCACCGACCTTACCGGACTAGTTATGACGTTCTCACCGACCGGGCCAGCTTTCATGCCATGTATGCAACATATGCCATAACATAAACAACTTGCATCAAACTGAACTAAACATGGCATAGCATCATAATAGTCCATTTTCATCATAACATAGGCAAGCACTAATCATGGCAAGATATCACAACATGTAAGCAATTTGCATCTAGTCACAATTAGCAACATACATTACACTACCCATTACAATACACTTGCCTTAACCCCGAGCGACGGATTGGCGAGAGGTTGAGAGCACTCCCGGGGTCACACCACCTGCACAAACATACCACACACTCAAAATGTGCCCCCAAAACCGTACGCAAAAGCTCGTCTACCCCGACTTCACAAACTACTCCCAAAACCTAAAAACAGAGAATTTGTCCCTTCCGGACAGCAGACTTCAAACTATCATAACTTGAGTTCTAGGACTCCGAATCGATTAAATGAGTACATCATCGCGAAGATTAAAAAATTTCCTAGCTTTTTATAAGTATTGATAAAAGCTGATTCGGAGTCTAAAGTTGTCTAATCTACAAAACACTACGTTTTGTCCCAGCTACGTCACAGATTTGAACACGCTCGGTAAATCGAGCATAACTTTCAAACGGTTGGGCGGAATTGGACGTTCTTTATGTCCACTGAAAGGTATTGAAGTTACCTACAAATTTCTCAACAGGTGGCCGACCAAATTACGAATCTAAGGTCACAAAAACTCAAACCCTAGGTCGACTGCACAATCTGCCCGAAGCAGATAACGTGGCAAACTCTAGTTTTCATCTAATCTACCCAATCACAGCACCATTACATGATATAAAAGCATCCAAATACCCTCTAGCATAGCACCTAGACCATCCCCAAGGATTCCCCTAGCCATACCTTCGCCCGACGAACGATGAACCGACGAATATCCTCCCAGTTCACGCGATCTCCCTCCTCGCTCCAAATCCACCGGATCTCCTCGTCGCGGAGCGCTCCAATGGTGAAAACAGCGGTTTGGAGAGGTGAGGGTCTCCCCTAGGACAGCAAGGAAGGTGGAGAGGGGAGGAGTGGTGGCGCCATTGGGGAAGATGGAGAGGAAGGGGAAGGGTGGAGGCGCATGGGGGGGCTAGGTGGTGGCGGCTAGGGTTGGGAAAGGGAGTGGGGGCGCACCAAGGGGTGGGGGCCAGATTTGGCTGCCCAAAAATCCCTCCCTTGGGCGCAAACCCTTCCACCGAAGGCCCAACTCAACCCCCAAGGCCCAAAGTCCCCCGGAGAGGCCCTAACACCCGAAAATGGCCCAAAAACACGCTATAAAGTCGTACCAAAATGCCAAATTCTAAATTGTCATATTCTGGGGTGTCACAAAGTGGGTTTCTACAGTTGTTTTGCATAAAGCTAAATTGAATTTAAATACTAAATAGTAGATTGAAAGAGAAATTGAATGAAATCACTAGATAGATATGTAAGATAATGAAACAGCAGATAAACAGATCACATCTCACAATTCCTCCATGAATGTGAGAACCAAATCATCCAATGCCCACACATGGCCTAAAACCACTGCCAACACATGGCATAATTTATCATAACTGCCAACACATGGCACGACTGCTGAACGCAACCTTGTCAACACATGACAAGTGTTGAATCATCTGTAGTGTAACTTATATTATCAAACCAATTATTTCTTGTCACTTTTAAGAAAATTTCAAAAACAACTAACTAGTGCAAGTTCACCAAGTGCTCATAACCGAGAGCTTGGCTAATCGATTAGTTTTTACTCTGCAGAGTTGTACAGCTTTACCCACAAAGAATGATTATCCCTTTTTGCAATGCATATTTAACACACTTCCTTTGGTGTGCCGCGAAGATAATCATATATAACCTTTACACCACTTAATCCTGACTTTGCACCAGCCCAGTACCGTCAAACCCGTACTAATGGCGGCAGAAGAAAATCGTCTCATTTCTCCCCATTAGTAAGGCGTATACTGTTGCATCGGCAGGCGTTATTCCCAACACCTTGGTGAGGGCCGGCACCCCTTCGAGCAATCTAACGGGAACAGCTAGTGCTACTTCAGAATTCCAATGTGCAAAGCCAGTTTTAAGCAACTTAATTAGTTATAGCTGTCCCATACCAACATTGTGGTTGCATGGTATTTCTTTGATAATACAACACTACGTTTGGTCCTTAATCTGACCCGAGCGATAGATCTCCCCCTATCTACGTGCAAGTATAGCCTCACATATCCGGCTATTGCCAATAATCGCCCACGTCCAAATCATAGTTTTATTTTCATTTTTACCAACATATCGGTATCCTTTACTATTATATCCAACCTTTTTAAATCTTATAAAAGTTCAATTTAACCATTCTAAGCACGACTAAGCATGTGTCATTATACAGTGATTATACCCATTTTTCATGTTCAAGTGTCATTCCATAAGCTAGGGTTTCAATAGATCATATTGCAAAGTTGATTAAGGAAATCCATATTGAAGGGTTTAACTACCATATCCCACAAAATAACATTGTAGAATATACAACATGCATGAAAAGCAGTTATGAAAACATGTATGAAAACTAGGATCAACATGTTCAAGGAGGTGCTTGCCTTGCTGATTGTTGTCGTCGAGAATGAACTCGGATTCGTTAGTAGTAATGTTGGTTACGTTGGATTCTACTCATCATACCGCGATACATAACAAATAACAAGACTCCAATAAGAACCAAGGAATGCATATCAAAATCAAATAGCGAATTAGTATACATGACAAGTATGTTCTTTAGGGTTATCATTTCATGTCTCATTTTAAACTACAGAAGTCTAGATAACACTAACTATTAAATGTAACAATAAGTAAAACAACCATAGTATCCTAAGCTCATTCATTCTAACAGATGTCTTATTGTTTTTAAGCTAGTTACAAAGTGGTTGTATCAAGTTTTAAAGTTTATATCCCTAATTTAGACTTGCACGAATATTAACACTTAGAAGCAGTTTCATTTCAGATCATGATCTAAATCAAGTAAAAACCTAAATATTTTCACATATTTGAGTTGTATATAGTACATGGAATCTATCAAAATTTGTTTCATTCAAATTGGAGTTCAATTGCTCAAATTTTGAATGTAGCCTATTTTTAGACCTATACTTTAAATTCAAATTTGAAATTCAATCAGAGGTTGAATATTCATTATTTTTGCATAAACAGAAACTACAGATCAAAATATGAATTTAGAAATTTATTTCAATTTATTTGGACATTCCTAGCAAGAGATACAAATGAATGAATTAAATAGGGCAAAAATAATAAAAAAATAAAAAAAAAATTGGCAGCAATGGAGCTTCACACACCACTGAGCTATATTGTTCCTAGTGAGAAGTGAGCTAGCAAAGTATATTTGAGGTGAATGCATTAGGTATCAAGGAAAAAGGAGAAAAAATGCAACAAAATCGGCTGTGGCAGGGTTTGAACTCAGGATCTATGGACTGAAGCGCAAGGCTCTAACCACTAAGCTACGGTGTGTCCTGTGACAAGGATACATGTCCAAGTATTTGAGGTATACCTCTCCTGCTATCTTTGCATGCAGCATGTAGTTTGGCTGAAGCAAGAAGGAAGCAATGCAGTTCGCTTCTTCGATTCTTGCAGCTGCAAGGAGATGGCAGGGAAAGGAGTTCAGATGTTTGCAAAGGACTCCAAATGCGAAAGCAACTTGATCAAGAGCTCACCCGAGCTGGATAACGGTAGTAGCAATATGCACTCTTGCTGTGAGCTAGCTTGGCCGAAGGAGGAAGAAGATGGCTTGCGGCTGGAGCTTCGGATGGCCGGAGCTGCAAGCAAAAGAATGGATGAGATAAGTAGAGGATTAAGACACCATGGCATCAATCAAGAGGAGTACTCTGATACCACAATGCTAAGTAGTCTGGCTCCCTCTTGCTCAGGCGTCCATCAGCGAGGAAAGAGGAAGACGGTGGAACGGTGCTCACGACGCTCTGGTAGAGAGCAGAATAGGGAGGAAAAATGAAGATGTTGCGGCTTATATGCAGCTCTAGCGGAGAAGGCAAGGTGGCCGGTCTGCACAACGGCGAGACTGCTGGGCATGGCCGTGTGGCACACTCTCTGCGCTCACATGCGCGCGTCGTAGCCTGGCTCGGCCACGTGGCGGCATGGGCGCGGGAGTAGTGAACAGCGACGGCATGAGGCTGGAGGGCGATGGAGCAATGCCCTGTGCATGGCGGAGACTGCGAGGGAGTAACAACAACGTATGGCTTCCAACTGAATTGCTCGGTCACACATCAAATAGTGAGCTAGCACTACTATAGAACCGCGCATCACAAGCGGTTTGAAATCGCTTTCAGAAGCGGTTTTAGAACCACTTGTAAGCAACTGGAAGTGATACCCTTCGGGGTATCACAAGCGGTTCGGCCAACCGCTTGTGGGGAGACACCACAAGCGGTTCGAAAGGTGTCCAGGCAGGCTCAGGGGCTGCCATGTGGGAGATCTTCACAAGCGGTTCGTGTTATAAACCGCTTGTGAAGACGCTATCTCCACAAGCGGTTCGTGTTATAAACCGCGTGTGAAGATCCTCTCTCCACAAGCAGTTCGTGTTAAAAACCGCTTGTGGAGGTGCTCTCTCCACAAGCGGTTGGAGATAATAACCGCTTGTGGAGAGGCATTGTTTACTTATATTCAATATATAATATGTTTTTGAGAAGGGTATCAATATGGATTTTGATATTAAAAATAAATAGAAATATATGGTTTTTGTATACAATTAAATATATATTAGTCATGTGTACTCATTCAGATAATCACATATCACTTACACAAAAGTACGAACTTAATAGACTAACAAATGGACAAGTTTGATGGACACATGAAATAATGAACACTTTTACAAGTTTGATTTACACATAAGCAACTTTTACAAGTTTCAAAGAATAAAAGGGTGAATCTCGAGCTCATTTAATTCTTGCGTGCATCGCTCTTTATGTCCTTGGTCGACGTTGATGTCAGTTCACCTGTCCTTATAGAAGGACAATCTCTCCAACCCGTTGTATGGAACTCGCCATTAGGGGATACAATCTCGTCGACAATGAAGCCAATGAGTTGTTCTTGGAGTGCTTCAACCCGGTGCGACGGGATCAAATCTTGCACATCGATGTTGGGCTAACAAAGTGGGAAATTAATAAATCTATGAGCATGTAATTAAAGTGTAAGTATTAAGAAATTGACATGTGCACTCACCTCGGCATCGCTTATGGGCACATCGCTGTGGGTAATATTTTGCATGTAGTGGCACACATAATAGCCACATAAGTTATTTCCAGCCATCTGTTTTAATACTCGAGTGCTTATTTGGACATTGAATCCATTCTCGAAAGCTCCTTGTTTCTTCTTGCGAAACATTGCGAGTGCCCTGTGTGATGCGTTATTATGAATAGCAATTATCAGAGTTCGAATTAGGAAGGTATTTCAATATAATAAGGAAACTATTGTATATATATTTGCATATACCTGTTTAGGACGTCAATGATATATTGATATTGTTCCACCGGTCCCCTTTTTGAGTCTTGAACAACGATCTTGCTACTATCAACCTTGATGACCAAAAGGATCCAGTGAAACCTATTCATATATTGCGACATATATATAACTAGCTAGCAGTACTATGCCTTGGAAAAGATAAGTTGATCAATGCCTTGTGAGAACACATAAATATACGTACATGAAGTTGAAGGGCAGAAGTATGTATGGTTTGTAGTGCTGTCCCAAGAATGCATCTAGAATGTAATCCTCAACAGCCTTAGGGTTGTATCGAAAGACGAGCTCATTGACAATCTCTAGCGATGAAGCCCACGTTGAATATGTTCTGTTTTCTACATCATTGTATCTCCATTTTACGTAGAAATGGATAAGTTATTAGAGTTACACTTTTATGGTACAAGGAAGTAAACGGTAAAGTTATCAGCTCGACACTTACAGGCACCAACAGCTCATGAGAGACACGTTCATGGAGTCGCTATGGTAAAAATTGTATAAGTCTTCGAATTCGAGCCATAAGGAGTTGTCCCTACGATAGAAATCTTCTTGTGTGATCCGGAGGGGGAACATTTTTCTTTGTTGAGCAGACTCTGTCATGTACCATTCATGAAATTGTCGCATCTTGGTTGGCAGGTTATCTTATTAGGGTCAATTAGCTCCCGGCCAAGCTTATATTGCCATTTGACTTCTGCCATTGGGAGATCATCTGATCCTAGAGCAGCAGCAGCGGTACTGAGTCCTGCCTCCTTCATGAATCTCAGGAGGTTCTCCTGATCTTGCCGCAGCTGATCTTGATCTCTCTTCTGCTTTGCCACCGCCGCTTGACCCCGTTTACTCTTCCGTGTAGCCTTTCTTATTGTACGTTCATAGTTGGACGGCACAGGGAGTGGCTTTGCACGACATGTCAAGAAGTGTTCCATAACTTTTGGATCAACTTGTATGTCTGGGTCTGACTTCTTTGGTGCGAAGTGTGCAGCCACTTCTGTGGTGATGATCGCGTAATTCTCCTCGTCGGTCCTATCATATTCCCTCTTTGGAGGTTCCTTTATCTTTTTCGACCGGCTAGACTATGCCTTCATGGGAGCAGGTGGAGGAGTATGGCTCCTTGGCTTCTTCCTTGGAGGAGATGGTGGAGGTGTGGTCTGTCGTTGTGGAGGAGGCGACGTTGGAGGAGGCGTCGGTTGTCGTTGTCGAGGAGGCGTGGGTTGTCATTGTGAAGGAGGCGTCGGTTGTCGTTGTGGAGGAGGAGTCGGTTGTCATTATGGAGGAGGCGTCGGTTGTCGTTGTGGAGGAGGAGTCAGTTGTCATTGTGGAGGAGACGAGCTTCCTCCAGCCGGCTCCGATTGCGGTACATCTCTTGCCGGAGATGGTGCCTCCACGCCATCTGGAAATATGATGAACCTTTTTCGCCAGAGGATGATATTATGGAGGGCCTGTCCAAACTTGGTAACATTGTCACCTCCAGCAATATCGAGTAGAAGTTCTTCAAATCCGCTCAACACCTCCTCCACTGCGACCTTCGAGTAACCCATGGGTATTGTGTTGCAGTGGAAGGTCTAGCCTGGCTCCACCGGTAATGCCATGCCGTAAGCCACCTTGATGGAGAGGTTGAACGCATCAACGTGTAGCTCACACTAGCGGCGAACCCTTATGTCATCCACGGATAATGGGCTTGCAAGTCTTCGTCCGCTTGAGGGGCCCCGGTGGACGCGCAGCTGCTCCGCCGCGCTGAGGGGCTGATCACGGCGTCTAGCTGATTGCTCGGACCTGCTCCCTGAAGGTTACTGAGGGCTATCTGCACTTGTTGCACAACTAGGTCGCCAATGCTAGCCTAGGTTGCTCTAAGCTCCCATTCCAATTGGCGCACTTTATTTGTTTCTCTTGTTTTGCTTCTCTGGTGGCTCCTGTACGAATGCGCATCCTTGGCGAAACTGTACCTCCATGGTGTCTTGTCCATACCTCATGTCTGTCCCAGGTGCTCAGGGTTTTGGAGGGCATGTGTTAGCTCATCATTCTCCCTGTCTACCACAAAGGAGCCTGACTGTGACTGCTCGACGACTTGTATAATTCTTTGGCCAACATCTTGCACACTTGGTAGCATCACCAAACTGCCATAATCTGCAAGGCTCCCCCCGTGACCCATGAACCAATTGCGCTGGTGCTCTTCCCACAAAGCAGTAGCCGGTGTGACGTCCTTGGCCATTAATTCTTCTTCTTTCTTCTCCCATTTCGGTATAGCCTTGAGGTAACCACCGGTGCCAAGATGGTGGTGGTATTTCTTCATCTGTGCATTGGTCGTATTCTTCTGACTTGTAGCCTGGCCTTCAGCTGATAGCTTGTACTCCTCGAATGCTTCCCAGTGATCGGCCATATTAGGAAATTGGTTGAAGTCAGGTCTTTCTCCCTTCTGCATGTACTTTTTGCTGAGAGCCGTCTTCCATGACTAAAATGAGAGTGCCATCTTCTTCAAAGTATAATTCTTGGCCTTGTCTTCGGACCCTTGAGGAAATGTGAAATTTTCCATAATATCTTGCCAGAGGAGGTCCTTGGTAGCTTGAGGAACTTCGGCCCATTTCTTGATGCTAATTGGGACGTGATCCCTTACGTGGTAACCGCAAGCGTTGTTGAATGGCCCAACTGCTGAAAGAGGGGCAATTGGCTTCCCATCATTGTCAAGGTCGGTAAACACATGCTTTGTGGATGGCTTCTTGTTTGGTCACTGATTCTTGGATTGGTTGCTCGATGTACCAGGCTTTAAATACACAAACATATATATATATATAACATGTCAGAGTGTATTCTAATAATGAATTGCGATTAATTAACATGCCCACAGGAATTATATTCTTCTGACTATACCTCGGTGTCAACGGTGTCCACGTTCTCGCCGGAACCAGTGTTACCGGCCACAGCGGCTGCACCGCCAACAGCCTCATCGGCTGCAGCATCACCTTCATAGCCGCAGATGGAGTCTAACAAGAACTGTTCTTCCTCGTCGAAATTAGGGTCACCACGTGTTGGTTGTGCCATCTATCCTAATTCCAAAAAAATGTTGACATATGTATCCTTATGCATGCACATGAAATAATGCAAACTTAAATGCGAAAACATCTATATACAAGTATATAGTCCAGATGTGGTGGTTCCGAGCATCCAGATCTTGGCGATAAATTTCCGGTTTGGAATATAAGTAAACAATGGCCAGTTTCCCAGGAAATCAAACATATATAAGGATGGCATTGTCATTTCTATCCTGTTTCCCAGTTCACTTACATGATTGACCGATCGGGTCCATGGCTTACACGTTTATTTTATTTGTAGTGTGCTCTACCTCCATTTCAGCCCTCTGTCGATTTTCATCGCAAGTTATGGAAGAAGCTCTATTGAATAATTTCCGAGGGGACAATAGTGAGCTTTCATTTAATAATACCATGGCCAACATACATACAATTAATAATACGAGCATACATACATATATATATATATACAATGTCTCTCAATTAATAATACCAACATATATAACAACATACATACAATTAATAATGTCTCTTAATAATACCAACATACATACAATTAATAATACCAACATACATTCATATATACAATGTCTCTCAATTAATAATACCAACATATATAACAACATACATACAAATTAATAATGTCTCTTAATAACAACATATACCAACATACATACATATACCAACATACCAACATACACCAACATACCAACATACATACATATACCAACATACATACATATACCAACATACCAACATACATATACCAACATACCAACATACATACATATACCAACATACCAATATACATATACCAACATACATACATATACCAACATACCAACATACATACATATATACAGTAACAGTAATAGTAACAGGAAACGTATTGTGGGCATTTCACCAAACACCTTATGGGCAACAGTAACAGGAGGAGCAGGGGGTGTAGATGCAGCTATACCTAGCTCCTCCGGGGTTGGGTGGTGCAGGGCGACGTCGACGTGGTGGCGAAAGAGGCCGGCGCGGTGGTGGAGGCAGCGTCGGCGCGGTGGCGCAGAGGAGTCGAAGCAAAATATATAAAGGAAGCCTCTTTTACAAGCGGTTCGTAATACGAACCGCTTGTAAACGTGACCTCTACAAGCGGTTTGTAATTAGAACCACTTGTATAAGCTTCTACAAGCGGTTATTAATTAGAACCGTTTGTAGAAAGAGCTCTCTACAAGCGGTTCTTAATTAGAACTACTTGTAGAAGAGATCTCTACAAGCGGTTATTAATTAGAACCGCTTGTAGAAGGCTACAAGCTTCTATTCAAATGATGTAGTTGCCCAGTTAGAACGTTGAGAATTATACGTATCCTCTAGTCAGCGTGTGGCGTTCGAGCGTGGGCTCACTCGCGCAGTCGCGGGTTCGAGCCCCGCTTGCGCCCCGCTTTTTATTTTTTGTTTTTATTTTTTGTTTTTATTCCATAAGGTTAATTATCTCCTATTTTTATTTATTGTTTTTGTTCCATAAGGTTAATTATCTCTATTTGTTTAATTTAGCACTATTTATTGTTTTTATTCCATAAGGTTAATTATATATTCCATAAGGTTAATTATCTCCAGGAATTTATGGAATAACCTTATGGAATAAACAATAAACAAGGGGAGCTCTATTTGTTTAATTCAGCAATATTTATTATTTTTATTTATTATTTTTATTCCATAATGTTAATTATATATTCCATAAGGTTCATTATCTCCAGGAATTTATGGAATAACCTTATGGAATAAACAATAAACATGGGGAGCTCTATTTGTTTAATTCAACACTATTTATTGTTATTATTCCATAAGGTTAATTATTTATTCCATAAGGTTAAATATATTCCATAAGGTTAATTATTTATTTGTTTAATTCAGCACTATAATTAACCTTATGGAATAAATGATAACACAAGTTCAAATAAACACGTAATGCAGTAGAAGACACGTAATGCAGTAGAAGACACGTGTATTTAAGTAGTACCATACTATGTCTTTACAAGTCTTCCTTCGTTATGATCGCAACGTATGTAAGGAGCATCCACGTCTGTGTCATTCAGGAGGCTTATGTCAACATCCACCGCAAAAGAAGGGAGCTCGTCGAACTGACTATACACTTCCTCATCTGTGACATCCTCAACTCCGACAATCCTTCGTTTGCCTTGGAGAACCACGTGTCGCTTTGTCTTACTATTATTATATTTCTGCTTCTTAGGTTTGCTTGACATGTCTATTACATGGAAGACCTGTCTCACATCATTTGCAAGGACGAACGGTTCGCGCCTATAGCTGACTTGCGTGAGGTCTACGGTTGTCATGCCGTATTTGTCGACCTTTACACCGCCTGAAGTCAGTTTGCCCCATTGGCACTTAAATAGAGGGACTGTAACACCCCAAAATTTTGCTTTTCTTAAATTCATGTGTGATTTGGCACTTTGGTGAATTTTTGGAATTTTCTGGAATTTATTTGGATTTATTTGGAATTTATTTGAATTTATTCCATTTTGAAATAATTAAAGAATTTAATTTTGCAAATAAAATTTTGTTGGAAATATTGTATTTGAGTCCCAAATACCCTAAAATATTTTCCTAATTTTTACGGAATTTTTCTCGAGTCATTTGCTATTTTTAATGAATTAAATGAATTACTAGGAATTATTTTAAATATTAAATCGCTGGAAAATCAAACTCGGGTCAAGTATCGTTCATCCGACCGAAGTCGAACCAGTCGACTCGAGTCCGACCGAGCCACGTGACTCGACCAAACCCACTCCTAAACCTAATCAATCCCAACCGTTGGATCAAGATCCAACGGTGAGATCCGCCTGCACGGTTCGAGCCGTATCCGGCCGGATCCGATCGCCGCGTCGATCGTGGCGTTGATCGTGCCACGTGCGGACGGCTGAAGCTTCATCGTCCCCCGCCGAGTCCGAGCCGGACTCCGCCGCGCGCCCGCCAGTAAAGAACTAGGTTTCCGTCTAGGCACGAACGCCGAGGCTATTTAAAGCGTGAGATGTCCCGAGGTTGCCCTCATCCTTGCGCACCGTTCCCGAGCCATCTCGCCTGAGCCGCCGTCGTTATTCAGTGCGAGCTCGCCAGAAGTTGGAGGAAGTGACCGCCGCGGTTTTGCTCGATTCCGCCGCCGTCCGTCGTCTTCCGCCGAAGGAGCCCAGATCCGGAGTCCTCGCGTCGAGACGCACCGAAGGACCCTTCATCTCGCCGAGCAACCCGAAACGCCCGTCGGGCTCGTCGTCGTTCGTCTCCGGTGCCCAAGCTTCGCCGTGCCATCGCCGGACTCATGAGCTCGAGGGACCGCCGATCCAGACGGACGGTTGAGGTGAGTTCACGTGTTCCAAACCCGATTAGATCTGGACCGTTGGATCAAGATCCAACGGTTCACAATCGCCACGTGCCGTAGCAGTGCTATTAAAGGATTAGATATGGACCGTCCGATCTAGATCGAACGCCCCACGATCATCAAGTAGTTTAACGTGTTAACCCTGGATCTAATCCGCGCCGCTGATTTTCAAACCAGCGGCCGCGATTGGCGCCACGTGTCGAGGAGATGGACCGACGCGGTCGCCGCGTGCACGCGTGTAGCGCGTGTCCTCGACACGCGGGCCCCGCATGTCGAGGGCCCACACGCGTCGGCCGCGTCTGCGTGAGACCTCGTGACCGGCAATTGGGTCCCACATGTCGGGCCTCACGTGGAGTCGTGGACCGGGTCCACCGTGGACCGAACCGCCGCCGTGAGTCGAGCCCATGAGCTGGCGTCAGCCAGCCAATCAGGAGCCGACACGTGTCCTTCTTGACGCAATAATTAATTTCGAAAAGAAAATGATTTATTAATTCGAAATATTGATTCAAATTTAGATTCAAACTTCAAACGCTTATAACTTTTATGCGTTTCAACTCCGATTTGAGTGGTTCAAATTTCTAAATTTGTATAAAATTGAGATCTACCTAAATATGAATTTTATTTAATTTTTGGACTAAAGTTTTTCTCTGTAATATTATTTAATTGATTATTTAAACTTTAATAAATCATAACTTTTGCATTTTAACTCCAAATTTGACGATTCAGTTTCTAAAAATCCAGAAAATTATGTTCTCTCCGTTTATGGATTTTATTTGGAGTTTTGGGATGTTTTTGCCTAGTGTTTATTTGTGTATTTGCTATTTGCACGCTTTTACGAGTAGACGTTGAAGTGCCTAAGGATTCAAGGAGAAGTGTTGACTCAGGATCCAACTCAAGACCAAGAGCAAGTACTTTTTGAAGGCAAGTTGTGCTTTGACCATGTTGATCCTATTTCAAATCTATTTTGATTTAAACTATTGCATGCTAGTTCAATTAGAAAAATACTTGGTTTAAACATGGGGGTTAGATAAGTACCAATTTGTCAGTATGACACCTTGATTATTTAAGTATGTGCCATGACCCTTGTCACCCTAGTTGTGGATTACTAGTTGGACATTATTAAATTGCCAACATGGGTTTAGAACGTTGTAGTATCGCTTAGACACGCTACGTGCTCATGACATGATTTTGGACAATCAAATGCTAATATTGACTTAATGATATATTGAACCTGTTTTGGAAAAGTATCATGTGATGTTGATGGCACGTGGTGCATGGTAATCAATCGGGTTTGATAAACAGCTTTCGGCCAGGGCATGTGGCAAGAGTAATCGTGGGCTGTGGCAATCGGGATGTTGATTTGGTTTTTCGGGTAGTCTTGCCCTGGTCACTCTAAGGACTTAACCTTGCAAGCCTTTGAACTGGGTCATACTTGCAACCACATGGTCGAATGGGACGGCCCTAGTTGACTAAGTCGCTAAGGACTCACTTGTGGAGCCTCAGGGTGTCGATTACACCGCTTGTGTGATTGTGCGGGGAGCGTATCGTGGCTGTGGCCAGATACCCATCTAACGGTGTGTTGGTCCCATACTTCGCCTTGGCTAAGGGAAGGGATGGTGTAGAGCACGAACCTGAGAGGACCACTGTGTTGTTTGAGGCTTCCAAAGGCTTTGTTACGGAACTCGCCTTTGTGGTGTTTGACCGTATCTTGTGGGTAAAGTGCATAACCTCTGCAGAGTTTGGAATCTATTTAAATAGCCGAGTCCACTGTCATCGACAATGCTCTGGAATTACAATAAGGGTTAGACTTTCTGAAAATAACTTGGATTTGAAAAGTTGGGTTGGTTTAACAATGAAGATGATGGAAATGTGGTTTAGGATGGGGAAAAATGTTTGTTAAACTTCTTGAAAGTTATTTATACTTTACTTATTTCTACTGCTTTCGAATCTACTTTTATTACTTGTCAAAAGTCATTTCTTTGCAAATATACCATGAGCTATTCCTTTGTACCAAGCCATGCATATAGCATATTAGCTTGCATTCTCGTGCATGACTTGTCGAGTACCAAGTACTCACCCTTGCCTCAACACAATATCGCTTGAAGAGGAGACTACGCCGATTTGAGGAGGATTTCCAAGAGGACCCGTCTACTTAGGGATGCGAGCCCAGTCAGTTGCCTGTGGTATACTGGATGGCGCCACGAAGTTATTTGATTTTCCGCTGCTATTATTTCTCTTTTAATAAGTTTCGCCTTGCAAGGCATATATTTGTATCTTGGCCATAAGGTCAAGTAACCCTTTGATTATTTAAATAAAGTACTTTGATAGTATCGATTGGTATGATTGTGATAGATACTGATGTTAAAGACTGTGTGCACTAGCGGCGTTCTCGACTAGTGCTGAATACACAGAGGGTCCGGATTTGCAAATTCAGGTCCCGACAGAGGTGGTATCAGAGCCATACTTGACCGTAGGCTCAACCCTAAGCTAGAATGGTCGTAGTGAGGATAAAACCTATTTTCTAAAAGCTAAAAGTTTGTCAAGATAAGAAATGACATCTCGACTTATCCCCTTCTCTCTTTTCTTGTCTCTTGCTGGAATTTTCCCTTACCTGGTCACAATTTAAAAATTCTGAGTTCTTACGTAAAGCACTCTTGTGACAGATGGAGGAAGAGTTCAACTACGTTGATCTGGGAGTTGGTCACGCTGCAGAACTTTGGCATATGCTACAGACTCTCGGAGATTTTGAGAAGCCCCAATACCAAGTGGAAGTGATCAGACAAGCGGGATTGATCAAGGCTTGTGACGTGAAGATTGAGGTACCTGCTAGGAAAAAGGGCCCAGGCAATCGCCCGATACACTGCACTGCCAGGAGATCTACAATGCAGATGGGTATCCAAGAAGTATCACGACGAGCAATGCGGCACATTACCCGTATCTACGCCAGGGAATTGGAAAGCACGGTGTTCCGTTACCATCCGCGCAGCGATAACCTTCTTGACCCGAAGGACATTCAGGATGAGGATGCCACGGTTACCACAGCTTGGCGCGATTTGTCGCCGCCAGAGGATGTACTAGATAATACAAGCAAGGAGCTACGTAAGGCGTAAGGAGATCACGACAGAGAAGAACAGATGGCGGGAAGCTCAAGAGTATGTGGCACACCTTCTACGAAGGATTGACGAGTTGGAGATGACTTTGTACGGACTGCACTCCAGAGCCAAGATTGAGCTACACGAGCCGATCCGGCAGGAGTCGATCTCGATGAGGACATTGCTTCGACTACCATAGAGGACACAGATTCTTTGGACATGGCGATCAAGTTTGGCGCCTATGCCACAAAGACCCGTACTCCAGTGCCGTGGAGGTTTTCTCGATGAGTGAGCATGGGTTCTATAGTGAGACTCCTTCGCCGAGTCGAGTCATAGAATAAAGAGTCACCCTTTTAGGCGTTAGACTCCAGAGTTAGTTCGATTTGGATTTGCTTTGGTTGCTGAGTGTGCAGTATGTGTTGCAAGGCCCTTAGGCATTGTAAGCAGCCATACCAAGTTACTAATAATAAAGTTGGACCTTAAAGTTACCCCTTTCGCCCGCATAAGTTCCATATTACTTGTCTATTCTTGTTTCCCTCTCATCTCTAAACCTAGAGCAAATCGATGATGGTGAACACCCGTGGAAACTTTGGAGGCAATGGGAGTGGTTCTCGCCAAAGAAAACCCCAATGATGGAGCACCAGACCGCCATTGATATGCAGAATTTTGGAGCATTTCTTGCTGCTCAGACTCGATTGATGCATGCTATGATGCAACAAATGCAGCACGCCATCGCCAAGCCACCGCTAATCAAGTTAATCAGGGCCACGCTGAATACAAGACTATCGAGTTCATGAGAACTCACCCACCCACTTTCTCTCGGGAATGCCAATCCATTGGAGGCCGATGATTGGTTAAGATCAATCGAGAGGAAGCTACACATAGCTCAATGCATAGGAAATGAGAAGGTACTCTACGCTTCTCATCACCTGGAAGGAAACAATTACGAATGGTGGGAGAACTTCTGCCACACGCAGAGAACCCTCAAGATATCACTTGGGAAGAGTTCACAATGCATTCGACAAGATCACGTGCTGAAGGAATCATGGACCTTAAGAAGGAGGAGTTCAGAGCATCAAGCAAGGTAATCACCAGTGGCCGACTACTGAACAAGTTCACACAGCTAGCACGCTACGCACTCGAGGATGTAGCGACAGATAAATCCAGATACTCGCTTTTATGAAGGGACTTAACTCAGATTGCAAGTTGGGTTGATCACCCACACCTTTCCAGATTTCCAAGAGTTGGTGAATAAGGCACTTATTCTTGAGGACAAGCGCAAGGAACCGGATGAGAACAGAAGCGCAGGATGCAACAAAGCAAGGATCACGCCAGGAACGCAATGCGCCTAAGAGTTGCACCAAATCAATTCTTCGATTCCAACCACGTAATGCAACGAGGACACCATCCCCAAAGACCAAGACCTGCCAATCGAACTATCGACCCACCGCTAGAAACGCTTACTCCAGGCAATAGGAACAAGTGAGACGCCGTTACATAACCGCAACGAGCCGTGACACTTTGCCATGATTGTCCAAAGAAGACAGCAGGAGTGACCCAGTTCGCTTCAATCTAGGAACCACCCAGCTAGGACGCCAAAGATCAGGAGCCACACCAGGCCGTGGTGAGAGGCCGAGTCAACCATGTCACCGCAGATGCACCGCAGAATGCTACGGACGTCGTCTTGGGTAAGTTACTTGTTAACTCGATACACTGCACAGCTTTGTTTGACTGGAGCTTCGCATTCGTTTGTTTCGCAAGGCTTTGCTACTAGAAATGACTTGAGAATTGCAAGACTTAAGTGCATGCTTTTAGTTCAAACCCCTGGTTCCGAACTCCGAACGGAAGTAGGATATTCCGGGGTGAGAATACTAATAGATGGAATAGAGTTCCTAGCAAACCTTATAATTTTGGAGACCCGGACCTTAGATGTTATATTGGGAATGGATTGGTTATCCAAGCACAAGGTCAGTATTGGATTGTGGACGAAGGACTATCTCGCTTGAGAGCCCGTGTGGGAAGAAAGTGGAATTTCAAGCCACTGCAGCTTAGAGATGGACGATTGATGGTTAACCAGTACCAAGGCAATCAGCATAGAGGATGTCCCAAAGAGTGAATGAGTACCTGATGTTTTTCCCGAAGATCTACCCTGTATGCCGCTGCACAGGGACATAGAGTTTGTGATAGAGCTGGTACTGCACAAAGACCGATAGCAAAGAGACCCTATCGGATGTCTACCGAGGAGTTGGTAGAGATGAAGAAACAAATAGAAGAGTTAATGGAGAAAGGATTTATCAGACCGAGTTCGTCACCGTGGGGAGCACCAGTTTTGTTTGTCAAGAAGAAGGGCGGGAGTTTCAGGATGTGCATTGACTACCGTGCACTCAATGAAGTCACCGTGGAAGAATAAGTATCCGCTACCGTGATTGATGATTTGTTTGATCGATTAAGAGGAGCCGGAGTTTTCTCCAAGATTGATCTGAGATCGGGATACCATCGATTGAAGATCCGATCGGAGGATATTCAAGACCGCATTCTCGTCAAGATATGGACATTACGAAGTTCTGATTATGTCTTTTGGGCCGATTTAATGCGCCAAATTATTTCATGAATATGATGAATAAGGTGTTCATGGAATATTTGGACAAGTTTGTCGTCGTGTTCATAGATGATATCCTAATCTACTCCAAAGCAGAGGATGAACATGCCGAACACTTAAGGCGAGTTTTGGAAAAGGCGAGGGGACGACAACTTTTCGCCAAGTTCAGCAAGTGTGATTTTTGGAAGGACAAGGTGGAGTTTCTTGGACATGTAATGACTGCAGAAGGAGTCGCCGTAGATCCAAGCAAAGTAGAAGGCTGTGTTACATTGGGAGCAGTAGAAGACTGTGACCAGATTCGGAGTTTCCTTGGAATGGCAGGATATTACCGCTGCTTTCATTGAAGGCTTCTCGACAATTGCGAAACCTCTTCACGCAATCACAAGAAGGAAAAGAAGTTTGCATGGGCGCTTGAGAATGTGAGAAAGGATTTGGGAGTGAAGAAGCGATTGACGTCGGCAAGACCGTGTTAGTTCTACCGGATGTTGCTCAAAGCTTCGATATTTATTGTGACGCATCGCGCCAAGGACTTGGATGTGTCTTGTCACGAGCGGAAAGGTCGCCGCTTATGCATCAAGGCGCTTGAGGCCGCATGAGGAAAATTATCCGACACATGACCTAGAGTTAGCTGCCGTAGTGCATGCCTTGAAGATATGGCGTCACTATCTGATTGGAAACAGATGTGAAGTGTATACGGATCATAAGAGCCTTAAGTACATATTCACCCAGTCGGATCTGAATATGAGGCAGAGGAGATGGTTAGAGTTGATCAAGGACTACAATGTTGGAATCCATTACCATCCCGGGAAGGCCAACGTAGTAGCCGATGCCCTGAGTCGGAAAAGTCATACCGTGAGTACGTTGCTAGCCACAAGTCAGGATGAGTTATGTGAGGATTTTCAAAAGATGAAGATTGAGGTTGTACCTAGCGGATTCTTGGCCGCATTGGAAGTAAAGCCTACCTTAGAGGACCAGATCCGGGAAGGGCGAGAAGGATGATGATGACAGGATCCGTAGGATTAAGTCCAAAAAGGAGGAAGGCAAGGCAGAGGACTTCAAGTTGGATGAGCAGGGCACGTTGTGGATGAAGGATCGCATTTGTGTGCCTAACAAAAAGGAGTTAAAGCAACTGATTCTGGAAGAAGCCCATGACTCTAAGTACTCAATACATCCTGGAAGCGCCAAGATGTATCAGGATCTGAAGGAGAGATTCTGGTGGCCGAGTATGAAACGTGAAGTTGCCGAGCATGTTGCCTTGTGCGATGTATGCCAGAGAGTCAAGGCAATGCATCAGAGACCAACAGGATTGCTACAACCGCTGAAAATACCTGAGTGGAAGTGGGAGGAAATCGGAATGGATTTCATTACCGGTTTGCCGAGGACTCAAGGAGGTTATGACTCCATATGGGTTATAGTGGATCGTTTGACTAAAGTAGCCCATTTTATCCCCGTGAAGACCACTTATTCGGGAGATAAATTAGCAGAATTGTACATGATCAGGATTGTCTGTTTGCACGGAGTGCCAAAGAGGATTGTATCGGACAGAGGTACCCAATTTACCTCAAGGTTACGGAATAAGTTGCATGAAGCCATGGGAACCCGTTTGAACTTCAAGATGTGACTTATCATCCACTGCATCGATGGACAGATCGAAAGAGTCAACCAGATTCTCGGAGGATATGTTAAGAGCTTGTACATTGGCTTATGCTACCTCTTGGGATAAGAGTTTGCCGTATGCCGAGTTCGATTACAACAATAGTTATCGTGCCGCTTCTGATGTCACCTTTTGAGAGCCTTTGTATGGTCGACTCTGTCGGACGCCATTGAATTGGAATGAGACCGTGGCGCGCCGTGTCTTTGGGCCTGATATTCTTCAAGAGGTCAAGAAACGGTCGCTATGATTAGGGAAAGGTTGAAGATAGCCCAATCTCGATGTAAGAGTTATCTTGACAATCGTCGCCGAGATTTGAGTTTTGAACCGTAAGACTTTGTATACCTCGAGTTACGCCTCTCAGGAGTTAAGAGGTTCCATGCCAAAGGGAAACTTGCACCCTGCTATGTTGGACCATTTAAGATTTTGAGTCGCAGAGGCGGTTGCTTATCACCGAGTTGCCACAATGTTAGCAGAGTACACGATTTATTCCATGTGTCCCGATTAAAGAAGTGTCTCCGAGTTCACGAGGAACAGACACCGCTAGAGTCAATTGAGTTGCAAGAGGATTTGACTTATAAGGAGTATCCCGTGAGGATTCTCGACACAATGGATCGAGAAACTAGAAACAAGTCAACCCGTTTCAGTAAAGTTCGATTGGAGCAACCATGAAGAAAGCGGCGACTTGGGAGCGAAGAGGATTTGAAGAAAGAATTTCCAAACCTATTCCTTTAGTGAGCCCCGAATCTCTGTGGACGAGATTCTATTAAGGGGAGGTTTGTAACACCCCAAAATTTTGCTTTTCTTAAATTCATGTGTGATTTGGCACTTTGGTGAATTTTGGAATTTTCTCGAATTTATTTGGATTTATTTGGAATTTATTTGAATTTATTCCATTTTGAAATAATTAAAGAATTTAATTTTGCAAATAAAATTTTGTTGGAAATATTGTATTTGAGTCCCAAATACCCTAAAATATTTTCCAGAATTTTTCTGGAATTTTTCTGAGTCATTTGCTATTTTTAATGAATTAAATGAATTACTAGGAATTATTTTAAATATTAAATCGCTGGAAAATCAAACTCGGGTCAAGTATCGTTTCATCCGACCGAAGTCGAACCCGAGTCGGACTCGAGTCCGACCCGAGCCACGTGACTCGACCAAACCCACTCCTAAACCTAATCAATCCCAACCGTTGGATCAAGATCCAACGGCTGAGATCCGCCCGTACCGGTTCGAGCCGTATCCGGCCCGGATCCGATCGCGCCGTGCGATCGTGGCCGTTGATCGTGCCACGTGGACGGCTGAGCTTCATCGTCCCCGCCGAGTCCGGAAGCCGGACTCGCCGCGCCCGCCGCCAGAAAGAACTAGGTTTCCGCTTTAGGGCACGAACGCCGAGGCTATTTAAAGCGTGAGATGTCCCGAGGTTGCCCTCATCCTTGCGCACTGCTCTCGAGCCATCTCGCCGAGCCGCCGTCGTTTGCCAGGCGAGCTCGCCGTAGTTGGAGGAAGTGACCGCCGCGGTTTTGCTCGATTCCGCCGCCGTCAGTCGTCTTCCGCCGAAGGAGCCAGATCCGAGTCCTCGGCGTCGACGCACCCGGCGAAGGACCCTTCATCTCGCCGAGCAACCGGAACGCGCCGTCGGGCTCGTCGTCGTTCGCCTCCGTGCCCAAGCTTCGTAGTGCCATCGCCGACTCGCGAGCTCGGAGGACCGCCGATCCAGATCGGACGGTTGAGGTGAGTTCACGTGTTCCAAACCCGACAGATCTGGACCGTTGGATCAAGATCCAACGGTTCCACAATCGCCACGTCGCCGTAGCGGCTATTATAGGATTAGATCTGGACCGTCCGATCTAGATCGAACGCCCACGATCATCAAGTAGTTTAACGTGTTAACCCTGGATCTAATCCGCGCCGTTGATTTTCAAACCAGCGGCCGCGATTGCGCCCACGTGTCGAGGAGATGGACCGACGCGGTCAGCGCCAGACGCTGGCGTGTAAGCGCGTGTCCGACACGCCGGGCCCCGCATGTCGAGGGCCCACACGCCACCGCGTCTGCGTGAGACCCTCGACCGACAGTGGGTCCCACATGTCGGATCTCACGTGGAGTCGTGGACCGGGTCCACCGTGGACCGAACTGCGCCGTGAGTGAGCCCATGAGCCGGTGGCGTCGGCCCAGCCAATCGAGAGCCGACACGTGTCCTTGCTGACGCAATAATTAATTTCCAAAAGAAAATGATTTATTAATTCGAAATATTGATTCAAATTTAGATTCAAACTTCAAACGCTTATAACTTTTGCGTTTCAACTCCGATTTGAGTGGTTCAAATTTCTAAATTTGTATAAAATTGAGATCTACCTAAATATGAATTTTATTTAATTTTTGGACTAAATTTTTTCTCTGTAATATTATTTAATTGATTATTTAAACTTTAATAAATCATAACTTTTGCATTTTAACTCCAAATTTGATTTATTCCAGTTTCTAAAAATCCAGAAAATTATGTTCTCTCCGTTTATGGATTTTATTTGGAGTTTTGGGATGTTTTTGCCTAGTGTTTATTTGTGTATTTGCTATTTGCACGCTTTACGAGTAGACGTTGAAGTGCCGGAAGGATTCGAAGGAGAAGTGTTGACTCAGGATCCAACTCAAGACCAAGAGCAAGTACTTTTTGAAGGCAAGTTGTGCTTTGACCATGTTGATCCTATTTCGAAATCTATTTTGATTTAAACTATTGCATGCTAGTTCAATTAGAAAAATACTTGGTTTAAACATGGGGGTTAGATAAGTACCAATTTGCTGTATGACACCTTGATTATTTAAGTATGTGCCATGACCCTTGTCACCCTAGTTGTGGATTACTAGTTGGACATTATTAAATTGCCAACATGGGTTTAGAACGTTGTAGTATCTTTGCTTAGACACGCTTTCGTGCTCATGACATGATTTTGGACAATCAAATGCTAATATTGACTTAATGATATATTGAACCTGTTTTGGAAAAGTATCATGTGATGTTGATGGCACGTGGTGCATGGTAATCAACCTGGGTTTGATAAGCGATTTTCGGCCAAGGGCATGTGGCAAGAGTAATCAGTGGGCGGTGTGGCAATCGGGATGTTGATTTGGTTTTTCGTAGTCTTGCCCTGGTCACTCTAAGGACTTAACCTTGCAAGCCTTTGAACTGGTCATACTTGCAACCACATGGCTGGAATGGGACGGCCCTAGTTGACTAAGTCGCTAAGGACTCACTTGTGGAGCCTCAGGTGTCGATTACACCGTTTGTGTGATTATGCGGGGAGCGTATCGTGGTCGTGGCCGAGATACCCATCTAACGGTGTGTTGGTCCCATACTTCGCCTTGGCTAAGGGAAGGGATGGTGTAGAGCACGAACCGGAGAGGACCACCTGTGTTGTTTGAGGCTTCCGAAAGGCTTTGTTACGGGAACTCGCCTTTGTGGTGTTTGACTGTATCTTGTGGGTAAAGTGCATAACCTCTGCAGAGTTTGGAATCTATTTAAATAGCCGAGTCCACGGATCGACAATGCTCTGAATTACAATCAAGGGTTAGACTTTACGAAAATAACTTGGATTTGAAAAGTTGGGTTGGTTTAACAATGAAGATGATGGAAATGTGGTTTAGGATGGGGAAAAATGTTTGTTAAACTTCTTGAAAGTTATTTATGCTTTACTTATTTCTACTGCTTTCGAATCTACTTTTAATACTTGTCAAAAGTCATTTCTTCGCAAATATACCATGAGCTATTCCTTTGTACCAAGCCATGCATATAGCATATTAGCTTGCATTCTGTGCATGACTTGTCGAGTACCAAGTACTCACCCTTGCCTCAACACAATATCGCTTGAAGAGGAGACTACGCCGGCTCGGAGGAGGATTTCCAAGAGGACCCGTCTACTTAGGGATGCGAGCCTACCGGTTGCTCGTGGTATCTTGGATGGCGCCACGGTT